>JAXRJS010000021.1:1154171-1790842 GCA_037127375.1 Dione juno | reverse complement strand
CCCCGGGGGGGGGGAGTCGCACGTGCACCACTGCGGGGCCGAGGGATACCGGAGACACACCCTGGTGGTGGCCCCCTCGTGGGCCGAACCCCGCCGCGCCCTGGTGGCTGCCGTCGGGGAGGACCTCACGCTCCCAGCGTGATCGCCGCCATGCTCGACAGGGAGGAGGCATGGGCGGCGGTAGCCTCCTTCTGTGAGGACGTCATGTCACAGAAGGAGGGCGGCGGAGCGCATGCGGGAGGACGACCCTCTCGCAGCGCCGCTCCGCAGACGAAGAAGGGGTGGAAGGCGGCGGGCTCAACGTCCGTCCTCGTCCGCCCCAGGGGGGTGATCAGCGGGGCGACTGGCGCGGGGGCGCCACCGCCCGCACCTCAAGGATCACCCCACTCGTCGGACCACAATGGCCGTGCACTCCGGCCATTGTAAAGACCCCTTCCCACGTGGGAGGGGTGTGAAGGGCCTGCCGTAGGGCGGGCAGTCACCGGCGAGGCCTGGACGCTATGGACTCCCAGGCCCTCTCCACTTAGGTGAGGTCGGAGTGTCGCTGGGTATTTTTAGTGGTATACCGGGAACGACTTTACCGGGGAGTCCCACATACCCCTCTCCCGCCCCCCGGCGGGGAGGGTATGCGTAATGTCATTTTTTCCCAGCGTCAAAAAAAAAAAAAAAAAAAAAAAAAAAAAAAAAAAAAAAAAAAAAAAAAAAAAAAAAAGGGTAGCCAGACAGCAGGGATCGCCAAACGCTGTGGTCCCTGCATACCTCTTATGCCTTGTCTACTCCGGGAGGTCCTCGTGCTTTTAGGTGGCCTTCCTCCAGTGTCTTGGACACTGTGTTTTCAAATGTCAACCGAGGTCTCGCCTTACCGCTCTTGCCACTAACTTTTGCTACATATATCTGTTTTACCAAGCTTTCATTACTCATTCTCTCGACGTAACTAAATCACCTGAGCACTTTCTTCTTCATTCTCACTGTGAAATCTTCGCTGATACCTATAATTCTGTCTATCTCTTTGTTGCGAATTCGGTCAGACAAACTGACTACGCATACCCTCTCATGAGATTGCATCTCTACAGCATTCATCTTTCTTTTATTATTTTTCTGTAATACTCACGTTTTGCTAACACCAATATCACAACGGTCAATCACCATATAACAACGTCGACACCAGAACTGCATTGTGTACCGCCAAACGTGCAGCTACACTGACGTTTCGCCGTCTCAACAATGCAGCTAAGGCACCTACTTAACATACTTCCCAGGTATATTTAATTCACTTGTTTTAATAATTTTCCATTTACAATAATATTTGCATTATGTCCTTTTTTCATCTTCAAACACCACATATAATATATAGTTATATTTTTGATACGCACGCTTAAATTTGCTAGATCACGTTCGTTCTAAAATTTTATACCTACGTCACAATGCAATTCTTTGATTTTCTCGTCGTCCTTTTTAAATCACTCTTGTCATTATTAAAAATCACGATCAATGTACCTATATATTTCTTGCATGTATATGTAATTAACATTTAGTCTAAACAGATTATGTTCTAGCTTTTCTATCATAGCGTAAAAAATACATTATCCACTTCCTACACTTGAAATTTATAATCCAAATCATACCAACATTATTTATTTTTTATTTAAAAGAAGTAAATTGAATATTTTATATTTTTTAAATACACCGCGTTTTTCGCGTTCTTTATTCTAGTCCTGACATATTTACTACTATCTTCTATTTCAAACATCGCCAATGTTAAAAATAAAGTATTGTACCAAAAAAACCTTATTTGAATTAAAATTATTTAATTATCTATCTATAAGCTCATATAACAAAGAAATTAAGTAATTTATTCGACAAAATCTATTATATATAATTTAGCTTCACTTGCTACTAATCGACGTTATTAAAATATGTCTATTTTTTCTACGGAAATCTCATTGAATGCCAGGACGACAACTGTTCATGTTAAGCAACAAGGTTTTAGGTTAACATGTTGATTTAGGTCAAAATACTGTCAAGGTGTCAAAATTTATTCATTCTTTAATTTTGGATTTATCGGTAGTGAATTTTTAAAAAAATCTGCTGCAATTTGAAATTCATCAATTTTATCGTTTGGCCCGAGGTAAAATGTCCTTAAGAGGGACAAGATTTAGAAGAACTGGACGAAAGGAGTGAGCTATGCGCTACCCGGGTGGTCAGCCCGGCCGAATGAGACCCTCAGGTGATCCCGGGGAGGCTCAGCCTAGGCGACAGCGACCTTGGTAGCAGCTCAGGAATCAGAAGGAGGGGGAAGGATGTCTCGAGGTAGTCTTCGGGCGTCCGGCGGACGGGAGTGCCACGGAGCGATGTCTCGGATGTGTGGGTGATCCGAGGCGTCGGCTCCGTGGTAGACGCGGGCAGCTAGCTGGGTGATGTGACTCTCTAGGCTTTCGATACGGAGGTCGCGCTGAATGGTAGCGTTCCTCACGTATCTAGGAGCCTGGACGACTCGTCGTTGACACAACGACGACGACGACGACGACAAGACGTTGAGTTTCGTCTTGGTGGCGGGCTCGCGGGTCTGCTGCCACTCACTGCGCGTCTTCCTCTTACGCGCAATGAGGTCAGCAATGTGCCGTGGAGTTGGGGGAAGTCTTACCGGACTGGCGGGGGCGGTAGCCTCACGGAGGGCAGTCTGGATCGTCGCTGTGATCGACGCCTCAAGTCTATCGACACTAGGCGGATCATCAAGCGGTTCCTCTCGTGGCCGAGTCAGCTGGGCAGTGAGGGCCTCGAAGCGGGGCCAGAAGATTCGTCCCCTACGTAAAGGGGGGTGCACTGCGATTGCTGGCGTTCCCCGTACAGCAAAGAGGACGGGGAGGTGGTCAGACCCATAGGCATCAGGTAGAGATTCCGGCTGTTCGAGGGACACCGAGCTAGCATCGATCCCTTTGTGCACGATCAGGTCGATCGTGGTCCCGGGGAATTTGCTATTATGAGAGTAGTGGAAGGGCCTGACGAGCCCTTCACTACATACCCATTCCTGTCAGCGTCCTCGAACAGCTTCCTACCCGTGGTGCACGCAATGTGGCAGCGCCACGCTTGGTGTTTGGCGTTCCAGTCCCCTGCCGCTATGGTGGGGGCTTGTACTACCAAGGACTTGCTTAACTTCGTCTTAGCATGAGTTGGGGGGTCGGTAGATGGCATACAGCCTGACAGGTTGCATGTCAACCATTACCTCGATCCCAGGGACTGGAACGACATCGTAGCCAGGTCGGGAAGAGGAAGGTGAGGAAGGCTGCGTCTGACTGCGATGAGGAGGCCGCGCCACGCGTTTTCCTCAGCGTCCAGGCGCAGGGTGTGGTAGCCTGGGATGGCTAGGGGCTCTGAGGCTCTCAGATGGGTCTCATTATGAGAGCCACATCTATGTTTTGTTCTCTGAGAAGGAGCCGGAGGAAGTGGGCTTTGTTTCTCAGAGAACAGGCGTTCCAGAACATGATGCGTAGCTCAGCCATTTGTGAGCAAACGCATCATGTCTGAAAGCACGACCTCAACTGGGTCCCGATTTTCCTTAAGGGCCATAAGGACTTCCTAAGGACGTCGATAGCCCTGTCGAGAGTCGCGCGGGCCTCGCCTGAAACTGGGGCAGCCTGGCGCTGGGAGGATTGTGCAGCATCAGGGGCTGCATGGGTTGAACTTGGGTGGCTAGTCTGGACTGTAGAAGAAGCCGTCCCCTTCTTCTTCTTTCCTTTCGACCTCTTCTTAGACGCGCTACGGCCAGCTCCACCGTCCCTGGTGGAAGGCGGATTGGCCGGAGCCATCGGGGAAGAAGCCTGTGCGTCCGCGGCTACCATATTGGTAGGGACCGGGGCGACCGAAGCCGGAGGCTTCGAGACTGCAGTGAGGGCCAGTGTACCAGCCCTCTTATTCCTGAGTTCCCTCTTTATTTGAGGGCACGAAGAATAATTGGCTGGATGGGCCCCCCACAGTTGGCGCACGTGGCGGGCTGCTCTAATGGGCGCGGGCAGTCCTGCGCGCGATGCTCTTCTCCCATCTCACGCAGGCCAATCTGCGGTGGCACCCATGGCTCGAGTGCCGGAAGGCCTGGCAGCGGTGACACTGTGCTGGGCCCTTCCGGCTGCGCCAGGCTTCTATTTTGACACCAGGCATGTACAGCAACTCCTTGATGCTGTAGATGCCTGGCACGAGGTCCGGGGTATTGGCCAGGACCGCAAAGAAGATACAGCCCGGCCGACCTTTCCTCGCCCGGATCGGCCGGACATACTCGGCCTGATACCCAAGTTCTCCCAGCGCCTCCGTGATCTCCTCAGGAGTGGTCGTCACAGGAAGCCCCCTGATGGCCTTGCGACTCATTTCCGAGGGGAGTGCGTAGGAGAACCAGCTTATCTTTTCCGTCATCTCCAGGTTGGCGAGGTACCGCTGGATTGTTCGATATTCGCCCTCCGACTCTGGAGAGAAGCGCACACCTTTCCCAAATGGGCGCGCGTTGGGTGCGTGTCCCAACCTCTCTTTGAGCACCCGGAAGTGGGTCGACAATTTTAGGCGCTGAATTCTGTGCCTGAAGGCGTGGGTCCCTAGAGGCTCCCGGGGCGGCGGGGGCGCGGTTGCGCGCAAAGCCTTTTTGGATCGGATTCGGGGGCCTCATCAGCGGGCCTGGGTCTCCGGGCAGGGGTGAGGGCTGATGTCGGCGCCTCCTCCATCCCGATATCTGCGGTGTCGGCGCTCGCGAGCTCTCTCTCTTTATCGTTGAGGAACATGCAAATATGTTCCAGCAACGACTTGGAGATAGCCCCACGCTGCCGCAAATGGGACACAAGGATCATGTCCCTATGCAGCTGCGTTCTGGGCGACAGCTCCGCCTCATACCGAGACGGCGCGGATGGCGACCTCTTAGAGGGTTGTACCTCTCTAGCTACGGGCCTGGAAGCCCGCTGCGGCGTTATAGTTGGGTCTGTTCCACGCGGGGAGGTGGTAACAACACCCGCGGGGGGCACTGAGACCGCCAGTTGGGGGCCGGAAACACCAGTGGAGCGCGCTTTCAAGTCGCGCGCCTCCAGTGTCCGGGAGTTCGCCCCAAAAGCGGGCCTGGCCATAGAACGGCCCAATTCAGTGATGCCACTGGTGACTGACACAAGGCCGGAGTCGGTTGCGGTCGGCAAGGGACCGATAAGGGGCATGCTCCGCGCAGAAGCGGAGCCTGCAGAAGTTCCTGCTCCGGAGAGGTGCGAGGCGCAAGGGGGTGGGGTTGGTCCCGGCCCACTGGCCCCCACGTCCGAAGGAGGTCTGGTGCGCGAACGGGAGCGATCCCGCTGCGCATTCTTTCGGCCGCTCATTTCTGAGACGGCAACTTCTTCGCTGAAAGCCCGCACACGACAACCATACGGTCAACAGAAGACCGAGAATCGACTTGAGGTGACGTCACCACGACGTCACAAAAGCGACACGGCGACAGAACGCCGGCGAAAATTATAGAATATTTACGAATTAAATATTTAAAATTTCCAAGGATAAGAGAAAGGTTCGGGCCGTATGAGCGTAGTGAATACGTCAGTACAGTGCGAAGCTTGCAATCCCAGCAATGTTTCAATGTCAGCGTATCATCTCTCTCAACCCCCGAGAGGGGAGAGGGGAAACGGCATCAGGGCAATGCCCTCTGGCCGTGGGTTCTGCCGACGCCCATTGATATGGGCGTGTCGTCGTGATGGGCTTAGGCCCTGAAATTTTCATTATTGTTGGGTTGTAGGGTAAGCGAACAAAAAAGGGTGAGCTAGCTGCTGTCAGGGCGATCAGCCCAGCCAGTTTGGGGAAACCTCTGGGTTTTGCAGAGGGAAAACCCGGCCAGGCGACCAGCGGCCTGAGCAGCAGATCAGGAGTCGTGTTGGGGGGGAAGTATATCCCTGGGAAGTCGTTTCCTAGGGGCATCCGGGGGGAGGGTATGCCATGGTGCGATGCCTCGGATATGAGGATGATCCGAGGCATCAGCGCAGTGATACACCCGGGCTGCGAGCATCGAGACATGCTCTTCGAGACTCTCAATGCGGAGATCACGCTGTATTGTAGCGTTTCTCACGCAATGAGGAGCCCCGGTCACACGTCTCAGGCTAACGCTCTGTATTTTTTGAAGGAGATCACGCTGGCGCGGGCTGGTAAGTGAATACCAGGCCGGTGCTGCATACGTCAGGTGGGGCCTGACGTATGTTTTGTATATTGACAGCTTTGTACGTAATGGGAGTCGAGACCGGAATATAGGCCGCAGCAAGTTTAGTGCGACCCTGGCAGCATTTCTGGCCTTTTTCACCTGGCCAGTCATTGTCAGACGCCTGTCAATGACCACACCTAGGTAGGTGGCGTTGTAGGACCAAGGGATCTCCGTGCCATGAATAACCAGAGGGGGAGGCTGCTTTCTTTTGCCCCCAAAGGCGATGGCTTGGGTCTTCGCGACGTTGAGCGACAGCCTCCACTCCGCCAGCCAGTCCGGCAGGAGGTCCAACGCTTGTTGGAGTTTGATGGCAGCGTGGTTTGCGTTCAAGGATTTGGTCAGGAGCGCAATGTCGTCGGCGTATAAGGCCAACATAGCGTCCTGACCCACCGGAATGTCGTCCGTGAACGCTGTGTATAAAATTGGGGACAGAATACTGCCCTGGGGAACTCCTGCCAGAATAGGTCGGCAGGAGGACACGGCGTCATTTACCCTCACCCGAAAAGTGCGTTCCCGAAGGAAGTTCTGGAGCACCCGCGCTAGTTGGTGGGGAACACCAGCACGGAGGACTTTGTGCAGCAGACCTGGATGCCACACGCGGTCGAATGCTTTGGATACATCCAGGAAGGCTGCTGCTGGTACCTCCTTCCTGTTGAGTGCGGCCGATGCGAAGTGGATCACTCTAGCTAGCTGCAGAGTTTTGGAGTGACCACTGCGACTGGGCGCGGTTCGAGGTGCGCCTGAAATAGCGGTAGCAGCAGTTTCTCGAACAGCTTGGATGTCTAACTTAACAGGGAGATTGGTCGGTAGCTGTCAGGGCGACGCGGGTTCTTCCCCGGTTTGGGCAGCATCACCACCAAGCCCTCTCTCCACGCTTTGGGAAAATATCCCAGGCGGAGGCTGCGTTAAAGAGCCTAGTAAGTGACGCTATGGCTTTCAGGGGCAAGTGACGTAGGGGACGCGTTCGTCACGTTGTCCTTCCCCGGAGCTTTTCTTGGCTTCAGTGAGGCAATCGCCTTCCTCACATCGACGGGGAAGAAGAATAGTGGTGTCAGTTCAGGCTCCTGTGGGCTGTAAGTTCACGGAGGACTTCCCCTTCCAGTCGCAGATGGTCTTCCGCCTTCAGACTTGGGTTGGGAACAAATTGAGTCTGCAGATGGTCTGCTAAGATTTCTGCCCTTCCTGGGAATCATAACAGAGAGAGCCGTCCGGGTGTAAAAGTGGTCTCACCGGGGGCTCCTTCTTTGAGAGTTGGCGGCACAGTCTGTTGAGTGAAGGCTGATCGTCATTGGATTCGCGGATGCGCATCTCCCAGTCCCTCTGCTGCCTTCGACTCAAGCTCAGCGCGGATGCGCTCCACCAGGTCGTTGAGCTTGGTTTTCGTGGCGGGCTCTCGGGTCTTCTGCCACTCAGTGCGCGTCCTCCTCTTCCGCGCAATGAGCTCAGAGAGACGTCGTGGAATGGGAGGAAGGGTTCTTCTCTGCGGCGGTGCTGTGGCGTCCTTCAAGGCATTGCAGAACGTTTGGGTGAGGGTGCCCTCTAGCTGGTCAATGGAGGCGGGGCTGTCGAGTGGCCCGATCGATGGAGGGAGCCGTTCGAGAACTAAGGCCTCGATATCGGCCAGTGGATAAGGCCTCTCGGTGGGAGACGCCTTGCTGCGGCGAGACTACCCAAGGCTGTCACCAACACGGGTAGATGATCGGACCCGTGGGAGTCTGGGAGAGTCTCTAAGGTAAGACCCAAATTATCCATGCCCTTGTGGACAACTAGGTCAATTGTATTAGGGAGGCCAGTGGGAGAGTGGTGGTAATGGGTGGGCTCATCTGGACCCTCCCCTGCATACCCATGCCGGTCGGCGTCCTCGTAGAGTAGTCGACCGTTGGAGCACGCAGCTGGACATCTCCACGCCGGATGTTTAGCGTTCCAGTCACCAGCTGCCAGAGTGGGAGTGGGGCCATTGAGGATCACCCTCACTTCACTGGTGGCCAAGGTTCCACGTGGGTGGCGGTAGACAGCGAAGATACGCAGCTGCCTACCGCCGAAGTGTATTTCAACTCCCAAGGACTGGAACGTCAGGGTGTCGATAATGGGAATGGGTTGGTGGGTGATCGAGCGGCGGATGACAATAAGAAGGCCTCTGTACCTAAATTCTGCACTTGCATCCAACCGCAGGGTGTTGATATCCAGAAAACGTTGCAGTGTCGGAAGGGAGCAGATGGGACTCGCAGACGAGTGCAATGTCTACCCGTTGCTGTCTTAAAAGAAGGCGGAGGAAGTGCATACGCTTGTTCGAGATGATGCGTAGCTCCTCAGACATCTTGGAGCAAACGCATCATCCCGTTCAGCACGACCTGGACAGGGTCTCGATCTTCCCTTAAGGCGGTTAAAACCTCCTTCAGGGTATCGAGGGCCCTGTCAATTGCAACTAAGTTGCGTGCTGGCCTCTGGGTATGGGCTGTGGACGTCGGGGTTGAGGTCGGCACTGATGCAGACGGACGAGCGGCTTCAGTGGCCGCATGAGTAGGCAGGGGGGCAGCCTCCACCTCACTCCTCTTCTTGCCTCCTTTGCTCCTCTTCTTCATATTCCTACGGGAGCTGCCTCTCTCCGTAGGAGGGTTTGCAGCCG
This sequence comes from Dione juno, assembly GCA_037127375.1. NCBI lineage: Eukaryota > Metazoa > Arthropoda > Insecta > Lepidoptera > Nymphalidae > Dione > Dione juno. The sequence continues at coordinate 1,782,011 of JAXRJS010000021.1, read as the reverse complement.
CCATGAGGGTCGGCGCCTGAGGCTCTGCGGCAACCGTATTTGTGGTCACCGGTGCAGAAGAAGAGGGTCTGGTGGATGTCGCCAGTGTCAAGGCCACAGTGCCGGCCTTTTTGTTCCGCAGCTCCCTCTTAAACTGCGGGCAAGCGGAGTGGTTTGCTGGATGGGGCCCCCCACAGTTTGCGCACGTTGCAGCTACCTCTAGGGGCCTGGGGCAGTCCCGTGCGAAGTGCTCCTCACCGCACCTCACACAGGCCTCCCAGCAATTAGAGATTGCCTCGTCTTTATCAGCTTCAGCGTTGATCCAAACGATAGCTTGAATTATATTGTTGTAACGCCATCTATGATCGTTTTTCATAGCTAAATTCTTGTCATACACTTCTAAAGTCCTAGAAACATGATCTAATTTTAAAATTAGATCAAGTTTCTAGGAATCTAGAGGTCCACATAGAGTTTCACATAATTAAGTAAATTAATATAATTGTATTATTATTATTTTTAAACTATATAGCAGTTACCACTACCTATAGTGGGAACTAAGATTTTATTGTATTTTTAATTTAATTTTTCACCTAATTATTTCACCTAATTTTCAACTAATTATATTTTATCAAAGCGAGGAATTTAAATAATTCCTTTGCTAGAGTAAGAATCAAAACCACAATCGTCGCGTCTGTGCAGTGACGGACTTTATTCAACATTAAATCGCTTATTATTTCCAGAAGCACTATTTAAATTGGAAAAAAAAAATTAGCTCCTACATAATTACATTGCATTGGGCACATAAATGCTTAATTTATTTAGATTTGAGGCATAATTAACTTTACATATATAGACTTTTAGTTTTATGTCATATTTAAGAGTTTAGACGGCCTAGTGTTATGACTCCGCGAAACACGATTTCGTACTTTGTTATACCAGAAAAAAAACGAGAAAATGAAAATAGTTATTTGTGTCGTATTCTTCTGGGTCAAGATGGCCTCGAAGCACTTTAGAAATATTATTTTTCCTTGGAAACGTAATGTGTTTTATTCTTTAATGTGTAAAATAAAATTTAAATTTTAAATTCTAACATGCTAATATTTCACAACATACAAAACATTTTATGTAATGACTCTAAATATATATAAGACACAATTTTAAAGTGCTTTTACAATAAAAAAGAATACAAAAGAGAATATTTCTCGGTAATTTGGCCGCGGGCGAAATTGCTTCATTAGAGTGACTCGTTTTTGCCCATTAATGGTTATTGCGTTGGTTTTTGAATTTTTATAAGAATTTTTGTACAGCTTTCTGAATTTATAAAATACTTTGCTAAAATATCGATAATTTAGAAATTTATTATTTTTAACTAATTAAGTTGTGATGATGTATTGAAATATTTATTCAGTTTGATTTCCTAGAACACGTCTATGATAAGCAAGAAAAACGAAAGAATTTAAGATCACATAGATGATATTATATATAATTTTTATTATATTTTACTTCGCATATTACAGCAGGGTAGACACAGAGATACAAGACACTCAGGTCTCCATTCTCCAACCGAATGCGATTCGAGTATACCGAAATGAAAACAATTTATATTGGTTATACAATACCCCACTACACCAGGATTGCTTTTTCAAATCGTGTACTGTTAAAACTCGGCACTAGCGTTATATTAAAAAAATTTAAATATTTTTTCAAATACTTGTATGATGATTATAAGGTTATATTTTGGATGTACCAGATCGTATGCTTAAAATATATATATATATATATATATATATATATATATATATATATATATATATATATATATATATATATATATATATATAATATATATATATATATATATATATATATATATATATATATATATATATATATATATATATATATATATATATATATATATATATATATATATATATATATATATATATATATATATATATATGTAGTCGTATAGCGCTAAACGACGCACAGGCACATCGCCCTACACCTGTGTTAAATGGGCAAGGGCTACCGTGTCAAGTACGGACACGGCTAAAGAAGAAAGTACCCAGAAGGAAACTCCGCTTTGCACCGTGGAATATTGGCTCTCTAACCGGACGATGCAGGGAACTAACAGATGTACTCATGAGGCGTCGGGTCCAGTGTGCTTTTCTTCAGGAAACCCGCTGGAAGGGCAATAAGTCCCGTATCATCGGACAGGGTTACCAGCTCATATACACTGGGTCTCCTTCCGGTAAAACTGGTGTAGCAGTAGTTTTATCTGAAGAGCTACGGAATGGTCTCCTCGAAGTTGACCGACGCAGCGACCGCCTGATGCGGGTGAAGGTACTGGTTGAGGGGGCTATCGCCAACTTAATCAGTGCTTACGCTCCCCAGGCTGGTTGTAGCGGGGCCGAAAAGGAGTCATTCTGGGAGCAATATGAAGACGTTCTACTCGCTATACCATCTACCGAGGTGATCATTACACTTCTACACACAGTTCATCTTACCTATGATCACACACAGTTCATCTTACCTATGATCATAGTTGGGGGAGACCTTAACGGTCACGTGGGTAAGGCTGCGGATACGTATGAACGTGTCCACGGTGGTTTTGGTCACGGTCGCCGCAATATAGAGGGCGAAAATATCCTAAGAACCTGTATTGCATCTGATCTGGCCATCGTGAATACGTTCTTCCAAAGAGTCCGCAGCATCTTATTACGTATGCGAGTGGACTCCATTCAACCCAAATAGATTACCTATTGACCAGGCGGTGTCATGTTGGCAAGGTAACTAACTGTAAAGTCATTCCTGGTGAAAGCCTCACGGCCCAACATCGTCTTCTTGTCATGGATTATGTCGTTACCCCGATAAAGAAATTAGCCGAGACGCGTAAGTCTAAAATCAAGTGGTGGTTGCTGAATGGACCGATGCGGTCTGCATCGGTCCATTCAGCAACCACCACTTTCTGGCAGAGGTTAACAGGCAAAATTTAACAACTAACACCGAAACTGCTCAGGATGCTTGGGATCGAGCTTAGTCAGCAATTATTACGGCTGGTAAACATGTTCTTGGCGTTTCTAAGGGAGGACGTATTATGGACAGGGAGACATGGTGGTGGAATGACAAGGTACAAGAGGTGATTCATGATAAGAAGACTGCATTTAAGGAGTGGCAGCGTTCCAACTCTCCTGAAGACAGACTGGAGTACATAGCAGCGAAACGTGCCAGCAAAAGAGCTGTAGCCAGAGCCCACAGTGAAAGTTTATTACCTCTATATGATAAACTTGAAACTGTGGAGGGGCAGAAGCTCATCTACAAATTGGCATGTGCTCGGGATAAAGCGACGCAAGATATCACAAAATGTCTTTGCGTCAGAGATTCCCAGGGCAAGCTGCTTTGTAGTCATGCTTCTGTGAAGGAGAGGTGGAGAAGATACTTCTTGGAGCTGCTGAATACTCAGCACCCGGGTAATATTCCGTCTGAACCACCTCCTAACCTGGGACTTATTGCTCCAATAACCCTTGATGAAACTCGGAATTGTCTTCGACGCATGAAGAACGGCAAGGCGGTGGGACCTGACGATATTCCGATCGAAGCGTGGAAATCGTTAGGCTCTCGTGGTGTGCTCATGCTTACTGATCTTTTTAACCGCATTTTGAACACTGGGACGATGCCACATCAATGGCGGCACAGTTTTATTACCCCTATTTACAAAGGAAGGGGCAGTGTTCAAGATTGCGGTAGTTATAGGGGCATTAAGATTATGAGTCACACCATGAAGCTCTTCGAGCGCGTGATTGCCCTCAGGCTCCGCCGAGAGTTTACTGTCTCTGAGTGTCAATATGGATTTCAGCCAGGATCAGGCACTACGGACGCCATTTTTTGCCCTCAGAATTTTGATGGAGGCACACAGGGAAAAGAGGAGAGCTCTGCATGTGGCATTCTTAGACCTGCAGAAGGCCTTTGACTGTGTGCCACGTCAGTGTATCTGGTGGGCACTGCGATCCAAAGGGATCCCTGAATCCTATGTTGCTATTATCAGAGACATGACACGACTCTGTTTCTACAGTTAGGACCGCTGTTGGCGATACCAAACCCTTCCCAATTACAGTAGGGGTTCACCAAGGCTCAGCTCTTAGTCCACTTTTGTTTAATGTAGTGCTAGATACTGTCACGGCTCACATCCAGGAACAGCCTCCATGGCTGATGATGTATGCCGATGACATAGTACTCATTGACGAGAACCGACTGATGCTGGAGCGTAAAGTGAATGCCTGGAAGGGTGCGCTTGAGAACGGTGGTCTTAAACTGAATGTGTCAAAGACCGAGTACATGGCTTGCGGGAACCCAGACTCGAGCACCATCCACATCGGGCCTGAGCCAGCCGTTAAGTCGGAGAAGTTCAGGTACCTTGGATCCATTATGCACGAGTCCGGAGGCATCGACTACGATGTCCACGCCCGGGTTAGCGCTGCTTGGGCTGACCACATACGCAACACATTCATCCGAGGTAGTCTTGGGGTCCGTGACGTAGCGGATAAGCTCCAAGAGCGTCGTCTGAGATGGTATGGCCACGTTTTGCGCCGGTCTAAGAACTACGTCGGAAGAAAATGCCTTGATATGTCTGTCCCTGGAGTAAGACCCCCCGGACGCCCAAGGAAGCGATGGCTGGACGTCGTGACGCACGACATGAGAGCCAATGGACTAACCACTGAGGATGCTCAAGACCGAGCAAAGTGGAGTAGTAAAGTAAGTGGAAGAAGAAGATATATATATATATATATACATATATATATATATATATATATATATATATATATATATATATATATATATATATATATATATATATATATATTATATATATATATATATATATATATATATATATATATATATATATATATATATATATATATATATATATATATATATATATATATATATATATATATATATATATATATATATTCATTCCCAATAAAAATGATTATGATTATGGTTATATGAGTACTTTTGTAATCACAATTATAATCATAATCATTTATATTGGGAATATTGAATTACAAGTCAAACATTATTTCATTCTATGATGTCAAATATGATATCAAATAATAAATTGAACAATCTTATTAACTATAACTGCAATATTTTACGTTATAAATAATTTCAAACCAGATCAGTTTCCAAAAAAAAAAAAAGTCGGTGTGGCAGTAGAAAGTTTTCTCGTTTATCCATTTCCTTAATTTATTACTACAAAATCTAACTAAACGGTTTGAGAACCGCATATTATGTACCCTACTACCTACGTGAAAACCAAAAAATGATGTAACGTTAACTTGCCTAATGGACAATTAACATGAACATTTAACTTTCTATAATTTCGACCTTCAAGGTCTTTTTTTGTTTCTCTTTTTTTTGTTCACCACAGTCTTTTGGCGACCGTGCCATTGTTGTTCTGGTTATCTTATTAGTATTATCATTATTGGAGTTTTTCGGCCTTAAACAGTTTTAGTGTGAATCGATTATATGTTCCAATTGGTCGACAATTGTCGTCAAAAATATCTTCAGCTGTTGTCTTCGTTGTTGATGTTTTCGTTTTCAGGTACCTTGTCAATGACTTTATTGCCTTCTCGTCTCTATAGGAAATAGCAGTTTTGATGTTTTGTTCTACTATATCATTTTCTCGACGAATGAACCTACTGATTGCCGTCAGAGATTTTTTTTTCTTCTTGTCTGTATCCCGCGTGGCAATCTGTTTATCCACAATAAACCATTCAAATTGATTGCCGTTACCCTGTTTGTGTTTGATTTGAAGAGGGGAAAGACTATCGAATCCACCCTTCATTCAGCTAAATCTCTGGTTTAGGTTAATTATGCTTTGTCTTTTCAGTCTTTTATATTTCGGGCTACCGGTGCCCTCCAGTTGTAGCGTCAGAGTGTTCATATAATGTGAGAGTCTGTTCTGGTACTTCTCACTGTATTTCATAATTTCCTCTTTAACAGTTTTGATATTTAGGTCTAGATGGAGGTATTTGTTGCTTATTTGGTTTGGGGTGTTGAACATGAGCCGTAGTATTTTATTTTGAAATCTCTGTAGGATCTCTAGATTGCTGTTGCTTGAAGCACCCCAGAGTTGTATCACATAGGTCTATATGGGCTTCAGTATTATTTTATAGATGCTTATTTTACTGTTCTCATTCCGCTGCGACTTTTCTCCGATTAGCCACATCAAAATTCCTTAGCCTCATGTCTAGCTGTTTGCGTTTGGCCCAAATAAGTTTTTGCCAAATAAGTCTTTGATTCAGGTGCATGCCGACGTACTTCGTGTGGTCAGATTGCGGTATGATCTCATTATTCAGAGTGACCGGTGGACATGTCTGTCTACGCAGGGAGAAGGTGACATGGGTGGACTTGCTTTGGTTTGCCTTAATTCTCCAGGTTTTTAACCATTCCTCTATTTTATTTAAATGTATTTGCAGGTTTGTAGATGCTATGTTTGGATCTTGGTCCACAGATAATATCGCAGTGTCATCTGCGTATGTTGCAGTGGTGGTTTTCTGAAATGATGGTAGATCTTCTGTGAAGGATCTCTTTTAATTCAGAGCTGTCATTTTTATATTTAAACTCAAAGCATCTTTTGGATAGGTATGACTCTAGTATCAGATAGAAACTGTATGGGAGAGTTTGCATCATTTTATAAAGAAGCCCGAGATGCCACACCTTATCAAATGCCTGTCTTATATCGAGAAAGACAGCAGAACAGTACTTCTTGTTTTCTACTGTTCTAGAAATGACATCTGTTAATCTATGGACCTGCTCGATGGTGCCATGGCGTTCTCTAAATAGAAATTGATGCAGAGGGATTATATCATTTAGATACGGTTTCAGTCTGTTGAGCAGACTACACTCCAGGAGCTTGCCCAGCACAGGAAGGAGAATTATAGGCCTATAGGAAGGAACTTCATGGATGGTTTGCCAGATTTAGGGATCATTACCATTTGTGCTATATTCCATTGACTTGGGAAGTAGTCCAGTCTGAGACATGCATTAAATATTGCTACAATGAGCATTGCACCTTTTTAGATCCAGGCGATTTACTTTATTTCAGTTTTTTCATAAGCTTCACCATTTGGCGCGGAGTTACACATTTTATGGGTGAGTACATCTGTAATAGTGATTCAAGGAATTCCTGAATTCCACTCGTATGTCCTTCTTCAAATCGGTGCCCGGGAAAGGTTTAAACACTGTACAGTAATGCTCAACAAATGCATCTGTCTTTTGCTGATCAGATCTAGCCGATAAGTCGGTGGATACTTCAACTGTCATGTAAGAAGTTGATAAGTTTTTACAGATGAAAAAATCCAAAAGATCTGGTACTCTTTTTACATCAATGGGTCAGTATGTCGGTTTACCATGGGATACATGTTTCATGTGGAGTTTGTTGAGTGAGTTTAGTAACAGACTGCCTCGTGGAGTTGTCAGTTTTGACCCCCAGTCTACATGTTTCGAATTTCAATCACCGCCAGAGATAAACGTAGAGCCTAGCATTGAATTAGTTTGATAATTTTGATAAAGTTGAGATAGTTTTCAAATTCATCTGAGTTGATGGTGTGCTTTGGAGGACAATAGAATGCTGAAACAACAGTTTCCCAATTTTTGTTTTTGATTTTTATCGTTGTAGCTCGTATCTTTGGCGTCTGATATGATTCCATTGCATAATTGCCTATTATTTCAAAGATTTTGGAAAAGCTATTGAACAAAAGACACAAATTATCTTCATCACCGTAACATTCTTGCCGTCAATCAATTTGGTTCTACTAAAAATAAATCCACAGAAGACGCTGCTTTGTCGCTCACTGAAACTATTGCCAAACACTTAGATAACAAAGATAAAGTTGTCGGTATTTTCCTTGATTTATCTAAGGCCTTCGACACTGTCTCAATACCAATTTTGCTTGAGAAAATGTATAATTTAGGAATACGAGGTATTGTACTGGACATTTTTCGCTCTTACTTAACAAACCGCTCTCAGTGTGTCAAAATAGATAAGTTTGTGCGTGACAAGGCATACGTCCCTTTTGGTGTTCCACAGGGAAGTGTACTGGGTCCTACGCTGTTCCTATTATATGTTAATAGCCTATGCAATACGTCATTACCTAATTACAAAATTATTGCATATGCAGATGACACCGTACTAGTAGTCAACGGACGTGATTGGATTGAGGCTAAACAGCATGCAGAGAATGCTATAGGATGGGTGACACGTTGGTATAACAACAATTTTCTAACGCTCAATATTGATAAAACAAACTATATCGCATTCTCTCATCGGCCCAGTTCTCAGCCCCCACCTGATTTTTCTATCACAGCGCACACTTGTACCATTCAGAACTTCTGCAATTGTCCTCAACTTCCTCGTACTTGTAATATTAAATACTTGGGTGTTACTGTTGATTTTAACCTTAACTGGTCACTACACATCAATAACGTATCGTCTCGTATACGTAAACTAACTCCCGTATTTAGAAAACTTCAAAATTTAGCTGACCCTGATACACTACTTCCAATTTATTATGCCCTCGTAAGAAGTATTTTAAACTACTGCATCATAGTATGGGGAGGTACCAGCAGCAATACATTGCTTGTTTTGGAACGTGCTCATAGAGCTATATTAAAAGTTATGCTAGGAAAACCTAGACGATATAGCACAGATCTTCTTTTCCGTGAGACTTCCATCTTATCTGTTAGAAAACTTTACATTGTGCAAGTTATACTTCGTAAGCATAAAAGTATATTGTTCAGACCCACTTCCAAACTTTTATACATATTGATAGGAAGATATTGAGTCCAGATTACTGGTGAACATTAATTTGTTCTGGGTCAGCGTTCTCCAAGAGATCGTAGTCTATAGCTGTGAAGATGCCGGGTGGTCCAAGGTACTAGGATCCATTTTTTTCTCCAAGCTTATGTAGGTAGTTAGTAATTTTTCCTCTATTCGTGCGATGGATGAGGGCCTGCTCTTGTATTCTTATGTCAAGTGGGAGCAGGTTCGACATGATGAGAGCTGATGTATGCGATACTGTACGGTAGGACCTACAGATCTTCTGCGCGAAACCCCTTTGTGGCATGTGTAGTTGTTTTTGTATCATGCGCAATTCCGTAGGTTTCCTTTTTTAATTTTTTTTTTCTTTTAACTCATCCGTCTGACGTTATCAGAGATCTTATGCATCGTAAATTAATTTTCCAATAATTTTTTCAATTTTTTAATCGAAGATGAAAAAAATTTTGCTTTCAATATTTTCTTCTGTAAACAATGGTTTAAAGCACGACTTCAATTCAATATAATGTAAAATTCATGTAAAAATAAAACAATAAAACAACGATGCCATAACTCTTATAAGTACAATTAAATTAAAATACTTTCTAAAAATTAACGTTTCTAAAATGTCTACTGTAAACAATACTTCAGAACACAACTACAATTTAATATAAGGAAGAAATTCTTGTAAAGATAAAACAATAAAACATTAATTTCAAAATTCTACTAAGTTCAATTAAATTAAAACTTCCCACAAAATTTACGACATTTCTAAAACACCGATTAAATAGTAAATTAAAATTGTATAATGAATATTTCCGCTTGCGATTACAGTAAAAATTTTAAAGGGGCATAAAAACAAGGAAACTCATTCCACACAAATAACACTCCACCATTTGCATTGCGTTTGGATTTCATTCGTCGATGATTTCTACCAAGAAGTTGTCAGACAAATGTGGCCCACAACGCGGTTCCTGTCGCTCTTCGAAAATCCGTTGCTGGGAGTGCCTATACATCTACGAGCTCTTTACCCTCCCTGCCTACGTGTACCTTACCCAGAGCATATTGTTGTGGGTGAGATATAACTTTATATTGTCCGCTATTTTAGACAGCAGTAGGTGGCACATACCACACCCCACACTCCGCCCATAAACAACTGCCAGAGCACTTTGGCCATTACACCGCGTTCGATATACATCATGGTCTTAGTTACCGTCGTGGCCTGAGCCATGATGCCCAACCTTAGCAGTATGCCGTGCTGGCTCTAGGCAATTCATCCCATTAGCTTTCTACATGGTGCCAAACTTTTACGCGTTGTAATCAACGCGTTCAAGTTTGGTGCCCACGTAGTTACAGCAGGTTGACATTGCATTGGCGAGCCAGCTTTCATATTCGGTCTTCATGTGTGCCCCCCATAGTGACTGCACTTGGAGACGGTTCCTTTACAGAACTTCCTGCCGTACCCGTAACCCAGGCAGAGAGAGCACTGCACGAGTGGCAAAAAGTCAGCTACTGACTTTTTGCCACTCGTGCAGTGCCACTGCCTCGACCACACGTTGCCATACCCTGTGGGAAGCCCTCATGATGATGTTTTTCCTCAGTTTTTGCAAAAGCTCTATCTTGCTGGAGCTTTTTGTACCCTCGTCCGCTTCGATATCCGCTCCACCATCTCCTTTGCCCTCTCGAAGTTCTCCTTCCAGCTCTGCTTCCTTTACAAACTGGTAAACCTTTTGGTAGCGTTTATGACTTTCGCTTTTATGTCCGTTTTCAAGTTACGCGAGTTGCCCAGATGAATTTTAGCATTTGTCAGGCAGGCCTTGAACTTGGCCGTTCTGCTCGCGTAACTTGATCCGGACATATTGACAGTGGTCTCGGTCACCTTGCTCTTGTAGGAACGAGACGAAGATTTAGGCTTCGAGGGACAAAGCAGACGGAGCGGTCAAGGGGCTTCGTAGCGCTCTGGGTGGTTTCCGAAGTGGTGAGATATCGTCAGCGGATTCTGAGAGATCTAGGCGACTCGTTGCAGGTGTGCCGAACATATTACACGCTGGAGGGATCCGTCGATAATTAAAATTCTGAGCGGTGTATAAGACCACTCTGATTTCAATATTTAAGACTGGCTGCTGGAGCGTTAAAATTATATAAATTATGTGAAAATTTTAAATTTTAAATTGAAAAATTATAAATTTAAATTGAATTAAATTATTAAAATTAATAATTTAAATAAAACTTAGAGTTTCCCTCCTTTTTTTTTTTTTTTTTTTTTTTCTTCGCTGGGAAATGCCTTTTACGCAGACCACCCATGTGATGGGTTGGGTGGTACTGTGGGACTCATCGGTACAGTACAGTACTCGATACTACCCACTAAAACCCAGCGGAACCCTCTTCACCTCTGTGAGACGCCGTAGGATCGGTTGAGCATTCTACTACGACGCCTCGGTGACAGGCCCGCCTGCTACGAGCCAGCATCGTCTTTACGGTTCTCTGAGGTTTCCAGGGTATCTGGAGCCTCCTCGACTTGGAAGAGGAGGATCACAAGAATCCCGTAGTATACACTCTAGGTCAGGGGGAGTTGGACTTCTTGAAAGTGCCTTCTCCATCTCCTTGACCTCCGGCGGCGGAGAGGGTCTACATTTGCACTGGACTCACGTGCCCGCTCCGCGGCCTCCTTCAATGCGACAACAGATTCGCAGAAGGAGACCATCGCAGACCAGCTTCTCTCACAATCCAGCATGGCCCCTACCACATTGGAAAGAGAGAGGTCACCACCCACTACAGTCATCAAAGCCCAGCGTTGTGGGGCCCATGCGGGGCATTCAACCAAAGTGTGTTGTGCCGAGTCAACTGGCGCGTTGCACTCATGACACACCGGCGACGGCTCCCGACGTGCAATCTGATGCAGGTATCTGCCGAAGCAACCACGCCCCGTCAGTACCTGCACCATCCTGAACATGAGGACACCGAACTTTCTCCTGATATTCTGATGTTTTGGGGGAACTCTCTACCACCTCAGTAAGAAGTAGAAGCCACTTTTTTCCGGATCCTAGTCCATCGATATCAAAAATTGAAGTGAATCGTTAGGGCTTCTGAAGGTCTTCAAAACGATGTGTTGACACATAGTCCGGGGAGGAGAACGTTTAAAAGGTATTTACAGCACAGTACCAATAATTCAAAAAAAGTTACCTGTTGTAACTTATTCAAAAACCTAAATTTCTACCCTAAATTCAATTTAATAGTAATGTTGATTTATAGTGTTTTTGTATATAGATCAACTATATATATAAATTTGGAAAACAAGAAGTTAGTTTGAAAAAATTCGGTTGTATCAACATGGGACTTGAAAGTCATATTCCTGTCAATTATCAGACCGAGAAGCTTAATCTCTTTAACCAGTTTGATTTGTAAACATTTCCAGGACAGGGAAAACATATTTAAGCTTTTTCTAAAGTATCATCGCATTTGTCTTATGCGGTGCAAAGCTTAGTTTGTTGCGATTTCCCCACAGCAATACGGATTTTAATATCTCGTTGGCATTATGCTGTATGTCCTCCATATTTGATTAGCAAAGACGAGAACTATATCATCTGCAAAGGCTTGGCAGTACACTCCCTCATCCAATAACTGTTGTAGTAGTGAGTCCAGGATTACATTGAAAAAGGTTGGTCCAGCAATGGAGCCCTAGACGCAGCCCTTTGTTGTAACTTTCTCTGATGCCTATAGTAGTAATACCTCGTGTAGTTGACCAAAGTCTTCCGGTAGATATCGTCGATCTTCATGTAGATATTTAGCTTACCACTTTAAAGAGGTTTATTGGGCACTTTTTGATGGCGAGTTGTTGTTTAAGTACCAGCACTAACACTGACTTCTTCTCAGTCGTCTTGCCACGGATATGGTCAATAAGGTGACTCAGTGCATCTTCAGTACTGCGTTGTGAAATGAAGCCGTATTGCGTTTTGCTCAATTTTGGGAGCAAATGCCATTGTAGGCGACCAACTAGAAGTTTTTCTACTATTTTCGCAATTATTGAGAGAAGGCGGATCGGTCGGTAGGATTTTGGATGTGTGTAGTCCTCTTTTCCTGGTTTTCGTATAATGACTACGTGAGCAATCTTATATGGGCTCGTAAAATAGTTCAGCGACAGGCATTTGTTCGCTGCTGTGGATAGCTGCACTACATATGTCTGCGGTCAGACCATCGGGGCTAGGAGCCTTCTTTGGATTAAGTGTGTTCAGCACCATATCAGCTCAGTAGGTGTGAATGGTGGATCGTCTTCAGGCAGGTTTTCAGGCCTGTAACAATGGGTTCGAGTTTGCCTGTGGCATGGATGATCCGTTTCTTCGGAGTCTTCAGGATGAAAAGTATGAGCAAGAAGTTCAGTGAAGCGGAAGCGGCCTGTAGTTGGGCATCTCAGTAAGCTGCCTGTCGGCTTTTGTTGTTTCTTAACACTCTATAGATCTTGTCCCACATGCTCTCCTTACCTGGTTTGTACAGTAGTTCTTCCAGCCTTCAATCTGAGCTTTCTCTGTCTTAGCTTTTTATTCCTCTTTTTGCTTAATGTACTCGCCTTGCCTCGCATTGCCTTCTATTTGGAGCAGCGTTCCTTATTCTTCTTTTGTATTTTAGTACATTTATTTTTTCTTGGTTGAGGGGTTTCGAACACCACTGTAGTCGTTTGTCTTGGCATTTTGCTTCAATCTTCGGTATTATAGCCTCGCAGGTCTTGTGAATGATTGTCATATAGATGTTAATGACTTCTTCAAGTTGTTCGGGGTCTTTTATTCCTTGGACATAACTAGGGGGGATGTTGCTCTCTTCAAGGAGTCTTGTGAAGGTCGTGCCAAAATCACCACATTTTGTCTTTTTAGTTTTATCTTCGCGTACTGATAGGCTTTAAGGTGATGAGCGCCCGTCCCAATCGTAGTGCGAAGGTAATGGCATTGTGGTCCGAGGTCGTTATATTCCTGTTCACAGACCAGTCTTTTATACGTCCAAAGAGTGATCGAATGCATGCAGTTACATCAATTATACTTGAGCAAACTACTCCTCCCCTTTTAAGTTTAAGTTTAACCTGCAAGGTTAAGCTTTAAAACTGTGTATTTTCAATAAAGCTATTTCCCAATAAATATGATTATGGTCTTATGAAGGATATATTGTTATTTGGTAATTTTAAATATATTCCACTCAATCTTAGAACAACTAGCATTTATATAAATAAATAATTATACCAGTGGATCCAAATCCCAAAATAATTATTATATATCCGTACCCGTTACTAGGATGGGATATATTATTATTATAATATATCCCTTTTGTGTAGAGACCGGGATATCAGGTCGACGTGTAATGTAACCACGTAGCACATAATGCCAGAAGTGCGTACCCAGTGAGGCCCTTGGGCACACATATATTTGTTATTTAGTTGAAAGAGAAATATATAAAAAGTTTTTGCTCCTGGCCACGGGCTCTTATAGTACGGGGAAACTGCTCATCAAAATGTGAAATATGAAGGTAAGTATATGATGTACAATCTTTAAGTGGCAGATTATATCAGTATAGTTAAGTTGGCAACTCAAAAGAACAACTGGATTTTTAAAGAACGAAGCTTTGTCTATATAGCCATTTAAACTAAGTTAAGGTAATATAAATAATATAAATCTAAGAGTAAATTAGGTAAATAGGTAATATAAATCTAAGGGTAAATTTTATCAAAAATAGAAGAAACGACATACCTATTAACCAAGTAAAGTATCTATCGGATCATAGTCTATGAAAAATAATAATAACAAAAAAAACTTAATTACATACTTTCAAGTATATATATTACATATATCCTACAAATATATAAAAAAGAAATCTGTCACAAATAAGAAGGCTATTAATATTATACAAGGCATTTTTTGTGACCATTAATCTTAGTATACCTAAGAAAGTGTTAATTATCCAGCGGCAGCGAAACTGCGCATCATGTGGGATTATTTTGCGCTGACATATTATGTATGACCATGTTCTATTTATTATTGGTATCATCTTACAAAGGTTTAAGCATCACTGGATGTGTGCTTTTTTTTAGAAAAATATAAAAAAAAATGAATAGTGCAAGAATACAAGCCAAGTCGCTTGGAAACCATCCAGGTGCTTTGACTACTAAGCCATACGTTTTCATCAAGCTACGTGGAAGTTCTTATATGCCTAAGTTATTTATAGGCTCAAATCACAATACGTCAAAGTTTTAAAATATTTTAGAAAAGCCATTTTTTCTTTCTTAATAATTTCAATATGTTCATTATCAAACGTGGCTTTTTGATAAGCGGCATTCAACGTCGCGCTTCGTTGTACCGGTTTTGGTAAAATAACTTATCCACCAAGTAAACATATAGGCCACACTATGCCTGTATTTTTTTTATGTGGAGTTTGCATATGCTCTCCATTTTAAGATCTCTATAGAGACATCACTTAAATCAGTACACTTTATTTAAGCAGATCGGTAAATAATTAATATATATATTTTTTTTACATAGACAATCCTCTAATACTTTTATAAAGGATAATAATTGATCTCTGATACATTACATTGTAAAAGACAGGTATGAGTTCTTGCATTGGTTTCCAATTATTTATTGTATAATGAAATTGGTTTGAGTTGTATCGAAATAAAAAAAAAAAATTAAATATCAATAAAGCCTTATATCCCTCTCTTCCTCTTAGCTGTAAATTGATATGTACGTTGCTTGGAGGAGTCAGCGAAAATTTCTATAGAAATGTGTAGGACAATGTATAGAAAATAAAAATATACGTTTAATATGCATTCGAAAATTGTCTTACTGTCCATATACATAAGGTTCTATTTCGTTATCTAATAATATTGGATACAGAGTCAAATATTGAACTACTCGAGATATGCATTTCAGTCCTGGGAACTCGAGTGTCATGAGTGCTTCTAAGCAATCGAACCTATTTTCTATTCTTGTACTGTAGCACATATTGTCATATACAATCATATATTTTATGATTTAGCTGCATTATACGATTAAATAGGCAAAGGACAATTTTTCTTCTAGTCATATTTCTAAAATGAAACAAAACCTGATACCTGATAAAGGTTGTATTGTTTACTTTTTAATATCATTCTAATTTAGCTCAGTTCAAACATATGACACTTCTTGCGAATTGTACATCAAAGTGATATATAAAAATTGTCTGTACGTGATTCGCCCCTTTATCATCAGATTATTGACGTAACCACCCTGGTCTTATGGTAATTTTATGAAACCGCACTCGTAATACGAATGATAACGATATGTCTATAATAAAATATATTAGAACAATATGATCAGAGCTGACGCCGATATAGCACAACTGGGATATGTTTCACTATAGGTTTCTAGTATGTTTCTAGGTGGTCCTTTGAGATTTAGAAGATTCCATCTCTAAACAATTCACAGCTGAGTATCAAGCAACACACAATGCCTGATATGAGAGCTTCTCATAATATAGCGTTTTCGTTTGTGAGGCATAAAGCTATGAATCTTAATAATTCAACAAGATTCCATTCTACGTCTTATGTCTAAATTGAAATGTTGTCAATGTTAAATTTTCACCCGACTTCAATTTACGTAAAATGCTCTTTTTTAATTCCCATAAAAAATTCCGGATAATATGCTCTATTAGTCAATTTTCAATTTACTTAAAGAAAACATATAAAAATTTTGAACGCAGCGTGATTTGAACCCGCGCCTCATGGAAACGAGCGCTCTGATCACTAAGCCATGCATTCTTCCTCACGCTACGTCAAAATTCTTATACCCTTTTTTTACAACTTCCTACGTTGTTAGAATTTTAAATTTTTTAGACATAGTAGTTTTGCGTTAGGCAATATCTTACCTTCGTCAGCCACTTTGTTTATACTTAGTTAAAATAATCGGAATCGGCACGAATTAAATCGCAACATATATACATATATGACCAAGAAAAGCCACAATTCAAAATGTGCAACATACAACATAATGACATATATATATGACACGGCACATGATGAAGTAGCTCTAGCGTCTTTGTTTTGCTGACAAAGCTTAATGAGATGGGCTGTATATATGGATCAAAGAAAAAGATCTTCTAGCGTAATAGAATTGTGGAAAACCTTGAACTAAGTTGATTATTTTTATTCCTTCTTGAATTAAATAATATTATTTTTATAAATAAATAAAAAAAATATAAAAGTTATCTATAAATATCTTATAAAATATTATATACGTAAATGTATAAACAATGTTACGTTAATGTCTACGTTCCATTGAGTGGACGGACAGATACTTAACAACCTTTACCTATATATAAATGTACCTACTTTATTTACCTATATAGAGCCTTTTGCTACTTTGCCAAGATGATATAAAGTTTATGTAATATAAAAATATTATTATTATATTATTTTTTAGACATACATATATATTTTTAAACTAAAATTAATTATTTTATATAATAAATACCTTCACCTCTTATTTTTTTAATTGCGTATTTACATTAAAAATGTTTCCTGGTGAGCTGTCACTTTTAATGGCACGTTTTTCTGGAGCCACTAAGTATTCTTTATTATCTATGGCAGCTTAGGTGTTTTTTTTTGTGTAAATTACTAGGCTTTGTAGTATAATTTTGTGAGTGCAAAAGTATTAAAATATTGCTAATATAATATAATGAAACTAATATTATTTTTCATATACTTAATTTTTTCTCTCTTAATTTAGTGACTAGAGAAATTAATTGCAATATTATTATATATATATAATATATGTATGTATACTCAAATGTAGTCACAATGATTATAGTACTAACTGTTATATTCTAATAAAAATGTACAACTTAATCCGAACTTTTGTTATGTCAAGCTTTTTTAACAGCTGTTACGAATTTGATTGGGGAACTCCTACCATAAAATTATATCAAATTTCAATATACATATTATTTCAATATTTGAAATGTAACAGGAATTTGATCGTAGGCCTGACTCTAAGCACGACTGTTAGGGGTTTGATTCCCACTTAAGGGGATGAAATGTTTTGATTTCCTCACTCTTATAACAATATAGAGTACAGTTTTGAGTTCTGGCACTCAAGATGCAGTATCTCCAATTCAGGTGCAAAAAGGAGAAGTGAATTCTTGTCTTACTTAAATAAGTCAAATAGCAATTGATTGATCAAAACCATACTAACTAAGTATAAGGTAAGCGGTGGAACACAAGAACTTTATTAATTCAATAATATAATATACCAAACCATATTTTGCTTGTACACATATGCGCCTTTATAAAAGGTGTTTCACAGTCTTGTATACGATGCTAGATTTGTATCATCCATCTCCATAAGGCCCATCTCATTAACCTTTGTCAGGTAAACAAAGATGCTACAAATAATCTCTCATATCAGCTTGTTATATATGTTTGGTTTAAAGCTTAATATGACCTTTAAAATCTGAAAATCTGAAGTTATAAAATTTTCTGAGCTTAATTCTAGGATAAAGTGTAATATATGTATGTGTGTGTGTGCGTGCGTGAATTGTTAATCAGGTAGCGTAATTCAACACCGTTCTTTATCTAAGAAGACCAGGTAAATGGAAAAATATTTCCACCCAATTATGACATTTACAAATTATGCCTACAAAATTCATTTACAATAAGACAATATGCAGAAAATCGCTGATAATTTCGGAGAAATAGTGGTTTACATGAAAAAAGAACTTGGCATAGCAGCAACATCATGACTGCACCAAACAAATATATATATATATATATATATATATATATATATATATATATATATATATATATATATATATATATATATATATATATATATATATATATATATATATATATATATATATACATATATTTTATTCTTTTTATTCGCCTAGCTCTCCACTCCTAACTTTTCCCATGATATATTTGCTGACATTCAAAATCTCATAGAGCCAAAAATCAATTAAAAATTACGCATATAAAAAATTAAGTATATGAAAAATAATATTACCAATATTTAATACTTTTGCACTCACAAAATTATACTACAAGCCTAGTAATTTACACAAAAAAAAAAACACCTAAGCTGCCATAGATAATAAAGAATACTTAATGGCTCCAGAAAAAGGTGCCATTAAAAGTAGCAGCTCTAGAACTTGGCATAGCAGCAACATCATGACTGAACCAAACAAATATGTATATATATATATATATATATATATATATATATATATATATATATATTATATATATATATATATATATAGATATATATATATATATATATATATATATATATATATATATATATATATATCAAATTATAGCCTCATTACTTAAAACTTGCTGTCAGGAAACTAAGCGCTGCTTTGCTAGAACTTCGCAACTAAAGTTTCTTAGTGAAATGGAATATTAATATCTACAGAAAACAAGTTTCCGTACAAACTAGTAAAAGTAAAATATTTTCATAATTCCGGTATTATGTTGACTTCCGCCAATCAACACGTGTTAATATTATAATTTGTTTTAATAATATAATGTATAGTAAATTTAAATTAGTTATCTTCTTTTTCATTTAATCATTTTATTTATTATTTGATATTATTTTATTCTTCTTGTTCTAGAGCAGTTTCTTTATGTTTTTAATCCATTAATTTTATACTTTGATTCGAACTTAGAGACGCAGTGACTATAAGCACGACAATTGTGGGTTCGATTTCCACTCTTGGAGTTTGAATTATTTTAATTTTCCTCGCTCTGTTAACAAGACAAAGAACAGCAACGTGATCACTCAATATGCAAAGTCTCGAAAGGCGGACAACGGGGGATGGGTAGTCTTAATAATAAGTTCCCTCCGTCTACCATGCTGTGTGCAGAATACAGCATGAATCTAAAAAGAAATCATTGACAATAATAAACACTATTTATTATGTGTTATTTTAAATATATACAACGATGAGCTATATAACCGAAATCTACCTAAATTCAAGATATTTTTTTTTTCAATTACATTCAAAAATAAAAAGTTTCAGTTCCAAACAGTTCTGAAGAGACATCTTATGCGAAAGTATTATTTAAGCTTCCTAACTTACCAACGAACCATTACACTTTTCGTATTAAACTTGAAGCCAATGCAAAGGCTTTGGCAAATTCTCGTAACCAACCAAGTAGCACTAAAAACTACCGCTACGTAGCAAGAAGCTTATTTGCTTCATAATATCACATTCTCTTTGTTTGAGAAAAGCTCCTTTACGAATGGGTGCTACGAAAATGAGGCTGCATTTAGTTGATCGATAAGGAAATGATGTCTTTTCATATTTATATTAAATAGACACTCCACTGAAACATTTTCATATAAAATGTTGCCAATATGATGGCACAAACATTTAAAAAGTTTTACGTAGAGCCTAATTTCTAACTCTACATGCCATAACTCTGTGTAAATATCCACAAAATATGAAGCTTGATCATTTTGATTTGGGTCTAGATATTCGGTATATCTTAATAAGTAAATGTAACGCTATAATCAACTTTTTTATTAATATCCCAATGAAATTCGAAAAAACAGACTTATTGCATTTTGTCAGGCTTATCCTACATCTTAATGAAAAATGGAGGCCATCGTAGCGTAGGCCGTGTATGAGCGAATAACTAACTAATTAACGAGATTGTTATATATCATATATTCATTTTTGTTATTTACACGCTGTAAAAGATAATTATTTTCCACCATTTAAGCAATGTCTCAAATTCAGATAGGATATGGAGAACGAACTATCATCTCTATCACTAGGTTTTCTCTACCTACTCTGCTATGCGGAAAAAGACGTGAATAAAAAATGTAGAAGAAGAAAAGGATTTATCATCTCAATAATATGCAAATGCACGAACGACATCGAACATGCACCTTATTATGCAAATATAGCGTTCTCAAAGACGAAAGCTTTAAGGAGAAAATAAAAATGATTTATGCATTCCACACTTTAAACTTTTCTGTAGAGCTACTTAATAGTATTTATTCAATTATTTTAAATTATAGTATATACTATTTATTGAAGTAAGAACTTTTTTAGCCGCATTGAGCATTTTTTGGTAGGGGAAAATCTTATGGGTTTACTGACATTACTGACATACATAGTTGCTTTTTGGATGAGTGAAATCTTGTGAGTTTGCGTCACCGGCATGCGTATCAGCAGTATACGTGTATGCTATATAGGTGAAGAATTGTGCTAGTTTAGTGCTGCGTTATATCTGCACAAGTAAAATTTTATAGATTTAGTAAAAGAATGTGTGCACATGGGTTTTCGTGTGTGTTCAATATACATGTTAATAACCAAGTATATTAAAATTAATGTACATATCAAAGTTAAAGTTAAATAAATTTGTCCAAAACAAGATACCATTCAACGTGACATTGGCTAATTGAATTGTGCTCAACTGGCACGCTCGCAACACCATTACTTAAGAACAGAACAGAACTAAGTAAGAAGTTACAGGTTTAATTTTTTTCAAATATATAAACACCAGTTCACTAAAGTTAATGCCTCAGGCCTTATAAGAACCGGCTTAAGAAACTCAGCGTTACATTTTTTTTTATATAGTCATTAGAATTTTACAATTATTTATTTTTTTACGTCGATGTATTCTCTCTCTTGACCCCCGAGGGGGGAGAGGAAACGGCTTCAGGGCAGTGCCCTCTTGAATGAATATGGGCGGGTCCTTGGGTTGGGCGTTTAGCCCGAGGTAAAATGTCCTAAACAGGGACAGGATTTAGAAGGACTGGACGAAAGGAGTGAGCTATGCGCTACCCGGGCGGTCAGCCCGGCCGAATGAGACCCTCGGTGATCCCGGGGAGGCTCAGCCTAGGCGACCAGCGACCTTGGTAGCAGCTCAGGAATCAGAAGGAGGGGGAAGGATGTCTCGAGGTAGTCTTCGGGCGTCCGGTGGACGGGAGTGCCACGGAGCGATGTCTCGGATGTGAGGGTGATCCGAGGCGTCGGCTCCGTAGTAGACGCGGGCAGCTAACTGGGTTTATTTTTTTAAATTGCTAATACCCAATTAAAAAAAATACCGAAAAATAGGTACCGCTGAGTTTCTAGCGCCTATTCTTATTTTGAATTTCAATTTCAATTACTTATTATTGACAAACCTTTGAAGCAGACTGGAGCGAGCATTTCATTCCCAAGGCGTGTTATCATTTATAAAAACATTAATTCCATAATAACCTTTAACACACAAAAAGTCTTTTCACAATTCTTTTAAATTGTAATATGGAACTTTCTCGGACGTTTTCTGGGATCCTATTTTAAAAGCGTACACACTGTCCCATAAAAGAGATGCGGACTCGATGCAATCGTGCTACAAGGCCTATAAATTTAAGCCTATTTCTAGTATTTATATAATGTGTATTACCGATTTTGGTGAAATCTGTTATATTTTTCTTAGCATACATTAAGCCTTAAGATATCGTTAAGGCCTAGGTTGTAGATTTCGCGAATAGCTCGCTTCTGCAACGTAAATAATATGATTTATGTTATTAACATTTAAATTAAATAATTTAATTTAATTATATTTTATCATGATCTTGTAGAGCCCGTAATAATTGACTTATATACACAATATAAATATGTTGTTACGGGTAAATGACAGTTTGCACAATAAACACGCTGCATATAACTCATCCACTATCATAGGTTGGCTGGAAGAGATCTCTTATAGGGATAAGTCCACCTTGTGTACCACATTGTGTAATATTTTTTTTTAATGTTTTTACCCATATATGTTTTTTAGAATATTAAATATACCATATATAAATATACATATATACAATTGTTGCTCAGAATGTCAATAGATGTGAAAATCAGATTGAGTTTGATAATTTTAAATTTTTAAGTTATAAGTCTTCACTTCTTTTTTTTTAAATTATTATTAATCTACATATACAAAAAACATATGGTCCGTACCTTTTGTAAGTAATTACATGGGTTGTATAAATATATTCTTCAATATTTCGCTTTTGGTATAACTATCATAAGTTACATGACTGTCCTTAAGAGTCCAGTTATTTGTTTGAATAGCCAACTTAGTTGGCAGTATTATCTGTGATGGATCACGCATATATCATTGAACACTTTCTTTTCAACTGTGGTTAGTTAGTAATAATTACAAAACAATTGCCAAAAATATACTGCATTCCATATCGTATCTGGTTCACATATACCTGACTTGTTAGGTACACTCGTATAGAGAGTACAAACGAGGGGTCCTGTAATGGCCGGCATCCTCCGCAATCACTGCTTGACGAGGTGACATGACGCGTGAACTCTTTTGTGCATCGCAGTTATACACGTGACGTGGTTTGTTAACGATTTTTATTATTTTCGGAAAAAAAACGTTTTATAAGATAATTAACTTTTATTATAAAAGCCAAATACAAAGAAATATATATATATATATATATATATATATATATATATATATATATATATATATATATATATATATATATATATATATATATATATATATATATATATATATATATATATATATATATATATATATATATATATATATATATATATATATATATATATGTATACATATATGCTTTTTATTCGCCTAGCTCTCCACTCGTTTTTCCCATGATATATTTGCTGACATTGAAAATCTCATACAGCCAAAAATCAATTAAAAATTACGCGTAGCATACAAACGTTTATATTTCATATAAACTCTTAACCCTTTACTAACTTTGTTTAGCTTGCTCACTTATGCTTTATCAATTCTAAGTTAAGTGGTTCTTATGAAACCGTAGTCTGTCTGAAAAAAACTTAGCTTAATTACAAATTGTATACAATATATAGCAATAAGTACTCTCAAAATTGCATATTTATTAAATTGTCTAATAAGCCTCAAAGTTCAATCTCCACTCGAGGATAAATTCAAATTTTGCAAACAAGTCCCTAAAAGAAACTAAAACTATGTAATAGAAATGATTTTATCAATACATTCAATAAAAAATTGAAATGCATTCATGTAAATGGTAAAAAAGGAAATTACACTTGTTTGTTCGTTTTTTTTAATTGATTTTAGAGTCTTAACACTAGATTCCATTTAACTATCCTATATCTAATTGACTAGATAGATAGATATCTATCCCTCTAATCTTTATCTATCCCGCATATACCATACGGGATAATACTTTCAGAGGAAGGCTTAATACTTTCAAACGAAAAAAAAAAATCTCAATGATATAGCATTTCGAAGAAAGTGAGACAAAGGTTTAATCATATTTAGACTATCGACAAAAAATTTTGTGACCAATATCTTCACTCTCTGATCTAATGTTATCATAAATAGTTGTTGACTTCTTCTTCTTCTTGGCATTAGCCCCGGCTTTTGCCAGGGTCTGCCTTCCAACTAAGCCTACTCCACTTTGCACGGTCTTTAACATCCTCAGTGGACAATTTGTTGGCTCTCATGTCTTGTGTCACGACATCCAGCCATCGCTTCCTTGGGCGTCCGGGTGGTCTAACTCCAGGGACAGACATGTCAAGGCACTTCCTTCCGACATAGTTCTCAGATCGGCGCATAACATGGCCATACCATCTCAGGCGACGCTCTTGGAGCTTATCCGCTACGTCACGGATCCCAAGACTACCTCGAATGAATGTGTTGCGTATGCGGTCGGACCGCGTCACGCCACACATCCATCTCAGCATCTTCATCTCCGTGACATGAAGCTCCCGAGTGTGCCGAGATAATGTTGGCCAACATTCGCTGCCGTATAAAAGAACCAGTCGGATAATGCTCTTGTATATCAGTCCCTTGAGCTTAGGCGGTATTCTGCTATCGCAGACTACACCAGTGACCTCCCGCCATTTGGGCCAGGCAGCGTTTATACGGGCATGGATGTCGAGGTCGATGCCTCCAGACTCATGCATAACGGCTCCAAGGTACCTGAACTTCTCCGACTTAACGGCTGGCTCAGGCCCGATATGGATGGTGCTCGAGTCCGGGTTCCCGCAAGCCATGTACTCGGTCTTCGACACATTCAGTTTGAGACCACCGTTCTCAAGCGCACCCTTCCAGGAATAGTTGTTGACTGTAACGAAAAATTTTATTAATGTTAACAATATTTACCAAATTTTTTGTTTGTGCAATATATTTTTGAATGTATTGCAGAAGTGAGTGGATAGCGAGGAACATGATTCTTGGTACTGGGTCGGCCATACACCGAAATAAAACTTGAAGCTGAACAAAAACTATAGTAGAATTGTATAACAACTGGTATTATCAGAGATCAATATATTTTATTAGAATATATATATTTATATCATAATTGTTGTGTTAGCACCTCTACGTATTCATCATGCAATAGAAGATCTAGATGCTACCTGGTATAAGCAATAAGGCCTTCTAAAGCGAAGTCTTACAGGGATCTTATGAAAATTATCTTCATGAAGCTTCACCAAGATAGCAAGAACAAAGGTGCTGTTATTAAATTCTTATGTTTCGTCATACAGAAAGACTAGTTAGGCTAGTAGTTTATAAACACTTAAAATTCTACGATGCAATTTAAGGAAAAATTACCTTTCGATGTCGGATTTTCGCTTCTATTTTCCAAATTTCGTTCTAATGGGCAAGTGTATCAATAAAATCCATCATCCAGCTGTATTTTGTCACCGTCCTCCGTTAATACTATGGTATTCTTTCATAATATATTCTTTCATAATACTCCACTAACCAAATATTAAGTTGGTTCCCCCGATCATATTCACAAAATCTCATATATGTAAAATCTTTTACAGACGACGTTTGCACAAAAAGCCATAAAATGTAATATTTAATCAAACTTTGCACCCTTTTCATCTCATCTTTTTTAACAAAATTATCTAGTATCGCGGTGCCAAGGGAGTGTTGATAGATATTGCGACTCGTTCAATGGTTTCAATAATAAAATTACAAATAAATTATTAAGTGTAATTAAAAAAAAGATATATAAATTATTGTATTTTCATATCATTTTTTCATCGAGGATGGATTTCAATTTACTTTTAAAAAATTTTATATCTCAAAAAAAAATTCAAGGATAACTTTCTATTTTTAATCTGTATATCATCCTGTTTGTGATCCTTTTTCTCTAAAACGCGAGGAGGTGTGAAGTGAAAATTGTGCGCTTCATCTTCTTATCAGACAGAGGTACCGATCATTATTATTTCTTTCGAGAAGGAATCGACACACAACGTGTCACTGTTCCACATTAGCCTCAACATCTCCTTTTTTGTCTACTACGAGTATTAGAGTAGAGAAAAAAGTACGATAGTGAAAAACGTTGATTAATTCCATATCTAATAATTAAATAGATTTTAAATGCGTGTTATAATTATACGTCACGCCAAGCTCACGTTTCAGTAACATGAAAAGCTTGGCTTAGACAGTTAATTTACTCGCGTTGCTCTGAAATCAGGCCACAATTTACTACGTGAAGTACAAATGCTATATATATTTCATGAAGTCTTGCTACATTATTTCCTTAGTTGTTTCTGGTTGAACTTCTAGACCTAACCAATAAAAGAACTTTTTATTGTTTCACATTTTTATAATAAAATTTACCGTTTGGCGAAAAATAGGAAAAACGTTGTGTGAACTTGCAATTTGAATATTGTTTATATAAAAGTTGGTTCGATGGGAGCTTTCATATTTTAGAAAAATGAGGGATGGGAGCTTTCATATTTTAGAATTATAACGATCAAGGTGCCTTGGTGGGACAGCGTCACAGTAATAGTGATATCATTTCTATAAAGGACTAATATACATTTTTCCATTCTGGTATACAAAGCGCGGCGTTAAGTTCCGCGTTTTATATATTATTTAGATAAAACGGGTGGAAATGGAGAATGGAATCAAAATCAGAATATTCTTTATTCAAATAGGCTGTTACAAGCACTTTCGAATCGTCAATTAACATAAGTGTCAGTATTTTCAGTCATACTAGAAGCTACCACGAGTTTGCAGGGCAGTTCTGTTGCGAAGAGCTGGCGAAAAACTCAACAGCTACTCTTTTTTATATAAATTTAAAATATATTTCCTACTGTGGCTAGCCTCCCAAATGAGCATCAACAGTACTTAACTCTACACACTAACATCCGTATATGGATGAATGGAGTCTCTTATCATAAGTTAAGTTAGTAAGTTCTCTCTTGCCTACTATATGGAGAATACGATAATTTGTATATGATGAATTCTTGCATGATTACTTTTAATAGTATTAATAAAATCGTGAAATATTAAAATATTGGAACGGTGAAGTTAAGGATATTTATATTACTTTTACTTTTTGAGATTTTACTTATTACACCGTTACGCCAGTCCTAAACGATTCATTTGAATATTTAAATATGTATGAAAAATATAAAATTAATTATCATGAACCAAGTGTGGAGCAGTGGGACAGTGCTTGGATATAACCACAATAGTTGTCAGTTCGATTTACGTTTTGACAAGTAAATTATTTTATTTCCGCTTTGCTAAGTGCGACGTTGCGTTCTGTCACTCCACACGCAATGTCTCGAATTCTAGCGCAAAGGGGAGAAGTGCTTGGACTCTACGTTTCCTCTATACTGTCTATATATATATATATATATATATATATATATATATATATATATATATATATATATATATATATATATATATATATATATATATATATATATATATATATATACATTCATATATATATATATATACATACATGTATATATATATATATACATTCAATACAAAAAAACCCTATGCAATACATTCAAAAATATATTGCAGAAACAAAAATTTGGTAAATATTGTTAACATATTGTTAACTTAAGTGGATTTCCTCTATACTGTCTACATATATATATATATATATATATATATATATATATATATATATATATATATATATATATATATATATATATATATATATTATATATGTGTATATGTGTGTGTGGTAGAAATTAGTATATTACTTGTATTTCCTAATAACCATAGTTGTGGTTGAACTACTCTTGGACTTACCACAGGATTATATGTTAATTAAATTTCACAACCTACCTGCTTCCGCTCTGTACCATGACTAACGACAAAGCCCACTTGCGCTTAAACCGCAACTTTAACACTTAGTTTAACTGTTACTGTTCAAAATTCATTAAAGCTTTTAACTAGAACCTGTAAACTGAAATTCTTCAATATTTTTGTTTCCTAGAACTGAAATAGTATGTAGGTTTCTAATTTATATGTATATTTGGCAATATACACATGTTTTTATTTACTTCTTTTTTTTCTTTATAACTAGGAGAAACGCATCAGGGCTCGTTTCATCATACTAGCTATAATGACTAAAACAAGTTTTAGACGTTAGTTTTTTAGATTATTTTTATTGTACAACTTATGACAGTGTTTCCTCGTACACGGAGTCCTTGATTTTACACTGGTGGTTAAAAATCATTCACATAACTTTTTAATATGTAATAGAAAGATATTTAATGTATATTTTTATATATATTTTAATTATTCACTACAGACACATAGTCTGTACGTTTAATTAGAAATTCTTACATGCATTTTCAATATTACTTGACATTACTCAAAACTTGACTTACATGACTATATAATAATTTATTCCTTAGGAGTCCAGTCATTTGTAAAAGTTGCCAACTAGTTCATAACAGTACAATCTAAAGCACTACTATGTATTTGATTTATTTTAACTTAATTTTACAACATAAATAGCTTAATTCTATTATGTTAAATTTTGCAGTTAGGAGAGTTGGGATGTTGAGGCCATCACCGCCACTGTGGAGGACGTGACCGTTTCATTTCTATCTTAAAATAAATACATTTCATCCAACTATGTTTAAAGTGTAATTTTTTTTATAAGAAATATAAAAAGGTATGACTGGGTTGACTTTGAAATTCTTGTATAAAGATTTATACAAGAATTTCAAAGTCAACCCAGTTGTATAGAGATTACACTCTCTTCAATTTCCGCTTGAATTCGAGACATTGTGTGTTGAGTGGTGGAACTCGAATCTGGATTTACCTGAATGACCCATACAATTCTATGTTGCCCCATGGCGCCATAATGACCACAAGAAAATGGCATATTATCATAAATAGGAAAAATTGTATAGAAATATTATATTATATATTAATTAAATATTATAAATATTATATTATATATATTTTAAGACAATATTAATATTACATTTTTTATTACAATTTATCATTAGAAGAATTCTAAGTTTTCGAATCTAAACCTATATATGTAAATCAATATTTATTTAGTTAATATAATTTTATAATTTTATATTTAAACAATAACATTTAATAAGTAAAAAGCTCAATTTTTAAAGTCCAAAGAAAGCTTCAGCAATATCTACAAGCGGGCAAAAAATTTCCATATAAAATATAATTTCCACTTATAATGAATATTGGTTTTTATAGCGTATGTATAACGCAAAGAATACATTGCAAGTTGCAGATAAGAGGCTATAGACTGGGATGGGAAAAAAATTAATACCTTTATGATTTATTGCATGTTGATTTATTCATTTAGTATTTATTTACAATAAATATAGTTATTAAGGCTATTGAGATAGCTCATTTATTATATATTTTGAATGATCTACAAATTTAGACTAAATTTAGAGATTGGAAACTGTAGCCATCTTCTTTATAAAAGCACATCAATTTCTCATTTTTAATAACATATCCATAATTACCCCTCGAAATTTGTCATAAAGCGGACAGTCACTCTGAACAATCAACTCAGTGCCAAGACACTCTGTCTTGGCACTGAGTTGTCTATGTCTATTCTGATCTATATGGGGTAAAGCTTTACGCTAAACTAAGTACTCAGAAATAAGCTTAATTATACTGGAATTGCAAGTAAAATGAATGAGGACCGTCGTGGCACAGAGGCACAGCATCTGCCTGTAAACGCGACGGTTTGTGGGTTCGATTCTCACTCGGGGAGAATGAATTATTTTTATTTTCGTCGCTCTGGCAACTACATAATGCGCGGCGTTGAGTTCCGCCACTCAACACGTCTTAACACTAGGTTCCTCCAACCTACGGATCCCTCTGCCTACCTTGCTAGGTGCGGGATACAGCGTGAAGCTAAATAAATAATAAATAAATAAATACAAGTAAGATAAGATTAAATGTATTCATTAATACCACTACCATATATCTATATTTTGAATATGTAAAATTTTAAGGTTTTCAAATTAGATAAGAGGAGGCTCTTGTCTAATATGAAAATTTTCGTATGCTTGCGTAATGCGTAAGTTTAAGGGTTAACAATGTTTTGGTGACATTTTGGCTTGGGTGATTAATGACTTGTAGATTAGCTACGCCAGCATGTCTCATCGTGGCTGGGAATATTCTTTATCAGTAGAAAAGTTACCAGTAAATATGGAAGTAAAATGTTATTATTGAAATTCTAGTAAAAATAAATTCAGATAAAAAGCTGTCGTGGTTTATATATCGGGAGGATATATTATTTATCCTTGCCAAATTAAAATAATTGAAAAAATAAGCCTTTTATGTGCAATGTGACTAGGTCTGACTTTAAACACTACCGAAAGACTTTTTTAGGCTTCAGATATTTAAGAAGATTGTATTTTTTAGCTTTACGCTTTCACCTGTATAACAGATAGGCAAAAAGGACCGAAGGAAGAAGAGGACAACGTCATGATTTTAAGACATTTAGTGGCGAGTGGAGAAACTGAACACCATGCATTATCATACCAGAGCAGGGAAATAAACTTTACTTATCTAAATTAACTTATTTCTACCTTACATATTGAGCAAAACCCATTTCAGAGGTCCAAACGATCGATCTATATATAGTATATGTAATGTATATATAAAGGTAGCTTTTACAATTCCTTCGCATTGCCCTACTCAGCTAAAAATGCACACTGCTACTTTATATATTAAAAGTTTTCCAATTTGAGTTCGCGAACCCAAAAGTTCTATTAGTATCATCTGTTACAGTAAGCCGTAATTGTCGAATAAGCCGTATATATATATATATATATATATATATATATATATATATATATATATATATATATATATATATATATATATATATATATATATATATATATATATATATATATATATATATATTTATATATATATATATATATATAACCACGCCAATACCACGTTGAACACACCGGTTCTCGTCCGATCACCGAAGTTAAGCAACGTCGGGCGCGTTCAGTACTTGGATGGGTGACCGCCTGGGAACACCGCGTGGCGTTGGCATCTCAGAGGGTGTCTAAGCCAATTATCTGTCCGATATTTGGTTTCCGGCATACGGGTACGCGACCCCGGGACCTCGAGCCACCACTTTCATAACCCGATCCAATCCATGTAAGTGGTGTCCCTCCCCTATATTCCAAGTCTTTCTGCCTCTTATTCCCTGTCCTTTCTTGGTTTCTCCCAGTAATGGGTTTGGAGGTCAGATGGCGCTCCACAAAAAACCACTTCGCCACTCATATGGATCGATTGGTCTTAGTCGGAAGGCAGACCCTGGCAAAAAGCCGGGACTAATGCCAGGAAGAAGAAGAAGAAGAAGATATATATATATATATATATATATATATATATATATATATATATATATATATATATATATATATATCTTCTTCTTCCACTTAGCATTATCCCGGCCTATTGCCAGGGTCTGCTTTCCTACTTAGTCTACTCCACTTTGCACGGTCTTGAGCATCCTCAGTGGTTAGTCCATTGGCTCTCATGTCGTGCGTCACGACGTCGGTTATCGTCAATGAGTACTATGTCATCGGCATACATCATCAGCCATGGAGGCTGGTCCTGGATGTGAGCCGTGACAGTATCTAGCACTACATTAAACAAAAGTGGACTAAGAGCTGAGCCTTGGTGAACCCCTACTGTAATTGGGAAGGGTTTGGTATCGCCAACAGCGGTCCTAACTGTAGAAACAGAGTCGTTGTACATGTCTCTGATAATAGCAACATAGGATTCAGGGATCCCTTTGGATCGCAGTGCCTACCAGATACACTGACGTGGCACACAGTCAAAGGCCTTCTGCAGGTCTAAGAATGCCACATGCAGAGCTCTCCTCTTTTCCCTGTGTGCCTCCATCAAAATTCTGAGGGCAAAAATGGCGTCCGTAGTGCCTGATCCTGGCTGAAATCCATATTGACACTCAGAGACAGTACACTCTCGGCGGAGCCTGAGGGAAATCACGCGCTCGAAGAGCTTCATGGTGTGACTCATAATCTTAATGCCCCTATAACTACCGCAATCTTGAACACTGCCCCTTCCTTTGTAGATAGGGGTAATAAAACTGTGCCGCCATTGATGTGGCATCGTCCCAGTGTTCAAAATGCGGTTAAAAAGATCAGTAAGCATGAGCACACCACGAGAGCCTAACGATTTCCATGCTTCGATCGGAATATCGTCAGGTCCCACCGCCTTACCGTTCTTCATGCGTCGGAGACAATTCCGAGTTTCATCAAGGGTTATTGGAGCAATAAGTCCCAGGTTAGGAGGTGGTTCAGACGGAATACTACCCGGGTGCTGAGTATTCAGCAGCTCCAAGAAGTAACTTCTCCACCTCTCCTTCACAGAAGCATGACTACAAAGCAGCTTGCCCTGGGAATCTCTGACGCAAAGACATTTTGTGATATCTTGCGTCGCTTTATCCCGAGCACGTGCCAATTTGTAGATGAGCTTCTGCCCCTCCACAGTTTCAAGTTTATCATATAGAGGTAATAAACTTTCACTGCGGGCTCTGGCTACAGCTCTTTTGCTGGCACGTTTCGCTGCTATGTACTCCAGTCTGTCTTCAGGAGAGTTGGAACGCTGCCACTCCTTAAATGCATTCTTCTTATCATGAATCACCTCCTGTACCTTGTCATTCTACCACCATGTCTCCCTGTCCATAATACGTCCTCCCTTAGAAACGCCAAGAACATGTTTACCAGCCGTAATAATTGCTGACTGAGCTCGATCCCAAGCATCCTGAGCAGTTTCGGTGTTAGTTGTTAAATTTTGACTGTTAACCTCTGCCAGAAAGTCGGTCTGCATCGGTCCATTCAGCAACCACCACTTGATCTTAGACTTACGCGTCTCGGCTAATTTCTTTATCGGGGTAACGACATAATCCATGACAAGAAGACGATGTTGGGCAGTGAGGCTTTCACCAGGAATGACTTTACAGTTAGTTACCTTGCCAACATGACACCGCCTGGTCAATAGGTAATCTATTTGGGTTGAATGGAGTCCACTCGCATACGTAATAAGATGCTGCGGACTCTTTTGGAAGAACGTATTCACGATGGCCAGATCAGATGCAATACAGGTTCTTAGGATATTTTCGCCCTCTATATTGCGGCGACCGTGACCAAAACCACCGTGGACACGTTCATACGTATCCGCAGCCTTACCCACGTAACCGTTAAGGTCTCCCCCAACTATGATCACCTCGGTAGATGGTATAGCGAGTAGAACGTCTTTATATTGTTCCCAGAATGACTCCTTTTCGGCCCCGCTACAACCAGCCTGGGGAGCGTAAGCACTGATTAAGTTGGCGATAGCCCCCTCAACCAGTACCTTCACCCGCATCAGGCGGTCGCTGCGTCGGTCAACTTCGAGGAGACCATTCCGTAGCTCTTCAGATAAAACTACTGCTACACCAGTTTTACCGGAAGGAGACCCAGTGTATATGAGCTGGTAACCCTGTCCGATGATACGGGACTTATTGCCCTTCCAGCGGGATTCCTGAAGGAAAGCACACTGGACCCGACGCCTCATGAGTACATCTGTTAGTTCCCTGCATCGTCCGGTTAGAGAGCCAATATTCCACGTTGCAAAACGGAGTTTCCTTCTGGGTACTTTCTTCTTTAGCCGTGTCCGTACTTGACACGGTAGCCCTTGCCCATTTAACACAGGTGTAGGGCGATGTGCCTGCGCGTCGTTTAGCGGCGACGCCCTAGCAGTACCCAGCAACATGTTTTTCCTTTTCATATGTGTGGCAGGTGGCGGCTTTTTAATGGAGCGATTGCCATCTGACCTCCAAAACCC
This sequence comes from Dione juno, assembly GCA_037127375.1. NCBI lineage: Eukaryota > Metazoa > Arthropoda > Insecta > Lepidoptera > Nymphalidae > Dione > Dione juno. The sequence goes on along the minus strand of JAXRJS010000021.1, from coordinate 1,748,061 downwards.
ATTTTGAGGGAAAAGCCAAGGATGAGAGGGGAAAAGATTAGTAGAAAAGGGGGGGGGGGGTAAGGACACCACTTTCATGGATTGGGAAGGAGTATGACAGTGGTGGCTCGAGGATCCGGGGTCGCGTACCCGTATGCCCAGTACCAATATCGGACAGATATTTGGCCAAACATATATATATATATATATATATATATATATATATATATATATATATATATATATATATATATATATTATATATATATATATATATATATATATATATATATATATATATATATATATATATATATATATATATATACGGGTTAAGAATATGCATAGTTGTGTCATTTTAATATGATCTCATTTAAATTTTCCATGTCTGGTGGACAAAGAGTAACTTTTTATTTTTATTTTTCGTCAATTCCCTTGTGTTCTTTATTTAAAATTGCAACGTAGGGTTCTGTCACTCAACTTAGTGTCTATAATTCAGGCAGAAAGAGAAATACACCCAGTACTTTCACCAAGCCAATATATCCCGAAGAGTGATATAATTTACAGTTAGTTGATTTATACAAAATTAAATTTCAAATCCATATTAACGGAAAGCAGAGAACGAAGTGTCTTGACACTAGATTTCTCTGTTAATAACCTACTATAACATGCGGAACAGCTTCTATTCTATATTTGGGATTCTAAATTCATAAATTTATTAAAACCATAGTACCAGCTTCTATAAGTTAGTATGGAATTCAAATCAGAATAAGTTTAACGTACAGTAGACATCTTTAAATATTGTAGAGCTTGTTTCTAAATAGATAGCATACAAGAATTGTCTAAGGTAAGCTAGAAGATAGAGCGCGACAGTTGTTCTAGTCACTAATTGGTAGAGCTAAGTACGGCCGCTGCGCTCTAAGCTGGTGAACCAACGTTTTACCATTTCCAGTGTTAATAGAAGTTTATTATAACAAATAATTTAAAAAATATTTAGAAGAAAAAAGCTTAATGTAATGTGACGTCAATATTGCGGATTTATATCAAAGATTATAAAGCTTTTAAAACATGCAAAGCTTTCTACTTAAAGATCTCATTCGCATTTAAGTGCAACATTTTGGGTATAAATATTTGTGCATTAAAGTACATGCGAGCCAATTAAGCGTTGAGATATTTCTTATAAGTATAATTTTTTTTTAGATCGAAAGTATATTATTTTCATATTAACTAAAAAAAAATACTTCTCGCTGTTTTCCGCATATAGCAGTGTAGACAGAGGGAACATAGTGTTAAGACACTCCCATTCTTCATTTTCCGCCCTATTTTGAGCCATTAACATTAACTCGGAAGGTTGCGCTTTGTCTTGTTGACAGAAAGAAATGAAATAGTTCATTCTCGCTGAGTCGGAATCGAACCCACAACTGTCACGTTTATACGACCCTGCTTTATAGATAACTTTCTACCGTTTACACTTTTATTCATTTTTCACCTACTCACAGATACTACGAGCTTGATAAAATAGCCCAAATTTAAGTTTTCAATCCAGACTGGGGAAAGCTTTTTGGGCCAAGTGGAATTAAAAACCAAATATGCAATGATATATCTAATTTTATTATAAGACGAATCGTCATCTTTTATATCAAACAATAACATTATCTGTGACACGATTGCAAACAGAAATATTTTAATTTAAATGAAAGTGCTTTTGCATTCTTTACTGACTGAAGAATAATACTCGTATATATTGGGTGGAGCAAACTAAAAAAATTGTTTTATAAAACCAGGCAAGTAATATCTTCTAGTAATTAATAATGCCAAAACGACGCCATAGTACCACAGTGGAATAGTGTCAAATGGTACACGTCAGGTATATGGGTTCAATTCTCCCACGGGGTATTCATTGTTTTCTATTTAATCACTTTTTCATTGGCAATGCATATATCAAATGTATATATGTATGATATGATAAAACAAGGTTTTGGGGTCCAACACACAACATGTAATATTCATGTGATGTCTTACCTCTGGGGTATCTATATATAAAATAAAAAAAATTCACGCATATAACAGAGAAGACTCTACTTTTATAAGACACTCCGTCCCTAAATTTCCACCCAATTATCGAGACATTGCGTGTTGCGTGGCGGAGTTTAACTCCAAACATTATCTTGTTGCCAGAGTAATCAAATAAAATTATAATTTCTTCGAGTGGAAATCGAACTCACGACCGTCGCATTTACACTCCAACACTGTTCCGAGGACTTATTGCTATTTAATATATCTTATTTACAATGTCACCAGCTCCACAGGTAACAAGGCAAGAGATAAACAATGATGAATGTTCAACGTCAGTGTACGACAGTGTCATATAAATCATAAACCGGATCAAATCTTAGCGGCAAATCTTTTGACGCGACGAAGCTGGTATTTATGATAACACGTATAAATGTATTATTAAATTTATTTCGTGAACTTTTGCCTAGGATTTATATTTTTTAATATTTTTTTTATGAAGCAAATTTGATTCAGCTTGGTAGTAAAAGGATTCTATAATTCATACATTTAAACAAGGTTTTGCGTACAGTTAAGTACCTAAACGCTCATTAATTATTATAGTACAACAAAAGCTTTTTCGTGAATTACAATTTTGAAAGCTTTTTAAATTGTTAATTATTACGATAAGTCACCATTGGGCGCTTTCGCTTTTCTTTTATTTATAGCAGGCATAGTACCACTAAGATCTGTAATGGCAGAGAGAGCTTAGTGTTAAGGCACTCCGTTTTCAGCATTTCGACCTAATTCGAAAAATCTGTTTGTAGAGTCATAGATCTGAACGTCATAATTTGTCTACCAGTGATGTTTGTAACTGTTTTAATAGTAAATAACAAGAAAATATTATTCTTGTACATTTTGTTTTGAATTATTTGTCTTTTTGGAGTTATTTAACTCATTTTTTTGCTAAATTTTATTTTAAAATAAAAAAAAAAGTATATATATAAAATATTCTTTATTGTACTAAAAAAAAAAACATAAGAGTAACAACATTAAAAAAAGAAAAGTAGTACACAAAGGTGTATATATATATATATATATATATATATATATATATATATATATATATATATATATATATATATATATATATATATATATATATGTATATATAAATATATATATATATATATAATATATATATATATATATATATATATATATATATATATATATATATATATATATATATATATATCTATATATATATATATATATATATATATACATGCCAACGTCCATACCACGTTGACACACCGGTTCTCGTCCGATCACCGAAGTTAAGCAACGTCGGGCGCGTCCAGTACTTGGATGGGTGACCGCCTGGGAACACCGTGTGGCGTTGGCATCTCAGAGGGTGTCCAGCCAATTATCTGTCCGATATTTGGTTTCCGGCATACGGGTACGCGACCCCGGGACCTCGAGCCACCACTTTCATAACCCGATCCAATCCATGTAAGTGGTGTCCCTCCCCTATATTCCAAGTCTTTCTGCCTCTTATTCCCTTTCCTTCTTGGTTTCTCCCAGTAATGGGTTTGGAGGTCAGATGGCAATCGCTCCACAAAAAACCACTTCGCCACTCATATGGACCGATTGGTCTTAGTCGGAAGGCAGACCCTGGCAAAAAGCCGGGACTAATGCCAGGAAGAAGAAGAAGAAGATATATATATATATATACAAATATATATATATATATATATAATATATATATATATATATATATATATATATATATATATATATATATATATATATATATATATATATATATATATTTCTTTTAACTTATTATATAATCACTAAAAAGTAGTATATTTTTTTCTAACGTAATCATTGTCTGACTGAAAACGAAATGATTATGAGTTTTCTCTCTAATACGGGAAATTTGTTATTTTCATTTTCTTGTTCTGGCAAAGAAAAGCCTGGTGTTGAGTTTTGTCATTTAACAGGTAATATACAGTGGAAAGACGAGAACAGTGTCTTTTAACTAAGTTATTGTGTCTTTAAACTAAGTCGCTTTAATTTTATATAAGTACATTGGAAATGTTATGTTAAACAAATTTATATAAAAAAGGCATTATTTTTCCTTTTTTCCAATTTTATTTGTGATTATTAGTTTTATTCTGAGGAAGATGGACGATTTCAAGTGAAAAGGCAAGCTTGCTACAGTATCTTAAAAATAAGCTTACAAAGCGATGTTTGCTTATACGTAGATATGCCATTCGAATAAATCTCATACGTTTACGTATTTGCAGACAGGTGCGACATGACGTTCATACGAAGTCGCCTTCCTCCGAAACTACCGCATTATAAATCACATCCCTAGCCAAATCTTACTCACTTCGTGACAACCTGGAAAAATTTATAGCAATTTGTTTTTAATTTTCTACCTCATGTACCCGCAACGTCAATGATCGAGGACGTGGGTCCTGTTTTTTCCCGTTCCGTCCTGGATGTCGTTGATTGCTCTACTAGTGCTAAAATCTTTGGGAAGTAGTTGTTAAATAACTACTTGCAAAATTTTAGCTTTCTACCATATTTAATTTCGTTCGATTTATATATATATATATATATATATATATATATATATATATATATATATATATATATATATATATATATATATATATATATATATATATATTGAATATTCCGTTAAAAATATTAGATAAATGCTAAAGATTTTCATTTCAGACATTATTTGAAATCTCCATTCTCACTGCATAGCTGCTGCATAATCTTGAATGATTACGGGCTGGGTCGAAGCCGACGTTGTAATTTAAAATATTTAAATCTATACAAAATAGAAAATATTTGGGTTATATTCTTATACGATTTCGCAATATGTTATGTCAGTTTGAATTGATATAAAGTGTACATTGAATTTTATATAGAAATGTTTTTAGTTTTCTGTATATTTATAACGAAAAAATTGCAGAAAAATAGCAGGAGTATCCACTATGGTATGGTCCAGAGAGAATAGAAATAGAGTATAATTCCTTCGGCTATATTAAGTAATATTGTAAAAAAAATTAAGACGCAGAAGAAGCAACAGGCAACCACTAGTAAATAAGGATATTCCCGCAATATATCTCACACTATAAGGACATCAATCTAAAAGGCGGCCTTATTTGTCACTATCGCAAACATAAATTACCGTTCAGCCCTTTTTTTACATCTAAGACGGATTCTCATATGCAGTTTACAAATTAAATATAATTAGAATATAGTGGGTTCATCATATGTAGTCTTATTTGATTTGTGGCATTTTTATATATATATATATATATATATATATATATATATATATATATATATATATATATATATATATATATATCCAATATTATGGGACATTGGGGTGAAATCGGTATAAAAAATTAAAAGTAACATAATTTTATTGTTTATCTTTAAAAAAGTCTTCCGTTACTGCGTGACGCTCCGCTCGAAATTAAATATGGTAGAAAGCTAAAATTTTGCAAGTAGTTATTTAACAACTACTTCCCAAAGATTTTAGCACTAGAGCAATCAACGACATCCAGGACGGAACGGGAAAAAAGAGGACCCACGTCCTCGATCATTGACATTGCGGGCTACATGAGGTAGAAAATTAAAAACAAATTGCTATAAATTTTTCCAGGTTGTCACGAAGTGAGTAAGATTTGGCTAGGGATGTGATTTATAATGCGGTAGTTTCGGAGGAAGGCGACTTCGTATGAACGTCATGTCGCACCTGTCTGCAAATACGTATACGTATGAGATTTATTCGAATTCATATCTACGTATAAGCAAACATCGCTTCGTAAGCTTATTTTTAAGATACTGTAGCAAGCTTGCCTTTTCGCTACTTGCCTTTGCCACTAATAATCACAAATAAAATTGGAAAAAAGGAAAAATAATGCCTTTTTTATACACTGTTCTCGTCTTTCCACTGTATATTACCTGTTAAATGACAAAACTCAACACCAGGCTTTTCTTTGCCAGAACAAGAAAATGAAAATAACAAATTTTTTTCGTTTTCAGTCAGACACTGATTACGTTAGAAAAAAATAAACTACTTTTTAGTGATTATATAATAAGTTAAAAGAAATATATATATATATATATATATATATATATATATATATATATATATATATATATATATATATATATATATATATATATATATATATATATATTTATATGTATATAGAAGCAATTTCGAAAAAGTAATGACTAGACTGTTTAGACCAAATGGAATTTATTTTTGTAATAAATGAACGAGCTTTGTATGTGGATCGGAAAGTCACCATCTGTTGCGGTCTCTGGGCTGCCAGTCAGAAAGTATTTACTGTGCTTTCTGCTTTTTCCTCTGTTCTATAATTCTATATAGACCTAAAACAATGTTTCTCATAAATTTTTGTTGTTTTTATTATAACAGATGTAAGTTTAAAATTGTATTGTTACTCGGTACAGTTAAATTATTTAATTATTGAGAGGGCGCTAGTTAACAACGAAAGGAATTACAATGGAATTACAATTATATGGAATTTTTAATATTTTTAATTTTCTGCATAAAGCAAGGTTACAGAGGGAACCTAATGTTAAGACACTCCATTCCCCACGCACCGCCCAGATTTACACTTCAAAGTTTGAGTGTAAGGTTGGGAACGGAGTGTCTTCATACTAAAACCATGAAGCTGTTTATAAATATATTTCATTGAATGGCATTTGAACTCACATACCTTTATAGCATAAAATTATAACCATAAAAATGTTAAAGAATATACATTATTAGCGTCTGTAAATCCAATTGTGCGTTATGTGATCCATACAGGGAAATGCAAATTATTTAAATTTTTGTCACTTTAACAACTAAGTTGTCTAAGCGCGGTGTTGAGATCCGCCACTCATCTCAATCGAAATTATAAACTAAATAGATTTATTTATCATAACAAAACTTTATTATTTTTACACATTCATATCGGTGTGATGGCAACCTTCCTACACATACAATTTGATCGACCCCATGGTATAAAAATAAATGAGGGCAATTCGTTGTGCTTCGGATCTTTTGGATTATCGTATTATGAGGAAAGATTGGCGGTTGCAGGTTAAATATACGTTATTATGTTATTACCTTGTATGTCTTGTAAGGAACACGCATTATCTTCTGTAGCTAAATCCGTATTATATGTATGTACTTATAAACAAAATTTCTTGTTTACTAGAATCTTGAAAATTTCATCTACCTGATACTTATGTCTTATTATTAAAAAGTACAAAATTTCAGACTATATATTATTGAAAAAATATTTGAAACTTTCATTGACAACCTGTATGAGTGAGCCATCGGTATCGTTTGTATATAATGTTTTATTATTCAATAGTATCAGATAAAAATCTGAAAAATCTCAAAGTTCACAATCAACACAGACTTTGGATAAGAAATTACCAAGTATTCTATGGATTAAACTGCCGGAAGCTGAGCTGTGGAACGCATTATAATTTACAGCGTATATAGAAGAAGGCTAGGTCTTGCAATCCAATGTAGGTATAATTGGGCTATTTGAAAAGCGCATTAACGCTCTGCTCCAAAATTTAAACTAGATTTGAAATAATCCTGCTAAAGTCGCTTTTAAAATACATTACAGAAATGAGCTCTATACAGACCAATATATTCTAACTCTACTTTATATAAGATATACAAATAATGTTTTAATTGCGAATTATCCAAAAGTCATTATTTTTTTACTTATGGTGCAAAAGTAAAAGTTCTTTCTCCATAATAATATTTCATTCCAGATTAATAATTATTATAAATTATGACATTCTCGTTTTTTTTACATCAACATCTGTATGTTATGAAGGTATTCTCATGAATATCGTTAAATGCCAAATTCGTGGCCACAGAAGTTATGGTTGCAATAACAAATTGGTCCTCCCTTAAGGGACCCTCTGCAAGAGAGGCGTAAATTAAATCCTAATAGAATTGTTAGAAGTCTAAGGCGTAGAGTAAAAGCATTATTTTATATTTTACAAGGTTTATGATGTCATAATAGTGGATTTACGGACGCTATAAGAGTTTTACGGCCATGATACCATTAAATTGGATGATGGACGACAAAAGTTTTGGATATTATATTTTTGCTTTAAAAATTTTTTCATAATCTTCATCTTGATATTCGTTTGAAATGGTCAGTGTGCTATTGTAAGGACCATATTAGCTTGATTTTTTAAATACAATTGAGCTCTTTATTAAATGAGAGATTTTTAATCAGCTTTCGAATTATCATTAGAAGTCAAAGTTAGAATGACATCACGTGGCGAAGATTATTGTTAGGATTAATCCTTTCTTCCTTATTAAGAATAGGCATTTATTAGCCAAAACTCTACATGAGAAACATGAGATATCCTTAGCATAATTGATACATCCCGTCTAAGATAATGTAGAAAATATACTCGCTTTATTAGGAAAACAAATAAAGGATCTACAATTGCTCTGGATCCCTCTATAATATCATACCATGATATATAATATAAATCTTTCTAATCATATAACTGTATTTCGTGTTATATTATTAAGCGCTTTTTGTACATTATTTTGTTTATTTATTTATGTATATATATATATGACTGTGCGGCGTTGAGTTCCGCCACACACACTATGTCTGGAAAGGTTGAGTGTAAGGAACAAAGTGTCGTAATAGTGTACTTACTATTACGACACTCTGTTCCACAGAGGATACTTCCTCTGCCTACCCTGCCCGGTTATGCGGGATACAGCGTGATGCAAAATAAATAAAATAAAAAATATTGTCTATTAAGTGGAAATGATATACAAATAAAGTAATATCAATAATATTATGTTTTAAAACAACATCAGTTGACATTTTTTTTTATAGTATATTTTATTATGACCGAGCTTTGTGTGGTGAATGGAAATATTTGTTATTATTACTATTATACATAAATAAGTGAATTGTATAGTGTGAAATAAATCTCGATATTTGTTCAGTTCTGTTTGATCTATTCTAATGGCTGTCATAAAATATTTTTACGTACGCAATAATCTTTATACTCGCGATGTTTACCGCGTGTAGTATGTTAGATGGAATCTGGTGTCTAAGATGAAGAGAGAGATCACTCTCTCTTTTGTTCTCCACTCTCTGCCCTAATTCGAAACGTTTCTAATATTAATTTGGTAGCTTATTTGAATGCACTATAAAAGCTTAGATATACCCATTAGAGGCGCGGATGAAAGTATTTATAAAATTTTTGTACGATATTTCAATTTTTAAAGACGCAGTGTTATATAAGTAAGATTTAACTCGATTTGACTAAGCTTCCGTAAAATGATTTTTATGTGGAGAATTCAACAGCTTTTAAGTTATATAAATAAAAAAGACATAAATTTTATGTTATCTATTTTGTTTATTTAATACAATAACATATTTTACAGTCTTTTAATCTACCTGTTACCAAACTTCTGGTGTTTTACTCTAATACCCTAGAGTAAAACATTTTATAACGCATACAAAGCGTAAAAGCTTTTAAAAGTTCATGTCCTAAGGGATTTAAATTAGTAAAGTTTAAGCAAGAAAATATAATGCTGCTATTAACTTAAAACCACTTGAAAGTAATTTAGAAAGTTTCCACATATGCCAAGGAGGATATTTAATTTTTTTTCTCCATTTCAAATATTTTTGTACTTATATATAGGCTGTTATTCTGCTATAGAAGATTTATCGATTAATTCATGTATGTTCAGTGATATGTGATTCTAATTACGAAAATTACTCACTTCCAAACCGATTTCTTCAGATATTTACTAAAATATATTAATATTAATATTTACGATATTTAATAAAATATTTACATTTCTTATCAGTGAAGTTTAGAGCTTAGAAGTGTTTAAAAATTTAAGATATTCTAATGTTATCCGGGCAAAGATCAGTGATAGTGGTTATTAAAAAAATTAATTTAAGCTGTAGAAAAATATTACACAAGCATTTGTTTTTTCTACCTATCTTTCTTTATTTTTATGGGAAAGACAAGGCAAACGAGCGTTCGGGTCCCGACCTTGCCGAGCCCGTAGGCTATTCCACAGTTGTGTGGTACGTGGTAAAAAGTTTCTATAGAAACGCACAGTAGTGGAGTGCCAAGTGTCTTAAAAACCACTCAAACAGATGAGGAGCGATCCCTAAAATTCATTCATTTACCTAACAAAAACAAAAACAAAAAAAAATGAAAATAGAAAATTTGTCACTTTTCTTAATAATATAGTTGATTTAATGTGTGATTTTTGCTAATCAACTTATAGTATACAGAATTTGTAACAAACTACAAACTCGTAATCTATATATAGGTTAATTTGAATATAATTTAACATTATCTGGTATTACCACGCTGGTAAGTCCGAAACACGTATCTACTTGTTAAATGTGGTTTCCATGTACCTATTTATGTTAAACCACTAAACATATATAGGGATGGATGCTAGGAATAAATTCAAGTAATTACACGATAATTTACTTCCGATATGTACTTTTTGTATCGATACTTTGAAACTAAATATCGATTACTTATTCAATACATATCTTCCGATAATTTGAAATAATCTATTGTAGAGTATATATACTATGTTGTATTTCACATTCCAGTCGTAGTGTAGTGTAGGCAAGCTTGTTTTTCTATGTTCGAGAAAAAATATATATGATAAGTTTCATCGTTATTGCTTGTATTTTGGTCTCGTTTCAGCCTGCGAGAAAGTTTGTATTTGATATAAATAGTATTGACAAACTTTTCAATACCATAACATACAACATATTATTTAATATAGATATTATTCTTCTTCTACCTAGCATTATTGCCAGGGTCTGCTTTCCAACATAATCAACTCTACTTTGCACGGTCTTGAACATCCTCAGTGGCTAGTCCATTGGCTCTTATGTCCTGCATCACGACTTCCAGCCATCGCTTCCTTGGGGGGAGGAGGGGGCGGGGAGTCTCACTCCAGGGATAGACATATCAAGGCATTTTCTTCCGACATAGTTTCTAGGCCAAAGCAAAAAGTGGCCATATAGATATTATTCTATGATATTTTCCAGCGTCACTTCAAAATAAGCAGATAGAAGCTAGTATAAGACACAAGTACAAGTACAAGATACTACCTTTTTATTGAAAGATTTTGTTTTGAATTGCGGAACTCAACGCCGCGCTTTATCCTGATTTATAAGACGATTCTTATTTTTTAAATAATAATTTTTACAAAAAGATATGCATGCCACTTTGGCACTTTGAATATAGCATGATAATATTTCAGTTTACTTGAACTTTAAGTATACTATTATGCCTCACTCTCCTTAATGTACAGTCGATTAATTACGTATCCGTTGTATATACGTATAAACATAAATGTTATATCACTATATGTCACATAATATAAAAGTATTTATTGCACACAACGAATAACAGATACACAGTATTCAATCTTAATACAAATATAAGATGCACAAAGGTTTGTATGTACACATGTATCGCATATATTGTGTACTATGTATATATTAATTAAAGATATTGTTATATAGTAATTTATCGTATTATAGGAATCTATTCGTTTATTTCTACTAATAAATATATGTTATAATATTTCTTTCTTTACCAACCTTATTTCAAAGGTGAAATGAATAAATTTAAGTTGTGCATCTCCCAAAGTTTTACTGCATTGGTGTCTTAGAGTTGCCTTGCCATGAATTTCTGAGCCGAGAAGCAGAAAAATGTTTAAGTTTAACGAGTCTAAGTGAAGCGCAAATGTCAAAACCTCAATCATAATACAGTTGAACACAATTAACATCGTTTCGTTTACTTGATACTACACACAGATAAAACCACATTTCATTCGCAAGCACAACGTTTTGACGTTTAATTGACACAATTATAATTATTTAGCCATTTCGTACTTATTAATAACACATCTATAAGAGACAACCGTGAGATTTATAATCAAATAGTAGAGTTATTTTTTGAAGTACCTTGATAATATTTTTCATGGCATAAATGTATGCAGAAATTTTAGCCAAAAGATTGCCAGAGACATCTGAAATGTTATTGTGGGAGGTAGTGTGGGATAAGGAGGATTTACACCTGGAAGAGGATGAACGGATCAGAATATTCCCTACGCATGATCACGGAGAAGTTTTTGGCTGTAAACCAAAAAGTTTTCTTTGTTTTCATAGATTTGAAGAAGGCGTTTGACAGGTTTGTTAAAAAAAAATGGGAGATACTGCCCCGGTACAATGTGAGCGGACCCTTGCTGCAGGCTGTAAAGTCTCTTTATAGAAATCTTGGATAACTGTCTCCGAGGAGTGAAAAAATGTGACATGGGACCGAATGTGGGTGACTTTAATGTAAATTGGTTGCTATATGCAGATTATGCAACATCAGAATGCGAGTTGCAGGCATTGGTCACCATTCTAAGGATGGGTATGAAATTAATTGTTCTAAGCCTGAATATAAGTAAGACAAAGGTTCTGGTATTTGAAAGAGACGAAGAAAGGACGGTATGCAAGATTTTTGTGAATGGAAACTCAAAAGTAAGTACTTTTAAGTATGTTAAGTAGAAATGGAAGTATGTTAAGTAGAGATGGAAGTATGTTAAGTAGAGATGGAAGTATGTTAAGTAGAGATGAAAGTTTGTTAAGTAGAGATGGAAGATATGAAATGGACGTGGAAAGGCGTATTGTTGTCGGTAACAGAATGAACCGTGCACCTACGGCACCGTTCATTCTTTTACCGGCAACAATACGCAAAAAAATTATTATTCAAAAATTTCTTGGTCTAAGCCAATAAAATGAGGGAAGGGGTAAGTGTATTAAAAAGTAAATTACAGAAATCAGGACGGCACTGCGTTGGTAAAAATGTATCATCTATAAAATAACATAGATCGCCTTCTAGCAAATTCTTTGTCAATTCTCAAGGTAAAAAATAAAATTTTAATACTTTTTTTGTATCCGTCCGAAACTGATGTTTACAACCGAAACCGAAACCGAATTTCGGCAAGTGTCTCTGTTTCGGCTGAAACCGAAATCTAAATTTTCTTACAAGGAGGGATAAATTAAGAAAACATTATTATAATCAATCAGCTTTCATATATTTCGTTAAATTACATAGTTTTAAAAATGCTTTAAATAATAACTTATTTGCTTATTTATGTTGTTACCTAATATCAGTTGTTATAGGTAGGCATTTAATATTGAAGTGATAAACAAAACCTATAAAATGGATACCTAGGTTGGTAGGTACTCGTATCTTTGTAAGTACTCACTCATTTAATTTGCCAAAAGTAACAATTATTTAACTGTACTTGCTACTTGGTTACATTGGTAAAAATTATTAAATTGAACGTTGGAGCTCTAAATCCTTAATATTATCACCACCAATGCACTATAGTAAGTATCAAGTACCTACATAACTAATAAAAATACTTAAAGAGAATTTCCAAAAATTTGAACATAACAGGATTTGAATTTTGAGCCTCACGGAAACGAAACACCACTGTGTTCAAATTTTAATACGTTTTATTTAAGTATTTTTTCTATCCTTAGTGTGCATTAACACTTTAAAAATCATTAAAATATACCTAACTAATATTTGTACACATTTCTAACTCTTATACTATATCACACGATATAACTCACCGAATTTAATACAAAACACACGAAATTACACAACAAACAAAACGCATTGTGAACACAAACGAGTCACGACAAGATTAGGCATTTACTGCACCAATCGTGACAGAGCACAGTGCAACATGCAGAATGCAATTTCGGTTTCGGTTATAGTTTCGGCGGGTTTACTATCGTAACCGAAACTAAACCAAAACTCATTTTTTTGCCGAAACTCAAGCGAAACCGAAATCGAAACCGAACTTTCGGTCGGACACTACTTTTTTATATTATATAATATCGAGAGAGTGAACTCACAACTATAACGTTTTCACAATCAAATTATGACTAATGGGCCACGGTTTTTATTCGAACTTAAAAATATACTGAATAAAAAAGTAAATGTCTTTTATTCTATAATATTAAAAACAAAACGTATAAAAAATGTTTTTAAATTAATGTTTAACGTAAATTGCTTACTTGTATAGCTCTTGAATAGTGAATTCTGTATAGAAAAGTTTCTTTTCAACAAAATGCAATATAACTGACCCTGATGTTGAGATCAATTAAAAGAATTAAGCACTTTACCTGCCTCGTACTAGTGTTTTAGCATACAACTTTAAATAACAACCTTTCAAATGTTTTTGTTAATAACAGTTTAAAGTTATAACAATTATTACATACAATATTATACAGTTTGACTAACGCTGCGCTTTGACTATTGAGGAAAATAAATTGAAAATATTTTAAATAAAACCCTTCCCCCAAATGGGTTTGAACCTACAACTATCGCGAACTACAACATCATGGTCCTTTTCGTTCGTGAGTAGAAGATCAATATAATTGGAGGATTTATGTATATATTACATTACATTGTTGATATATATTATAGCATTAAAGAAGAAAAGCACCCAAAAGAATTATTTTTGAAAATTTTGTTTTGTTTGTTTGTGCGTTTGTGCGCGCTTATCTCAGAAACGGCTGAAGTAATTGAAATTAAGTTTATACCATTGTATTATAGAAAACCTCTTTTTACATTCAGTGCTTATATATTGCAACCGTTACGTAAATGAAAAAGTTACCTATACCAATTTGAAATATTTCGTCTGACAAAATTGCTACAGATTAACTGTTTTATTGAATTGGCGGAATGATTTCAAAGAGATAAGACAAAAATAGGGTTTGAGAAAACTGCCTTCACTCATGACATAATTTTCGTGAAGACTCTAAAAGCACGGGGGCCACTTTCCCACCGTGGGTGGGGCAATCGAAAGCAGTTACCAGGAAAAGGGCAAATTTATTTCTTTTTTTAATTTTTTTAATTTTGTATTCAAATATTCTAACACTAGGTACAGATACTTAGTTCATATCCTATCTTACTTTGGCACATAGCACGAATATAGCCTGAAAGCTTCAACAAAATGGTGGGAAAAGTAGATGGAAATAGACCAAGATGTCAACCACCTACTCGATGGTCCGACACGGTAAAGGAGGTCATGGGCATCCCAGGGGCCGAAGCTTTCAGGAAGGCAGAAGACAGGGCGGCATGGATGCAAAAGGTCGGCTCCACCACCAAGGCATATGGCTTACTAATAGTTACTATTAATCTAAACTATTATGATTTTTACTATTGGACAAATAATCATTGTATTGAATTTCCCAAATTTATTTTCTCACATAGACAAGGTCGCGGGTACAGCTGGATTTATATAAAGTTCAAAAGTTGGAGCTTAATGAATGCAAGCACTTCTTTAATACTAGGTCTAGCGTAAAGTAGCAAGTCGTAAAGTACTTGACTTGATTTTGCAAAGTTTTGAACATTTGTATATTAATTAAGTTTTTGTTTGTGTTAGACTATTATTTTATATGGTATAACTTAACATTACTTAAGTTACATCCGATTGAGGGGAACTGTGTGTTTTAATACTAGATACCTTCTGCCTACCCTATTTTTTATTATACGTATTATTTTAAATGTCTCGGTATGGCTGTACGTGTACTGCAGGAAACATGAAAACTCTAATTTCTTCAGTAATAAAAAAATAGAACCTATAATGTAGAACTTTAATATGAGTTAATTACTTAAAAGCCTTGTAAGCTGATAGTGATAATGTAATTAAAAAGTCAACATTTAATATATTTCACAGAAATCTATAATTAATGAATAAAATTGTATTATGTTATATTAACTATGAATTACTGAATAGATTTGAAGTCATAGCATGAACGTATTTCATATTTTAAGGAAACCACCAGTATTGAATCTGTCAAATCAATGAAAATGTTAGTGCTTGAGATATGTTTTAGGCCATAGGTATAAAGAACTTAGTTTTAAGACACTCCGTTCCCCGCTTTCCAACTTTCAAGGCATTGGTTGAGTAGCGAAACCCAACGTCGCGCTTTTGCCTTATTGCCAGAACGTGGAAAATAAAAATAATTCATTTTCCCCGAGTGAGATCGGTTTCACAAACTGTCCCGTTTACAGGCAGACATTGCAGCCTCTGCGCGACCACGGCCCTCTTACTTGCTTGAGATAAATGTTGTTATAAAATGATGCATGTTGTTAATATGATGTACAATTATCAGAAAAAAATATATATTTAGATTCAATAAAACACGAATGAGTATGACATAAATTTTATTTCATATTATTATATACATACATATATGTCTAGTAGAATATATTCAAGGCGTAACAATATTAAACATTAAATGAATAAATATGATTAAGTAATTATAACATTATATATTTCATAAATGACTAGAACGTAGTACAAGTGAGACGAATGTTAAAGCGGTGGCAGTGCTTTGTTAGTTCGCCTTGAATAAAATTAAGTGAAACATAATTAAAAATTCAATTACACAGAAAATAATTTATTACATTAATTGAAAAACCAACAAAAAACAATTATTATCCAATTAATTGATTAAGAGATTAGATATGGCTACGAGATATGCTACAAAGAAAGTTTAGAGATGAAAGGATATAACATTCATTCTAAGAAAGTGAAATTCTAAATATTGAATTTAATATGGAATTAGAATTGAAATAGATCGATTCTAACAAGAAGACTAATCTGAACACACACGCAAAATTAAATTACATCAAAATGGGCCTATCACTTGTTTTGCCTCGTCGGAATGAGCTAAGCAATATTTATATAGGTATAGCTTCTGCCAAAGTTTCCTAAAATGTTGATAGGTGGCACAATTGCTGTAGATAAGTCCAGTTTAGATTTATATATAATTTCATTATTTTATTTCTAGCCTATTGCTTATCTCATTTAGACGATAACTCTCAGTGATAAGAACATGTTACGATAAAATCGCAACTATGTAGGCCCCAAGCCAGAACGGTCGTTACGACTAAAGGGAATGTTTTCAACCCGAAATGTTTGGGTTAAAGTTGTTATTTTGAAATATTTAGAAGTTAGTTCTTCCAAATATAAAATTTCCAGGTGCGTTTGGATCCTCAGTGGAGAAGTACTCTTTCCACAGCTCCTGGAACTCTTCCCAAGAGACGCTCGCCTTTCCCTGGTAAAAATGTGCTTTGTTAGATAATAATATGAACTAATTCATTAATATGAAAAATTAATACAATTTTGAATATATTACATAAAAGTTTAAAAGTGGTTATTATTATACTTGATGAACTTTAATCAATTAATTACGTTAAACTATATATTTATTTTAGAGCTTTACTTAATATATTTTTACCTTGGCCATCTTGCTAAAAGCCAGCTTACACTCCTGTGGATCGATCCCATAGGATGAGCATACTGTTGTGAACTCATCACAATCGATGGTTCCATCAGCACTAGCGTCTTCCAGTTGGAACATGAACTGGCAATACAACTGTTGCCACTTCAGAGCCGCGGAAGGATTCTGGGCATAATCGTTCCACATGGAGACCCATTCTTCTACAGATACCTGTGAAATAGTAAAATTCATTAATATATGATAGAAAATAACTAAGAAATTAGTAACTTATATTTATTTATTTAACATAAATATTTATTATACAATACAATATATATATATATATATATATATATATATATATATATATATATATATATATATATATATATATATATATATATATATATATATATATATATATATATATATATATATATATATATATATATATATATATATATATATATATACATATATATATATTATATACATATATAAATATATTTTTTAGCTATATGTAAACTTGGGCCTTAGGAATTCACGATATAATATATTTGCACCAAAAAATGACGATTTATCGCGTGAAGACCTCAAAATCTCATTAATATATCTGCCAGATAGCGAATGAACCATGTAATTCTATTATGAATAAAATCATTACTACCACTATATCTAGAATATATATATATATATATATATATATATATATATATATATATATATATATATATATATATATATATATATATATATATATATATATATATATATATATATATATATATATATTCTAGATATAGTGGTAGTAATGATTTTATTAACCAAAAAATTACGATTTATCGCGTGAAGACCTCAAAATCTAATTAATATATCTGCCAAATAGTGAATGAACCATGTTATTCTATTATGAATAAAATCATTACTACTACTATATAATAGAAATTGAAGCTTATCTTAAATAAATGCATCAAATAATCCTTCAGGACAACTTTAACACATAAACTCCCTTAAACTAAGATTCCGATCGTACATAACTTTAAAAAATATAGAATATATGATTTCGTCCGATATTCAACATATATTAATAACAAAAAGGCACGTCTGAAGGTGTTTAAAACGGAAATATTTAAAATATTGAAATGTTTTAAAGTTTCACCTCACATAATGTTCAATTAGACTTAGTACTTCCTTGATAGGTCCTGGATCTGTAAGCAACAGAGCAAATTACGCCACTGCGTTGAACTGTAAACCCGACGGTTGTGGACAGATATACATATATATATATATATATATATATATATATATATATATATATATATATATATATATATATATATATATATATATATATATATATATATAAATTAAAAACAAATACTGGGCGATTTATTTATTATATAAATTTACAATATTATTATAATGAATTATAATGAATATTATAGTAAAGAGTTTAATACCATACCTGTTCTGTACCATGTCTGTTGTTTGCACGTGTTTAATCCTTACACAAAGCTCTTTAACAGGATTAAGCTTCTTATGCGTATTAAAGTATGGAATAAATGTTGCGGTGAAACGTGAGATTACCGGCTTTTTATTTCACTTTGACATTTATTTAAAAATTTACGTATTTTATGATCATAGGTCATCTTTGTATCAGTAACAAGTATTACATATATGAAAGAAAAAAATATTATAAAAAAATTAAAGCACTTTGTTCCCCACTATCCGACTATTTTTTGATATGTTGCGTGTTGAGTAGCTCAACTACATATTGTGTTTTGTCTTGTTACCAGAGCGAAAAAATGAAAATAATTTATTTCCTCTAGTGAGAATCGAACCTACAACCGTCGCGCTTAAAGTCACCTACTACCTACTTACTTACGATAGCTTTTTATAGTTAAATATATAATAAAAGGCGTGGGGTCAAATTACACTATAATAAAAATTTTATACGTTTTCTAAACATATTTTTTTTCTTTAGTATAGCATAACATTAATTAATTATATAATAAATTAAAAACAAAAGAAATTAAACTAAAATTAAAGCTATATGGAGAAGGAATCCCTTCCAGACGTAGCCTTAAGGCTATCTGCTAGTAACATATACATTAATTAATGAAATAATTACATAGTAAGGTTCAAAGGTAGTTTAGGTATATTTTCTAAGATAATTAAGTAATGTTTTGATTGTGTTTGCTTTAGATTACATTATTAAGAACAATATACGAAAATCATTGATTTATAAAACTTTTATTTTCTTTCTAGTTTTCACTTTCTGTACTTTTTTTTGGCTTTTGCGAGGTAGTACGATTTGTCTTGCCGAAATACTGGAAAACCTATAAACACATATATATATATATATATATATATATATATATATATATATATATATATATATATATATATATATATATATATATATATATATATATATAGAGAGAGAGAGAGAGAGAGAGAGAATTTGCTGCAATTTAACTGTTCTCACTTAGTTATATTATTCCTTGGTCATATTTTTATTATACTAACAGTTCATTAAAATTCATGACATTGCCAAAATAGAAGGGATTGAATAAATGTCCACTTTTATCTACTATCGATATTGAATCGTTGTCCAGAGACCATGACCATAAACATACTCTATGGACGGTTGTAAAATAAAAGGGGTATTCATAAAAATGCTAATACTGTCGCAGAGCGAAGACATTAAAACGTCAGCTTTATAAAGGTCGGGCTACACATGATGGATAAATATGGAGATGAGGAAGGCGGAATGAACAAAGGTTATATTGGATTACATTAATTCAGTCATGGTACGAATATAACGATAAATTGTTGTAAATGTTACAAAATTTAATATTTTTGAAGGATCACAAGGGGGACTGGGTATTCCATATATTTGTATAGATTGTTTGGTATAGATTATGTTTTGAATTAAAAGTTACGTTTTGTCAATTTTTTTGGCTATATGTAAACTTAGGCCTTAGGAATTCACGATATAATATATTTGCACCAAAAAATTCCGATTTATCGCGTGTAGACCTCAAAATCTAATTAATATATCTGCCAGATAGCGAATGAACCATGTTATTCTATTATGAATAAAATCATTACTGCTACTATATAAAAGAAAATCTTATACAAATGCTTCAAATAATACTTCAGGACAACTTTAACCCATAAACTCCCTCTAACTAAGATACCGATCGTACGTTTGTTCCTCCAAGCTATGTAATATATTATATACAAAATATCCTCGACGGAGTTGTTGCCTTTACAAAAACAATGATAGTCCATCAGATAAGGTGACATTTGTTGGGTAAAATGTCGAGCAAAGTTATTTTTTTATGCCGGGAAAATATTTTATATGAATTTTAAGATTCTTTTCTCTACAGTTGTTTATAAAATAAATGCCGATTATTTATGTGAAGCTTATTTCATTTTTATTATAAACATATTTTAACTATAACTGTAAATAACTTTTACATTAATAATTACCAAAATAGCGGTGGATATATATATATATATATATATATATATATATATATATATATATATATATATATATATATATATATATATATATATATATATATATATATATATATATAATATTTAAATATGTACACTATGTAAAGAACTTATTCCGTTGTTATAATTTAGTAGTTTCAGTTGATATTAAAAACAAAGACGTGTATTGAAAAATCAAACACGATATTAATTATCTACAAAGAAAACGTGTTTCTTACAAAATAAATTTTATTTTAAGATAAACTTTATTTACTTTTTTCGAGCTTTTATTCTCACTTTTTGCCCGAGTTCAAGATTGAAGTGACGTGACGAGGTGACGAGCGAGGTGACGAATTATACTCAATGTAGCATTTTACGTATAATATTATATTATAATATAAGTTAACATAATATTCTTTGTAGATATATATAGTATTATATTGAAACAATATAATGTTATTGTTTTAACCAAAATATTCACTTATTCACGCTATGTTAAGCTGATATTCACTTTGGAATATATATGAAAGAAACAATTATTGGGGACATTTATGAATATACTAGAACCCAAAATTATATATTTTATATTAAAATGCAGTTTTCACTATTATATTAAGGGAAGCCTTGAATGTATTGTTGACCTTGCGTCGACTTAACAGTCAGTGTAGTTTAGTTATTTAACATCAATTTGAAGTGTGTGTGCTTGTTCAACAACAAATAGCTATGTTTCGGCGAACATAAAATCTACTTTAGGTACGGTATACACTAGGCAGCTATATATATATATATATATATATATATATATATATATATATATATATATATATATATATATATATATATATATATATATATATATATATATATATATATATATATATATATATATATATTCAGTCTTTAAACGTAATACCTCGCAAAAGCCAAAAAATGTAAAGAAAGTGCTTAAGCAAAAGTAAAAACTAGAAACACAATAATAGTTTTATAAATCAATGATTTTCGTATATTGTTCTTAATAATGTAATCTAAAGCAAACACAATCAAAACATTACTTAATTATCTTAGAAAATATACCTAAACTACCTTTGAACCTTACTATGTAATTATTTCATTAATTAATGTATATGTTACTAGCAGATAGCCTTAAGGCTACGTCTGGAGGATTCCTTCTCCATATAGCTTTAATTTTAGTTTAAATTCTTTTGTTTTTAATTTATTTTATAATTAAAATATTATGCCATACTAAAGAAAAAAAATATGTTTAGAAAACGTATAAAATTTTTATCATAGTGTAATTTGAACCCGCATCTCTTATTATATATTTAACTTTAAATAGCTATCGTAAGTAAGTAGGTAGTAGGTGACATAAAGCGCGACGGTTGTAGGTTCTATTCTCACTAGAGGAAATAAATTATTTTCATTTTGTCACTCTGGTTTCAAGACAAAACACAATATGTAGTTGAGCTACTCAACACGCAATATATCGAAAATAAGTCGGAAAGTGGGGAACGAAGTGCTTTAATATCTTTCCCTATGCTTACTTCTGCTATAGGCGGGAAATATTTAATAATCTTTTTTTTTTTAATATTTTTTTCTTTTATATATGTATGACTTTTTACTGATAGAAGGATAACTGCGATCATAACATACGTAAATTTTTAAATAAATGTCAACGTGAAATAAAAAGCCGGTAATCTCACGTTTCACCGCAACATTTATTCCATACTTTAATACGCTTAAGAAGCTTAATCCTGTTAAAAAGCTTTGTGTAAGGATTAAACACGTGTAAACAACAGATTTTCCTTGAAAAGCTTTCAGTTTAACTGTAGGTATGGTATTAAACCCTTTACTATAATATTCATTATAATAAATTGTAAGTTTATTATAATGAATATTATAGTAAAGTTTAAAATATTGTAAATTTATATATAAAATAAATCGCGCAGTATTTTTTTAATATTATATATAATATAATATCAAAAAAAAAGGAAATATATATATATATATATATTATATATATATATATATATATATATATATATATATATATATATATAGATATATATATATATAATATATATATATATATATATATATATATATATATATATATATATATATATATATTCAGTCTTTAAACGCGACTGAATACAGTAGAATAGACAAAGGAAGCTGAGCAAAGACTTGAGTAGTGGAGCTTAACAGCGTGCTTTGTTTTGTAGGGGGAATGGAACCCATAACCGTTGGGTTTACAGTTCAACGCAGTGCCGCTATTTGCTCTGTTGCTTACAGATATATGTCCAGGACCTAGGTGAAGCTTTAAAATATTTCAATATTTTAAATATTTCAGTTTTAAACATCTTCAGACGTGCCTTTTTATTATAATTATATATGTCAAATATCGGACGAAATCATATATTGTAAATTTTCTAAAGTTAAATCTTATTAACATAAAAAAAATATAAAAACATGGACGTTTCATTTAATAATAGAAGAAAATAATCATCAAGTAGTACCTGTCCATCCTTGTTGGAATCAGCCCTCTTCCTCAGTCCCTCCCAAATCTTGATCATCACTTCGTGAGTCTCAGTGTTTTTCGTATCGCCAGGCTTCCATCCGCGAAGATGGCAGATTTTCTAGATATTAACAAAAAAAATTAATAATAAGTACATAACACATTATTAATATATTTTAACATATAAAATTTTACTATACTATAGGGAATGTGTAATATATATTGAAATTCGCAATGTTAAGTTGTGACGTATTCTTGTACAAAAATCAATCAAAACATCAGAGTGATTTGTCACTAAGCCCAAAGTATATAAGGAAGATGGAGGAAGATGAAAAGAAATAGATTGAAGAATATTACACTAAAGGAGCCACTAAAGTAATTGGAATTCCTCAAATGTAACTAAAGTAAGCGCCCAGTTAAAAACTAATTTACCTAGACAGCGTCTTGTCACATACCTTTAACAAAACCTCTTTAGAATTTTAAATGCAGCTTAATTAAAAATTCTAAAATGAAGGAATTGAGCTTTAGGTATTGCAATT
Source organism: Dione juno (assembly GCA_037127375.1). NCBI lineage: Eukaryota > Metazoa > Arthropoda > Insecta > Lepidoptera > Nymphalidae > Dione > Dione juno. Next base: position 1,724,116 of record JAXRJS010000021.1, on the reverse strand, counting down.
TTAAATAATAAGTTAATGTTATGTATATGTAATGTTTGAGAACTGTCGCAGTGCAGACACAAAGCGTCTGACTTGTAACGCGATGGCTTCTGGGTTCGGTTCCCATTCGGGGAGAATTAAATAAATTCATTTTCTTCGTTCTGGCAACAAGGCTAAGCGCGACGTTGAGTTCCGCAACTCAACACGCAATACGTCGAAAGATGGAAAGCGGGGAATGGAGTATATTAACACTAGGTTCCTTAAACCTACGGTTCCCTCTGCCTACCCTGATATGTGCGGGATACAGAGAGAAGCTAAAAAAATAAATTGTCAAATTGTTATATACACTTATCATACTTTATATATACTCAAATCTCACTTAAGGACGCTATCTTTAATATAATTTATTTACATCTAAAAGGAAAAGGCATATTTATGTAATCTAAGAAGAACTTTGAACATAAAACTTAGATTTATCAATCGTCGAGTATCTTCCGATGTGTGCTATAAATAAAATAGCTCATTAAATACTACTTTACCTCGATGGCTAGCTCGAAATCTTTCCTTTCAATGGTTCCGCTTTGGTTGACATCTGTAAAGAAAACGATGTTGAAACACATTGTAAAAGTCAAAACCACATTGCTTTTACTATTAAGATATTTAAAGGTTTAAAGCTTTAAAGCGTAAACTTTTACGTTTATTATATATGAACTTGAGACATAGTAAACTTAGTCAAAATTGATCGTTAAAAATGCTATGAAAACTAATACTCAATACATATTGTATGTATTGAGTTAATATTGTACTAGTACTTTTCTAGTTTACATTGAAATTATGCAATTAAATATTATTATTTGTTCACTAGTAAAAGCTCGGAAGTTTAAAATATATTTAGAAAACCTTCATATCTGTATATTATTCAGAAGTGAAGCTCTATATCGATAGTGTTCTGTTAATATTAAATTAATTTTGACCTCCAAATTACCACGTAAATGACTAAGAATAGTGAAATTTGTTGAATAATATTTCTATTATGTACAAAAAGGTTTGTGAAATCAATAACATTGTGTATATCATTGTTCATAATTGTCCTTCAAAGATTTATATTACTTATTTTGATCAATACATCGAGCAACGCTTAATGTGCGTAGATGTACTATACACACATACATACCCACACACACACACCACACACACATACAGGCGCGCACAAACACACGAAAACACCAAAATGTTTATATCTATAAACGAATTTTCCTTGCACAATTTCCTTAATAACTTAAAATACCTCTTAAATATATTTGCTAACACGAATAAAACAACAAAGTAAGCACGATAAGAAAAGGAAAAACAAAGTAAACACATTACCGAAGAAAACGTTGAAAACGTACAGCAGCTTCTTCCTCCTGAACGCTGAGATGGACATTTTATCTGAAACAAGGCGTAATATAATTAGAACAATTTGTAATTTTAAAGGCATTTCTTTATTATGTATAAGCGTTTTTACGCTTTCCTTAACTCGGCTCCTTTATTTTAAATGGAATTTGTATTAGATTTTGGTGAAACGTTTTCGTTTGTGGATTTGTGCGAAATTTCTTTTAAAATTAGAATTTGGTTTGTATTTGTTATAATAGCTAATTGTACTTGTATACGTGAGTTTTTGATAGATAACTAGTAACGTTCAGTAAGCGATTGTTAAGAAATGGAGCTGTCTGCCCGGGCCTGTGATTACGCAAACATAAAAAAAAATCTATATGTAACAGGTTAAAGAGGTACTGTTTTCACTTAACAGAGAGTGCCTATCGCCATGACCTGTTCTTTGCTTTCCGCCCAAATTTTGGTCATGGGTAGTAAGTGGTGTTCAATGAAGCACTTTGTCTTTTTATAGAGGGGAAATTATACTTCAGTATACTAACTAATATCCAGTGATAACTTAAGAAAGTTTCTTCACTTCAAAGCACATAGAAATTCATCGCATTCTGAAATTAACTAATGTAAGACGAGACAAGTAACTAAATTAAAATTACCATACAATTTGGTTAGAGTTGACAAGTTGTACAAATTACAGCCGCAAGGCGTGCCGTGTGAATCGAATTATAACCAAATTAGACCTTAGGATAATTAGTTTTTGTAAAAATAAAGGGAGTTTTTTAAGATAGCAATTTTTAATATTTGCATAAAATAACTTGATTTAAAATTTTCAATTAATATTCAAGTTATTTTAGCTTCTTCTACACTATATTCTTGTATATCTCCCGTATAGTATTAAGACAAAAAGTTATTATCAATAGCGGAATCCAATGACAAGCGTTGTGTTACCAGAGTGTGATGATGAATAAGTATATGGACAAATGACTAAATATATAAAAATATATTAAAAATATGAGGAATGTCATCCTGACACTAATTACTTGGATTGAATATCAAACCGACAACTATCGATTAAAGAGTTTCATTTATAATTTGTGAAAATCGGTAAAAAAAAACAAAGATCTTATTTATTTTAACAGATATATTATTATATATGGATAAATATATATAAAATATAAGATGTTGGAGAAGTAACTCCTAAATTTGTCAAAATAAAAATACTACTAATAAATATAAATAAGTAATAGTTAAGTATATAGTGTACAGTGGGCTATGTTGAAACAATTAACGTGTTGTAGTATAGCTTATAGCCTTTCTCAATAAATAGGCTATCCAAAATCAATAAAATATACGAACCAGTAGTGTTTGAGCTTAAATCAAACAAATTCTTCTACCATCAAGCAGATATTAAGTATTTTTTGTTGTCCTTACAATAACCTTTATTAAAAGGATAATTAAACTCTGTTGCTGATAGCCGGAGGCGAGGCTTAATTAAAATTTGTAAAAAATATACAGTTATAAGAGACAAAGTTAAAGTATCTTTTGTGATGTTTTCTTTTATGAAATAAAGATTAAATATCGGATTTAAGCTATTTAAACATGCTTTTTTAATATAAAAAGCTTCCAATCTATATACTGACAGATCGATAGACATATTGGAATGCTACTAGTATATGTTGTAATGCTTAATATTTAATACTTTTTCTTTTACTAAGCTTTGATTTCGAAAAAATAAGTTCAAAAAAGCTCAAATGTTATATAGGGTAAAAATACTTAAAACTTCATTTACCTATTACAGTTTGCCTATTGGCCGTCCAATTGGCCTGTTTTTAAACTCAATAGTTACTCGCTTATTAATAGAGAATGTTCAAATATTTTCTATTTAATATGGAAAGAACATGGAAATCAATTCGATGGCGGGCTGTGGATAGTATATGTCAAGTAAGAAATAATATTACGAAATTCCTGGTTTTATTAATAGGATAATGTGGCTTAAATAGAGACTTAAGCTTAACTTACCAATCTTATATGAAAAGCTTTAATATATGTACCATAAAAATTACTAAGGAAATAACTACTATATATATATATATATATATATATATATATATATATATATATATATATATATATATATATATGATCGGATAATTTATGAATTCAATAAACTCCTTGGTTGAAAGATGTCTATACAAGACTGAGCAGAATATTGAATTTTAATGTTATTAACCTGTGACGAATAAATAACCATCAGATCGATTACTTAACATATAAAATAAGCTTAAATTGAATAGACTCTCAATCTAGATTGGATAGCTTGAAAAATTCAATTAACTTGCTGTTTTGCTTCTAAATCCTGATATAAAATTACTGGGGCAGTAAGATATTTTTGAAGTGAAGAAATATAAATGAAGCGTATTTATTGTATATGATGATAGTAGATAAAAAAATCAGTATGATTTTTTTTATATATCTACATATAGCCTACATACAAGTAGTTTTACCTCAAACTAAATAAATCAAAACAAGTTAGTTAACTATCGATGTTGCGGTCAAAAGCCAATTAACCGTAACTTAAAGTAATTAACTGTAACATTTTGAAACTAGAAACATCACCTCAAAATGTATCTACATCACTTTATTACACGATTAATGCAGAGTAAACTTGATCCGTAGAACTAAAACCGAAAGCAATTTACGAGAGCTTTTGTGATTACGAACACCTGAAATGGCCCAGCTTTCGGAGCTTTTAGGCTTATAGCGAACTATAGAAGCTAATAGGACAGTGTTGAGTGATCGGTTTATCATATAATTAAGTTTTATAATGAAAATTTATGTAGTGTTATATTGGCTTGTCCTTATTGACATAAAAAAAGCTTTATGCATTTTTTCGCATATATCAGGGTAGGTAGAGGAAACCTAGTGCTAAGACACTCCACCACCGATTTTCCGGCCAATTTTTGAGACATTGCGTGTTGAGTGGCGGAACTTAACGCCGCACTTTATCTTATTACCAGAATAACAAGGAAATAAAATAATAAAAATGTGGGAATTCAAATCCAAAGAATAATTCAAAATACACAGTATATTAAAAAAAGCTTTTCTGTTCGTATACAAAAAAAATATTAACAAGTAAAGTTATCAAGTGCTCTCCTGTATAATTGTCAAATTTTACATCCGTCAGTTGGCAATTTTCAGATCCGTCAGTGTTAAAACCGACAATCGTATTATTCTATCGTAGTATTTGGAATATCAAATGAATAAATTATTTACTAACGAATATAATCAAAAGGTTAATATTAATCACGAAGGAAGACTAGACAGCCAAAAAGAAAGTTCTAGATTTGTGATAGAAACCTAGAGACAATATTATGAAGTCTAAACTAAACCGATGAGTACGTAGGTACGTTTAGGTAAGTTTACATTATTTTATTTCCTTTTTTTAATGTTTAATATATAAATATCTGTATTCATACCTAACAATGTCTTTAAATGGCAGAGAGAGAATAACGAAGTAGTTTCTCTCCATCCGCTCGTAATTGATTAATTAATATATTATATTAAATTATTAAATTCACTGAACGAATCCGCAACGCAGAGTTACACAGTATGGTAGGTACCTGCGAGGATGTCACAGTGAGAATGAAGAAGAACGTGCAGAAGAAAGGTTAAACATATATGAAGCAAAGTGAATGGTAAAAGCGGTAAAGGCAGACGTCACTTGACCTTCGAAAACACAGTGTAGAAGATATTGGAGGAAGGTCACGTAAAAAGCATGAGGACGCCCCGGAGAGCATGTATGAAGGAGTTTTTGATAGTGGATGAGGCGAAGGAGGTATGTAGGTACCGCAGCATTTGGCACTTCATTCTCTCTGACTACCCCGCTAGGGATAAAGCGTGAAGATATGTATGTATGTATGTATTATATTATATGTTTTCAACGTGAGTTTGGCGAAGTGAATTGTGCTCAACTGGCACGCTCTATATAAGGAGAATGAGAAAAGAGAGAATTTTATATTTTACAAAAATCTTCATTATGGAAACGAAAAATCTATAATAAGTTTTGCAAGAAGAAAATTAACTTATAATATTTTTAAACAGATCGAAGAATCCTCCTTTGAAGAATCTCATTTCGTTCACAAATAGGAACTAATGAGATATTCTATACGAAGGCCTGTGATGGCTCGTCTTAAGGGTAAGCGTTTGATTAAGTTTTATTATTACTTTGCAAGCTTCAAGACCTTTTGTATGTTGAAACTTTGTAGAGCTTACCTAATGTCATGTTATCTATACATATCAATAAAATGGAAGTGTCTGCTTGTGATTTCAAAATAATACGTCAAACAAAAACTATCTTTTTAATATACTTGTCTGTCTGATTGTCTTTCTGTTTATCCAGTCTAATCTCCGGACCAGCAGAATCCTTTTTTATGAAATTTTCTCTGGAACATAGGAGCTTGTGTAACAGCATATAGGCTATATATAGTCCCGAAATTCGTATTTACCGCACACTAATTCTACCGCCTAGATAAAATATTTCATATAAAATAATTTTATTTTTCTTTCATTATCATTATTTCTAACACTAAGTGATCCGAGAGGACAAAATAAAGAAACTTATATGCATAATACATGAATATTATATTAGAATCAGTCAAATGGGAGAAAGCGAACGAGTCGCTAGTGTCTGTTTGTAAACGCGATGGTGGTGGGTTTGCTTCCTTTTTTTTGCTTCACGCTGTATCCCGCTCGTAGCAGGTGAGAACCTTATGTGAAGGCACTCCGCTTATTACTTACTTAATATTCCTTACACATAAAACACGCGGGATATACTATTCAACAAATTTCAAAAAAGAAAATACGCTAAATTATTTAATTCTTTGCTGACATGAAATTTCTAGTATATAAAGAAAGTTATTCAATTTCCACATTGATCATAAAACCTAACGACAACATAAGCTACGAGCATGAAATGTATCGAATTTTACCTTCAACTTTTATAACATAATTTTCGTTTATATCTAGAAATATTATACGTAACAGAATATATCCGTCCGTCTACTGAAAATTGGTATAAGTCCTAAATAACTATACTATAATAAAACAGTAAAAAAATTGTGTCTGTACATTGAATATTTAAAGGAAAAAATGATGCATGTCCGATATTAAACACTAACAGAATATAAATATAATATGATATTTTTTTGTATTCATCTGTCTGTTTGTTTGTTTGTACATGCACATCTTTAGACCTACGGAACGGATTTTAATTAAACTTTCTGTTGTTGTAGAGCTATTAAAATAGTCTATGTAATAGTTGGTAAATGGCTCTTCAGTAAATGTTAGAGTAAGGCTTCATGAAGACTTTTCTTTGACATATTATCAAAATCCAAGATCTGGAATATATTTCCTATTTGGTTAAATATTTGAACAATTATAAATCTTTAATATAAAAATTGCAGTCTATATTTATAAAAAACCTAGATATATTTTTAAAATACCTTACAGTCTTTATATATTTAACGAGAGGTTCTTATAAAATAACATTATCTCTTTAACCTTTTCCAATCACATCCATTTGCGACAAAAGGGCTGACTTTTCACGTCCTCGGGAATGTATATTTGATTTAGAAAAAAAAAATATATCTATCCTTAATTTGCATTAAAAAGGAGGATTTTAACCTCTTTGTATATTGTTTGGAATAAGTTTATTTCTCGTTATTGACTAGTAACGAATGCAATTACTGATTTATCAACATGACAATCTACATTGTCATGTTGTCATTTACATGAAGCAGTAGTAGTATTATTTAAAAAAATACGTGGAAATATCTACACATATTATCATTCAATATATATATATATATATATATATATATATATATATATATATATATATATATATATATATATATATATATATATATATACATATAACAAAATAATTCGTAAGTTCGTAGGTTTGATGCCCACTCTGACAATTTATTTTTTCATTTTGTCGTTCTGGTAAGAAGCAAAGCGCAGTTTTGAGTTCCGCAACTTTACAATGTTTCCAAAATTAGGCTTAAAAGTCAGTTTTTGTCATTGACAATGAGCAAGCTATACCTAAATAAATCTTTTTAATTGAATCCATAATTATTGCCATACAAAATATTTCAAGCTAAATAGTACTTTTGATTTTGAATGTGGACAAAATATTCTAAGATCACAGTCCAAAATTCCAACCCCCTCATTCAATTTGACCCAGTTCAACCGCAAGTCCGTACAATGTTACCCATATTTACATTCCAAATGTCCCTCTTCATTATAGTGAACCATTCAACATAGGAGTTACATACATAGTTATGTTAAATATAGTGCATGAGAATTAATAGTTTTTATTTAGTTTAGTTATTATGTTGGCTTAATAAACAACATTCAGCCACATATATGATATGATAGTTGTATCATGTATATAATGAAGGTAAAAAAAAGTGTGTATACTAAATACATTTTTATCTATACTTATTGAGATAAAAAATAAAACAGAAATTTCAATTTAAATATCAGTTTTTAACAGATATTAAAAGCCAATTGTGCGTAAAATTATTGAAACACTCGTGAACGTATTGATCATAAAATTCAAAAATGTAATACTAAAGTGAGTTTCTAGTATGAATTTATAAAAAACTTCCGATAAAGTGTAACTGGACAACATAATGCACAGCCGAATCATATGGCGTAGCATTTGGTATAAAGTTTTAGTATAGAGGAGTATAGAGTATAGAGGGAGAGTATAGAGGAGCACCAAGAGGATTTTCCATGATTCTATGGGAAATCGAAAAGACTAAGATTTTACGTTTTAAAATTCACACAAATAAAATTTCATTCATAATTTAATTTATATTCTTTTATGTATATATGTATATATATATATATATATATATATATATATATATATATATATATAATATATATATATATATATATATATATATATATATATTATATATATATATATATATATATATATATATATTGTGTGTGTTATATTATTTAAGCAAAACTCTTCTTTAAATAGCAATAAACGTATTTTATATTTCTAAATTGCTTGAACAAGGCCCGATACCAGTAAGGTTAGTTTATATTTATCTCAGAAGACATGGATCGTAGATCTTCTTTAATTCCGTCATTTAAGCTTGGATCATAAAATAAAAGTGCGCTTAGTGACCGTTAAAGCGAGCGGAAATTACATTTGGAAATACTCAGTAGAATTAAGGTACCATCGTGATATTTTACTATATGTCCATTAAGGTATTTATTGTTAGAAATCAGATTTAAAAAAAAAATAAAAGTAGGCATAGGTTAAAAATCATTACCATCTTTCGAGCAGTGAATTTATATAATGGAATTAAATTATATAAATTACTATATGATAATATTTCTAATCTAACCCGATTAGCTTTCTTCCAATAGGATCTCTTTAGACGATATTTCCAACAATATACTATAAAATAAATAAAAATGAAGGTTATCGTGATGCAGATTAAAACTAAATTACCTAATCCACCTGCTTACCCTACTTTATATGGAATGTGAATAAAGTATAACAATGGACATATTTTTTGGACTTATTATTTACATTCCGCCTGTGCGTCTAAATAATTTTAGGAGAAATCAATTTCTGATGCGACCGCTTGGGTTTTATTATTCAATATTGAAGTCCTGTAAATATATGAAACCGTCGTTGGTTTTTATTGCTTCAGTGAATATACAGTGCGGCGTTGTGTTCCACCCATCAACTCGCAAAGTCCCGAAAATTGGGCGAAAAGTGGGGAATGGAGTATCTTGACAGTAGGTTTCCTCTATCTACTATGGTAAACGATATAAGTGGGAAAATGCGTAATGATATTTACTTATTTTATAAGTGGATGGAAACGGATATTGAAAAAAATGTATATCTGTAAATTTTACCCCAAATATAATTAGTGTGATTTAATTTAGTTTTACCCTTTGTCACACACATACGGGGTTATAACAGAGAGAATGTGTTAAAGCACTATGTTCACCGCTTTCTACCAGAAGGAAACGATGGAAATAATTAATTCCCCCGAGTGGAGTTTGAATTTACGATTGTAGGTTCGTAATGGTTATTGCGCCACGATGCCTGATGCGTACGCCTAAATTAATTTTTCATCCGGTTTCAATGTCTAGTACATTAGAGCAGAATTATATTATCAAATGGAAGCAATTCTTGAAGCAATACCAAAAATTTAATTTTAGTTTTTTTTATATATCCAAAACCATCGACCAAACAATATAATGCCTATATACTTTTTAATCAAGCACTCTTCGCATGTAACATGCAAGAGCTTGACGCACGCATATACACTCGATATTGGAAGTTGTCAGACTTGCTTTTGTGAAGTTTACTATGATTGAGTTTTGAATGGATTTGAATAATACATGAACTGCCAACTGGGGATCAAAGACTTCATTTTATATATAAAAAGGTATACCAAGTCTTTCTGCGCTATTATATTACTTACTTTGCTGGGCTTTATTTTTTTGCCATTTAGAGGGTTAACTAAGTAAGTGCTGGTTCTGAACCTGAAATTGTGACTTGTTCAGAAAATTAACTTTTTTCACCTTAGTATAATTTGATTTTTTTTTTAAATATCTTTTATATATATTTATTAACATAATTTAATCTACTAATTATCCATATTGTCACAATATATATATATATATATATATATATATATATATATATATATATATATATATATATATATATATATATATATATATATATATATATATATATATATATATATATATATATATATATATATATATATATATATATATCCAGAAAGTTTAAAGAATTGTACTACCCTCAAACAACCGTTAAAACTGTACGTAGCTAGATTGGTAATCGGAACCAATTGTTCGAAGAACATGTCTCTTCGAAAACCAAAGGAAATTTGAACATTCTCTATCCACCTGAACTAAATGATACTTACTGATTTGTATTATAAATACAAATATGTACAGAAAAAAATAAAATAAATAAATCGGTTATATTATATGATTTCTCAAAAAAATATTGTACATACACCGCGTAAAAATAAAGTGTAATCATGAATATCAAATGAATTTCATTCCAGAACAAGCCTAATGCAGAGAGCGTACGCTTTCACGATGAATTAATTCAGGCAAACACCAAATACGGATTTAATAAATATATATACAAAAAAATTTATAATTATTCAAGATAGAATGAAAGGATAAATTAATGCGATCGTAGAACCGTGGAACGGTCTGACTGTAAATGTGATAGATAAAGGTTCGATTCCCATTCGGGGGAGTGAATTACAAATTTCTGCTCAAGTAAGAAAATCTTTATCAATATATCTCGAATATCTCGAATTCTGGTTGAAACTGGAGGTTCACGTAATACTAGGTTCTCTCTGATATCCCGTAGCGGGATAAACAGTAAATCTTAAAAAAATGAGCTATACACAAGTCTTGAAAAAAATAAGCTATATTCAAATTTTAAATATTTGAAACTTAAATAAAAGCTTTTAGTAGCTTTTTAAGAAGAGAACTAAGTTTACTTTTAAAAAACTTTTTTGAATGTAAGCTATAATCAAGATAAATGGTCACGTAAAATACTAATAAGTAACTTAACTACAGTTAATTTGACACTACACGCAATTTCTTGTAAAATGATAATTTTAATTATTTATTTTCAGAAAAAAATATATAATTTTCTTATTAATGTCCCAATTGAGGTCATTGTGGCTTAAAAGCACAGGTCAAAGAGATCAAAGTTAAAGACTAATAATACCTTCAAAATAAGAATACATGATTCATGATTCAAGATTCATGTATGGCTGAAATGCGACTGTAAGTGTAAATGTAAATTAAGTTAAAACTAATTATTTTCATTTCTCTGCTCTGGTCTAGCAGCAACGGAAGAACGGAGTGTCATTACACTATATACCTCCCTCCTATACAGAAGTATATATATAGGATAGAGATCCTATATCTACTTATACCTATGGACCTCCCTACTATATGAGGGGAAAGTTTAAAAATGTCAATATCTATTAAAATATTAACCCGTCTTAATAATGAATTAATGGAATTTTATTCACAATTTCCATAAAAATGTCTAAATTTACAAATACCTTTTTATAATACTTTAATATAAAAAAAATTTATTACGATATTTTCGGCATTATTATATACTTCGTTTGAATATTTTCTAATTTTCCACTTCATCGGTCTCTAGTATATAACTTTTAGTGTGTTTGGCTTATAATAGCGTTATCGATATTTCCCGTCTTATATTTATCGTTACATAAATCTAGACCTTTTTTTTTAACTTACACAATTTATAAAAAAGAAAAAAAATCTAGTAATACTTATATATAATATTATTATATATAATTGTTTTTAATATTAATTATTAAAATTACAGTTCAACTCTTTATTTCTGGCATATATTATTAAAATAAATATGAAGCTGGGGCAGTGGTAACGTAGTTGACGTAAACGTTACGATTTTTGGTTCAAAATCCACTCGAGGGGATGAATAATTTACATTTACATCCTTATGGTAAAAAGACAAGAAGTGACATTGATTTCTAGTATTTTTATATACGCCATTACTAATATACGCCAGTTTAATAAAATATTAAGCTTCCAATGAGTCCGTAGGCCACAAACATAAATAAGCTGTTCCACAGATTACGTGCCAAAATTGAATGCTGCCTTTTATATACACACAGACAGTGGAATATTTAAAAACCCCATGTCCCTCTGACGTAGTAACTTCCCATTCACAGCTGACCTAACAATATATAAAATTACATTTTGTTTATACAAATGTGTATTTTCATAAATGCAAATTGAATATTCTATGAAAAAAATTCACTTTACGCTGCTTAAAATATTATAGTGGAGTTTCGAATCGCACTTAATTAACGAGGACTTTGTAGCGAGAAGGATTTTATCTCTATAAAAATTTTGGCAGTGGAAAGTAAATTAAAATTGTATGACTTTTCAAGTATGATATATATATATATATATATATATATATATATATATATATATATATATATATATATATATATATATATATATATATATAATTATATATATTTTACTGTATTTTATGTATTTTATGTATATAAAACAAAATTATAGAGTAATTTAAAATTAAGATTTTTATGCTTATATATTTGTATACATGCATATTATCCAAAAGTGCAGAGCTGGGAGCGGAATACTAGTTTTTTATAAGAATAATATTTCATTTATAAATAAGAAAAAATTCTATGAAATGTTTGCACAATTTTGATAGCTGTATATATCAGTTGACATTTGACAAAATGTTCCAGCTTCAGCATGAATTCGTGAACAATTTATTACAATTTATTTTAATGAATATGTAGGTAATATACCATAATATTATAAAGAAATCTGGCTCTGTTTAATAAAGATAAGGTAAAAAGGTACCCTTCCAACAAAAATAGTAACTAATTGCTGATAAAACGGGCTCGAGTTATAAACACGGTATAAGGGCGCTTTAATGAAGGCAATAAATATTTTAGATATGAATTATTGGATCTAATTAATGCGTTCCAATCCTTTAGGCATTCTCATCAATTTTCGTGCCACAAATATTACGGATTCGCTTGATAATCGGACGTGAGTTACGATTGTTATAATTACTCTTAGATGGTATGGATCAGATAGTCTTAAATGGATAATCTTGTCATTTAAGAGAGGATAAGTATGGAATGGAAATAAAATATTCAAAATTATCTATTAAATGAAAGTACAATGTTCTTGGTCTATCATTCTGATAACAATATATACACAAAAACACACACACAAACATAAACTTTGGTGGAAGCTAAAGGTAAAAAATAAAGGTAAAAGAATAAAGTAAAGGTAAAGTAATATATCCATGAATAGTTCAAGGTTCTATTTACGTTTTGTATTTATCAGGGCTTTTTTAAACGAACTGAGAAGTATATTTTTGCGTAATTATATATATATATATATTATTATATATATTATATATATATTATATATAATATATAATATTTTAACAAAATAAACCTATTTTAATCTTACTTCTACAAAATAATCTAACACACACATGAATACAATCGGGTCGAAGAAATTACATAGAAATTATAATAATATATGGAAAATTTATACCCAAAAATTTACAATTTGAGGTCAAGCTTAGAACAATTTCTTTCTATATCATACATATATACCTTCTTCCTGACTGACCTGGCCGAGTGACGGACAAACGAAACCACTAAGCGATACCTGAAAATTGGCACCTTCATAATTCATTCCTTTGGTTTCTTGAGGAGGACCCTTGGGAAAATATTAAGAGAAAGTATCCCGTAATTCTAAAATATAACAATATCACTAAATAGTCATTGCCATGCTTGAGATTGACGTCTATTATTTACCCCCAAGAGTATAATTTGAGAGTTTAATTTGAAAGCTTTCGAAAGTTAACATTGATAAGGGTATCTTATTATACTAGGCAGATATTAATTTAGATTGGTAAGAGGTTGACCTTCGAGAACCCAGTGTCGATGATGCTAGAGAAAATTCAAAAGAAATGGGGGTCCCTTATGTATGAAGAGGTAGACGGAGGAGACTAGACTAGACAAGGCAAAAGAGGTTTGCAAGGTAACATAGTATGCCACTACATTTTCTTTGGCCACCCTAAGCTAGGACAACACGTCAAACTTAAAGAACAAAATAGGGTTAATCTTTTTAACATGTTTTTCCTTTTCACATATTGAGTGACAAAGCCCAATTTATATACTATACTTGTGTATAAATAAATACCAGAGAAATATTTCATAATATATATACAAATTGTGACAATGTATAAAATTTAAAATATCGTGAACATGACAATATATATATATATATATATATATATATATATATATATATATATATATATATATATATATATATATATATATATATATATATATATATATATATATATATATATATATATATATATATATATATATAGGCTTAAATTTTTGCACCGATTTTAATATATACATTTTATTTATATTTAAGGTGGCAAATTAATTAAGTAAAAACTGAATTGAATAAAATCTAGCTGAAGTGAAATATAAAGATATAGTACCGTGGTCAAGCACTCCTGTGCTTTTTAAATCTGTTTAAAAGACCGGACACGGTTGCTGGTACTCGAAAATGTGAAAAATTATTTTTCCGAGTCTAAAGGCAAATAATGTTATAACAATGTAAGAAAAAAATTTCACAATTTGTCATCCCTGTGGCCGTATTGGAATTATTAAAAATTTCCTACTGTGGTAAAACCAAGCGCTACATCCAGTGCCACAACACACCACGCTATATCCCAAATCCAGGTGGAAAGCGGATCACAGAGTTTATTGTACTTTAAATACTCTCTGCCTACCTGTATATGTGGGATAGACCGTAAAGCTAAATAAATGAAAGCTTGACAACAGGTTAAAAAAATGTGTCTAATATTTTGAATTATTTTTATTTTTTTATTATATTTCTATGACAATTTTTACTGCTATTCAATTAAACTGTCTACTTTAAATGAAGAACAAACCTAGTATGAATAGTTAGAATTACAAATCAAAATCGTTTTCAGTCAAACTCGTTTGACACAAAAAATATCTAAAAATCGATTTCTACGCAATATGCCGTGACTATTGTCAGTTGGGCACCAATATGACGTTCGTGACAGGCATGTCATTGTGACATATACTGGCGTATACGACTACAAAACGTCAGTCTCGCTTGCTACTAATAGATTATCTTTATACGTACTCACATTTATTCTGCAGATGATTGTATAATATTAAATAGTTTAATTTAATAATGTATATAATTGTTAAATGACAGAATTTATATACAAGAGATCATCTTAGCGCAGCGGCACATAGTGTGACTGTGAGCTCGATGATTCCATGGATTCGATTCCCACTCGGGGGAAAGTTTTTTTTTGTAATGTTCTAACTTGGCGTGCGAGAGTTATTATAACACTGGATTCCCTTATATGCGGGATACAGCGTAAATTAATACTAGATTTTCCTTACCCAAATTTCCAAATGCACGAGATGTGCAAAAGGATTTTATACCCATTACATACCACAGTCACTCGGTTGGCACTAGAAGAAGTAATTTGATACGTTTTATCATCTACAGAACACATTTGCTTTATAGCACGTCTAAAATTCGACGCCAAATGATAAAGATATAAAAAGATTATGATGTCCATAAAATCAAATTGACTGATTGCAGCTAATGATTTTGGACTTAAGTGTTATTGAGAAATTTACGGAGACTGTTCATAAGTAAATAAAAAATATCGGTCAATTGCGAGCATCAACTTGCTTACTGCGGGTTCCTTACAAAATTATTTGTAGGTCAACGATAAGTTGAAGTTATAAAAGTTGTCATGCTTAAAGTTGACAAGTGAAGTGAGTGAGGTATGTGAGGTGAGTGAAGTGAGTGAGGTGAGTGAGGTGAGTGAGTTGAGTGAGGTGAGTGCGGTGAGTGAAGTGAGTGAGGTGAGGTAAACTATAAGTGTTCCGTTTTTTTTTTAAAGAACGTAACCGAAAAGTAACTCGAGTAGAAATCGAACTCACGATCATTATATAACATTATGGAGTACCATAACAAACCAACAATACCACAATGGAGTCAACATCAACCATTTCCCGATAATTGATAAATGAGTTTACGCATAATGTCTTTTAAATCAGCATATATAATAAATTATACTAGCGATAACATCGCTTTCAACTAAAATACAATAGTAATTAAACCGTATCACCAAAGTTATGAAGCATGCCCTAGCCCTTTGTTGTGGCAACTATAATTAAAGGGCATACATTTGAAATGTAAATAAGGGCGCATATTCTGTAATGAAATGACATAATGGAGACCTTTCCTAGATTGCTTATAAATGAGACGGTCAAATTCTTTGGTATAGTATTTTAACACTTATTCTTCACATGATATTCAATGATAGATATTTCATTGAAAACATTCTATTTTTGTATAATATTTAAAGTAGAAATTCATCTATGCATCCGTCTTGGTATTCTGGCCAATTAACCCATACAATCCCATCATACTACGTAAGAAATCTTATATAATTGTTACACTTTTGTAATATGCTTTTAACCTATATAAAGTTAAAAGCTGCGCTAATTTGACCTGTTGGAGATATTCACACACGTATCTAAATATACCTAAAAGAACCTAGATCTAAAAGCTTAAAATATTAAAAAGAAATTTCAAAAGTTTGTAAGAATTTAAATTTTAAATAAAGTTCTTTTTCTTTTTCCAATACAAGTATGCTAATCTTGGATACGAAACAACAGTCTTCGTACGTTAAATTGCCATTACATACACGTTAATTCATCTTCATTGTGGCAAGATATACAATTTCTAACAATGTAGTTTATATGAAACAAAATATTTTCTTTAAAAAGCTCAAAAATGCAAACTGAGTGCACACACTCACATACTGCAGAGCACACTTATAATAAACTTTATGCCGAACTTAAGGCGAAAATAAATTTTGCACAAATATATTTTATACGGTGTCGTACTTTGCTAGAAGTAAAAACAGTTTTATTATAGCTACTCGCTTGCACGCTTCACTGGTTTAAATATAATATTCATAATAATAACATATAATGTATATATATATATATATATATATATATATATATATATATATATATATATATATATATATATATATATATATATATATATATATATATATATATATATATATATATATATATATATATATATCAAAAAAAAAAAAATCAAAAATCTTTATTGTCTTTCAAACAAAACTTAAACTAGGTTGCGCACTGACACCCACACTAGGATTCCCTGTGTTGTGGGTAATCAGCCTCTTCCCTTAAGATCTATCTTAATGTAACTTAAAAATTATAGCAGGTGAGTAGTGATTTACATTGATTAAACAAAAAACTTATACTATATACTAAAATTAACTCTTACATAAATTTACATGGGTATGTGTGTGAGTGTAGGTGTGTGTGTGTGTGTGTGTGTGTGTGTGTGTGTGTGTGTGTGTGTTTGTGAGTAGGTGTTTGTGTGAGTATGTGTGTGTGTGTGTGTGTGTGTGTGTGTGTGTGTGTGTGTGTGTGTGAGCATGTGTGTGTGTGTGTGTGTGTGTGTGTGTGTGTGTGTGTGTGTGTGTGTATGGGTGTGTAGTTATTGTAGCGACAGTGACTGCATGGTAACTGGAATACATATTAGTTAGGTACATATATTTATTTATTAATTCTTTAATTTTAAGCAAACTTTTTTTTTTTTTTTTTAATTAATAGAGATAATGTGTTCTGTATCCATGTAGCTTAGATGGAGAAGCCATGCCTTAATAGTTTTCTTACACATTGATCTAGTTTTGTAAACTATATCTAATTTTGAATTGATTCTGCTATATAAAAAGGGCCCTGTAAAATTAAAGGATCTATGTGCAAAGGTGGTTCTGGTTGGTTCAGCTTTCCATTTTAATGAACGAGCTGATCTGGTAGAGACTTCAATGGATTGTAACGATTTTTTATGAAATCTCAAAGCCACAGCTAGGATGTAAAGTTGCCGTACAGTGAGGGTTTGACATTCTTTATAAAGAAGGCTGGTAGAGTAACGACGCGGTTTTTTGTATGCCACTTTGAGTACTGCTCTTTGCACTCGTTCTAGCTTGAAAAGGTGTGTCTTGAGTGCAGCTCCCCAAATAACCACACAATAGCTAAGGACAGATTGGCACAGGGAAGTGTAAACTAATTTTATAAGATTTGTGTCAGCTACCTGCCTAAGCTTATATAGTACATGGAGAAGCTTTCTTGTTCTCGCGGTGGTAGCATCTATGTGTGGAGACCAGGATAGTTTCGCATCAATTGTTACGCCTAGGTATTTTATGAAGTCTAATATATATATATATAATAATATATATATATAAAGAAATAAACCTACGAATTACTCCATCTGTAAATGATAATCGTATACAAAACGTTTTGGTAATTTTATATGTAATACTTTTGTAATAAGCACATATAATATACAAGTATATGTATATATGTAAGCTATTTTCCAGTTAGTCATATCACTACGGAAGTTACATACAACATGCAATTCTCACAATTGAAATTTATATCCTTATTTCATTCTAGAATATATTTATTTTTTTCTTATGTACATCACATTTTCTTTGCTAATTCGTGTAAGTATGTTTAAAGTAAACAGATCCAAAAAAACTATTATATTGTTCACTTGCTATCTTATATGTATATATTATACGAGACAAGAGTTAAGGGCTTACAGCTTTTTCCCCATATGACACCATAAGTGGACAGAACTCACTGTTCTCCGCTTTTGCGTTTGCTTTTCCGCTATTTAAGAATATTACATATTGACAGGAGAAACCAATAGCCGTACCAAGCATCGTCATTTGAAAAACATAATCACAAGTAATAAAAAAGAAGTTATTCATTTATTATTAAACTCTTCTGTAACCACATACTAAATTTAAGTACATATGTTATTAATATAGCAAAACTCCGTAAATAAAAATAAGATAAAATTTGTAAAGAAATGTCAAATAAATATTTTGTAGCTTCCATTCGCTAGCAAGTCCATACATCGTGGTGTCACATTTAATGGAAAGAACACGTAAGAAGCTACACGTTCTTTTATTTGGCTCTATAATGGATTTTGCTAACGTTTTATTTATATATTTTTTGTATGATACTCTACATATACTAGCGTAGTTGATTTATGTCTTCTGAGTCGTCGATACAAATATAAAGACTTTTTATTTTTTAAGTATTATCAAAATTTGAACGCAGCAGGCTGCACTCATCCTTCAAGCTGCGTCTTATATGATTTTTTACAAATTATAATAATTTTAACGCAGCTCGATGAATAACGCGTAGCTTAGTGGTCAGAGCGCTTGGACGGTTTCCATCAGGCCCGGATTCTAAGCCTGTTCGTTCAAATCCGTTCATATTTTTATATGTTTTCTTTAAGTATTTTTTTTAGTGTCACGCGGTATCCGGTATATTGGTCATGGGGACTCGATTGTGACTTAAATCAATTTTTACATATTGCATTTTATAATAGCTTCGTTTCTCTAGTAGTTACGCAAAATGAGAACAATATATATTTACATGGACATGGACTCTTTTAAATCGTATTTATTTTTAACACGCCCATATTGTAGCTTATTCTTACAACGATTTTCATAGAAAATCGTGTACAACTTTTTGTTAGGCTCAATTTCATAAAGTATAAACTACTATACAATCTAAATATTCATGCAGAGCCAAGCGTTTGGGACAAAGTTCATACAAAAGATAATGTTCAACGAATAAGTTGTGTAACTCGTAGTGGTGAAGGCCACTAGGAACTAATAAATATAACATAAGTATAGTTAGTCTCTAAGGAAAATTGTAGAATAGAAGTTTCACTTCAAAATTACAACCTTTGAAGCTTTGTGATAAGAAAATCAACTGATTGAATTGAGAAACTAAACGATATGTGGCTCCAAAATATATTTATTAGGTATTAGCCAATTTTAAATATAAGATTTCCTTAAAAGGGAACACCCTGTTATTGTGACTTAATTAGATATTTCTGTGCTACAACATTGTCATAATTTAAATAATTAAAATGTTTATTTAACTTAACCTTGGCTAGCTTGCCCCTTTTACTTAATTTAGGTAAAGGAGAGATGATGCTTTAACTCTAAATGGAGCATATCCGCCATATTATATACAATACAGCTAACAAAAACTATAAAAATAGACTTGTATTCGTCATGTGTACACAATGTAGGTAAGTTACAAGTACCATGACCTTGCACAAAGGCAAACATTAAATTAGCGTTTTAAAAACACGCTCGAAAAGTAAACTTTTTTCAGTCGTATGTTTTTTATATTATTACTTTATCATTATTTACATTTTGAATATTTTTAAATATATTTTTTTTATTGCTATATATATAGTAGGGTAGGTAGAGGGAGCTTCGTATTAAAACACACTGATCCCTGGTTTCCACCTATAGTGACATTACGTGTTGAAAAACTCAAACAAAAATCTAACATCGTGGTTACAAAAGTGAAGAAAATGGAAATAATTCGTTCCTCGAACTTCCTACTCCCCGAATTGGGATGGAACCCACACCCGTTGCATTAACATTCACACGCTGTGCTGCTGCGCCGGGACGACTCCTAATAATAATTCCAATTTAAAATTTATCTTTTATTTAGCTTTACAATTTAACTAGCACAATAGAGTAAGAAAATCTGGTGTTAAGATACTCTTCTGTTCTCTACTTTATACTAAAGTTTCAAACATTTTTGTATGGAGGGGCGGAACATATTGCCACGAAATATGTTTTTTTATGATAAAGGTAGTAAAGTCAAGTCTACTTACCGTAGCAGAGGTAGTAGTGTTAGGTACTCGTTGTTTAATAAGGTCAAGCTAATTTAATGTTATTTTAAAAAAATCTATAATAAATTTTATCACATTAGATTTATTTGGCTACAAAATACGAATGTAAAATGAAAAACGAGCTACCTTTAAAAATATAAACGGAAATAACGAAGCAATAATTGAATATTTAACTTACATATTGCCAGTATAATAAAATGAAAACATTGACTTTCGGAATAATACGACCACAATTGTTTATCAAGTCCACTAACTGGATTCCCAGTGATGAAATTGTGAATTATATTTACTTCTGTTTCGCGCCTTGGAGCTTAGTGAAGCTTATATTTGCATATTTTATGAATAAAGTGAATTTATACTTTGTCTTCTATAGGAAAGCGACCCGCCCGCGGCTTCATCCGCTTGAATTACACTATTATTTACATATTAGTAAAGTGAAATGCTTTCCTTTATCATAAATTGTGACCCATATGTTATTCTGATGTATACGCTATATTAATGCAAAGTTTCATCTAAATTCGTTTAGTAATTTTACCGTGAGACCGGAACAAAGGTGAATAAGTAAAATTTAATAAGCTTATATAAGGCCACCGTGATGCAGTGAGACAGTGTTTGCGTGGTCGAGGGGGTGCAATGCTGAGTTTCCGCCACTCAACCAGCAAAGTATTGAATTCGAGCGGAGAGCAGGGAACGGAGGGAGAGAACACTAATAAAGCAATTACCTGAAAAAATACATATAGTCCAAGCAAACGATAGTACAAGAGCGAGAACATAGATATAACCGATTTTATAAACTGATATTGCTCTTTATAATTTCTATAGACTATTAAGATATATATATATATATATATATATATATATATATATATATATATATATATATATATATATATATATATATATATATATATATATATATATATATATATATGAGCCGACTTCGAAAGCTAAGTTGATAAAATGAATAACATAACGTCACAGGTGTTCCTTACAACTCCCATATAACATAATCGCGGGACATGAATTATGTTATATGGCAAAGCTTATTTTATCGACGTCGTAAGTTGAATCGCTCGTAACTTGAAACACTTGAGATTGACTGATCGAAAGCTCTGAATCGTCTTGTTAGTGAAATTTATGTTTTATATTAGGAAAATCTTTTTTTCATAATGTTTTTTCTTTTTAATTATGTTTCACAGCCTGTTTATATTAAGAATATATGTAGAAAATAATAAAAGAACGGTAAATTGATATATTCAAATTGAGTAGCAAGGCAATCTACTAGTTTTGTAATAAAAAAATAATATCACCACCATATTGTAGGGTCAAATATATATTTTAGTAAATTCACAGTTGTTAAAAAAAAAGTTATCGATTACGCGAGCATCATATTGTTGTATTTATTGTGTCGCAAAAATATTTATAAATAGTTAAAAATTGTTGCTGTTGAAGGATTTTATATCCTTAGAACAAAAATAAAGTAAAAACGAGAACACTATAATTTTTATAATCCCATAAAAGGTGTAAAGTCATAGGTTAAAAACTAAAAAAAAACATATTTACTACAGCTTTTAAGCAAAATTACCGTGAAAACCATTACCAAGTTGAAAAATACCAAATAACGTTTTCATTTAAAAGCTTCCACTGCAATAACAAGCAAATAATTCCATACTACTAGATTATTTCATTCACGCTGAATAAACTTTTGAGGCCAAAATAAAAGCTTGAAAGCTCACTATTCATAAATATTTACTTTAACTATTGGCGGTTCTGTTTATGAAATCAACGTGTAAAATAAAGTGATATTGCATTTTATATAGCACCGAATAATTTCGACTGTGAGACGAAATTATAAACAAATTTTTTATTTGATCTGAAAATCGGAGCGTACATTTTTGTTTATAAATAGATTTCGCGTTAGTCAGCTTAATATATAAGGATATTTTTATTTATTATTATATTTTTTTAGTCTATCGGGTCGCTGTAGGACTGGCTGCAACTGTACGCATTGGTGATCAATCACACTCGATTGAAAGATTTTTTTTCATTTTCCTACTAAAGAATGCTTGCGCCAAGCAACAAGCACTGTCTCGAGTTTTGATATAATATGGACTATATGTCTTAACACTTTGCCTGTATATTAAGTTTTGCTGTGTACCTCCCTAAATACAAGATTCAGATTTAAAATGATGAAAAAATATAAAAAAGTCTCTTGATTTAAAGGATTTAATATATAATCTATATACCAATGTATGTAATTTATACGAAAACAACCTTATTGGAAAGCTATATATTTTTCTAATCCAAAAATGACAAGTCAACGTAGAACAAGTTCATTATTGTCATCTAAGTTCAACGCTAAGTCCCAGGACCCCACAAATCGCTACCATTAGTTACTAAGTCTCTTTGTCTTAAGGAACCTATTGTTTCAAATGTAAGGTTAATCCAGAGCTATTTTTCAAATCGTATATAACTTTGATGCTAGTTTAACTGGATTGCTTTTTCTTCTAGGAACAATTTGAATGGCATTGGCGTGAAAGAACCGTTCGCGTAATTGCTGTGGAAAATTCTTAGTACAATACTGAAAATGTGTTTATGTTTCTAAAAACACTTGTCGTTGATGGTAGCACAAATGAGGCGTTCTAGCTAATCGTTCAGGCTTTTATATTTAAGACTGGTTAAATAATAATGCAGAATTTAACTTAAAAATAACAAAATAAATAGCTATATAAAAGTAAAGTAATTTAAAAACTACAAAGACCAATTTCAAATACTTACTTAAAAGGTGAACTAAGTAAATTAATATGTTAATAAGTAAAAAAAAAATGTATTAACCTAAATACCTATTGTATACATTTCCTACAAAACTTATCCATTGTCAGTCCTTTTTTAAAATAAACATCACAGATTTAAATAAACTTTAATTTAAAAAAAAAACTATAATTTTGGATTTAATAAAGATTCTATCTCTTATAGATAAATTTTAGTATAAAGGAATTTTCCGTTTGAATTTAAAACATTGCACATGACGGAACTCAACGCCGAGCTTTGGCATGCCAGACCCATGTGTATTCAAAACAATTAATTCTCACAACTAAGAATCGAACCCAGAACCTTCGCATCAGTCAAATGCTGATGAAAGAAATAGCTTTACGGTATTTCCTACGTATAGCAGAGTAGATATTGGAAATCTAGTATGTAGATCCACTTTCCCCACCTATCCTTTCACAATCGTCGCTTTTACAGTACTCTTCGATAATATTACTTCAAAATATGTACTATTTCAAATTATTATTGCCAATCGCGAAGCTACTTATAAACTTGAGAATTTAATCTTAAAGCTTATAAAGAAACGGGCGAATTAATTTATTTAAAGGCTCTTCGCGCTAAATTAATTTAATTTATGCGTAATAGAATTTTTGCATAAGCGATTCCTTAACGTTTCAATCGCAATATATTTCATTACAGACTTTAAGCTATTTAAAAGGAGGTCAAAGTATACGATTTACATTTGCTATTATATAGTTAAATTAAATTTTGATATTATTTCTTGCGCAGCGTTCCGTCAATCAACAGGCAAATGCCTCGAAAGGGGGGAAATCTGGGAACAGAGTGTCTTAACACTAGGTTCCTACGGTTCCTTCTGCCTATCCTGCCATGTGTGAGATACAGCGTGAAGCTAATAATTTGTTTCTTTTTTGCTTGCTTGTTTGTTTTATTATTTTTTTATGCCATAGAACGAGCATATGAAGGTACAAGGTTCTTTATTCATATCTAGTGTCTGTTGGTGAGTAAAAAGCTCCTATATGAGAGCATATTCTCATATATATTTGAATAAATACCATATTAACTTGCTATTTAAGTGATTTTATGATTGAATGAAATGATGAATATAAAACTAAAGCCAGTAATTTTTATGCTAAATCATTATCACAATGAGTTTTTATAATGAATTTTTTACGTTTTTGTATGTACGACCAAAAGGTTTTAAGTAATTTTTGTATTACATTAATAAATATTATTTGGACGTCCTCCAAATAATTATTAAATCTAATAGAAATATAAATAAATTATTCATGATATTTACGATATACATTTATGAAATTATTATTTATGATATTATAATAAATTGGCCGTTATTGTGCTGCAGCACAGTGTCTTACTGGAAACGTGACAGGTGTGGGTTCAATTCCCACTCATGTGTTTTTTTATATGTTTGCTATAGTAATGGAGAAGATGGAGTGTAGCATTCAGGTACTGCCACTAAACAGAAAATATTTTAAAAATTGTAAAGAAGGCAGGTAACGGACTGTCTTAACTTTAGGTTCCCTTTACTAGGGCCATCTATACGCGGGATACAGCGTGAAGCTTAAAAAAAATGAGCCCCGCTCCATTAAACAAAACTATAAAATATACTAAAATTTACTGTTACACTAAGAAAAAAAGCACCACTTCATTTTCCTCTAGATTGTCAAGACAATCGTTCCTTTTCGTTCCTCTATGTAAAGACGAAAGACGAAAGACATGTGCACGAAATTAAAAACAAAGCCTGTTCGCTAAAAGTGTGAAGAGCCCCCGAGCCATTTTCTTTACGAGTAACAGTTCATTTTTTGATGTCACACTCAGATATCCGACAGTAAAGAGAAGTCACGTACAAAATAAAAATATTTTTGTGTAAAAATATGTTGAAAAAAGCTTCTTTAACTTGTATATATATTATGTAATATATGCATATCTGTTAATATGGCAGAATTGCAGTTATAGAATGTATATTTATATGAAATTAGAAATATATAACTTTACTATGTATAAGATATTAAATATATATAAATTTACTATATAACTATTTATGACGATTGTGAATTGATTAAAAAACTTAAGCTTTATATCTTCTTGTGTTTCTGAGAAAAATGATCTTGACATACAGACGGATAAACCGATAAATAAACGTGAACCCTAAAACTGCAATAAATCTTACTAAAGCTACCAATTTAAATGTGATTGAACTTTAATGAATATGCAAAGTTAACAGTAACGAATCTCAATTACACGAGAAAATACTTTCCTTAAACATTATTTTAAAAGGAAACAAAAAAAATACAGTTAGAAAAACAATATAATATTTTTTTAATAATCAATTTAAACCTTTTAATATCAAAACAGTGTATTGCAATCGAATCTAAAACGCCGCATCTGGACCTAATTGTGGAAGTTATACTATTGGGGTGTTTAAATTAAATTGGTAAATAACTGCTTGGCCAATTTGTAGATAACGCTTAATTAAGGCTGCCTTTAAAATACTAGCGACGTTAATTGTCCTTGTACTAACAAAACGAGGACTTTCAATTTTAAAGGCAAGGTAGGTAAAACGTTTTATAGAAGAACGCAGTGTCTTTACACTATATAGTTTTTGTCTATCCTTTAAAAAATATACGAGTTAAATATTTCCTAAATAAAATAGTGAAAAATTAATAACCAAATGAAAGATTAAATCAGAAACTAAAGGTCCAAATCATTCAATTTAAGGCGGATATCCGTTAGATTCATTCAATATCCACAGAAAGGAATTCAGGTGGATGAAGGATGGAGATAGTCCAAGTTGTTTTCCATATCTATCATGGCTCCTAGCCCTATGCTAATGCATACCAGGTGGCCACATCTGGGCAATTTGAAGAAACAGGGTATTTTTTGAGTTGTGCAACTCCACAGACTTTTGTCGTCTATGTCTTTTTTGTAGCGCTTCTTACTGTTATTGCGAATAATGTACTGATTGGTCGACAGTTGGATCAAATCAAATTGTGGATCATATCTTAAATAGGGTTATTTAAAGATGGATACCGGTTGATAAGTACAAAATTAAAATGAATTGTGTTTGTTAAAGAACCTCTACTAAACCGAAAATAAACTAAACTAAATAAACTTAATCTTCTTTATAATAAAAATATTATTTCTCCATCATATCGCAAGTAAGAAATAAAACGTATTTTTTGTATGTTTGCCATAGATATGCCATTGTGATAGACAACCAGTAAACAATGTTTGTTTAACAGAAACGTGCTTCAGCCACGAATGTCCAGCTTTGCTCTATATATATATATATATATATATATATATATATATATATATATATATATATATATATATTATATATATATATATATATATATATATATATATATATATATATATATATATATATATATATATATATATATATATATATAGATATATATATATATATATATATAATATATATATATATATATATATATATATATGAAATATATGACATAAATAAAAAAATAAACAGTAAAATCTATACAATTTTCTTTATTTAACACTTTAACTGCCACGTCCCTCATTTATAACAGATAACATATTTATTCGTTTTATCAGTAACTCTATCTATCATTAGCTATCCGCTTTGGCTTCACCCGCATAGTCAAAAGAAATAACTAAAATTATTGTCACATTCTAAGTGGTCTAACATTCTTTATTGACATTTAAAATAGCCTATAGCCTTTTTTTCAGTAAATTGACTATCCAATACAAACAGTATGTTTTTCATTTTAAACCAGTTCCTGAGATTATCACAGTTAACCATATACAGTCTTCAGCATTATAATATTAAGTATAGAAGTATAGATTCACTGACGTTTCAATACTTTTTCAAATTTAACTTGTATTTAATTCTAACTTTTTATTACACACATATTTAATATTTTATTTGCAAAATAATACACTACTGTTTACTATAAAATATTGGAAAAATATTTTGACTTAAAAACGTTTCATATAAATGATTGCATTCACTTTAAAAATTAAAAAAAAACTTATATTATATTATAGTTCCAATCCCTTGATCACAAAGCTAACTAATATGTTACAAATAGAAACCATTTCTTAATTGAACAACCATTGTGACGTCACTATGTCATGATATACAAATATACTAGATGTAATCCAATAAAATATAATTCAATCATATTTCAAAAGTATTAAATATTTTACATAACATGGGTCATCTAGCCACTACACCGTACGATCGATCTAAGGGCAAAAACTAGCTTTATGCAAGTTCCCGCGTATAAATTATAAGACACTCCGTTCCAAAGACTTGGATGATTTTTTTTTTTTGGAATTCGGGTCTCTATTGTGTTTAAATTTGTATACATTTTCTAAATATATAATACAATTCTTTACAATATAAAATATTATTGTCTTCACACTGAGCTTTCTTATTTAACTTTTATACACTTTTGGACTTTAGTGCCAAGCAGTTATATGAGACGTTGCCAAGATTGCTTTGCCAAATAAAAAGTTTTATGTTCCAACTTCCATACTATAGATACAGTTGCATCATGTCGATAAAAGGATTGCACTCAAGTCACCCGAAACAGGATGCGGTCGTAGCAGCTTAATAGTAAAATGCAAATAAAAAGTAAATGAAAAACACAATGAAATTCAACCTAATATATATATATATATATATATATATATATATATATATATATATATATATATATATATATATATATATATATATATATATATATATATATATATATATATATATATATATATATATATATATATATGTATGTGTGTGTGTATGGCAAAATTTTATTTGTATTATCAATAAGCTAAACGCTGTGTGTCGATGCAGGTGCATACACAGATGCTTCTAATAAATTTATTTTTAAAGTACTATTAGCATTTCGCAAGAAAAAAATCGAAATGCTAAGCATTATTAAACTTCCCGAGCAAAATCCTCTTAGGTACAATTAAAACGATTACAACATTATCACAATCTCGAACATTTAGATTGCTTTACCCAAGTCCGATTATCTAGAAGACGTGCGAAGAAAACTAAATTTTATATAATATCTTTAAGAATTTTATCTAACCCACATATTACCCACATATTACCCACAGATATTAAATTATCGTGATATATATATATATATATATATATATATATATATATATATATATATATATATATATATATATATATATATATATATATATATATATATATATATATATATATATATATATATATATATATATATATATATATATATATATATATATATATATATATATATATATATATATATATATATATATATATATATATATATATATATATATATATATTATATATATATATATATTATATATATATATATATATATATATATATATATATATATATATATATATATATATATATATATATATATATATATATATATATATATATATATATATATATATATATATATATATATATATATATATATATTATATATATATATATATATATATATATATATATATATATATATATATATATATATATATATATATATATATATATATATATATATATATATATAGAAAAACGTACGTTAGGTTAAGAATTTTGAATGAAAGGGACAGTCTCGAAAGCTCTCAACAATATAGTATCTACTTACATTTTTCTTTATTCTTGTTAAGGAGGAATAAATATATATTTTAATATATTTTGCCTTCTTCCAGTATGAATTTGAATTTGCAATAAAGGAATCTCGCTCGCAAGGCAGAAATCTTGCTCGGGCGCCGTTAGTGATACACCCGGTATTGACATTAAGATATATGAGTCGTAACTTATTGTATTTGTTTAAGTTACATATCTGACTGAGCACGATGTTTGTATGCTTATATAGACTTTTGTCCAGTCTATTAAGAATAACTTCAGCGTTGATTGTCGCTGCCAGCAGAGAAATGTCAATTCATTTACGTATCTTGATATGTCTTAGGAAAAAACTAATGTCAAACTAAAAAGAAAGCATTATTTTGCCCTTGTATTTTGCCACATACTTCCTGTTTTTACTTTCGATATCTCGATATCGGGCGAAATTCAACCCGCACTTTATCTTTTAAAACTGAAGTAATTATTCTTCATAATATTTTTGTTTACAGTAACACTTAATTTCCATTTTTAAAAAATTAATTAAATTCTATTAAATCATAAAACACGTCTAAATAATAAACGTAGTAATGAAATAAATTGAAAATGTACTATTTCCTTTTTTTTTCCAAGTTTTTACATAAAAACAGTGTTGTTGGAGTTCGTGCTACCACTTATGGGAATCGGTTCAACAAAACCATTAAGAATGAACGTGGGGAGAATACGGGGCCTTGTGTTCCACCTACAATCGATTTAGCATGACTTACGCATAAATACTGTGTTTCTGAATTTTTCCATTCAATTTTTCTTGTAGATATAGTTTTTGTAAAAGCAAAACTGCTATTCCTTCAGTACCCTTCTCGTTAAAAGATATTAGCCCAGTCTCGATCTTTATTTACTTAGACTGGTATTTTACAGTTAAGCATTGAAGAAAACAGTTATAAGATTTTTACTCATACACTCATTTATCAAATTTACACAAAACTATTTGTATAAAAATATTTGATCATATAAACTATTGAATAGTGATATTTTATTGGTGTACGGCTCAGTGAAGAACAATGGGTTGTAAAACATGAAAAATGTTGTTTAAATTTAACGCCCGCATTTCGTACTTTGGATAGGTAGTGGACCCAGTGTGAGGAGTGTCAGGACACTCCGTTCTTCGCTTTTCGCTCATATTCGAGACATTTTGAGCGAGCCATCGAGCGAATTACTACTGTACGAGACGCTGGGTAAATCGTACATATAACTTATTGTTCTATCTAAATATACAAAACTCTAATTAAATGACTGGCAGATAACGCCCAGCCGCAACTACGCATCGTAGTAGGCTGACACGGTCCAGGCTCCTTAGGAAGTGTGGGGGGGCAGCACTAAGAGGTTTTCTGGAAGCTCCTACCATGTTTTTCATTTACTGTCTATTCGCAATTTAAGAATTTCATTCGTACTCGTATAGTGAAATATAATATGATTTATATAGATTATTTTATAGTATTATAAAGTTGCATTACTAAGCATAATTACATATTATAATATTTTATAGTAGTTAACACTACAATGGTGACGTAATCGTGGAATATAGTATAGTCGAATATCAGATATTTTCTTCATATGAAATTTCTCAGATATTTTTTTCGCGTTAAAACAACTTTTGATCTGTAAGACCGATGGTTATGG
The DNA here is from genome assembly GCA_037127375.1 of Dione juno. Lineage (NCBI taxonomy): Eukaryota > Metazoa > Arthropoda > Insecta > Lepidoptera > Nymphalidae > Dione > Dione juno. Next base: position 1,693,086 of record JAXRJS010000021.1, on the reverse strand, counting down.
GTTTGATCCCAATTCTGGGGTGCGATATATTTCCATTCCTACGCTCTGATGGACAAAGCGCGGTGTTGGGTTCTGCTAGTCAAAACAAAATATCTCGGTTTGATTGGAAAGTGGAAAATGTGAGTATAACGACACTGCCTACCCTACTACAGGTGAGGTTAAAGGTAAAACTAAAAAAATATATATAATATTATATTTATATTTAGCTTCACGCTGTATCCCGCACATAGCAAGGTAGGCAGCGGGAACCGTAGGTTGAAGGAACCTAGTATTAAGACACTCCGTTCCCCCACTTTCCGCCATTCGAGGTATTGCGTGTTGAGTGGCGGTACTCAACACTGCGCTTTGCTTTGTTGCCAGAGCGAAAAAAATTTAAATAATTAATTCTCCCCGAGTGAGAATCTGTGGGGAATCCCTCAGTGACTGTGCCTCTGTGCCACATGTGCGCAATTTTTATTATTTTGTATTACCTTTCCAATCGCGTGTACAGTAGGGTTTTATCCCCTAACCGACCAAGTTTACAGAATTTAGACCAGTTTACAGAATTAAGATGTAAAAATAACAATTTAAGCATGATAATTCAAAAAGAAAGTAAATATTTTGTCATAACAGAAAATAGAAAAATCTTATCAAAATTTACAAGTATCTGGGGAACGTCTGTCGCAGCTTTTAACTTTAATCACGATATCAAATAAAGTTCTCCTTCCAACGGGCGAAAGCTTAAGATTAAGTCGAAGCGATTTCTGAGATTACAAACTTGGCCTGTCACGATATTTGTCTCTAGCTGACTAGGGAATTCAATAAAACTTTTGAATTACTATAGAACGGTTATTGAACTATTCAATAGTGTAGAAATAAGTACTATTTCTATTTAAATTTCAACCATTTTGAAAATATAAATCAAGAAAAATGTATATTCAACATAAAATATTATATTAACCACTAGATATACGTAAGTGAAGCGACTCGTCTGGAGCACGATCGCATAACAGGTCTGTAATAACTACGATAAAATCCGGGATAGAACAAATTTAATGACAGTCGGAAAATCGACTCTGGATAGTATTTATTGATAATTAAGTCTCAAGTTTTTTCTCAAGCAGCTGCAGCAGGTATAAAAAGAGAAAATGTTATAATATAAGTTAAAAAAAAACACAAGGAAGAAGTACTCACAGTGTTTCAACACTAGATGCTTTTTTACCTAAGCTTTTTCTGTCAATATATAGTGCTTTACATTTTGACTTGTTAATTCCTATCATACAGAACAATATTACTGATAGCTTTAATATTATGTTTATTGAAATGATAATAATTATAAATGCAAATTTACTTGACAATCTGACCATTGATTGTGATCGTTACGTATTCGGTACACGTTAATTAGAGAATCAAATTAGACAAACTCCTGCTTTGGACAGTGTTATTCAATTTCAAGTTGTTTTCTATATACAAATGGACTAAAACTAAATAATTTAGTTAAATTTACATAACAATACATGCTTTATATATGTAAATATATTACATTGGGCGTAGTTCGATCCCCACTCGGGGTAATTAATTATTTGTATTTCCTTAGTAAAATATAACGATATGCGTTATTAATTTTGCCTTTTTCTACGAAATTCGGCATTGGGTGGAAAGTGGTGAATGGATTTTTCTTTTATAATGTGTGAAAATTGAGAAATCATACATATTAGCTACTAAGCTAAATGTGGGAAAATAATAATGTTTCTTTAATTTTTCATTATATATATATATATATATATATTATATATAATATATATATATATATATATATATATATATATATATATATATATATATATATATATATCTATATATATATATATATATATATTTCTCTGAGTTTGTCATAATTTGAAATCAAATCATCTTAATAACTTAAACACAGGCTTCATCATTCGTATTCAGTAGAGCTATTCTTAATTAATGGGACATCCTAAATTGATTTGTCTGCTAGTGGTCGAACTCAAATGCTGGACGACGTCCAATTTCATGGAAAGCCTTTTAGATAGAATCGCTCCTGTCCAGTACAAATAGCAATTTACTTCCAAAAATCAAGAACGGAAAGCAGCAAACATTCGGAACGTTTGTACGTATATCGGAAAACATTTTATGTCTATACTACATTTACTATATAATGATTGCCTAGACCTCCGTCAGCTTTTGCAGGTTTTCGCAGAATCAATTAGTTCTCGACTAGTAGGCCCTTTAGGAGTAGAATATTACATACCCAATTCCCTTCTTACCATCCTAATCCTAGACAATTTGTTCTGAATGTCAAAGCTCAATGCCACACTTTGTCTGCCAGAAAAAAAGTGATTATAAAAATAATTACTTCTTTCGAGTGGGGATTGAACCCAAAACCATTTGCAGTCAAAGTGACAGTAACGTTACAAAATAAACAAAAAATATGTTCAAGCTATAACTTGTTTTGTCATGTCTGAACTTGGCAACCTGTTATTACAGTCTCTAAATGAGCAGAAAATTAAGAATGGTATATATTGCACGAGAACAGGATCTTTTTATCGTTCTATAAATTTACCTGTGATTTCGCTCCCATAGTTAAGTGGAAATGTCAAACGACTGAGAGCTGCGTATGACATATGACATCCAAGTTAGCTCTGACCGCAGATACAGTAGGTCACAAGTGATTAAAGTGTCAAATAGCTTTTCTTGATAAATGGACTATTTTGTATAAGTATAATTCTTCAATTAGAACCAGTAGTTTATGAGATTAGCTTGTTCGACCAAACAAACTTCAGCTTTATTATATTTAAAAAATATATAGAAGTAAAGATGACAAGAGCTTTTATTTTACAGAGGAAGTTAGAGCGAAAATGTACACATAAGTTTCATGTAAACTTTTTTCTAGTCTATCAGTATGTTTTATTAATGTATATTTTTTATGGAACAAAATGAAAGCTACTTACTTGGTATTTGGTGGTAGACACGAAGGAAATCTGCAACAAAAACAAGTACTGCATAAATTCATTGTACCTTAAAATATATATATATATATATATATATATATATGTATGTATATGTACATATATAAAATATATCGAAGTAAAGATATATATATGATTGCTTAGTTCGCCTGGGATATATTCACTCAATATACTACTTATCAGTAATATCCGCAATATTATCACCGTGTACGCGTAAAAGCCTAAAAAAAATAATGCTTTTCCCTTATGTTTTATATATAAACTCAAGTCTCGACAAAGACCGTAAGCAAAACTTTGCAATACGATAAGAAAGAAGCTCTACATAGAGCTGGCTTATCTTACGACGCCCGAAAACATTTACATAAAATATAACAGCCTTACCTCGTCTCGTATTTAATTAAAGCAAATACAATATATATATATATATATATATATATATATATATATATATATATATATATTATATATATATATATATATATATATATATATATATATATATATATATATATATATATATATATATATATATATATATATATATATATATATATATATACATGTTTTGAATGTATATCTGTATGTATATGAATTATATAAATACGAATAATAATGGTTTAATTTTACACTTATTACTCATAAGCTTAGATTTATGTCGTGAAGTAGTTTGAGTTGCCGTCTGTGGACGCGACCGGTGTGGGTTTGAGTCCATTTTTGAGCAAACTGGTATGGATGTATTTAGTACTCAAGATTTTTACAACAGAAGAAATTAGAGATACTAGTTTTTCTGTAAATTCATGATATTTTTGAAATTTAGCAACCAAATGCTTTAACCAAGAAATTGTTTTACAATAGTAAATGCTATTGATGTAACCAATTCCTATTGTTTCAATTTCTACTGTGACAGCCGAAAAATCAATTAAAATATTTAAACCGCACCTAAATTTTAATTAATTAACTTAGTTTTCTGAAACAACGCTACAAAAGAGTAAAATACGTATGAAAATGAATAAGAGAAATCAATTTTCAGTTTTAGGAGAATAGAATAGAATAGAAATCAGTTTTAAGAGGGGTCGTTATACGTGGTCGTACGGTATTTCACAAATCAAAGTATTTTCAAATAGCTAGTAAAATAACGCCGTGGTATATTTAGGATGCTAAATATAACTGACATATATAAGGATCTTCTGGAAATTCTTGAAGTCGTCGTAGATAGCGAGACATTATCAAGTGACTGTAAACGCGATTCGATGCCCATTTGAGATAGTTACTTATTTTTTTATCGCCGCTCTGGAGAAATAAGCGCGTCTTTAAATTCCTCCAGATTCTCTCTTCTTTTTTTTAGTAGGCCAACCATTGTCTAGACACTCCGTTACCCATAGTTCGAATCAATAGACGCGTTACCCGTTTATTACATTATAGATAAATATATAAATAATTTGTTTTTTTTAATATATGGCTTATTTCAGAACAGAGACGAAATTAGTTCAGTTAAATTCGAGATGTAGCTTTAGATTTAGAACCTATTTAACTGGAACGGCCTAGGGATTTGGTATAAATATCACCAATGCCTTTCGTTCTATACTAAAAATGAATTCGAATCAGACAAACAGTATAAACTTTTGTATATAGATAGATAAATGACCTACTAACAAGATCTTTTATTTTCGGAAACATTTCACATTTTGAATGAGACTCCACAAATTAAATGCATACATCTCCCTGTCTCTTAAAATATATAAATCTTAAATATATACTTATGTTACATAATTGAATTTCGATTTTCATAAATTGAATTTGTTTTTGTGTGTGAAATAAAAAAAATAATAGAATTAATTGAATATTACACAGGATTTATTGAATTTTGTAACAAACGGAATTTGAAAGCAGAATTATTTTGTTACTATATCCTTATAATTTTTGAAGTGTTATTCTATACACTTAAGAAAGAATTTTTTTTTTTATTTTTGGTATTTTCCTTTCTTTTTGCTAAGAACGTATATACTAATATAGATATTAGAATTTTGACGTAGCTTGTAAAATTGAATTAGAGAACGTATGGCTTAGTGGTCAGAGCGTTTGAAAGGCGTCTAAGAGGAGCGGGTTCAAATTCCGCTTCAATCAAATGTTTTTTTTAAAGTACTATACAATACTATAAAGTACTATTCTGTCCATAATTAAAAAATAAATTAAAATCACTGTTCGACACAGGACTCTTTATATTTTAAATTACATTTGCTCGTGTCACCCCGTTTATTACGCTTGCCAACATATTATATTTAATTAATATTTTATAATTGTAATGATGTGTTTTTTTTTATTTTAGCATTCCCATTATTATCACGTATATTTTTTTTTGTTTTTAATTTTTTACTTTTATATTTAAGCACTTTTTTTTAATAAAATATCGTTTCAGCAGCAACAAAAGCAGATATTCCATTACGTCATTAAAAATATAAATAAAAATTACTCAAATACATTTAAGCACAAAGTATTATCGATTTATTGACTATTTTCGGTGCTATTTTCTTATCAGTTCTTAATTATGAGTAATAACTGCAATACAGCAATCGTAAGCTCAATAAGCTCGTAAGCTAAATACGACTTATTGACGACTTTAAACTAATCTTTCAAAATTTCAAAATTTAATTTCTAGAAACATTCTTTAATTAAAAAAATACATAAATTTAAATTTATCTACAAAGTCTATTTAATTTTAGGAGCTATAAGCTTTTTTCGGTAAAAAAACGTAACGGAAGCTTTAACTACGAGTTACAGTCGAGTTACGTAATGAAGTCAAATATGGCAATCCCGAAGGTGCTATTTTAAAGGCAATTCGTTGAAACGTTTTTTTTAATCAATCCCGTAGGCATTGTATGAATAATGAAGAAATTTTTATATATATTTTGTAATATATATGTATATATTTTATTATATATTTGTCATTTAAAATGTTTTTATTTTATTTAGTTCATTTCATTTATGTATATTATGCTGATTATATACATATATCTAAATTATTACATTTAAAATCATAATTTTTTTTAAATTATGACTGGAAAAACGTTTTCTGAATTTGAATTTTCAAGGTTTAAAATTCAAATGGATTAAGGATTCTCGAGATAAACGATCACGAACTTTACAGCTGTACGGAACTTTATAAAAGTTTTTATTACTTTGCTTAATGTTAAATCGAACACAAAGAAAATACGTATTTTGAATTTTGTGCTTTATTTAAGTAATACTTAATTAATTGAAAACTTATGAAATTAGTTTAAATTAAAGAATAATTTATTGTTTTTTTTTAAATAAACGGTCATGTTTTATACGTATTATAAAAAAAAATCTCCACCATTTACAATTAAAAACCAAATTCAAAAGACTGCAATCCAATATCTTTGCCAATATAATACAAATAAAATTTAAAAAGATAAAATTTTCAAATTTCGAATTCTATCTTACCTCCCAGTTAGTAGGCGTTCGACAGCGAGCGCGGCACAACGTGGAATGCCGTCCGGCGGCACCAGCCTCTAGTCGTAACATCTACGAGTACTGCACCAGGAAGGATTGATCGTTTGTAATACAGGGTTGAGTTCAGTTATAGCAGATACACACACACACACACACATATATATATATATATATATATATATATATATATATATATATATATATATATATATATATATATATATATATATATATATATATATATATATATATATATATATATATATATATATATATATATATATATATATCTACTTTTACATTGGAAGATTGTAATATGATATTTGGTCTTGAATAATTAGTATTTTGAGGAAAATATATACATTTATTTATTTAAAACAAGGATATTTTACAAAAAGTATTATGAACTATACTTAAGACTAAGTGATTTCAGTAAAGTGTAAAATGAAATTATGAACTTTTTTAACTATATAATAACAAGAAAAGTTTCGAATGAATAAATTGCAATATGAAATTAAAATTAAATATATTTGAATTGAAATATGCAGATATGATCTTTCTTTATATATATATATATATATATATATATATATATATATATATATATATATATATATATAACATCTATGAAAAATATATTTATATAATCTCTGTATACACGCTGTATATATATGTGCACTTGGCAGGGTAGGCAGAAGGAGTCGTCTAGTGTTAAGACCCTCTGTTCCCCACTTTCCGCCTCTAGAGGCATTACGTATTGAGTGATGGAAATCAACGCTGCATCTTGCCTTGTTACTAGAGCGAAGAAAATTGAAATAATTCATTCTCCCCGAGTGGATATCGAACCCACAAACCGTCCCGTTGACAGAAGGACACTGTGCCTCTGCGCCACGATATGTGAAAATTTAGGTATCATAAAAATATGTTCAAACAATGTGCGAGAAAATTCTTCTTTCACTGAGTAAATTAAACACAATATGCATTTCTCACAATTGAATGTTTTACTCTAAATTATTCCAACGAACAATATTTTTTTAACTTTTATAAAAGGCAAAGTACATGTTGTACCGCCATTTTTAGCCACTCCCGAAAAATACCCGCTACTTTCATATATTTCAATACCTACACGCTAATCTAATCTATTAAATATTAGTGAAATCATAAAAAAAATATAATATATAAAATAAACTATTTTTTTTTGGAATTGCATTAAATATAAGACACAAAGCCATTTAATAAGTTGTTCCAGCCTTTATACTGTTAACCTACCTAAATTCTTTCATATTAATCCAGCAGTTTTTGCGTGATTCGCGCACAAATTGATAACATACTTAACAGAATAGACAGACAAAAATCATTGATTCATCTGCAAATTCGTTTTTAATTATATGTATATATATATATATATATATATATATATATATATATATATATATATATATATATATATATATATATATATATATATATATATATATATATTTATATATATATATATATATATATATATATATATATATATATATATATATATATATATATATATATATATATATATATATATATATATATATATATATATTCATTATACCAGCTAAAATGTATTTATAATCTATTGTTCATTCAACAACAAAAAACAATAAGCTATAAATTGTACAAATTTATATCCTAGTTAACAATGAATAGACTTAGATCACTAAATAAATTACAGAATATATTTATTCATTAATTAACATCGGCAGTGGAGTTATCAACTTCCAGCTATATCTCACATATACCAGGGTAGGCATAGAGAACCTAGAAACTTTATTAAAGCTGAAAATTAAGAAAAAATCATATAAAAATCGAATTTATATCTATTGCGTTTATAATACCATGCTATACAACTGTACTACGAAAGCCTCAATGATAAAGACATAATATGCATTGTAATTCAAACTAAGTACATATTGTATAATATTTTTGCTTAGCTTCGTAACATGTTTATATTAAAGTTGCCATAATAATACATCTTGTACTAAATATTAATGAAAAACAAAAGGATTTTAGAGGCCGTCGTGGCGCAACGGCAGCGCGTTTGACTGTAAACGTGACAGTTGTGGGTGTAATTCCCAATTGGGGTAATTAATTGTCACATATTCTCACTCTGGTAAGAAGATAAGCGCGTTGAGTTCTGCCTCAACAGACATTGTCTCGAAAAATGGGAACTTTTATAACATTTAAATCGATTAATCTTTACATAGATTTACGAGTTATGTTTCGCGGATACGTTTCAAAATATCTAAAACTATGTTTCAAGATTTTAAGTTTAAAACTCAATTTCTATTGCAACCATTTTGTTTGTAACAGTTATATTCAGTTTAAAGCCCGCTCCTTCAAGAGGACTTTTGGAAATGTGGAGATTTCAAAGATAAATCCTGCTAGAACGAACGAAGAAAATATTAGCGGGCTTATAGTGAAGCGCTCATACATTCCTAAAGTGTCACAGCCGATATTATATATTTATGAGTTTTACAAATAGTTGTTGTTTAAAATGTTTAGAAAAATCACTTACTCTCTCTCTCTCTGTTTCCCCGTGTTCCACTTTTCGAGATATAGCGTGTTGAGTGACGGAACTCAACGCCGTGCTTTACCTGCTTGTTACCAGAGCGAGGGATAATAATTCATTCTCCCCAGTGAGAATTCAATCACTATGCCTATCCTGCTATAAGCATGATACAGCGTGAAGCCTGAATAACTTTTCAAATTTTTCAGTATTTTTTTTGACAAAATTTTAAATTATAATCTTGTTCTTTGTCTTTGTCAGATGGGACTTTTTTGTAATCTGCGGCGTTGATAACTGCTTTTGCAATCCCCGGCCATATTACATAGCCGTAGGATATCACTGTGACTTTTCCGCATACCGCATAATAAGATAATAATAATAATAAATAATAAATCATTTATTTAAACAAGTTTCTTACAATCCACTAGTGATTGGAGCCTCCTTTTAAGCATGATATTGCCTGTACCAGGAGACTCCGCTCTTCCATTACCATAAAAATAACAGAAACTTATATAAGAGCATTATATATAAGAGCAAAGAAAAACATTAATACCTGTGTATTAGTACCTGAAAATATGAAAATTAAAGAGGACAGTTGTCAATACAAATTTAAACCACTATATATCCTAAAATATTACTTAAACTGAAAAATCTTGAAAAAAAACCAAAAAATCTATTTTGAATATATAATTAAAGATAAGATATCCCAGTTGTCATTTTTATTACTTCATTTTGACAATAAGATTATTGTCATGTATTTAGAGACACTTACTTATAAAGTCAAAACAAATTAATTAACGATAGAATCATCAAAATCTCTTCTACACTACATAAGAACAAACGGTGTCATGTTGGCAAGGTAACTAACTGTAAAGTCATTCCTGGTGAAAGCCTCACGGCCCAACATCGTCTTCTTGTCATGGATTATGTCGTTACCCCGATAAAGAAATTAGCCGAGACGCGTAAGTCTAAGATGAAGTGGTGGTTGCTGAATGGACCGATGCAGACCGACTTTCTGGCAGAGGTTAACACTCAAAATTTAACAACTAACACCGAAACTGCTCAGGATGCTTGGGATCGAGCTCAGTCAGCAATTATTACGGCTGGTAAACATGTTCTTGGCGTTTCTAAGGGAGGACGTATTATGGACAGGGAGACATGGTGGTGGAATGACAAGGTACAGGAGGTGATTCATGATAAGAAGACTGCATTTAAGGAGTGGCAGCGTTCCAACTCTCCTGAAGACAGACTGGAGTACATAGCAGCGAAACCTGCCAGCAAAAGAGCTGTAGCCAGAGCCCGCAGTGAAAGTCTATTACCTCTATATGATAAACTTGAAACTGTGGAGGGGCAGAAGATCATATACAAACTGGCTCGTGCTCGAGATAAAGCGACGCAAGATATCACAAAATGTCTTTGCGTCAGAGATTCCCAGGGCAAGCTGCTTTGTAGTCATGCTTCTGTGAAGGAGAGGTGAAGAAGATACTTCTTGGAGCTGCTGAATACTCAGCACCCGGGTAGTATTCCGTCTGAACCACCGCCTAACCTGGGACTTATTGCTCCAATAACCCTTGATGAAACTCGGAATTGTCTTCGACGCATGAAGAACGGCAAGGCGGTGGGACCTAACGATATTCCGATCGAAGCGTGGAAATCGTTAGGCTCTTGTGGTGTGCTCATGCTTACTGATCTTTTTAACCGCATTTTGAACACTGGGACGATGCCACATCAATGGCGGCACAGTTTTATTACCCCTATTTACAAAGGAAGGGGCAGTGTTCAAGATTGCGGTAGTTATAGGGGCATTAAGATTATGAGTCACACCATGAAGCTCTTCGAGCGCGTGATTGCCCTCAGGCTCCGCCGAGAGTGTACTGTCTCTGAGTGTCAATATGGATTTCAGCAAGGATCAGGCACTACGGACGCCATTTTTGCCCTCAGAATTTTGATGGAGGCACACAGGGAAAAGAGGAGAGCTCTGCATGTGGCATTCTTAGACCTGCAGAAGGCCTTTGACTGTGTGCCACGTCAGTGTATCTGGTGGGCACTGCGATCCAAAGGGATCCCTGAATCCTATGTTGCTATTATCAGAGACATGTACAACGACTCTGTTTCTACAGTTAGGACCGCTGTACCAAACCCTTCCCAATTACAGTAGGGGTTCACCAAGGCTCAGCTCTTAGTCCACTTTTGTTTAATGTAGTGCTAGATACTGTCACGGCTCACATCCAGGACCAGCCTCCACGGCTGATGATGTATGCCGATGACATAGTACTCATTGACGAGAACCGACTGATGCTGGAGCGTAAAGTGAATGCCTGGAAGGGTGCGCTTGAGAACGGTGGTCTTAAACTGAATGTGTCAAAGACCGAGTACATGGCTTGCGGGAACCCAGACTCGAGCACCATCCACATTGGGCCTGAGCCAGCCGTTAAGTCGGAGAAGTTCAGGTACCTTGGATCCATTATGCACGAGTCCGGAGGCATCGACTACGATGTCCACGCCCGGGTTAGCGCTGCTTGGGCCAAATGGCGGGAGGTCACTGGTGTGGTCTGCGATCGCAGAATACCGCCCAAACTCAAGGGGCTGATATACAAGAGCATGATCCGACCAGTTCTTCTATACGGCAGCGAATGTTGGCCAGCATTATCTCGGCACACTCAGGAGCTTCACGTAACGGAGATGAAGATGCTGAGGTGGATGTGTGGCGTTACTCGGGCTGACCGCATACGCAACACATTCATTCGAGGTAGTCTTGGGGTCCGTGACGTAGCGGATAAGTTCCAAGAGCGTCGTCTGAGATGGTATGGCCACGTTTTGCGCCGGCCTAAGAACTACGTCGGAAGAAAATGCCTTGATATGTCTGTCCCTGGAGTAAGACCCCCCGGACGCCCAAGGAAGCGATGGCTGGACGTCGTGACGCACGACGCACATACTCAACACGCTTTGTCTCTAAAATCGAGCAGCACTCGGTTCCCTCAACAAAAACGTCTACCCTAGGTAGTAGGTCTACTGACCACGGACGGATTAATCCGGTGAAACTGTTAATATGTATAAATATCGCGTACTGTTTAATATGTATAAATACCGCGAAAAACAAAGAACTTATAATTTACTATTATATATACTACACTTAAGTTACTGCTTATGTTATTACTGCACATGCTTTTCCGTGACCTTCAGTGTCATTGAAATCAGCGTGAGTCTCGAAGATCAACCGAGGCTTTCTCCTACCTCTCTTACCACTGACTCTTGCGTTAAAGTAAAAATTGCAAATAAATCTTGTATAAAGATTGAAAATTAAAGTACCAATTTCAACATGTAATTTCAATCCAAAACAAACTCGTGTAGACGTTAGTTAAACAAATTTCAAGCGCGCCACAAAATTCAATCGAAACACGCCATGTTATATCGTGTTTCTATTTAATTCAGAAAATTACTGGTTTCTTATAACATTTTGGTAAAAAACACCCCAATTCCAATTATATATCAACATTTATTAAATATATAAAGAGGTTATTAGGCGTGTATTCATTTTATATACCTACTGGATATTTTGTTATTATCTGTACAACAATTGCATTTCCAAATTTAAGACAGACAGACAGTAGACATTGTCGCTTGCTGTTTTTAGCAAATTAGTTCTGTACTGTTCTATTCCTTAGTTGGGGAAGGTCGTGGCTTCCATTTAGCTTCCTATTGACTGACATTAAAATGACAGTCGTACATACATATATACATACATATCTTCATGCTTTATCCCTAGCGGGGTAGTCAGAGAGAACAGAGCGCCAAACGTTGCGGTCCCTACATACCTCTTTCGCCTAGTACACTGTCATTAACCTCTTCATACATGATCTCCGGGTGGACCTCATGCTTTTTTACGTAACCTTCCTACAGTATCTTCGACTCTGAGTTTTCGAAGGTCAACCAAGGTCTCGCTTTACCTCTCTTACCACTGTCAAATAACTCTAGCGTCTGTCAGTAATCATAAGTAAATTTAATGCTCAAATTCAATAACAAATATTTTAATTTTTCATTTAACATACCTTTAGGTAGCGTGATCAAACAAAAATAACTAAGAGCTATGTTCGACACATATTATCTTTCTGGTGGGATGACTACTCTTGTGCAGACTTGACCGGATCATTTACACCCTCGGCATTTCAAACCGGCGTTAAATAGTGGCTTTTTTAATATTACACATTTTAAGTCGCCAATATTATCGCAGATACAGTGGTTTACATCACAACGGTTAACGTGAGATAATACAATCAAGCCTTCCTAAATCAATAAACTATTCAATGCAATTGCTTTTTTGGAGCAATTCCTGGCTTTTTCTATCAAATAAATTCTTAAACTTTACAATATTAGTACAAATATGTCCTTAAACTTTAACTTTCTAAGTAGATTATGCTATTATTTATTTAAATGATCCTATTAGGATGCTTAAATATGACGTCGTATGTCACGACGGTTGTTACAATTCACAGAGGAATAATAAAAGACTGCATAGTCAAGCTCGATTTTAGTTCCACTAGTCGATATATACACATAATATATTTACAGTCTGGGGATGGAATGACGTATGAATTGGTTTATCAACAAGTATTTGTATCCATTATATAAGATAAAGGAGATTGCTTGTAAGCAAAAAAAATATATGAACTTTTGTTTGTTTTTAGCTTTTTTGAGATTTGAGAGTCTCATCTTAGACCGAATTATTTCCATTTTTACTTAATTACGGAGAATCTTGACACAAGGTTCTCTCCGCTTACCCTGATATAAAAAGACCTACAAAAATATGTACATATAGTACGTTTTTTTTTGTGTAAACCATTCCTCTTGATATTTTCACAACGCTTTCATTCAAATTAGTTTTCAAATTGTATGAGGGCTCTCAATAATAATATCGTCGACAATCCAATTTAGATATGAGGAAGCAATTTAAATGAATATAGTACATGTATATTATGAATTATGTAAAATATAGTGATTTTTTTGTTTAGTATCTCGAATTCAAGAAACTGAGTGTCTTTACTCTAGGTTCCTTCTAACTTCCCTATTATTTGCGGGATAAAAGGTGAAATTAAAAAAGAATACTTGCTAATAACTTATCTAAATAAATATCAAAGTAGCTAAAACGATTTTCGAGATGTAATTCTATAAATATTAATATTTCATTATAGCAAAATTTCTCATGTAATTTCATCTCAATGTAGGCATCGAGTGTAATTGGGTCATTAGAAGGGTACTTTTATACCTTTAACGCTTCTATTGCACACAATGGTGGGATATATGGGTTGGAAAATATCGATATCGACAGTCTATATTTTAATCGATATTTTCTTAACGTAACTATGTAATACAATTAAGGTGGCTTAAATTAATGTCATTTAAAAAAAATTATGTTCATTAAAAAGTGCATTGTAGAGTGCACTTTAAGTATTTCACTCAGCAGCACTCGAGCGCGTCTCAAATATTATTTTATTTTAGTCGTTTTCTCTTATAACAAACGTTGTTCTTACAGATCATTAATCTTAGGTGTTATATTTCTATTATAGTTCATTAGGCTTAGGTATTTATTATTTGTTATTTGAACGTACATTATTCATAGACTCGCCTCTATTGTACTACAATAGCGTTTAATAGAGTTTCTTTGTAAAGTATTAAAACGGTTTGTTCACTCAATTTTTCACTAAGAATATATCCAGACATTGAAATACGCTGCTGACACTTCAATTTAGTATAAAGTAGCTATATTGTGTTCTTAATGTAAAGAAAGTTTGAACTTGCTGCATTGATGATGCTGCTTGCTGCATGATAAACAATAGAACCTCTTCTGTAAAGCTTACAAAGTTTTAATTTATGATTTGAATTTGAACTTTTTTGAGATTTTTTTCTTTTGTTATATTTCAGAATTTGTACGCCAGTTTCAAGTAAGTTATGTCAAGGTGTAAATTTAAGTGGACATATACTGAATATGTTGTAATAAAATTATTAATAAATTAAAGATATTAAATATTTACTGTACAAGTTACTTATAACCAATAAAATCCTGTTTTTACCAACTTATTATAGATATATTTTTCCAATATATATGTACATTTATTTTTAGTAATTTAGAATTGCATTTATAGGATAAGTATAGAATATACGATCATGTGCATTATAAATGACATAACTTTTTCTAGCAAAATAAGTTACGATAAATCTGCTTTTTTATCAGAAAATCAATACCAAAAGTTACTTATAACTCGTTACATTCTTTTTGTTTTGAATTAAATAACTAAACTACACATTACGGCGTAATGGACTAACCACTGAGGATACTCAAGACCGTGCAAAGTGGAGTCGATTAAACAGGAAAGCAGACCCTAACAATAGGCCGGCATAATGCCGGGATAATGCTAAAAAGAAGAAGAAGACATTACGCTGTAATATTGTTTTTTGTTATGATATAAAATTTAACGTTTGTAAAACGTCCATAGGTGTATTAAGCGTCATCTTTATCTTCTTTATCATTGAGTTCTTGGCAGAGCGGTCGTGGCCATCGTGGCCATAGTCACGTTCTTGGCTTTTCTTATTCTTGCCACTATTTTCCGCTACTTAGCTTTTCTATTTACAGCCATTTTTGGGAGAACTACCACATGACCTGGTACTCTCTGGTAAATGTCATAATAATATTAAATTAATATTATTTATATCCTTCTTTTGGTAATTCTTCGTTTGATTTTAAGCGAACTTCTACATAATTTAAAAGTCAATGTTAAGAGAAAAAAGAATAATTATATTAAAAATATACATATATTCGCCTATATTTGAGAATTGAGGCAGAACTAAATGCAGCACTTCATCATAGATACCTAAAGCCGGAAAATGACAATTATTAATTCAAGTGTATGGAACCTATTACCACGTTCACAGTCAGACGTTGTTCCACAGCGTCACAATAGTCTCAACCCACCTACCAAGTAACTTATTATCGATACTTTAATATGTGACATTACTATCAACTTATATTGTAACGTGCTCTTCGATATACCCAATTAGTGATAAGACAAATTTCGATTTACCTGCTCCAGGCTATAATCTTCTGTAATTGCTGTACACGTTAATTTATAAATTTCAAAGAGATTGCCACAAACTGAAAGCCTTGCAGACTCTATTGAAGTAGAATATTTGCAGCTCTTTAAATATTAGTTCTAGTGAAGGTAACGGTACAATACTATTCTCAATCATATATATATATATATATATATATATATATATATATATATATATATATATATATATATATATATATATATATATATATATATATATATATATATTTCTGATAATCTATCTATACTATACTAGAACAGAATAAAAACACGAAAATATACATACTTTTTGTACATAGAATATTTAGTATAGTAATAAGAGGCAAGTCGATGTAACATTAAAAGAATATGCATTTGTGATATAATTTGCACTTTCCAATGATAGAAAAATCAAGTACCTGTAACACCTGATGTATATCACAATATAACATATAAACTATAAGAACCAGAAAATGCGTTCTTAGTAAAAGCTATTGAGCGTGATGGGATTTTTTGATGGAAATATGGAAATATGAAAATCCAAAATCAGCATCTTCTCATGAAGAACCATTATTTCATGAACCATATTTTATGAAGTTTAGCTGGACATATTCTTTATCTATTGATATTTTGATATATAGCGCATAAACTATATGCTTTTCGGTGCATCTGTAGATATCACCGTATTGTATCTCCCAATATAACTGTCACGAATAAAAGTTTTTCGATATCCAGCTAGACTTGTAAAAAGCAAATTTGCGCAGAGATTCTTTGACTTCAATGCTCCTCACCTTTACACCTTCGTAAATAATACACTAGACCTTAATATAACAACACTCTCCATACAACGTGACATTGGCGAAGTGAATTGTGCTCAACTGGCACGGTCGAAACGCCAGTACTGCAGTACAGAACAGAAGAAACCTGTCATGAACCTACTTCTAGAAATGAATTAAGTGGTAGATAATTATTATTAATTGGCAAGGCCTGCTTTGTGGTATCTGCTCAAAATTAGTAGTCATTCTGATCCCAAGACATTAAGTCGTAGGTCAAAGCAGAAAACAGTAGGGATTTGCATACGATTCCTACACACCTATTTATAAAATTTACATATTTACTTATATTTACCTACATACTCGAATATAAGCACACACATATATATATATATATATATATATATATATATATATATATATATATATATATATATATATATATATATATATATATATATATATATATATATATATATATATATAATATATATATATATATATATATATATATATATATATATATATATATATATATATATATATATATATATATATATATATATATATATATATATATATATATAATATATATATATATATATATATATATATATATATATATATATACATATATATATATATATATATATATATATATATATATATATATATATATATATATATATATATATATATATATATATATATATATATATATATATATTACTATTTATATAGTTCCCAATATAAGTCGCAAAACGAAACGAATTTTGTTGCGCCTTCCATTTATAGGCAGAATGCTTTAATAGAAAGTTTTATATGTTTCATAGGTATACGTAAATTTTATTAGATAAAAGTTTTTATTATATTATATTAAAGATGATTTTGTAAACAATCTATTTTTCGATGACGCTGGTGATACACAAAGCCGTAAGTAAATTACTAGCTTATAATTTTGTTTAGTTTTTTGTTTTTTTTTATTCAGATTTTATTTTTTGTAATTTTTTTTTGTTGTTTTACAGTTTTTGTTGTATAAGTAATTATATAAATAGTTTAAGTTTACGAACGATTTAGTTTAGGATGTGAGAATTTTCATTTACATTTTAAGTTAGCCTATTTATAATTGAGACATATTATGTAACAATGTTTTTTATAAATGTCCTGTACAGTGTACACCAATTATTTTTTAGTATGTAAACGTTACATCTTAGTAATTAATATATAAATAAGATGCAGTATTAAGTTTTACTTTTTCTTATAATATCATTATTTTTTTCCTTTTCTAAGTTGGAAAAAGGTGAAAATCGAAGCTACCGAATTCTCTTATCCGTAGAATAAATATCATATGCTACATAATATTAAAGATCTACCAAATATTATACGAATGTCGTAAATTAATGGTCAATATATTGCTAACTATGCTGTTAAGTTTCAATTTAAGGCTTCATGTTAACCATTTAACACGCAATGTCCTAAAGTCGGGCGAAATGTGAAAAACAGAGAGTTTTGACTCTAGATTCTCTCTGCATAGTTTTATACAACGTGAAACTGACAACAACTATATTTGAAATATTAAATGAATTCATTCTGCAATAATGTAATTCGTTTTATGGATATTATTAAGATTACCCAAGGGATATAACGTGAAGCAATAAACAAAAATAGGTTTCTATTACAAAAAAAAAACAAAAGAAACATATATATATATATATGTTTCTATATATATATATATATATATATTATATATATATATATATATATATATATATATATATATATATATATATATATATATATTATATATATATATATATATATATATATATATATATATATATATATATATATATATATATATATATATATATATATATATATATATATATGTTTCTAGTGTATACGATTATAATGAATCATAAGCGCTCATTTCACATTACACACAAAAGGAGAAAGGCTTTCCTTGTCCGCGCATTATGCGTGTAATTTACTATGATGTAGTAACTTATCACTTTTTACGGTTTCTTTTGTCAGTTTTCAAGGTATTTTTGTTTAAATATAGTATATTTCATGTTCTAATCTGTACAAGAATTTGAAGTATCATAGTTAATGACCGCCTTAAGTTACGGAAGCGTAAAGTTCGAATCCTACCCAGGGTTCAATATTTGTTTTTAAATAGTCCCAAAATATCATATTTTGATATTAACGGATTTTGATTTTAACGGAAATTAAATAGTAGCACTAGCAACACTGCTTCGTATCATCTTAATTCCATTTAACAATTCCAATACATTAAATATACTTTCATGTCGACGTCTAAAATATCTTCATAGATTTTAGAATCAGTCTAATTTTAGAATCATCTAGTAGATTTATTATGACGGACTCGTATGAGAATGAGTACAAAACTCATGAGCAATATTGATATCTCAAAACTAGATATTATGCTTTATTCAAAAAGTCTAAAATGTAAATAATTGGTAGACGTCATACTCGTAATTCCAGGGGAACCAAATATGCCTAATGGTTTTAATTTTAATTAACGCAACTTCAAAGTTACCAACGAACTAACATGGGTCGAGAGACCCATGTGTAGGGTCACGTGGTCCCTTGGGCCCAGCTCTTACAAGGTAAATACATGGAATGACAAGAAGTTTATTCAAATATATTGGGTTAATTCTGTATTGACTTCCGTGTCTTCGCATCACAGTCACGTAAAAACATTTTTTTAAGATTATTAATAGCGAGTTGCACTATTAATAACCAACTTCAAAAGAAGAAAGTTCTTATGTCGAATAATTACAGTATGAATAAGTACGTTTTTAATTTTTAATTTTCTTTATTCTAACATAAATAAATTATTATTTTCTTCTTTTTTAGTTCGTGTTTAATATTTACACGTTTTAATATGATCCTCAAATTATATATAAGCTATAGTACTTCTTTGCAAAGCTCAGGCTGATTAAGCGCTTAATTGCCTACATAATACCTTATTACAATGGGAGTGTTAATTAAAATTAACATGCAAATGTATGATTTGCAAGTAAATTAATATAAGCACAATTACAATTTTAAGAAATTTGTTTTTGTTTTTGGTGGTACGTAATTATATAGTATAAAATTGTTTAATTTGAACAATTGAACAATGAACCCAATTATCGATGACATGGCATTAATTTTTGTTTATCCAATTCCAATAAAATATGAATTGGAATTTCTGAAGAGAGTTTAGTATGTTTCTAGATGTCAAGCTCTACCTGTTCAAGGCTGTTGAGTATTAGATAATTCAGTAGATGACAGAGAAGGTATTCCTTTTGTCTAAGATAAACGTGCCCAACTAAATACTGCCGCTGAATAAAACTCACAGCGATTTTTCACAACTATAATATTTAAAATAGATTTTTTTTATATTTAACATTTATATAGTAAAAAAAATAAATGTATTTACTTATTCAAAATTTCAAAGTTCATATATCATTATATATTATGTGTTTGATCAAATTTAGAATAAGACTTATTTAATATTTTTATGATTTTTAAAGTGTTGCATCCATACGCATGGCTTAGTGATCAGAGCGCGTGGACAGTTTCAATAAGGCGTGGGTTCAAATCTCAAATTTTGATATGTTTTTATAAGTACTTATTTAATGTATTGGAATTAAGATGATACAAAGCAGTGTTGCTAGTGCTATTATTTAATTTTCCGTTCAAAATTGAAATTAACAAGAACTTTTACACTTTTCTTTCCATTGTCCATATATGTTAGTAACAGTATCAACGTCAGTGTTTTAATATATGATATTTTGGGACTATTTAAAAACAAATATTGAACCCTGGGTAGGACTCGAACTTTAAACTTCCGTAACGAAAGGCGGTTACAATCTATGATACTTCAAATTCTTGTACAGATTAGAGCATGAAATATACTATATTTAAACAAAAACACCTTGAAAACCGACTAAAGAAACCGTAAAAAGTGATAAGTTACTACATCATAATAAATTACACGCATAATGCGCGGACAAGGAAAGCCTTTCTCCTTTCGTGTGTAATGTGAAGTGGGCGCTTATGATCCATTATAATCATATATATATACACTAGAAACACACACATATATATATATATATATATATATATATATATATATATATATATATATATATATATATATATATATATATATATATATATATATATATATATATATATATATATATATATATATATATATATATATATATGTATGTATATATATATATATATATATATATATATATATATATATATATATATATATATCTATATCTTCTTCTTCCTGGCATTAGTCCCGGCTTTTTGCCAGGGTCTGCCTTCCGACTAAGACCAATCGTCCATATGAGTGGCGAAGTGGTTTTTTGTGGAGCGATTGCCATCTGACCTCCAAACCCATTACTGGGAGAAACCAAGAAAGGAAAAGGGAATAAGAGGCAGAAAGACTTGGAATATAGGGGAGGGACACCACTTACATGGATTGGATCGGGTTATGAAAGTGGTGGCTCGAGGTCCCGGGGTCGCGTACCCGTATGCCGGAAACCAAATATCGGACAGATAATTGGCTAGACACCCTCTGAGATATATATACATATATATATATATATATATATGTATATATATATATATATATATATATATATATATATATATATATATATATATATATATATATATATATAATGTCTTTGCGTCAGAGATTCTCGGGGCACGTTGCTTTGTAGTCATGCCTCTGTGAAGGAGAGATGGAGAAGCTACTTTAAGGAGCTGCTGAACACTCAGCAGTCTTGTAGTCTTCCTCCTGAATTATCTCCTAACCTCGGACTTGTTGCTCCAATAACCCGTGACGAAACTCGTAATTGTCTTCGACGCATGAAGAACGGAAAAGCGGTAGGACCTGACGACATCCCAATCGAAGCGTGGAAATCGTTGGGCTCTCTTGGTGTGCTTATACTTACTGACCTGTTTAACCGTATCTTGAATACTGGAAAGATGCCACATCAGTGGCGGCAGAGCTTTATTATCCCTATTTACAAAGGAAGGGGCAGTGTTCAAGATTGCGGTAGTTATAGGGGCATTAAGATTATGAGCCACACCATGAAGCTCTTCGAGCGCATGATCGGCCTCAGGCTCCGCCAAGAATGTACTGTCTCTGAGTCTCAGTATGGGTTCAACCAGGATCAGGCACTATGGATGCCATTTTTGCCCTCAGAACTTTGATGGAGGCTTACAGGGAAAAAAAGGAGAGCTCTGCATGTGGCCTTTTTGGACCTGCAGAAGGCCTTTGACTGTGTGCCACGTCAGTGTATCTGGTGGGCATTGCGATCCAAGGGGATCCCTGAAGCCTATATTGAGGTTATCAGAGATATGTACAACGACTTCCGCTTCAGTGGTTAGGACCGCTGTTGGCGACACCAAGCCCTTCCCGATTACAGTAGGGGTTCACCAGGGCTCAGCTCTTAGTCCGTTCTTATTCAATGTAGTGCTGGATACTGTCTCGGCTGACATCCAATGCCTCCGTGGCTGATGATGTATGCCGATGACATAGTACTCATCGATGAGAACCGACTGATGCTGGAGCGTAAAGTGAACGCCTGGAAGGGTGCGCTTGAAAACGGTGGTCTCAAACTGAATGTGTCGAAGACCGAGTACATGGCTTGTGGGAGCCCGGACTCGAGCACCATCCATATCGGGCCTGAGCCAGCCGTTAAGTCGGAGAAGTTCACGTACCTTGGAGCCGTTATGCATGAGTCTGGAGGCATCGACCACGACATCCATGCCCGTATAAACGCTGCCTGGGCCAAATGGCGGGAGGTCACTGGTGTGGTCTGCGATAGCAGAATACCGCCCAAGCTCAAGGGACTGATATACAAGAGCATTATCCGACCTGTTCTTATATACGGCAGCGAATGTTGGCCAACATTATCTCGGCACACTCAGGAGCTTCACGTCACGGAGATGAAGATGCTGAGATGGATGTGTGGCGTGACGCGGTCCGACCGCATACGCAACACATTCATTCGAGGTAGTCTTGGGGTCCGTGACGTAGTGGATAAGCTCCAAGAGCGTCGCCTGAGATGGTATGGCCATTTTATGCGCCGATCTGAGAACTATGTCGGAAGGAAGTGCCTTGACATGTCTGTCCCTGGAGTTAGACCACCCGGACGCCCAAGGAAGCGATGGCTGGATGTCGTGACACAAGACATGAGAGCCAATAAATTATCCACTGAGGATGTTAAAGACCGTGCAAAGTGGGAGTAGGCTCAGTCGGAAGGCAGACCCTGGCAAAAGCCGGGACTAATGCCAAGAAGAAAAAAGATATATATATATATATATATATATATATATATATATATATATATATATATATATATATATATATATATATATATATATATATATATATATATATATATATATATATATATATATATATATATATATATATATATATATATATATATATTGCTTCACGCTATATCCCACATAATATGGAAAAAAGGAAAAAACTTGTTGTTAAATTTCTCCGTTCTCCATTATCCCGCATGCTACTGCCAGGAAATGCCAAATTGTAATTGATTTCCCCAAATAGAAATCAAAGGTAATACGTAATATCTCATGAGTTTTGTACTCATTCTCATACGAGTCCGTCATGATAAATCTACTAGATGATTCTAAAATTAGACTTATTCTAAAATCTATGAAGATATTTAGACGACGACATGAAAGAAATTTCACAAACTATTGATCATTTGATCTGAAATGCTGTTGATAGTCCTTCGGGAAACTTATGGTTATTATAAATCATTTGTAAAGTATATTTCAAAGGAGCAGCTGTTGAGTTTCTTGCTGGCTCTTCTCAGCAGAACCTGGCCTCCGAGCCGGTCTACCTCCTGGAAGACCGACACTACTGGCATTCCAATGTAAATTGACGATTCAAAAGTGCTTGTAATGGCCTAATTGATACACATTTGTGTCACTTTATTTAATTTGATTATTCTGTGAAGTCTTATAATTGAATGATTTATATTTTAATTATATTTTGTGACTAAAAAGCAACTCTGTAGTATCAATTCGTTAACTTATCCATCAAGTATACAAGTATTTTTTTGTTTCTCATCATAAATAAAGTATACTTTAGATACTTGTTTCTTGAAAATGGCCGTACATCTATCTATTGTCTTAAGTAATAGGAGCTTTTTGTACACATCTAGGATTCTATTGTTAATTTCAATACACATTTCATCAAAGACCAAGTAAAGTAATGTAATCGAAATAAAACAAAAAGCTTTTCTTTATGTTCAGTGTTAATTTTATTCCATAGATTTTTATCTTTACTTGGGAATACATTTCATGATTTTAATATTTTTTTGATGTAGAAATTTTAAATTTAAATTAGATAAATATTTAAAACATGAAGGTTATTTAATTTCTTTTTGCTAAGTTCAAATTTATTCGGATCATTTACATTTACATAGTAATTTCAATAAAAACCAAATATAAAAGGTACATACAAAAACGGTATATAAGGTAAGGTAAAGGTTAATTCCTTTTTTGTTCATCTGAATATTGTACAAGTTTATTTTACGTAAGAGCACCTTAGACTTTTAATAAGTTTTAAGTAAAGTAGATTTAACGTAAATTTTAGTATAAGGATTAAGGACGTATATAGTCGATATCCTTAATCCTTATACTAAAATTTACGTTACTTGTACTTTAAAGTGGGGATTTTGTTGTATCATAGAAGAAGAAGAAAATAAAAAGTAGAGAAAGAAGTGTTATAACACAATATTCTCTCTGATTACTCTGGTATATAAGATAATAGTGTGATGCTAAATAAAATACCTTTTTAGTAAAATCTCCACAATTCAACAAGTGTATAATAAATAAATCACAAGTGAAAGCCTTAAATATACTGGAAAATCCACTTATACCAACATCAAACATTTTCTTTGCTCGTCAGTGTTTACTGAAGCGAGCTTATTGCTAAGAATTGTCATGGCTTTTGATATAACCCTTCTTATTTACTATTTATAATTGAATCTCATAGAATCTCTTTCTTGTAGATATTACAATAGGGGAAAATTTTGGTTAGAGATTATGCTTGTTACGATATATGTAAATAGTTGTATGTAGAGCATTATATTATATACATCAAGGTTTAGTTGAATCAATTTGACTCAAATTGATAATTTAGTGTGAATATTTGAAGTACTAGTTTAGTTACACGTCACTAGTGTAACAATTTATATTTTTACTAATGAAATTTATTTTTTTTTATTTAATTTTAGTATAGAAATGATTTTTTATGAAGTAAGAGGTTTTTAATAAAAATCATATATTTCTTCGCTGTTTTGATTTATCCGTATTCCTCTCAAAACTCCTTTTCGTTTTATTGATACAGATATTCATAAAATGTGATCTCTATTGGGTTGGACCTCCGTTTTTTTACATTCAATTCAGAGATATTGGATATTTCAGATCTGTGTCAATTAAAATATATATATGGACTACTTATAACAAAACATTTTTTTTACAAAAAAAAATAAAACCAAATAACAAAATTTTACGCGTTCACGTTTTTAAATGGTATCACACGATCTAGACGCTCTACCCTACTCTATATCGAGCATGAAACTAGATGCTAAAGTACCCGGAGTAAATCGCGCACAGGTACCATAAGTTACGTCGAAGCGATAACTAAAAAACGATACTTGATGTGATCTAGCATATAGCTATGTAATATAATAAGAATTTTTCAATTCCAAGCCAGTTGTCTGAGATAAGCGCTTGTCCGCAAAACAAAATATTACGTTATAATATTAGGCTAGTACAAGATCATATACTATTATTGAAATTTCTAGCAACACAGACATTGTAGCAGCTGGTGTAGCCTCATTCACGCTTATTATATTCAGTAGGAGGTAACTGCTTGTCCGGCGACTTTCGACCGTTTAGACCACGTTATAGAGCCTAGAAATGAGATCGAAACCATTTGACGTTAGGTGTGCAATAGAGTTTCGTAGGCTATTTCTGTTTTTAAAGGTGGATGGCCCCTGAATGACGACATGGTTATCGTTAATTAGTATGCAATTGCAAAAAAAAACGCGAAAGCGAACGAATAATTTTAATTTTCCCGCTCTGGTGAAACAATTGTGCGTTCAGTTCCGTACAAGGAGTCCGTAGAGTGGTGGGACCTTTTCTATCCCAACTTTCATTTTATAACCTTGTTAAAGAGGTCTTTTCTGCCTTCCTTCGCGCCTATACCGAATAAAACGAAGTAATTTTTGCGATATAAATTACAGTGTCAGTAATGTTATAGAAGAAAGTCTTGTGAAATCACAAATTACAAGAAACACGGTGATTAAACGGTATTTGCTTAATAGGAATAGTTTCGCGATAGCGTTGAAGATTGCCTCTGAAGATGGAAATCACGTAACATTTGTATTCTTATACTTATTAATGAGGGTTATGTCGGCGAACTGTATGAGCTTATTATGGATATTAGAATAAACCTGGCGATAGGGACATGGAGGTATGATTTTGTTATTACTAGTAATGGAGATGCGCAAAGTAGTAATAAAAACAGAGTTTACAGTGCCGGGGGATCGTATAAATTTATAATTCGAAGTGACTGGGACTACAAGTTATAAACGTTGTTAAACTGAAATTCAAAAAAAAGATATATTAATTATGTTGCAAAACAATATTATACATAAAACAGAATATAAACAGTACATCTTTTGGATTTGCATGACTAGTTTTTTTTTTTTTCTAGAATGTAGGGACTACTCGGGATATGATATCAATTATAGCCTGATCCTACTCGTCGTATACAAAGGTTAATATTGAGATATAAGAACCGTCAACAACGGTTGGACGTTTATGCCTAGATGCAATATGTAAGTGTGGAATCTCTACGTAAAATTCGAACATATATTTGAAATATTGGAAAAAAATATATATTTGTAATAAATACTCGGATGGTTTTATTCTATTGGAAATTTTCAAATTGTAGACTTTTCAATAGAATCTAAAGCAGCAAGCTGCTCTTGAGCATAGAATGATTTGTTAAACGATAATAAATATTACAATGAATAATATTGACCCATGTACAGTGGCGCAAGAATGTCTTCCAATTTACATTGAAATATGCGGTTTCTCAATATTGCAATGACAATTAGTGTAAGGATCTTTCTTAAAGTGTGTGTGTATGTAATATGAATATGCATGTATGTTTGTATGTTGTACATAATATGTATCTAGTATATAATGTACGTACATTATAATGAGACAAACTAAAAAAACATCTTGTATTCTACTAACTTGGATACAAATATTCATATTTATAGTGGCAAACACTGGCAGACTCGGCAAACAAATAACAAACTACAACTGAAACGTTGTACTATTAAAAAGCTTTTTCCATCAGAATATTGTATCGAGCCTTTGGCCGCCATACCACAGTAAAGTAGGGCGGTACATTTGTATATAATAATATGTCTATAACCATATGTAAAAAATTAATGAATAATTTGATTATTGTGGTTTCTTTACGTCTCTCATGACAAAAATTAAGCTAGTTTTTCTATACGTCATCCAATAAATACTCATAGGATTAAAGAATTTTGTACCTCGAAATTCTTATTAAATTTATTTATGTTTTTTATCATTTCTGTAGTATTAGGAAAAACGTTTAATTACTATAAGCATATGGAGGTATGAGCTCTGTCTAGTACAAGAACCGACGTCCCGTGTAGGTGCAGTTTATAAAAAAATATTATCTGTTCCTAGGAGTGGAATTAACACTGTTAGAATTGTTTGTATATTTTGTAAATAGATTCTGTCCAGCAATGAAATGCTACGGGCTGATGTGATGTGATGATGAAGATCTATTTTCTTTCTTTCTTTCTTCAATGATGTTTTTTGGGTAGTGGATATTTGTGAAAATCCCTCGGAGATGATTACAATAAAATAAGTAGAATAAGCGTACAAGAATTACAATTAGACTGCATTGGAAACGGGCATTCATAATCATTTATGCACTTTGTTTTGGGTTAGCATAAGTCTAGAGCATCTGTGTGAGCTTTTAAGAGACCACTCTTAAAAAGCTCACATCAGATGCTCTAGACTTTAGTTTAATTGTGTTGATTGGGTTACACGGGGAACCTTCCCGTATGTAGGAATCGAACTCGCAACCGTCGCGTTTACAGTTCAAAACTTGTATATACATCAGCACTATATCATCCACTGCTGGACGTAGGCCTCCTCCAGGGTACGCTATAAGACACGATATCTCGTTTGGCCATCCAGTCACTTACCAACCGCTTTTTTATATAATCTGTCCATCTGGCTGAGGACGTCCAACCTACGCTTCCGAACGCGATCTCCCATTACGTTGGTCCATTGTCCATCGTTTTCTACGACAGATGGAACCAGCCCACTCCCACTCATTTGCGTACATTTCAGACGATAAATACTTACATAGATAATCGACTTATATACGTTCGTTAGATTAGTCTTATATACGTTCTACCATATGCATTTGTATAAAGTTTAGGCTTAGAAGATGTATGCGCATATTCCAAAGAATGGGCAACTTGATAAATTTTCCGGTCTTGAACATGTGGGTGGTTTAAGAATCCTGAGATTGTAAAGGCCCGATCGATAATCTTCAAGTTGTAAGGCTCCGGAAGTTCGATATTGCATAGGGATTAGCTAGATGCTCAGTTCCTTTGTACAGATCATATTGGCTTTAGTAAAAATTTAATTTTTCTTAAGTAATAAAATAGTATATAAGTTATTAAACTCTAAGCTCTGATGAAGACAGCAAATAAAAGATGTTAAAAAAATATTAGTTTTAATCTTTTATGTTATATGTGTTAAAATAAAAACTATTTATTTACTTTTAAAAAACTTTTTAAAGGATAAAAAGTTAAATAAAAATATTAAATTATCAATTGAATCTCAATTATAAATTTTTTCACATGTTTTTCGGAATTAAATATAAAGTCAATCGTATATATAGACCGCCGCGGGGTGTAATCGATGTCGCCTGCATATTGATTTGGAACCAGCTTTCAACACACAATTTCAATAGTAAATGTTTTATATATTTCATATAAGCATATGAAAGATTACGTTGTGCTTCGAGAAGTACTGTACTTAAGTTTCAGCTCCACTGATTCTCCAGCAATAAGTCTCCAAAGGAGACAGTCTAAAACATAAATTAAATAACGAAGATCGAGCTGGTGGTTAAAGTGACAAAACCCAACCACCACACTTTGTGCTTTGTCATACCAGAATGGGGAAATCTTATACCTGTGACTAATATAAAGGAGTTCAAAGGTTAAATTTTCCAAGAGATTCGAATCATTAATCGTGGCGCAGGAGCATTAGCCTTTGCCGTAAAACGCGAGGGTTTGTGGGTTCGATTCCCAGCTCAGGAAGGAATAAATGATTTGCATTTTTTTCGCCGGATAAACAAGGCAAAAGCGCCGGCGTTGCAGTTCGCCACACAACACGCAAAGCCGCGAAAGGCCCCCCCCCCCCCCCCCCCGGGTAGAGGAAACGGACGTGTCTAATCAACTAGGTTCCATGGTTCCTCTGCCTACCCTGCCATGTGCGGGATATCTCGTGAAGCAATTTAATTTAATTTTTAATTTATTAAATGGTTAGCAATTCGCGATAAAAAAGATCTTATGATTAGATACAATCGAGATGAACATCGTATTTACAGTCAGACACTGTCCCAGAGATCAGCGGCGATTCAACTTCGTTTACATAACGCAATAAAATTCAGCAGCCCTCCTGTCTTGATATAGTAGAGTAAAATGAGTGTAAACGAACTTATTTCACCTTCACCCCATTCGAGAAATCACGTTACTAGAACTGGCGATTGATGAAATAATACCTTAAAGTAAGGATCAAAGTTACATCTACAAACTATCACATACCACAATTACTCGTTAGAACAAATATAAAGATATCTAAAAGTTAAAGAACATGACGAAGGAGAAGTGGAAAGGCTTAAGATTAAGGTTCCTAAGCCTTTCTTTAGCCTACTGTGACAAAGCGTGAAACTATTCATTTTTTATTATTATTAAAATGAAACATTTTTAAATTAAGTTTTGAAAGAAGTTGCAATTTTCAAGGAAGTCCGTCCATTGAAAGCTTCTATTGGAATATTAATATTCTTGCCACGATATTCTTTTAAGAGATGCAAATTTGGTAACACTTATATGTCTCTTTTTAAATCGTTTTGTTTCAATTTAATATTGCATGGTTTATTTTTTTTAATATTTTTCTGTTACATTTTTTTTCATATTCACGCCTAATCCACTATATAGCAGAGTCCAAACACTCCATTTCTCGCTTTCCTACTAAATTCTAAACATTTTCTTGAATGGAAATCGAACCCGCAACCAATATGCTTACAGTCTAACACTATCCTACTGAGCCATGACGACACGTTAGATGTTAGTGTAAAATTACTTACATTAAATTCATTTGATGCTTTTAGAAGTATTGAAACTTCGATATTTTGTTAAATTTATAAATATTAACTATTTTGTGGGGAAACCCCTATTTTGTGGGGGCCCGGGGGCAATAGCCTGCTTGCTGCTGCAGCCTTAAATCCATCCCTGCTTATATTGTAAGTGTATTTCTACTACTTACGCTTTATTTGGACAAAATACCACTTTAAATGCCTATGTCCTAAATCTATGTAGACGTAGAGTAAAAAAAAATATCTTTATATATTTAATCTTTTTGTATTGGAAATTTGTAATAATCTCCCTACAATCTATGTAGCTAGCGAGCAACAAAAATCGAAATATAAGCTATCGACCAACGAACGTAATTGCAGATCAGTTAAATTATACACTATCATTTGTATCTAATATGCTAACGCCACGAAACAAAAACCTCATAAAAGATACAAGTACATGAAATAATTACTAAATATTATAAATCAGTAATAACTTGTAAAAAATATTTTCATTTACTTCATGTGCGTTTGTTTGTGAATAGATAAACAATTAAATTTATTTAAATGTATGTATAAATAAAGATCAAAGTTCAAAACATTAAAAAAATACGTGGACATTCATAAAGTATAGGTTCAATGTTTGTAATAATTGTGTGCACCAAAGACCTTACTACTGTTTTATTTAACAATTTACTTTTGGCATCTACAGTATTATCACTCCGTAGCGACGATACAAAATTGCTATTTGTTCGCATTCAACTTGTAGTTACGGAAATCGTTTCGAAATAAGACCGAGTTTCGTATTTTGCAAATATCCGGAATATCTAACTCTTGGATGAATAAAATTCTTTTGGCAAACGTTCAGTTCTTACAATGTCATTTTCAACATAATGTATGTAGAATATGTGCTTATGTAGAAATAAAGAGAAAAGTTTCTTGTAACTATGTTAATATAGAGTATTTGTATATTCAAATTCAAATAATTTTATTTAAAGTAAGAATACATGATACATTTTTTGAACTTCAAAAACATTACCACCGGTTCACTAAAGTTAATGCCTCAGACCTGAGAAGAACCGGCGCAAGAAACTCAGCGGGACATTTTTTTTATATAGTCATTTACAATTATTCGTTGTTGACAATGATACGCTTGAGATAGACTGGAGCGAGCATTTCATTCCCAAGATGTGTTATCACTTCCAAAATCATTAATTAGGTAATAACCTTTAACACACAAACGTCTTTTCACATTTTTTTTAAAATTGTGATATAGATGAGAGAGATGTCAGTATGTTTATTTGGTGTTTGAGATTTGATTTTTTTAGCTATTTCTAGTCCACACCTCCTTTCTATCATTATGGGTATGACAGCTAGAGTCAATCGTTGTTGTACTCATCGGACTATTTTAACTTAATTAAATTAAAATACTTCACGTTTAGATTAACGATATTTATACCCACCTTATGTAGGTAGGTCCATTTCCTTAATAAATTGTTGTCAAACAATTTTTTTATGAACTTGACAAAATATAATTTAATACAATAGAATATTAACATTAAGACGACGAATGCGTGCTCTCCACTCTCGCGTTTACCGCAACTATCACCATTTCTACGGTACTGATTAATTGGACTATGTCGGTAACATTAATTCTCTAGGATCGCCTCCTATTGCATAAATGTAAATCCAACTGTAGTATACTCTTCAAGGTACTCTCTGCAGCTCTAGCTGCCGTTAAACTAGTGGGCCCGCAGCACTGGCTTTGGGGTTCCAGTAGTTCTCACCTCTCGGGTCCATAATTATACTAGTACTGGTGGAATGCACTCGTTAAATACCTTTGATTTAATAAACACTTTTTGGTTCCAAATATATAAACATACCATATTATATATAGAACTAATAAATTTGTTCGACTCCATAGTTTCAGCTATGTTACACAATTTTATATCCATATTTTGCTTATACGCTTCATATATATGTGTATATATATATCATAGTATGATAAAATTAGAAACTTCAAAAGCACTAACATTATTTGAAGTAACTAGCAAGGATGAAGGGTAGGTCCCATCTCTAAATGACCATAAAGTGTTTCGGGTCCGTCTGCTGAATAATAAATAAGATAGTGACTGCTGGTTTAGTTTCCATGACCACTTTACTGTGGCCTTAGTAAAATAGTAGTCCACTTTGTGTTGCTAAGATGCTAAAGTAAGTAAAACTATTTTTTTTTGTTTATTTTAGTAAAAAATGTACTGGAATATATTATAAGATGCGATTAAAGATATACTAGAGACAAATTAAAATTAAAAACTTATAAAATATAATAAATATATATATATATATATATATATATATATATATATATATATATATATATATATATATATATTTCCATTTACTACTGGCTTTCCATTTACTAATAGTCATTATCAATAATCATAATCAGATCAGATCGGCTTACTGCAGATTACGTTCACGCTTGGTAATTGTACATGACTTGGCTTACTTACTGCTTCAAAGCAATATTAATACAAATATTATATTAATATTGTACATAATAATAAATATAATACTGTATTTTTTTACTTTAAATCTGTATTTATCTAAAGAAGTTTAAAAAATTTAAAATATATATATATTTTATAAAAAATCTTAAGATGAAATCTAAGATTTATCCTGAATAGGTTGTGGCTTTAGAAACAAGATACTACTAACATAGCTTAGAATTTAATGGCTTTCGCGCCCAAGAAACGTGAATAGCTCTCCTAACACTAATGTGAAAAGCAAATGTAGCATAAATCACCTTATCTCGAAAACTCGATGAAAACTAGCGTTTCATTGGTTTTTATTTCAAGGCAAGGCGGCACATAATATATAGGTCCTTTAGGAACATTACTTGTTCTAGTGCGGAGATATCGAATAGGTGTGGAGCATTTTGGCAAATTTATTCAGGACATTATTATAATAGAAATTCTCATATTATGTGACTTTTTATCTTTTAGTAATGTGCTATAAATTGATTGACTTAACTTGCTGTATTTGACATATTCTTTTTTAGGGTAGAGACTGTCACCTGATGGTAAGTGATCACCGCCGCCTCCGACCCCATGTTACACCAGAGCTGCTACAGGTTCAATGCCAGTCAGCAGAGATAGAATAGTGGTAAGCATGAAATATATAAATCAATTTTAGTTGACAAAGTTGAGCTTATTTTTAAAGAAAATCTCTTCCAGCTAACCACCGGAAGAAAATAAATGTCATACAAACAGCGGGAAGAGGCAGTGTAACAAATTCGAAACTTAAATTAATAATAATAATTATATATATATATATATATATATATATATATATATATATATATATATATATATATATATATATATATATATATATATATATATATATATATATATATATATATATATATATATATATATATATATATATATATATATATATATATACATATATTGGCTCTATTGGCTTGCTGTAGAAGTATTGATTTGAGAACTGTTGCACTTAGTCACGGTAATGGCATCACTGTCATATTAAAAGTACCTAAATTGTAGATAAGGTATACATAATATACGTATAGAGCTCGAGAAGTGAATCTGTAAAGAGGTACCATGAAGACTACAATTGAGTCGTAGGCACTGCTCCAATTTCAAAATTTTAAGTAATTATTACTTTGAACTAACAAATTAATATAATTTAGTATTAGCAATAAATTATACATATTAAAAGTATAGAATATATATAACACTTGTATTGTTAACGCCAATATATATAAGAAAAATTGTAAATGTATATATACACTTTTTGATTTTAGTGTTAGCTTAAGTTAGTGTTTAAAATTAATTTTATACTTTTTTTTTATTTATTGGATTATTTGACCGTATTATTTTTTTTTCAATATATACTCAATAGACTCAATCATGACACAAAGGACGTAAAATGGAGAAGTATGCTTCCGCTTCCGTTTTTTCCGCTTTTTATAATACACATATAGATAATTAGTGAATCTTTAAAATTTTTATCTGTTGTTGTGTAATTTCTTTGTAAGTTTTATAAAGTATCCTGAACTAAACTGAAACTTAACGCCACGCTTTGTATCACCAGATAGAATCTACTACTATCTTGGTTGGCTCTTTTAAACTCTAGGGTTAATATAAAATTGCTTAAGTAATGAGTGGTTTGCAATGGCGAAGTGTCCATATAACACGATTCCCATTGTGTCAACATTTATTTATTAAAGGTTATTGCTTAGACCTTTTCTTAATTAACAAATAGTAATTAGCGATACATTATTTATAATAACTTAAAATAATCATTCAATAAACATATTTGTTGTGTAAATAAACTTCGTAAGCTAAGCTCAGTTTTTGCATTATCCTGATTGAATTTATTTTTCTTACGTTATTACACCCGGTTTACCTTTACAAGAATTTTAACTCTTCGCCATTGGTGGTTTGCTATACTCTCACACACATTATAATCGTAAAGATGCATTGATGGACGATGCAATGTAAAGGAAAAAGTATATATTAGTTATAAAATTATGTTAAATTTTTTCCTATCCAATAAGTAC
Source organism: Dione juno (assembly GCA_037127375.1). Classification (NCBI taxonomy): domain Eukaryota; kingdom Metazoa; phylum Arthropoda; class Insecta; order Lepidoptera; family Nymphalidae; genus Dione; species Dione juno. Next base: position 1,658,133 of record JAXRJS010000021.1, on the reverse strand, counting down.
TTCTTTCAAGATGATTTATTTTGAGATAAAAAATACTTATCTGTCAATAACAAGTAGTAACTACGTGTGTTTGAGATTTTTTGTCTACTTCTATTATATGGTCCATGGACCTTTCATTATATACAGATACAATTTTAAAAGGTATACTTTATCAAAGTCATTTATAACGTTATTATATAAAAAAATACTGCACATGTAGTGTCAAAATCGTTTTATGGTTATAGGTTAAAATTTTGCTAGGTGCTTATTTTTACAGGTGTCTTGGCTCAGACTCCATTATGATGAAATAGAAATAACTAATATTTGTATGACATATAACAAATTTTAAGTTTAATTCAACATGAATTAAAATTAAAATAATAAACTAATAATAGCTTTAGACTTTTAAGTCTTTACTTGATACTCACAGAAGGAGATTTCATAAAATCTCCTTTTGTAGTACTAGGAATGTAGTGCTATGAATATATTGGAATTTTCTACATTTGGCTTTAATTATCGTATGTATCAACTTTAACAACAAAAAGACATAATAACATCTTTGGATTTTGCGATTTTAACACATTTTAAATGAAACTCTCCTATCAAATATCGTACAAAACTAGAGTTTTGATTCACGCTGTATCCCGCATACAGCGGGCTAACTACAGAGAGTAGGGCTAGCTCACACACACAGAGACATCATTTCCCTCTCTTTGCTCAATTTCCCTAGTCATGGCGTGTTGACTGGTCAAAATAAACGCCGAGCTTTTTATAAATATTCAAATATTGATAGTAATTGAAAGAATTTACTATAATATACATTGGATATGTATAAATATGATAAACATATATGAACATTTTCGTTTAAATTTAGAAATACATTTGTAATCTACATTTTCATTCCACAGAGTATTTCTTACTGCTTCGGTGGCATCGCAGTCTTATCACCAAAGCTATCGCAATTTCACTGCACATAAACAAACTGATATGCCGACTTTTAAGATTAAACATAGTGCGTCTAGCGCGTCCTAAATTTCCAACATTCTTACAATTCAACATTCTTGAATTTTATTATGACTTTGTTCAGTAGGAAATATGAAATGCATTTATACTATTGAAATATTATTGCCAAGGTGACTTTGACTGCTGGTACTGTGGGCTTCCTCGACACTTGGACTATCTAATACAAAAATAATTCTTAATAAAATTCGACTTGGCTTTATAATATTAGTATAATATTAAATAGAAATCCATAAAATAAAAAAAATAGGCAGGAAATTTAATTATTTATTGGGACAACACAATTACCAAACTAATAATACAAAACATCTAAAACTTTCATAAGCATAACTTTCATTTTATATACGGAGTTCAATAACAGACAAAAACCGGTCGCTATTCGCAACTCCTCTTTGATATATGTATATTGTATGTATGCATATTTCATGAGCAATATTTCATATATTATTAGATTTTTTTCGTTAAATTTATCGCATTGATATTATAAATATGCTATTGTTATGAAACCTGGCATATTTTTTTTATTGTTATCTATGTTGATATTATAGGACTGAATAGTTTGTATGTTTGGTTGAACGCCCAAATCTCAAGAACTATATTCTTAAGATTCATATTGAATAAATCTATTTTTCCTTAATATTTTATTAAACAAGAAAGACTATAGACTATAAAATTTCGATTTAAATTACTATATCTGCAGTCAGAGCTATCTCGGGCAAAGTAATATTTATTGGAGCGAAGATGCAAAGTAAACGCTTCGCCTAAATAAATATGATAAAGCCACACGAAAGTCAAGCAATGTATAGATTTATGGGTGGGTCTCCCATAATACTATCCGTTTCTCGTCTTCCAGCTCACTTTAGAATATTTTTACAACCATATCATATATAATTATTTTAAATGGGCCGTACATGGAACGAATGAAAACATGTAATAATAATTCTTCACTCTCCGCCTAAATTCTAGTCATTGCCATTAAATTTTGTAGTTTCCAAAAAAAAAAACCTAAAAACAGTTCTCAATACTGAAATACCACATAAGCTCAGTCGTTACGAGAATTTGTTATACATATCGAATTTTCTCGAAGTCACTCTCAAATATTTTAAATTGATATATATAGTTTATCTATATATAAAAGCAATATTAACAGACATTTTTGGCAATTTAATCGCATTCGAAACAGAAATACCTAACTTTAACTAACAACAACAACAACTTTAAATTAACGCCGCACTTTATTTTAACAGGACGAAAAATAAACATATATCATTTAAATATAATAATTCCATCAACCAGGAATCGATCCCGCAACCTTGCGTTAACAGTCGTACACTGTCCTACTTCGCCCACGTTGAGTTCCAGTAAAACATACATAATTGCAATTATACCGAGAGAATAATGGTGTGTCTAGTTGGCGATAAGTTCAAATTGATCATATACAGTAATACGAATTAGGTCGAATGCACATAATTTAGAAGTTGTTTTAATTGACTTCGTACTCGTCGCCAATACACAGTGGATGTTAATTTACTAAAATATTATATTGTATAAAATATTACATTTTTCTTGCTATTACGTTTGATTAGTCAGCCATCTTGGTATCGACGCTTGTCATTGTTCAAATTGTTATTTTTTTAAGCTTCACGCTGTATCCCGCATATAGCAGGATAGGGGCAGAGGGAACCTACTACCTACCTAGCTCATCACCACGCTATATCTATGTCACCAGAGCAAAGAATAGGAAAATAAATCATTTTCCACGAGAGAGAATCGAACTAAATATATTAATTTCGAGCTCTTTAGAGACTGTTCTTTACCTTCTATTTATTTACTATTACTATAGCCGTGTTATATTAACATAATTTCCTATTTATTAGCAAATATAATTATTAGAAAATACTTCAAAGAAATCAATAAAAATTGGTATAATAAATTGTTGTTAATTGTAATGTTGTTTTTTCAGTTATAAATTTTCCACTAGCAACATATTAAATCATATTTGAATGATTTTACAAAACAATTCTGCAAATCGCTTAAAAGCTTTAAACTGAGTATTAACTTTAATATAAAAATTGGCAAAGATAGATTTTATTAAATATAAAATTACTTCAGCTTAGTTCAACTTAAATCCAATTAAAACTGTTCCCCATTGAACGGAGTTGATGATGTTGGTACTCCACTTGGCTATATTCTCTAAGCCCTAAGGCATTATAACTGTGAAGCTCATCAATATAACTTCTAGGGGATATTACTAATACTAGACGTATATTTAATATTAATATTATATTTTATCTTCATAATAGCTTTTTTTATATTAAATTGTATTTAGATGAAATATAAGTTAAATTTGTTAATTTAATTTCAAGTTAATAAAGTTAATATAATTAATAAAGTTTTATGTTTATTTCTTCTATATTTACATTATAACATAATATTATCTCAATCATTATGTAATTTAGGTAATTTTTTTTTAAATTTTCTATATACTTTTCTTATCCCTAGTTAGACATATTCTAAGAACGTTTTTTAATCTTATAATGTCGGTATATTTGTTTGTTTATGTGCAATGAAGTTGGTCACCAAAGCAGCAAGAAATGTAATAACTTTGCACACTAATTGTAATCAATGTATATCTTATATGTATACTATATAATATTACAAAATTAAAAAGTTTATTTGTTGTAACGCTCAAAACTCAGGAACTGCTAGTTCAGATTGAAAAACTAATTTTGCGTTATATATTTAATAATACTATAGTCTATATAACATCACATCAATCATTTAGATTTTATGTAATGAATGGACAGATTTCGTTATTTATAAGTATCCAGTAGACGTTATAAACGTAAAAGCTATAAAAAATATTAAAAAATATATGTCAACTATAAAAAATATGTTTCGTTTATACACATATATTATATGAATTTGTGAATAATCTAAAAAGGTTATTGAGATAGTATATTTTAGATAAAAATTCTATGAATATAACCCACGCATTATTTTGAATTTGGTTCTTGCTGTCCTCCCAGCTTTGAACAAACAATGTAAATGTTTTTCATATAAAAAATATACTTGAACCTCTATAAGCTTTTTGGCATAATATCCTTCGTTTATACATTTAAAGCTTTGAAATTGGAGTCATAAGCCAGCGCCTCCAATAAGAAGTCTAGCGTAGGAACTAGAGTTCAGACCTAACTAATAGCTTGTACAGAATTGAATGTGCTATTTGCTGACTTTGTAACTATAATACGAGTAAGTCACGTTCCTATGTGGTAGTATCTAATGATAATTGATGATTTTGTAAATATTACTAGGTAAGGTAAGGTAAGTATGATAAACACTTTAAATATCAGGGCACCGTCCTCTTTCATCTAATAATCATTTTTTGTTACTTATTTATGGTTTCAGCTTACTTAATTAGACCTTTTTTGTGCGATTTAGTACCTCAAAATATATTGGTCAAGTACCAGTAGTACTGGCGTCCCAAGGGTTCCGTACCAGTTTCATTATTGTAGGTCAGCGGAAAATATAACTTAAATTTGCGGTCGTAACCACTAATTTTGTTAATTATATATTAAATAATTAACTTCAGATATATGACAGTTTGAAATGGTTTCTTTCTTTCTTAAACGTACAAATTAAATTAATTAATACAAGTTCTTGTCAAATTTCATAAGTCTACGACGATTTATATGCAAAATTCAAAATAATTAAGCATAAGCGGTCATAAAATTGCATAGAAGATTTTTCTGTGCTTTAACAACACAACAAAAACTTATCTGAATATTTGATATTAATTTCAGCTCAGTAGCATCTGGCTCCCATTTTTTCCTTCGGCGGTACGTAACCCTTATAGAAAGGATCACTTTGATGTCCATCTATGTAGGCCATTTTTATCAAGATTGCTTGGAATTTTCAAAAATTAACATAAACAATCAAGCTAACAACTAACATAAAAAAAATCAAACTTCTAAGTCAATGAAATCGATGATACAAGCGATACAATATTTTTTTTTTATGTATTTTGTGTGCAGTACTCAAAATCTATAAACTTATGAATTACCCTAAAAATAATATGATTACTAATATACATAAATGTGTGTATAATTAATATGTTTTAATTTTTTAAATATACTTACTCAAAAAAGTTATAAATCTAGAAAAATCACAAGGACGGTCTCTCAATTTACGATAATAGGCTTATTTTCAAAATATACCTTAAGAGATTTGTTTTTAATTACCATTATAAAACTTTGAAACAACACATTGTTTGATGTTTTTATTGCTCGGTCCGCTATTTCATAAACGTAAGGGACCCTTCAAAAGAATACCAAAGCGCCTAGTAATCGCTGGCATCGTGAAGAATAATAGAAATCTGTTCGTTTATAGCATTTAATGAAATACCTTACATACGTACAGCATAGCGAAGCTTTATTATTATTAACATAGTCTTAATTCTTTATGGCCAGTTATGGCTTATTTTATAGGAAACAAGAGGAAATTTACATAGCCTATTTACTATGAGGCCGTAGTAGTACTCGATTCAATACAACAATCAATTGGGCAGAAAGTTTGGAACACCGTGTCTTAGCACAACGTTTCCGCAGTCTACCCTGCTATATGCGGGATACAGCGTGAAGCTAGAAAAAAACAATTTACATTAACGCCGTGAACTGCTCAGAGTGGCATATGGGTTTCTCTCCAGAAACACATAAATAATAATAAAAATTTCATCTAATTATTTTGGCAATGGTTGTTTTCATATTAAATTATTCTCCATTTCGAGTACAAAAACTAGGAACAATTAACAATTTTTATAATTTTTCCTGTAAATACAAATATTAACTCTTAATTACCTACCGTCATTTAAAAGTTAAGCGCTAGTTAAAGTTGCTAGAGCGCTTGAAGCACAAGCAGTTTACGAGAGCTTTTATTAAATACCTGCTTTAAGAATTTAATAAAACATTTTACTGCCATTTATTATTTATATATATTTAAAACGTTTACATGGAACGAATTGCATAGTGAGTGACTAAACTCAATATTTTAGTTTTTGACAAATACAAAATTAAATAATAATAATTATCATTAAAGATTATCAAAATGAAAACTTTTACCGAGCAAAAACTTTAAAAGATCGCCGCAGCTTTTGTTTTTAAATAATTTAGTTAATTTTTTTTTCAGCTTCTCTCTCTCTCTATTATTACATATATTCCAGAAAGCATTGAAGAGAAATAAACTTGTTAAGATTTCGCCCTCCACTTATGACTGACTCAGTTTCTAAGGTCGACTATGGAAAAGCTCAACTTCGTGCAGTTAGTTCTTTTGTTGAAAAAACAAGTAAGAGATTATTTACTAATACACTTGCCACAGCTGCAAAATAAATGTTTTAAATCTTTATTATGGATTTTAATTCATCACAATACAATCACTCTATTCTAGAGGAAGATTCAAATGTATAATATATGCAAATTGTAGGAAATGTTTTGTCAAATTTAAAACGAAGGCGAAGCCGCTAGTTGAGCACTAGTCTAGAATAAAAATCTGTTTCTCGTATCGGTCGGTTGCAAAATAATTTCAATACGACGACTGTACGTTATCTAAAGCAATATTTGAATGTACGTCGAATGCAATATGAATAAAAATATTTTGATATTGAATGCTGATATCATGTTTATAGAGCATTCGTCCGATACATACATATATGTATATATATATCGCTAACATCTGAGGGGAAAGACAAAAAGTTAAAATGGCCGCTTGAATTGCGAGATTGCTTGATTGTGCTTTATGCATTTATTGTAGTTATAAAAGTGGGTCATATTTAACAATCTTGTTCTCTTGGTAGTAATTTCAAAAATAATTACTTGCCTGAAAAAAACTTAAAGAAAATATATAAAAAATTGACGCAGAGGGATTTTAACTCGTGCCTAATGGAAACCGTCCAAGCGCTCTGACCACTAAGCCATGTGTTCTTCATCGAGCTGCGTCGAAATTCTTATATATATTTTATGTAACTTATAACGCAAAGACATTCCATATTCTACTTTTATAGTGTAAAATTCGATCTCATCACCACGTTAATTAAAGCCAAAGGCAAAGACTAATATATTTTTTTTGAAATAAGAAGATACTTCATTTTTGAACGTTAAATAATTCTGTCGGTTCTATAAAATTAATGCCTCAGACCTGAGAAGACCCGGCGCAAGACACTGAGAGGGGCTTTTTTTTTAATTCGATCATCTATAGGTACAATATTCAGTTGAATATCCAGGTATATTTTTATGATAATAATATTAAACCATAATTGAATTATACCTGTTAATATTTGAGAATATTGTAAAAACATAAGTACTTACATATATAATAAAAACACTTTAGTAACATTTCATAGCTAAGCTTAATATATACAAAATACTGCTCGTTTTGCATAAAATGTAAATTTGTGGAGCTTTTCAGAATGTAAATATCGGAGAAAGCTACGCATGACATGTATTGGAAACTGTTGTACTGTAAACTAATCTTTTCATAGTGATGCCACATATTGTGCTAAGCTCTAACATAACATTCCTTTTACAATTCTAAATTTTTTTATCATCTTTATACGAATTCAGATATTCGTATAAAGATGATAAAAAAATTTTTATTTTTAAATAAATAAATTAGCTATGTTTTTTTTTAGCTTCACGCTTCAATTGGACTGAAGACACCGCTGAGCAGAAAATGGGGAAATAAAAAATCTCTTTCTCATTTAATTTCATGAAAAAAATGATTATTATTCATTTTGAAAGCTTTTTGGGGGTGGATAGAATTGAATGCATGCATGTTTTATTTTGACACGCCATCTATAAGGTACAAGTATGGAACGATAATGTTTACGAGATAAGGTTATAATGTTATTTTATTTATCATTTATTTATTAGCTTAATACTTTATTACACCAACACAAGGAATAATTACAAAAAAAATATATAAATATTAGAAATGTACATGAAAATATATTCTGCTTGCTAGATATTCCTATATAAGATTGAATTTTCTTTATTCATATGAAAGTTGACCTTTATCTATTCATATTAAAATACTCATATTAAAACTCTGGGACCATCCTGGAGCATTGGATTAACAGTAAGGACCAGAGTATATTGACAGTAGGTTTCCACTACTCACCCTATGGCATATAACGTGGAATTGAAAAAAAAAACAACTATTAGCTTTCATTTTGTCGATTACAGAAGTAAATATCTAAGTACCAAAGTATATTATAATATATAGTAAGTATGCTTAAACTTCATAAGGCTTAAGATTCGTATTTCATTGTTCGGAATCAAACTGTTTGTGAGTACCATTATTACCATTAAGCGCCATTACTTATAAACTAAGCCAAACGAACAGATACAAAAGATATAAAATAACAATAAAAAACATATAAAACTATAAAAATAAATTTAAAAACACAACAACTCAACACGTTCCTCTAACACTAACAGATGTCTCTACGTTACAGTAAACATTCCCTTTGTACTGATGCCGTTTGAAATTCTAAGGACAAATAGAATGTAGAAGTGGCTTGCATGGCTAAATCTCTCTCATACACTTACACTTAAACGGAAAGTGCTTTAATTAAGGCTCTATAGCTTATAGCTCTATAGTGGGCTCTCCTGCTACTACTAATTAAAGGTGGCTTTACCTAAATGTTATGATTATAGAAAACGCCAAAGGAATATATACACTTAGACCAGTATAAAAATTTAACAATGTTCGACGACTAGATGCAGGTTGGCTTCCTGCTACTTTAAAAGTCTCATAAAGACAAAGGCTAAGTTAAGTCAAAGTACAGTAAAAAATTCCACGTTTTATCTCTAAATAATTGTAATAATAAAAACTAAGTGATTAATCTCGCGTTTATTCACTTGTAAGACTCTCGATACATAAATTAACAAGGAACAGACAAATTTCAGTCATCGAAAGATAAAAATCGTGGATTTGATTAAAAATTAAAATTACTTACCATTTTTCTGCTGTGATTTTAATGATAAAATGAGCTTAGTTTCTGGGGTGGGCACAGTATGCCGCCCATCGTAATATACTGGTATTCATGACATTAGATAAAATATTCTTAAGACTCCAAATACACTATTTTTAACATTTCCGGTTTCCTATACTCTTAGGAGCCATCAATGTCAGCATATAACGGACAAATGTAGTCCATTTTTATTTATGCTTCGAAATTGCTGTGTCCATTCCGTTTGCATTGAATATACCAGAGCTTTTACGCTTTTATAGTTAAAAGATAAAGTATTAGCTTTATTGAGCAACTTAATTAGCAATAGCTTCTTTCGTGTTAACAGTTTCTTACCCACATACATAGTAATAAATTTACAATTTTATAGGGAACATATTAAAAACCCCGCATTATGTCATGGAAATTGGCCTTGCCTATGAAAATCTTTAGTATAGAAACCACCATTGTGACGCTTCGATCCCCACTAAAAGGAAAAATTAGTATTTTCATTTCCTCGCTCTAGCAAGACAAACTGCACCATTAAGTGACCCCGTGACATCGCGTTTTATCATAACACAAGATTTTCCGCCTGCCATGCTCTGCCTACAATTTTAAGATTAAAGCTTCAAAGAAAGTGAAGTGAAGTGTAAAATACTCTATATATATATATATATATATATATATATATATATATATATATATATATATATATATATATATATATATAATATATATATATATATATATATATATATATATATATATACTCTATAATATATATTAAATAGCATAATCAAATAGTAGCATTCTTTTTTAATTAGGCAGCAATTGAAAGCATTTTTTTGAAAAAATGTAAAGGCTTCAATGAGATTTCGGCTGAATACTGACCCTCGATATCTTCACCAGATAAAAGATTGCTCCATCGATAGCAATGAATGAAATAAGCGGAAATCGTTGGAAAATTCTCAAAGCTCGGGTTTATTTGAACTGCACTTATAACACAGTAGAAACGTTCATAAATAGTTTCTATTTTGATGTTGATGTTTTATATGTGTTTAGTTTTTAATAGATTAAATTAGCTTTACGCTGTATCCCGCACATGGCAGGGTAGGCAGAGGAAATCGTAGGGACCACAGTAACATAGTATTAAGACACTCTGTTCCCCGCCTTCTGCATTTCGAGGTATTGCGTGTTGAGTGGCGGAACTCAATACCGCGCTTTGCCTTGTTACCAAAGCGAAGAAAATGAAAATAATTCATTCTCCCCGAGTGGGAATCGAACCCACAAACCGTCGCGTTTACAGGGAGAGGCTATTCTTCTGCGCCACGACGGTTCTTTTTCCTTTTTAATAGTATTATTGATACAAATATAATTCATAGAGATGTAACTGATCAACTGTCTATTTTGTATAGATTTAAGCATAAAGATATTTTATGACGTAAATAAACATCGCCTATTATATTTGTAGCAGCTACCATTGCAACACTATACTTTGGTCGCTAAGTGAATTTGTAGTTTTCAATTTAAAAACTTTTTTGTACTGATTTTGTCGTATAAAATATTTTAAATGTATATTACGTTATTTATGAACTGATTGAAATATATATATATATATATATATATATATATATATATATATATATATATATATATATATATATATATATATATATATACTCTGCTTATATACTAGATAGAATATAATAAAACTATGTTTCGAGATTTGATTAAATTTTTACAAAACTATAAATTCGCAAAGCCAATTGGAATACCAATACAATTTATCATTTGACCATAAAGTATAAAAAATGATAACAATGTCAAATCGGGTTTTTCGACGTTTAAATGAAACGGTGCTACAATAATTTCCCAAAGGTAAAGAAGGCGAGGCTTATAATTTAAAAGGATTTATGTAAGGGCACATTCTGTAACACCTGCGACTGACATCCTCCTGATGTTGCTCACATACCTTAAGCTAAGATGTATTTTAATTGTCGTATAATATCTATTTAGATAACGCTATGTCGTATTTGTTTGTTTGCATAGGATAGACAAAGATCTAGATTCAGAGGTCATTGACCTAACCAAGCATAAGAAGGATAATGATAAAGAACTTAACACTACGTGCTTCAGTTCACACCCTAATTTGATAACATACGTTAAATAACGGAACTCAATGTAAGGAAACTTTGCCGACAATAACCTACCCGAACGGAAAAATATCACCAACCAAACACTGCGGCTCTTTAATTTACTATGCTATTTATTTAAAATGAATTTTAATCAAATAATATTTTGACTGACAGATGAACATAGAAGTTTTGAATAAGTAATGGAATTTAGGCGAACCAAGATACGACCCAAAATTAAATTAGTTTATTAATAGTCTGATTTATATCATTCATTTCGTGAAAGCTTTGGGGGAAATTTGAAAGAGATCCGAAAAGATAGCAGATTTGTGTCTCGATTGCGTGGTCCACTCTGTGAAGTGATTATTAAGCTTTTTTTAATGTATTTTCAATTAATTGAATATTTAGCTTGTATATATTAAGATATGTAGCTTATATATATTATGAGTTCATTGGTTTTTTTTGTTATTTGTGTAAAATTGAAAATGTAATATAATTGTTGTGTGATCGATCCCCACTGGGAGTAATCATGTTGTTTATCCATATACAGATGAAAAGTGGTGAACTCATTGATAACTTGGAAGCAATACTTTTTTTTATTTACTTCTTTTAAAAAAGCAGCTCTTCCCCTATTTAACGATTGAGTGACAAACAACGCACAAACTAAACTACAGAGCGAATGGTGAAATTTGCTATGTAGGCACTATCGTAAAAGAGTACTTACTTCTAGGCTATGTGGGTTGTAATTTGTTCATATTTAAATGTTCGAGCCCACGATATTATGATACACTTTACTTTTAGTCCCACAGGATGAGCAGGTACCTCTGTCCAACTTTCTGAGTCACTGTGCTCATTTTTATCCTTCAGGGACAGCCAAACTCGTCCCTCCCATCCCGGTGACTACGTCAACAGCAGTATAAGTCCAATAGAAAAAAAAACTTTTCCGAATGGCCACGACAACGCGCGACCTATTACAAGTCCCTTTCTTCAAAAAACTTATTAAGTTGTAGCTCTTTAAACGATAAACTTATATTAGAGAATGTAATCTCTTAAATTGTATCACATTTTCTTTTTCAAAAACTTTTGTATCCAAAATGCTTAAGAAGAAAACTACAATTCACGAGAAACCAAAACACATCAATCTTCCTTTTAAGTCAGTCAGTAACTTGGTAAAAGGCAAGAAAGTCTTTTACTTTAAAAATGCTAACACAGCTGAATATTTACAAGAGTTTCTGATTAAAAGCTCGCACACGGATGGTTTTTCGGCAATGGGCTTGAAGATGGATGAGCAGATAGTGGAGTACGGAGTGACTTAACACTAGGTTATCTCAACCTCTCTCGTTCTATCTTGCTATTATCGTGATTTCTTTTATTAATTATTGAATCACTACACAAGTGCCTACATTTCATGCAAGGGGCTTAATATCTATGTATAAAAGAAAGAGTACAGATTTTATTTGATTCCTTAAATGGGTAGTTGATTCCGTAGTAGCGCAGTGGGACGTCTAACTATAAAAACAATAGTTGTGGGTTAAATTCCCATCAGGATAAATTATATACTTTCATTTACCCATCCTGTTACACAAAGCTCGGCGTTAAGTTCCGCCAATAAACGCGAAATATTCTAAGCAAAGTGGGGTGTTATATAATAGATTCTGTCAGACAGACAACCCTGCTATATTTATTTATACAGTGTAAAGCTGAAAATAAAATAAAACGAAAAATAAATAAATATATTATGACGTCACAATAGAAAAATTATTTAAAAAAATATTATAACATACTCTTCCTAAGCTCTAAAGAACAATAAAACAAAGAAAGGAGCTCCGAAAATTCTTTTATTGGAAATGTGCAAATCGGCAATACGAGATTCATTAGCCGTTAGGGTCCCCGATCAAACACTTGCGCTCTGTTGAACATTATGGGGCCAAAAAGTTATATTTATCAGAATATCATCATTTTGTTAAGCTGTGAAGCTGTAGAGCTTGGGGACTACGGGTTCAAAATTAAAAATTTGTCTAGGAAGGCTATAGGCTATATAACATAACTTCTTCTTCTTGGCATTAGTCCCGGCTTCGTTTGCCAGGGTCTGCCTACCGACAAAGCTTACTCCACTTTGCACGGTCTTTAACATCAGTGGACAATCAATTGGCCCTCATGTCCTGCGTCACGACATCCAGCCATCGCTTCCTTGGGCGTCCGGGTGGTTTAACTCCAGGGACAGATATGTCAAGGCTATATAACATAACGTGTCGCACGTAATGTGCCATGTGTCAGAACGAGAAAATTTTATTTTTGTTACCAGATTTTCTTTACCTTAACATTTATTGTTAAAAATATTATTATAAATCTGTATATTAATTAGTCTGTCTGTACGTAAAGTCTAGTTGTACTCTAATCCCACGGGATCCATTAATCAACAGACGAAGTGTCAACACTGAGCTGGATGTTAGATATAATTTATTAGCATAATTTTAGTTATTTTAGACGAAGGCATACTTTACTATAAATATATATATATATATATATATATATATATATATATATATATATATATATATATATATATATATATATATATATATATATATATTACTGTGAGCACCTTCTAAGTATTTAAACAAAAATAGATTACATTCGTAGTGAACGGTCAAACAATACCCATTTTTAAGATCTATATATTATAAGCCTAGTACATATCTATAAGCTTAGTATTCCTATAAAGCACAAAAAAAAAGAAAGTCAAATGATTGAAGCGATTCGCTATTGAATTTGGTAATCCTATTTGTATTGAACAAAGCCTCGCTCACGTGACGGTTGCTACATTTATTATTCCAAAGAAATCTCCGGTAACGAAGTGATTTGGGAAAACTAAAAGAACTAAAAGAAAATACTTTTATTACAGGTTTGTTTATGGACTTTAGTATTAAGAGCAAATCTTTGTATACTGTCACTGATATCACCATGTGTTGGGATTAGGGGAATTGGAGGGGAGAAGTTAATGGTTAATATCTATCTCAAAATAATGTGTAGCCCATAAATAAGCCCATCTTTTTTTAGCTTTTCATTTTATTCCACATATAGCAGTATAGTCAGAGAGAAACCAGTGTCAAGACACTCTACTCTCCAACTAAATTCGTGACACTTTGTGTTGAATGAAGGAAATCAACGCTGCGTTAGTTATCAAAGCATAGTTATATAATATATTTTAATAACAATATTCATACCTACATATCAGCCATGCACGTCTTCTGGTTACATACATGTTCACGACGCGATCCATGTCCCAGTACTTTTGATAAATTAATATTTTCTCTTACGAGTAACTTTCGTTAAGTTTCAACTTGATGTCAAACTTAGAATTACGAAATACGGCTAGTATTAAAATTTTATATAATATTTTTATCTGTACTTATATTAAAGTACTTAAATATTTTTAAATCGAAGCCGTCGTGGCGCAGCGGTATAGCGTATAATAGTGAACGACGGTTCTGGGTTCGATTCTCACAAGAGGTAGTTATTTAATTTCCTCTCACCACTCAACACGCAATGTATCGAACATTGAGCGTTACTAGGTCTCTTCTATTTGCCCTTCTATATGCGAGATTAGCGAGTATTTATCTTTTATTATTTGAATATATAAAGAATTGAGGTAGCTTGGTTAGCTTTGAACGCATTTTTCCTAGCTTAATACTGTATTCCACACGTAGCAGTACAGACAGATATTACTAAGTACTAAAACACTGCGTTCTAATATTTCCTCACAAATTCATCACACTGAGTTGCGGAATTCAACGCTGCATTTTGTCAAGAAATGATTATACTAGAGTAGTAAGTAATTAGTTTCTGTCATTTAAATATGTGGAAAGTAGAAAATAAACTAACTTATCGCAATTTTTTTTTGGTAATTCTGGCAATACTACAATGTATGTATATTATATGAATATTTTTAAATTGACAGTATACATATGTTAATAACCTAACCTATAAATAGTTAAAATTTTTATATTTACAATTATTTGTTGAAGTTCCTGTATATTAATCAAGCTTATTGGAGCTTAAATTAATATCCATATAAATCTTAATATTAGAAACCGACGTCAATCTATTTGGACAGAAATATACCCTAGGTCTCAGACCGTTTCATCATTACCAGACCGATCGATATTGAGCAATTTGTCTTATACAACAACGCAGTATATAACTTAGCGTAATTGGTAATATTTATATGAAATTAATTTTGATTGGTGTTCTAGGTCATGCTTTATTCCTTGTATGTTAAGCAGAGAGAATCGTGTAAGACACTCCGTTGGACGTTTTTAGCCTGTAAGACACGCTGTGATGAATCGCGTATATCAAGGCGTAATATCACTACCAGTGGGGGAAAAGAAAACATATCCCCCCGGTTGGGAATTGAACCCACACCACACCGCACTAGTCATACGCTGTTCCACTGAGCCATAACCCATAACGCAATCAAAAAATTTCGTGAATCGAGCTCATTTGTTTTTTATATAAATATTATTGTTATTTCAAAATCTGCTATACTTTTATTCTGCTAGTTTTTTACTTAATATGTCAAAAGCACATAGTACATTATGAAGTACATATACATACACACACACACACACACACAGTATAAGCGAGAAACGAGGCACGTGTTACCAGCTGTCGTCGTTAATGTAATTGCTGGACTCGAACCGAGTTGGGTTTAACTACTGAACAAGTCAGGCATATTCGTTAAATGAAATATTTCCCTACCTAGAAGAAAATATTCATTGAATCTGGAAAATTATATGAAAAATGTTCTATATAGCCCTTTATATTATGTTATTATGCTTTATATTATGAAGCAGGTATATTTTGAAGAAATAACTATGTATAATAACTATGGCACATACAAAAACCAACCTACCTTTTTTCGTTCGAGCCCTTTTCTGCACTCGGTCATAATTTTTTCTCAAGTGAAAGATATAACAAAGTGTAGTTTTTGGGAACACAAACAAGCACCTTGTGTTTATACTTATCCCACAGATATAAAAAAAAATATCCTTCATGATAAGAAGTACAATATATTAATGGCGAGCTTAAAATAAAATCAAACCATCTAATTTTAGAAGAAAATCAAGCCAATGCAAGCGGCAAACGGAGTGTCTTAACACTAAGTTCGTTCTACCTAGCGTAATCAACCTACCAACCTACCTACCTACCTACATACCTACCTACCTACTTAGGATATAAACGGGATATAGCGTGAAGCTATTTATTATATTTTATTTATATTATTTATGTTAATTTATACTGAAATTCATACTCAATAAAAATCATGCAGTGCAATAAATATAAAAATTATTATCTATATAATAAGATCATGGTCGTAAAGCAGCCAAAACTGCATGGAACATCTGGCGTAAAATCACCGATTTACTGAAATTGCCTACGTAAATGCTTTTGGGTAACGACAGCATAATATCGTATTAATCATGTTTGAAGCATGTAATGAAGAAGTATGTATGTATATATACCATATGTTTTTCGCCACTCAAATTGTAATGCTATATATAGCTGTTTATTTGATTGAACAAGCTAATCTCAGAAAGTACTGGCTCAAAATTAAAAATGTCAATGTCACGTAAGGGCAGAATTTCTTCGGGAGCTTTCAGGGTGTCATGTGTCATGTGTAATACACAACTATTATCCGTTTCACAGGTAAAAGCTACTTCTAGCTAAATATATAAACGGAAGCATTTTTTCACCATCCATTTGACTTTACGATTTACCTAAATCTAGTAATAGGTCGCGACGGTTTGTGGGTTCGATTCCCACTTGGAGAGAATACATTATTTACATTTTCTTCGCTCTGGCATCAAGGCAAAGCGCGGCGTCATCGCCACTCAACACGCAATGCCTAAATGGCGGAATGTGGGGAACGGAGTGTCTTAACGTCTAAGTTGTCTTAGTAGGTTCCAACCGGGTAGGTTGAAGGAACCTACTGTCTGCCTACCCTGCTATGAGCGGGATACAGCGTGAAGCTAAATATAATATATATATATATATATATATATATATATATATATATATATATATATATATATATATATATATATATATATATATATATATATATCTATATATATATATATATATATATATATATATATATATATATATATATATATATATATATATATATATATACATATACTTACTGTTGCTAAAAATACATACATCTTATTCATACTTAAATTTTTTTAGTCTTTTATATTAACATACATCTCTGTAAGTATATTTTTTAAAATAAAACTTGGACCTGTTCTTAAACAAATTAATTCACCCATTGGATTGATTTTTCAGTAATGTCGAAACTTATTAAAAGTCTAAGGACTATAGTGTACATTTACATATACAATATAATATTGATATAGGCAATTAATACTTCATTTTATGTTATTTGTTATAGTACAGTTTACGAAATGGTGGTTTCAAAATAAATATTACGTTCAATTTAAGAGAAATTTTCTTCAGTTTGATGTTCTTGTAACATTATTTCTTTAATAAGAAGACTACGACATTGGCAAACTTTCAAAGTAAACGCAAACAAAAAGTTCTCGAGCTTTTACCATTTGTTTTCGTTTTTTGCGGACTGTACAATTTTTCCTTAATGAGTACTTTACCGCATCATAGAATGACATTTTTATTTTCATTCTCACAATGTATATTTAACTTTATTTTTTAATATATAAAGTTCAAATTCATCTGAGTGAACAAATTAACTGCGTTGATTAGATCAATTTAATAAAGTGATGAGCAAATTAATTCAAATGATAGTCTCATTAGCGACAGATAATTCAGTTCTAAAATATATAAATATTTAGCTCATCTACTCTACGATGAAATATTATATATTAAAAAAGAAGAAAATTCATATTTATATATTTATTGTTGTAATTTGGCCGGAAAAGCCTTTAGTAGAAATTTTAAAGTATAACCATTACAGTTTGTCACGCAAAAGCTATAAATGAGAAGTCAGTAACGACGCGCAAAACGTACATTGGACGTAGTGCGTTCAATAATCTAAGACTTTTAGTACTAAAAATGAGTTATTGTGTATACTTTTGTATATCCTGTTTTCAATTATTAGGATATTTTGTAGTTGAATTATGTCAGAGGCCATTTCATATTTGAATTTAACGAACTTATTGCAAAAATCTCGGAAATGGAAAGGTTTACATAAAAAAGTAGTTAAGTTTTAGAAAACGTACCTACTTTTTTAATGTATGTTTTTTTTTATGTCTATAGATAGATAATGGAATGTTATATTTTTAATTTTAAAACTTTTTTTTACTATTGCTTATATTTTCCGAGATGTATTGAAAGTTGCAGTTAGAAAATAAATTTGTATTCAAAAAAAGTACAACATTTCACGCTCTACAAATTTCCTTTATACAACAGCTGTATCTACAGAACTAAACTTAAGTTTTGATACGCACGAGTAGTGAAAAGAGTATAATATATCTAGCTTTCGAAAGCACCTACATTTAAACTAACAATAACTAACAATCGTGGAACAGCGGTATAACGTCTGAATATTAAAACGGTAGTGGGTTCCATATAATTGCGGAGAAACAGTTATATTTTAAATTTGTGTATATTAAAGAAAGTTAAAACCCACATAAGACCTTTATTATTACTAACCCTTCATAGAAAAGATAAAGGATTAAATTGATTAGAATTGATGGTGAATGAGGAAGAAGCGATGGTTAGAAGTCAACACCATTTACACCACATAAAGCAATAAAGACTGGTTTTGAAACTACTGGTTACTAATAGTTCACCTGGAGAAATTATGGACTACGTAAGAGAAAAATCTACTACATAAGACACGAAATGACTCAATTTCAAACGAAAAACAAAGCAGAATGGGGTAGGGGTAGGGGGTAGATAGGTCTGGGTAGTAGTAAATTGTTCCTACTGCGAGAACATGCAAGAAAAATTGTAAAGCTAGAGCAAAATATATTAGTGCAATTGCATTATTCTTGCGCTGTCTTCCTCTAATAACAAAGTACAAAGAACGCTAACATAATAAGTTTATCTCGCACGTAGAGCTTGTAGCTCTAGAATCTAGATACAAGAACACAATTACTTCTAACCTAATTTCTTACAATTTCTACTCATTTTAATTCGGTTCTCAGTAAATGTTGCTTACAGGTATTGTTTAAGCAAACTGTTTTTCAAGGACTAGTTCAGTAAAAATATATATAATTTTATAAATCAAAGTCATAAGCATGTATCACAAGTTTATATTTTAACAAGCTTACATATATCCATAAAAAAATAAATAGTTTCACGTATTAACCCGCATATAGTAGGATAGACAGAGGGAGCCTAGTGTTAAGACATTCCATTCCCCACTATTCCATACTTTATATTTTTACTCTGATATTCGTAATATACGATTGTGTATATATATATATATATATATATATATATATATATATATATATATATATATATATATATATATATATATATATATATATATATATATATATATATATATATAATTAATTTATATTTATATTTATATTTGCCCATGCTCTTTCCTTTTAATAAATCTTTATAATTGGGTTGATCTTCACTTTCAAATCACTTTTAGTGATAAGGAATTTTATTGTATAAAATTCTCTGTTCTCTGTGCTATTTTTTATTTGGTGTAAAATTAAGATTTTTTATGTCAAAAAGTTAAGATTCCGTTTTTCCTTATGAGATATGCAACCCAAAAATCAACAGATATATAATATTATAATATTACACTATCATAATCAAAGGCTATCATATAACTCCGAAATGTAACGACAAGTAGTTTTTAAGTACCTACCTTTTGTGTAGTCCGTCTAGTACACATTCTGTAATCCTTTCGAAGGCTTCGTTCGGTAAAGGAGCTTATATCAAAGGGAATCTAATATTACTATGGAACAAATAAGCAGCTTGCGATAGCTCGTCAAGTATGATGAAGGGAAATAAAAACTTTTTTCATGTAGAGTATAGTTTATTTTTCATATTAGTAAATACTATAAAATATGTTTTATATAACGAACAACAGGATATCGTGTGGTAGTATAGAAGTACGTATTACATGTCATGATTCCCATTTGATTACTTCTCATAAAATCTTTTCGTTTGATAAAATGGAGCCTACATAGAAAAAAATCTAAAGTTACCAGTAAATAAAGAGCAACGATATTGAGTGTCGCGACGTATCAGCACTGCGTCTGAATGTAAACGCGACGGGTGTGGCTTCGATTCCCAGTAGGGAAAATGATAACAAGCAAAGACAAAAACAACGTGCAATGTATCAAAAATTGGGAAGAGTACCTCCTTCTGCCTATTTATATACGGGATTTTTTTGTAACGAACGCATAACAAAGAAAAAGTAAAAATATCAAAAAAATATTATTATAGTATATTATTTTAACATTATAACGGCTATGACTCTTTTAGTCAAAAACCTTACAACTAAAACCATGAAGATTAGGACAAATGAGGACATGAAGTAGTTTCGGGTCTGAAATCCGAATATATGTGACAGTAAAAATGTAATGTGAAAAATATTTTGAAGTGTATGCTAAAATGTTTGTGAGAAGAATGCAAGATAGATTCGAAAGACTTTTGTGGAATGTCCAAAGAGGCTTTAGACCTCGCAGAGGATGTATTCATTCTGATCCATACAAAGATCTGTCTTTTTTCTCAAAAAGGCAAAATAGTTTGACAGAGTTATAAGAAAGAAATTATGGAATATACTGCCCCAGTACAATGTGAATGGACCCTTGCTGCAGGCTGTAAAATCTCGTTATAGAGAGCACTCGGCCTGTGTTTGAGTCTGCTGACATGTTACCTTGGTTTAACATTCAATCGAGTGTCAAACAGGGTTGAGCCATGTCAGCCTCGATGATCAATTTGAATTTGGATAACTGTCCCTAGGACTGCAACATAGTGACATGGGGGTGAAAGTAGGTGACTTGAAGGTAAATTGCTTGTTGTACACAGAAGATGCAGTGCTTATTACATCATCAGAATGCGAATTGCAGGCATTGGTCACCACTCTGAAAGCGGCTGTGAAAATAATGATCTATGTCTAAATGCGCGTAAGACAAAACTAAAAGGTACTGTAATAATATTAAATAAAAAGCATG
Organism: Dione juno; assembly: GCA_037127375.1. Lineage (NCBI taxonomy): Eukaryota > Metazoa > Arthropoda > Insecta > Lepidoptera > Nymphalidae > Dione > Dione juno. Next base: position 1,636,807 of record JAXRJS010000021.1, on the reverse strand, counting down.
AGGATGCCCCGAAAGGCATGTATGAAGAGGTTAGGAGACAGTACACAAGGAGAAAGTAGTATATAGGACCGTAGCTTTTGGCGCCCCGTACTCTCTAGCTACTCAGCTAATCAGCAGGGATAAGGCGCGAAGCTATTTATGCATGTGTGTATGTATGTGTGAAAATTTGATCCACTTGGAAGGTCTCCAAAAAGCTAGGATTTAAGTCTCGTTACGTACCAAATTTTAAATATTATTCTTTTATCAAAAAATATGATAATATTTTTGTTTGTAGCTTAACTTTTACCAAGATAGAATTTTTCATGGAACAATCAAGAATGGCACGTATATATTCCATCATTCATTCCCTGCAATAAACTAATTGACTCGAACACAAATGTTATGTAGAGAAACCCTATATTAGTTCAGTCTTAAATAAACTTGAGTACAATATTCTAATGTAAATTACTCGCAGCATGCACCTCATTAAGCAGTTTCCCGACTTCACCTCACGTATAAGTTTGACGTTTAGGTATTTTGACTTCAGATGCTGTGGAATAAATTATCTAATTTAATTTAAAGTTCTTGAATTTTGATACCATCGTACTGGGACTGCGTATTATTATATATGGGGTTGTAGAGGGTTCAAAACCTACTTAGTAGAATAAATTATTTTATAACATCGAGTTTCGCCATACAACACTCAATGTATACCAAATTCAGCAAAATTCAGGTATCTTAATACTAGATACTTTTAGGTACTTTCACATTAAAATTTTAAGGTCTCTGTTTGATTTATACGACACACGTGGATTTTTTTGTTTCAATACCTAAATATATATATATCAGAATCCTTCTATTCGTCAGATGAACTTAATAAAAATAAATTGCTGTTTTGACGATGATATAAAATAGTACATTTTTGTTCGTCAGATATAAAATAGACTTTGTAGTATAGATCAAAAGACGCTTGATTTATCGCCCTAACAAAGTACGGATTTTGAAGGATGTCGGAATACGTTATTGGAGTTTCACTCAAAAAGAGATTTAATTGGCTTAATAGTTTAGTCAATCTTTTAAAAGAAAGTGTCTCCAAAAAAGTAGCTTTACACTGTATCCCGCATATAGCTAGATATGTGAAGGGAGCCTAGTGCTTAAGATACTCCGTTACCCCCTTTATGCCCAATTTTCCAGACATTGCGTGTTGAATTCTGGAACTGGACTCTCGGCTCTGGTAAAAAGACAGAGTGCATCTTGTTACCAGAGCAAGCAGATGAAAGTATGGCAATCCATTTCCCAACTTTTATAGTTTATAGAATATAAAGTAATAACGTATACATATTTATTTAAGTATTTGTAGTTCATGTCATGGCGCAGAGGATATTGTCCAATTGTAGCGTTTACATGATGGTTGTTTGTTCGATTTCTATAAAGAAGAGTCAATTATCAGACAAAGAGCAGCATTGATAACTATAAACTCTTTTTTAATTTGAACAAAAACCTTTTTTACGTTAGTTTTTAAATTTAAAAACAGTCTAATAGATATAAGATATTACATAAGAAACTTGAGACGGAGATTCTTGATACTAAGTTCTCTCTGTAGCACTCTCTGAGCTGTAAAACAAAACCCATTTAATTCTCTTGGCTGAAATTTTTTAATAAAAATTATAATGAAAAATCTCACTAAAATAAGTCTTCTTTTAATGCAATTTAACTATTTCTCGCTTCAGAAAGGCAGTTGCTATAAATTTTAGATTTACAGTAAAGATTATCCACCAACATAATATAAATACACAGTATCTGCATCTGCATTTCTACTATTGATCCAATATTAATTATAATGGTTGCCTGGAAGAGATCACTTTCAGCGATAAGGCCGCCATTGCACATTCGCTCTTGCATATAATTCTGGTTTGTAAATTATTCTATATTTTTCTTTTGTGCAATAAAGTATTATTATGTTAGGTGCTCTTCCTTTTAAACTTGTTTGCTTGCAAATACCTCTAAGGACAACTTTTTACTTGCAAATACAAATTTACTTAACAGTTTCAAAAAAACAATTCAATGCAAACAAATCAATGCAAATAGTGTACACGTGCATCTGGCTGTCAATTGTATTCATTTATATACAATTGACATTTATTCATCATTTCTTCACGTCTGTTCTTCATCATTTATTCATGTAAATTATTAAGTAAAGTCTAGTTTAGTTTCGTGATAGTAAAAAAGTAAATATTATACAGTACAGTACTATAATGCAGTAATAATTATTATACAGTAAACTTATTTATTATACGTTTAATATACGTTGAATATTTCATAATTTTTACTTAACTACAAATCAAGTGGTTTATTACAGGCTGATATAAATATAATTGTGAAAACATGATGAATTCACGCCTGTGATGCCGCAACATAAGTCAAGTTGATATAATGCCTTCATAAATTACACTCTTAGTACAGACAAAAGTGGCGGAACACAAAAAAAGACGATAACGAAATAACCTGTTAAATTTTTTTATGAAATATTTTAATATTATACGTTTTTAGGAAACAAGTGATATAGATATAGCAATGTGTTAGTCAAGTTTCCAAAAAAAAAATTAAAAAAATGTAATACTTGAGGGGTATAAAAGCAAAGTTAAAGGTTTAAAACTAAACATACCAAATTATATATAGTTGATGTCAATTGTATTAATTTTGGTTTAAGTCATTTAAAAAGTATCGATTTAGAATGAATTTCAGCAGCATTTGATTTTGGTAGAAATAACAGTTTGGTAGAAACACAGTAGAAATTTGCAGTTAACTCTTTCTAGGTATTTTGGGACTGAAGCGCCTTTGCATTTAGACCCCTCAATTTACATGACCAAAATATACCCAATAAGTGCTGTAAAAGGGGTTTAATTTAATAATGTGTAGCAATTGCGAAAATACAACACGAAAATATTGTAATAATTATTTCCATTTGACAATAGAGGCTTCACCTCTATTGTCAAATGGAAATAATTATCTCACACCCACCTGCAGGTAAAGCTTAGTATTTAAAATACAAACAGTGTCCTAGCGAATTTGATCCTGCGACCGTCGCGTACAAATAGACACTTGATGCTGGACTTTAGAATTATTGTATAAAATTTTATATGTACAATGTAGTTCATAACTTTAACAATGCAAGCGCACTTGCCATTTCCCAATATATTTCTTTGCGCTATGTTCAGTATTTACGTGGAGCAATAAAGAAAGGATTAACTATCCACTAGAGAAACGTGCCGTCGATCCTTCCGAAACTCCACAAGGACGTATTATCATTAATACAAATAAAATTACTTCGGTATTCGAGAAAATTTATTAAAACTTAACGATTATTCGGAATTAATACTGAATTTTTGACTGACTTAAGAAAAATAGGAAGTTCTATGTAAGTTCTATGTTCTATGTTTCTAACAAAAATATTATTTTATGTACATATGTCCATCGATATCTCAATCGTTTTGTGAACCGAATTTAATAATTTTGTTTTTGTTTGAACAAACGTATTTTGAACTTTGATCCCGTATTTAGTCAATTTAGTCCCGTATTTACTTTGAACGTATTTAGTCATTGTCATTGTCATGTCATGATGTGATGATGGAAACTCAGCAACATCGAGACTGTTAACGCGACGATTGTGAGTTCGATTCCCAATCGGGGAGAATGGCTTTTTAATTTCAACACTCTGGTAACAAGACTTGCACACGCTTTGTATCAAATTGGGCGGAAAGTGAGACATGGAGTGTCTTGACACTGACAAAACTGAAATAAATGATACAGCGTGAAGTTAAAAAATATATAATTTAATAACAATTTTAAAGCAAAAATCTAACTTACAAAGATAGTTATTAACAGAGCACTTTGAAAGTTCCCTAAAATACATGTATGTACAAAGCACATATAAGAAACTTAAAGAAATATCAAATTTTCCTCAACAAGAGCTTTGTTTTAGAGCATTGTTGGTTTTGTAAGAAAATTAATGGAACTTTTCATTTTTACTAATAAGCTTTGAGTATTGAAGTTTAGCAAGCTTTATAGCTGCCCACTTTTAGGGGACCATAAATAATAAAAATTGTACTGTTTTATCTTAGTAGAGGTTGCTCTAGTGATGGCTCTATATTTATATATATACAGTAATGACCATTTGTTTATGTTGACATAAAAAAACATAAAGATCTTAACTGGAACCAGCCATATCCGGCTAAACTTTAAAACATATGAACTGCCACAGAACAAGTTATTTAACGTGATGAGCGCTTTTTATGATTCTAGAAAATTTAAAGTCTAGAACTTTATTTGAAACTTTAGGTTGCCAAAGGAAACTAGAAAAGTTGTTAATACGACAACTTTCAAGATAAATACCCGCTTCTTAAGTATTAAAATTACTTTAAAAAGTAAAATACATACATTATTTTACGAACATTATTTCCTAACAATAATATTGAATAGATGGACAATAACACTATAGGCTATATGACATCAAGCTATGGTTTTTTGGAGTGGAGTAACAATAAAAAACGAGAGAGCTTGAAAGCTTCCGTAACGTACGCTGCGTAAACGGTTGAATCCCTTTAAAAGTTCTAAATAAAAGTCCGCGACAGCAAATATCTAGGTCCTACGGATATCCTGCAGTAACAGAATTTACGACACTATTTCAAACAATACAGTATTCTGTCTGCATCTAATTAAATAGGTTTAACATTAGGTACGTTATTCGTTTTATATATAATAATTTCCTTTTTTAGCATATCTTTAATGATACGCTAATGTCAAAGAAGTTGTCAGGAATTTAACATACTGGGGCAGTGCTGATATCGTAGCTCTGTAGCTTAAGAGCTAGGATATCTTTCTATAGCTCTTAAAAAATAATATATTTATATTGTCTGAAGGAAAAATATCTTAAGATAATTTATATGCTAATTATTCTATAGTATTAATGACAGATCTTGTAACAGATAGTAACTAATGCATAGTTACTATCTGTTACAAGGTCTGTTACAAGAGGTGCTTAAAAAAAGATATAAATCACCGTATAAATCACATGTACCGGGTATTTTATTTCATTTAAAAGATGCGCTACTGCACCTTAGGGTGCACACCCTGGATATAAGATATCGATATACTCCGGCTCCATTCTCGGGAGTCCATTTAGACTATTTACATGTAACCAGAAATTCAGAAAACCTTATTGAAATTACAATAATGAAACCCAATGTATTAAAACTTTCATATTAGAATTCACTACAAGTACTGCAAACACGCGAGCGCAATTCAGTTCGCTAAATTGTAATTATTCATGTAGTTGGAGCAGGCGAAGCCGCATGTGGGTCGCTAGTTTATGAAAATGAGGGTTTCGGATCGCTCAGGGAATGGTTTAATCAGCGTAAACCGAGTATTGTACTACAAGATAACCAAATGACGCCGTAACGTGTATCCGTTGCAATCACTGAGAAACCTCTTCGTTGAAAATGTAACCTTTCCTATAAAATTATTATGAAATTATGTACATTTGGAAATTTACGCCAGTCAACCCCAAACAAATTTGAATACAAGTTGGCAAACTAATGATTTATGATATTATATAATTGTCTTGGCCCGACAACCGGTCAGTAGAGACTACAATGAGCCTTGGGGTTTAAATAACTCCTAAAATGTCTATTGCAGAAGGCAACGGGAAACCATTGCGGTAAAAGATTCCCTAGTAGCTCACATGAATGTACAGAATACAATAATATGAACTAAAATATTCTATAGTTTTTATCTTGACAAATTTCATATTTTATCTAGAATTGATGCAATATTATCTAATATTAACTTTGACCTCCTATGACGGTGGGAGGGTGGTATAAATTGTAAATTAATTTTTGAATGGGATGCAAATTTACAAGTTACAAGAATCACAATCAATATAGCAAGTACCAGGTCCTCCTCAATTGTGATTTAATTATAATTATCCAATACGTGCTTTGATCCCGTCAAATGGAATTAACTGAGTGCCTGAGGTAATACTGACCGCAAGTACAGTGAGTTGATGTAGCTATAATATAGATATTTTCGATAAATGGACGATTGAACACAGAAACCAGCAGTTCCCGAGTTATACACGTTTAATCAAACAAACTCTTCATTTTTATAACATTAGTACAGATATCGAATTATAATAAATGTACAAATTCTATAAAAATAACTATAATGAAAGCCAAACCTCGTAGGAATCCAATAACCCTTCTGATCCTTTGTAAGTTAAAGTAAGAGCCCTCAATGTTAAAGGGTTATTAGAAAACCATTGAAATAAAATACAGAAACACGTTATAAAAAAAGCTTTTATAAAAATATTACCTTTAATGGTGGAGGTAAAGAGAAGTGGAAAAATTAACTTTTACTGGATTTGGTATACCTGATGATCTACCTGATCACTTGTTTATATGTAAAATATATGTAAAAGGTAAAACGACCGTCTAGATAAAAAATAGGCAATATTTCTGATTTGTTATAATATTCCATATATATGTAGGAAGAAACAAAAGCGCGTCCCCATTTACAATGGAACCTCATGCGGTTTTCACTAATAGATTAAGTGATTCAAGTGAATGGCTTATTTATATCTATACATATTATATAAGATTAAAGCCAAGAATATAGTATATATAAAAAACTTTGAATATGGTTTTAATTAAAACATATATTTTTGTATTGTGAACGAAGCCACAAGCGGCACTCTAGGCTACTCAAGTAAAAATTTAAATAGTAGTCACCTACAAATTACTTTCATTTCTATATATAAATTTAGAAATCCCCATATTTAGTACTTTGTAACAACGGTTAGCATAAATCTCTAATGATCTCAATATTATAGCAAATGTATGTAGTTTATTAGCTTGATGCAAATCGAGCTTGCAACGCTTCGACAGACTGCTGGCGTTAGTGAGATAACTTAGCGCGTTAACTAAAGTCAAGCTAAGCTAAAGTTGCTAACAACTTACTTGTATATGAGCTTACTTATCTATTTGTGTTTATAGAGATAATACATTCAATCAATGAGAAAATTAGTATTGCTTGACTAAGAACTTAACCTGAAACGGTATGATAGCAGTTACTATATCGAAAGAAACAAAACTAGGTTATACAATATACAATATAACGTATAATTATTTTTTTTTTCACGATGTATCCCGCACGTAGCAAGGCTCAACCTATTGAGGGAATCGTAGGTAGAAGGAACCTAGTGTTAAGACACTCAGTTCTCCACTTTCTACATTTCGAGGTATTGTGGATTGAGTAGCGAAACTCAACGCCCCGCTTTAAAAATACTTCATTCTCCCCGAGTGGGAATCGAACCCACGAATCGTCGTGTTTACAGGCAAACGCCATGCCTGTCCTTATATTTTATTATCTTTTTTATTTTCGTAAATCACTTGTATATTGCGGGATAAGCAGTACAACACTAGCACTAAGGCTGTAAATCCTGTGAAGTGTAGACATGTGTCATAATTTTAGTTTTACAATGTTCCATTAAGTCTCTATATATCAAAAATGTATATTTGTGAGTTGAATTCCGCTCGTTTGCAAACGTCTAACATGCCAAGCGTCTTTATCCGCTTTGGGCTCCGTCCAAATAGCGCGCCGAGTGTAGAACAATATTGTATACAGTGCTTTATGAATGGCATTTTAGTTTGAATTTAAGTTATATATGTTATATTTAAGTTATATATGTTAGTGTTTTATGAATTTTACAAATAATTTTAATTACATTACTACACATATGTACATAACTACATAGTTATGTATATATGTATATATGTCGGTATATTTTGATGTATATTTAATTATTTATATAAAATGTATTATTTTATAATAAAGAAAAAGGGAACTCTGCCTCTATTAAGTACGACACACTGATAATACACTCCAAAAAATTATACAACAATAGGCAACAAGAAAAGATCTCTACCAACATCACCAAATAACAAAGATCTATCACATTCAGAGCCAAAACCACAAGCACATAAAAAGAACAAAACTCGTACTCAATCAAGTTTACAAAGATCATCGAGCCTATCAGAGGGAGTTATTAAACCAGGAATACTCAGATTCTTAACCACCAAAAACCACAAAAACCAACCAAACAACCAAGCAAATGAAAGTAATAAACAATAGCACAGACCCGTGAGGGCAGCTTTCATTATACTTCCAAAACCAAAAAATAATAGTAAGTTCGGTCGATGCCCCAAGCCTCAGTTAAAGAACGAAAAATAAATCCATACCTATATTGAATCGTTGAACAGCTCGTTAGCAGATATGCTAGGCCACTGGAATGATACAGACATCGTTCAGGTTTGCTACGATAAAATAACTAATGCAATCGATATTAGCCTAAAAAGAATACAAGGGCTAGCAAGTAATACAAACACAGAGACAAAGCAAATTATATCAGCACGCACTAAGGCACTAATCAGCAGAAGACAAGAAATACATAAGACTAAACCGAAATCAAGGGATATGAAAAATGAACTAAAAGCTCTTTACAAACTCATAAGTAAACGAATCAACCACGACTATAAGGTACATCACACATAAACGATCAAAAAACATCTTTAAGCCACAGACAGTGCCAAGAAAGTATACAAAGAATTAAAAACACATGAATCATGGATTGAAGAGTTAAAAAACAGAACTAAAATTACACAAAAAAGATCGGAAATACTCAAAATAGCAACAGACTTCTACAAAGACCTATACAGCTCACCAAATCAGTTAACATACAAACTACCGAGTTGTAATACAGAAACAGAAAGTGAGATGGTTACCTTCACCGAAGAGGAAGTAGCCAAAGGAATGAACAAAAACACTGAAATTAGACAAAAGCCCAGGGCCTGACAGGATCACCAATGAAGTCATAAAAGCAGGATCGACGTGTCTCGTTACTTACCTCTTACACGACTGCTCAACATGATACTGACCAGTACGAACTCTCCACGCCAGTGGTCTGAATTGGAAATCATTCTGCTCTACAAAAAAGGAGATCCAGATAACATAAGTAATTACAGACCGATAAGCCTACTACCATCATTATATAAACTTTTCTCTTTACTAGAAAAAAGGTTAAAAGTAACAACAGAAAAATTTCAACCCATTGGACAGGCGGGCTTTCGTCGAGGCTTCTCCACAGTCGATCACATACACTCGCTAGAGATGCTTATAGAAAAATTCCTAGAGTTCAACAAACCACTCTATATAGTTTTTATTGACTACCAAAAAGCTTTCGATACTTTACTCCACTCATGTATCTGGGAAGCTTTAATATCACATGAAGTACCTTTGGAATACATACAAGTCCTAAAAACATCTACGAGAAAAACACCAGCAGAGTGAAGTTGGAAACCACTGGACCACCCATACAAATAAAAAGAGGTGTGAGGCAAGGAGATCCAATCTCTCCAACAATCTTCATAGCGGTGCTGGAGTATATCATCGGCAAACTAAACTGGGAAAAAGCGGGTATAAATATAAACGGACGTTACCTGAGCCATCTCAGATTTGCGGATGATATAATTCTGCTATCAGAAAGCACAACCCAACTACAACAGATGATAAACTCTTTATATGAAGAAAGTCGTAAAGTAGGCTTGGAAATCAATTTAGATAAAACAAACGCCATGACGAATCACACTAAAATACCTATTTATCTCAGATATCGACCGTTATCGTATGCTGATACTTATATTTACCTGGGGAAACAAATCTCATTTAATCCAAGCAACAACGAACTAGAAGTAGAGAGAAGGGTAAACATCACCTGGAAGAAATTTTGGAACCTCAAAGAAATTCTAAAAAGCGACATGTCCATAAATTTGAAAAGTAGAGTCATGAACACCTGTCTGCTCCCATCACTAACGTACGCTTGTCAAACGTGGAAATTCACAAGTAAACTAAAAATAAGACCATAACGAGTCAAAGAAGTATGGAGAGAAGCATCCTGAAAATCAAGAAGATACAAAAAATACGCCATACTGCCATAAGACAGAAAACTAAACTTATTGATGCACTCAGATACTCAAAGAAGCTAAAATGGCGATGGGCTGGACACGTAGCCAGGATAATCGCTGGACCAAAACAACAACGACATGGCTAGGACCATTAGGCCAGAGGAAAAGAGGTAGGCCAAATACGCGCTGGATAGACGATGTTATAAAAATAGCAGGCACACACTGGATGCGAGTAGCTGAGGACAGAGAAAAATGGTCATCTTTGGAGGAGGCCTTTACCCTCCGTTGAGAGGGGTTCTTGTACCCATAATTATAAAACACCTAAAAGAATAAAGCACCAAATTAGTTAATGCATGCAAACTGTTTTGTTGTTTACTTTTTTATTTTTTTCATTTTCTCTTTTTGTTCAACTATTAATCTATATTCAACCTATATTGCAACCAGAAATAACACACATATATACATAACTACATAGTTATGTAGATATGTGTATATGTTGGTATATTTTGATGTATATTTAATTATTTATATAAAATGTATTATTTTATAATAAAGTGTTATAACCTTATCCACTTTTCGTTTGCTTTCCGCCTGTTGCACATGATTTTGCCTACTTCTAATATTTTTTTTTGCAATTCTTTTGTTTTTGTGATAAAACTTTAACTTATTTCATTTTTAAAATAAGTACTTACCAATATCTTGAAATTTATTTCGTTAATTTGTAGCTACTATAACAAAATGTATAAGTATTGATTACAAGCTTTCGGCAATGTATTGTAAGCTTGCTTTACTTCGTACATTTCAGGCACAGGTGTTGCTTTTGATTAGATGGATCGTCTCCTCATTCCCATTTTGTTGTACACAATATATTGACAGTTTGTCTGAATAATGTATAAACTAAGCCATAAAGAAAATTAAGCTTAAAGAGGTTGTTTCTTTTTTAATAGTTATTGGTAATATTTTGTTCAAATTACGTTATATTATATGAGATTATTTCATACCAACAATAAAATATACTACTTGAGAAATTAAAATGGTTCCCTAACTACGTTATCCGCCCTTCCTCGTTATATAAAAAAAAGAAAATCGAGTCAGTCAGTCAGAATGCATGACTGGCAGAATTCAACGATGAAATTTATCTTGGTCCAGCAAACAAGCGAAAGTAATTTATTTCCCCGAGTGGGAATCGAACTTTATAACCATCCTGTTTACAGCTTAACACTGCCCTGTGCTACTATGACTCAATATATTTCATGTAAAAAATATCGTGTTTCAATCTGAAAATGAAAATCTATTTGCAACTTGGGTTGTATCCAGGACGGAGTATAGAAAAGTCTAAATCTCAGATTTCAACTTTGATAAAAGCAGTTCAATTTTATATCTAAACTCTTACCATAATATTACGCCTGTTCAGTAAGCTTTCAGCTATTTTATAAGTCCTCCTTAATAACTTAAGCACAGCAGGATATTAAATATATATTTGAAAGTTGTCTAATAACTATTTAGCATATTTTAGTATACATTATAAAATAACTAAAACACTATATAAAATATTAAAAACTTGTAAAATTCCAAGCTTAGAGTAAGCTTTTAAGCTCTAAAAAGAAGTATTAAATCTTTTACAGTGTAGTTTAAAAAATACTTTATAAGTACCGGAACGTCTTCTATTAAAATTTATAGTGAGTTTTAAATAAATAAACATGCAATGCTTAAATTTAGCTTAGAAAAATATTTCAGTTAGAAAATAGTGCATTTTGCAGATGCAGGCGGAAATCGATTGAGGGTTCGATTCTCGGTACGTAGTTATCTATGGTACAGAGTGTAAAAAACGTTTTAAAATAATATATAACTAACTCTATATATTCTGTTAATGATTGATATTTCTGAAAAATACGGTGTATTTAAAGCGCCTAATATTCATTGAGTAAGAAACCTGAACGCTAATCCTTATCTTACAAAATGATTCAAATGTAATCATCCCCTAAATGGGAATTCAAGCCACAGCCATCGACTTTATGGAAGAGTGAAGCTATACGTAATACATATTTCACTTAGAAAGAACTAAGTAAATACAATATTTACAGAAATTTCTATACAAATATAATATTAAATTAAACAATGCGAGTTGTTTCAGGTGTAAAATTACGTAACCGCAATATGAAGTAGCTGGCACCGAGCCCGCTACCTCATCCACGTTACATAATATAGGTTTGTGACTTAACTTATTTGGCTGAAATGCAACTATTATTTACTATTTTTAAATTTATATTTAATTTTCCATGAGTAATGTTCAAATTATAATATATATATATATATATATATATATATATATATATATATATATATATATATATATATATATATATATATATATATATATTACATACATTAAATACATTAAGTTGACTCCATTAAACTGATGAAAAGGACGATATTTGTAACTATAGATCCTATTCTTGATTAGGTAAAACACTCTTAAATTAAAAAAAAAAACATAAAGCGTACTTGAATAAAATTAATAACGAAGGAAAAAATCAATAGGGATTTCAAACTAATCAAGCAGGAAGAGAATCTGACAATTGCCGCCGATGACTTAAGTTTATCATGACGCAGTCTGGATCCCAAGTCGATCCACACACGGCGAAATTCATTGGTTTCTTTAAAAAATTAAGTGTTTTGATACTAGGTCCTCCATGTCCACCTCCTGTACGGTATAGATATAAAAATATTATAGAAAAGCAATTAAACAGCTATTTCTTTTATAACTTCACGCTGTATCCCGCACATAGCAGGGGAACCGTAGGCTCGAGGAACCTAGTGTCAAGACTCTAACTTCTCCGCTTTCCTTTTTTCAAGGCATTTTGTGTGTGTGAGTGGCGGAACTCAACAATTTTTAATATCAATATTCCCTCATATATAGATTTAATTGAATTTTAAACATTTACTTCTCAACTGAGAACACGTCCAAAGGCCATAAAGAGAGGCACTTATTGAATTACTAGAGGAAGCTCAGTTAAATAAATAGGAAATGAATGAAATGCGATCCCAGGCTGTCATTACACGAACTGCAACACAAACGCTGCAATTTGTCCGCCATCTGTTAACTGTGTAATTTGATTTTACTGAAATATTATATATCTCTTCACAATCAAAATATATCTGAATTATAGTAGTTTACATTATAACATTTACATTATTACAATATACACATGAAATTATAATTTATGTTTAAATGGTACTGATAGTATATAGCAGTAGAATCTATGGTGACTTTTCGCAAGTTATTATTTTATGATTCATATTATTTCTTTTTTGCATATGACAATATGGAATATATCATAAGACGGTGAAATCTGTTGTATGTCTGGTATAAGTATGTAATATAGAAATCTTTATTATATATTTATTATTACATACTTACACACATCTTTAATCTATACATATTATAAAATTGAATAATTTGATTAAATTTCCAAATAAAAATTTAATTGTAAATGGGCAACCAGAAAGCTTGTACGCTATATTACATATTACATTAGTGAACTATATTACATAAGTGAACTAGAGCTTCGCTATAATCTACTGTAATTGTTGTCAGAATAACCTTGGTCTTTTAGAATGTGTCATGTGGTATGTCTGAACAAATCTTTGATTCTCCTTCACTCTATTTGACCACATGGGCGAAACTGCAGGACTTCAGTACCTCAATATAAAAAGGCATGGAGCTACCGAGGTTTAATGAACATACCTATAATACTAAGTTTTACAGGTCTTACAGCAGAGAACAAATCAACTCTATTATATAAGTCAAGGAAATCAAAGAATATGAGGCTTTATGATTCCTTGTAGCCAACAAATTGTACAAAACCGCCACATAATCGTAATATTGAACTGTTGACCTGGAAATATAAAATTTTAACCTAAAACTTACGGTATCTATATATATAAAGGAAAAACCTTAAAAAAAAGATATTTATAGACGTATTTTAGTCCATTTCATATATTACTTTTATAAATTGATCCAATTTAAATTTGCGCTTCGGCCTTGACCTAAATTCTTTTCAAAAAAAACCCACTTAATGCATAAAATGAGTTGCCACGTCACACGTCCATTACACCGCCACCGTGTGACAGCTTTCAACGGCATTACTGTCATGAGAATTTTTGAACAAAACAATTAGGCACAAACATAAAAGAAGAACGGCGTAAAATATTAAGAGCAAAATATCTTTATTTACGATTTTGTATCGATTCTTCTTAAATTTTATACTAGTAATTATAATAATGACTAAAAAGTAACCAAGTGTTGTTTAATTAATAGATTCAACACATATGAGTGGGTAGTGTGTTTTAGTCAAGTTAAATCAAGAGCAATGAAATTTTAGAAAACACAGAATATTACATCACTAGGTAATGGTTTCAAATTGGCATAGTTGAGAACATTCCATATATTGAATATACCAAGATATTAAACTTTTTCTGAAAAAAATAATATTTATAAATCATTTTGAGGACCGTCGTGGCGCAGAGGCTTAGTGATCGCGACGGTTTGTGGGTTCGATTCCCACTCGGGAGAGAATTAATGATTTTCATTTTCTTCGCTCAGGTAACAAGGCAAAGCGCGACGTTGAGTTCCGCCACTCAACACGGAATGCCTCAAAAAGGCGGAAAGCAGGGAACGGAGTGTTCTGACACTAAGTTCCTACGGTTTCCTCTGCCTACCCTGCCATGTGTGGGATACAGCGTGATAGTTTAATTTTAATTTAATTTTTGGCATACTGTAACTTAGACATAGAGCCTTGGGTCCTTGACAAAATATAAAAAACAGAGATTCTTAATGTAGGAAAGAACATAGATAGTAACAGTGAAGTGTCTAAAAAGAGAATTCTATTTCACAATTCCACAGCTAAAATATTCAAAGACAAAATATACAAACAACTTTAAAACAGAATCCAAACGCTAGCAGAATATCAAGATTTTGAAAAAAAATACAATGCTTTGGACGGACGTAAACGCTTTATTGAATTGCATATTTGTAAGAATATTTTCAATTTGCATTTACAGACTTTTCCAGTAATATCGACCTTTATATATATCTGTTATAAAGTTCACCCGTAAAATGAAACGTGCATCTGAAAATGGCTACCAACAAACCGTAGAGATTCGAGTACGAAGAATTTTACTCACGTTCTTACATTTCTTATATTGTACACGAAACAAATGACGTATTTATTTTAACGGAAATAAATATTACTATGTCGAACTTGTAAAAATTCTGCTATCAATTTTAATTAGTTTCTGCCTCTACTGTTCATAATTTAAAAAGTATTATTACTCAAAAGTAAATAAAACTAAACTCTGATAGTATCACTTTGATGACAGTCTGTCTGTCTGTAAAGATCATATACCGCGTGTAGGTATCAAGTTGGTATTAGATAGGTTGATTATTGTCAAATATCCAGGCTTATATTCCCTTGGAGCAGAGAAAAATCAAACAACAAATTTTGCTACAATTTGTATGAAAATCGCTACACAATCAAAACTTACAGGACTACCTACGTTGACCTAGAGTCATGAAATATGGCAAAAACTTGGAACTTATATAATAAATAATAAATAAATCATTTATTTAAACAAGTTTCTTACAATCCACTAGTGATTGGAGCCTCCTTTTAAGCATGATGTTGCCTGTACCAGGAGACTCCGCTCTTCCATTACCATAAAAATGACAGAAACCTTAATCTTAGATATATATATATATATATATATATATATATATATATATATATATAATATATATATATATATATATATATATATATATATATATATATATATATATAATTAAATTTTTCTTAGTTTATTTTATTTACTGTTCTTAACAAAACTAATCATGTGTAGGTGTATGTATTATAGAGTGATTGTGAATATGTATAATTAAGGCTATTTAAAATGCTGAATAAGCGCTTCAGTTTCCTCATAACCTAGTAGTGTCATGGGGTATAAAGTTAGTGTGTTTTTTCAAAACTGTATGCAATAAGTAGAGTTTTCTTCTTCTTCCACTTAGCATTATCCCGGCCTATTGCCAGGGTATGCTTTCCTACTTAGTCTACTCCACTTTGCACGGTCTTGAGCATCCTCAGTGGTTAGTCCATTGGCTCTCATGTCGTGCGTCACGACGTCCAGCCATCGCTTCCTTGGGCGTCCGGGGGGTCTTACTCCAGGGACAGACATATCAAGGCATTTTCTTCCGACGTAGTTCTTAGGCCGGCGCAAAACGTGGCCATACCATCTCAGACGACGCTCTTGGAGCTTATCCGCTACGTCACGGACCCCAAGACTACCTCGAATGAATGTGTTGCGTATGCGGTCAGCCCGAGTAACGCCACACATCCACCTCAGCATCTTCATCTCCGTTACGTGAAGCTCCTGAGTGTGCCGAGATAATGCTGGCCAACATTCGCTGCCGTATAGAAGAACTGGTCGGATCATGCTCTTGTATATCAGCCCCTTGAGTTTGGGCGGTATTCTGCGATCGCAGACCACACCAGTGACCTCCCGCCATTTGGCCCAAGCAGCGCTAACCCGGGCGTGGACATCGTAGTCGATGCCTCCGGACTCGTGCATAATGGATCCAAGGTACCTGAACTTCTCCGACTTAACGGCTGGCTCAGGCCCGATGTGGATGGTGCTCGAGTCTGGGTTCCCGCAAGCCATGTACTCGGTCTTTGACACATTCAGTTTAAGACCACCGTTCTCAAGCGCACCCTTCCAGGCATTCACTTTACGCTCCAGCATCAGTCGGTTATCGTCAATGAGTACTATGTCATCGGCATACATCATCAGCCATGGAGGCTGGTCCTGGATGTGAGCCGTGACAGTATCTAGCACTACATTAAACAAAAGTGGACTAAGAGCTGAGCCTTGGTGAACACCTACTGTAATTGGGAAGGGTTTGGTATCCACAGCGGTCCTAACTGTAGAAACAGAGTCGTTGTACATGTCTCTGATAATAGCAACATAGGATTCAGGGATCCCTTTGGATCGCAGTGCCCACCAGATACACTGACGTGGCACACAGTCAAAGGCCTTCTGCAGGTCTAAGAATGCCACATGCAGAGCTCTCCTCTTTTCCCTGTGTGCCTCCATCAAAATTCTGAGGGCAAAAATGGCGTCCGTAGTGCCTGATCCTGGCTGAAATCCATATTGACACTTCAGAGACAGTACACTCTCGGCGGAGCCTGAGGCCGATCATGCGCTCGAAGAGCTTCATGGTGTGGACTCATAATCTTAATGCCCCTATAACTACCGCAATCTTGAACACTGCCCCTCCTTTGTAAATAGGGGTAATAAAACTGTGCCGCCATTGATGTGGCATCGTCCCAGTGTTCAAAATGCGGTTAAAAAGATCAGTAAGCATGAGCACACCACGAGAGCCTAACGATTTCCACGCTTCGATCGGAATATCGTCAGGTCCCACCGCCTTGCCGGTCTTCATGCGTCGAAGACAATTCCGAGTTTCATCAAGGGTTATTGGAGCAATAAGTCCCAGGTTAGGAGGTGGTTCAGACGGAATACTACCCGGGTGCTGAGTATTCAGCAGCTCCAAGAAGTAACTTCTCCACCTCTCCTTCACAGAAGCATGACTACAAAGCAGCTTGCCCTGGGAATCTCTGACGCAAAGACATTTTGTGATATCTTGCGTCGCTTTATCCCGAGCACGTGCCAATTTGTAGATGAGCTTCTGCCCCTCCACAGTTTCAAGTTTATCATATAGAGGTAATAAACTTTCACTGCGGGCTCTGGCTACAGCTCTTTTGCAGCACGTTTCGCTGCTATGTACTCCAGTCTGTCTTCAGGAGAAGTTGGAACGCTGCCACTCCTTAAATGCAGTCTTCTTATCATGAATCACCTCCTGTATCCTTGTCATTCCACCACCATGTCTCCCTGTCCATAATACGTCCTCCCTTAGAAACGCCAAGAACATGTTTACCAGCCGTAATAATTGCTGACTGAGCTCGATCCCAAGCATCCTGAGCAGTTTCGGTGTTAGTTGTTAAATTTTGACTGTTCACCTCAGCCAGAAAGTCGGTCTGCATCGGTCCATTCAGCAACCACCACTTGATCTTAGACTTACGCGTCTCGGCTAATTTCTTTATCGGGGTAACGACATAATCCATGACAAGAAGACGATGTTGGGCCGTGAGGCTTTCACCAGGAATGACTTTACAGTTAGTTACCTTGCCAACATGACACCGCCTGGTCAATAGGTAATCTATTTGGGTTGAATGGAGCCCACTCGCATACGTAATAAGATGCTGCGGACTCTTTTGGAAGAACGTATTCACGATGGCCAGATCAGATGCAATACAGGTTCTTAGGATATTTTCGCCCTCTATATTGCGGCGACCGTGACCAAAACCACCGTGGACACGTTCATACGTATCCGCAGCCTTACCCACGTGACCGTTAAGGTCTCCCCCAACTATGATCACCTCGGTAGATGGTATAGCGAGTAGAACGTCTTCATATTGCTCCCAGAATGACTCCTTTTCGGCCCCGCTACAACCAACCTGGGGAGCGTAAGCACTGATTAAGTTGGCGATAGCCCCCTCAACCAGTACCTTCACCCGCATCAGGCGGTCGCTGCGTCGGTCAACTTCGAGGAGACCATTCCATAGCTCTTCAGATAAAACTACTGCTACACCAGTTTTACCGGAAGGAGACCCAGTGTATATGAGCTGGTAACCCTGTCCGATGATACGGGACTTATTGCCCTTCCAGCGGGTTTCCTGAAGGAAAGCACACTGGACCCGACGCCTCATGAGTACATCTGTTAGTTCCCTGCATCGTCCGGTTAGAGAGCCAATATTCCACGTTGCAAAGTGGAGTTTCCTTCTGGGTACTTTCTTCTTTAGCCGTGTCCGGTAGCCCTTGCCCATTTAACACAGGTGTAGGGCGATGTGCCTGCGCGTCGTTTAGCGGCGACGCCCTAGCAGTACCCAGCAACATCTTTTTCCTTTTCATATGTGTGGCAGGTGGCGGCTTTTTAATGGAGCGATTGCCATCTGACCTCCAAAACCCATTTTTGAGGGAAAAGCCAAGGATGAGAGGGGAAAAGATTAGTAGAAAAAGGGGGGGGGTAAGGACACCACTTTCATGGATTGGGAAGGAGTATGACAGTGGTGGCTCGAGGATCCGGGGTCGCGTACCCGTATGCCCAGTACCAATATCGGACAGATATTTGGCCAGACACCCTCTGGATAGCATAAGTAGAGTTTTCTAACAGACAGCAAATGACTTAATTTATACAGTTGTTCTGTTGGAAACATAATATTTTTAAAATACATGTCTTTTATTAGAGTTCGCTGTGCACGTTCTAGAGCTAGGAATTTTGTTTTAAGAGCTCCTCCCCAAATCGGAATACAATAAATCAGCACTGATTGAGCTAAAGCAAAATATGTTTCCTGAACAATGTTTCTCGAGGTTGATTTATCATTTATATGTGGTTTAGGAAGTATATGGCACGACAAATAAATTACGACAAATAAATACTAATTTTCTGACTCTATTTGCGACTTCTTCTAGGTGTGGGTACCGTGATAATCTTTGGTCCACTATTACACCCTAATATTTCGTGCTTGTAACTTTTTTTATGATAGGACAGTTACAGTTTTTATTCTGCACGTCTTTGCATGTGTGTATTTTTATATGAAAGTCGTTACCAGGTTGTGTTTGATTATTTATTGAAAAAAAACAAAAGACTTATGGTATTAACAAAAGAAAATATTTGAAATTTGGAAATTTATTTATTTACCTACATTTATATTACTAACTTATTTGTCTAGTCGATTTCATACATAATTAGTGCATATATATAAAGAAGCGCTAAAGTAAGCCTTTGTAGAGCAGTGTCTGACTACAAACGCGACGGTTGTTGGTTCGATTCCCACTCGGGAAATGAATTATCTTTGTTTCATCGCTTTGGTATCTCGATCACTCCCATATAATACTAGACTGACCCAACTGACATTTTAACTACCTCGCTAAGTATTATTTATTTTATTTATTGACAAATCAGTAATCAAATCACGTGTATAAAGATTGTACACGTTGGATAAAAAAGTGCAAAAGAAAAAATGGCACGTAGTAAACTCATATTGTATATGAACAAAGTTGAACGTTGAAGTTTTGCTGTAAGTTCATAATTTATAATAAAACTCAATATTCAATTTCAACCAATTCGGGCTCTACGTAAAGCGAGACTAAATTGATATTAAAATTCATGAAAGAATTCGCTTTTTCCTATAATTTGTCTCAAAATAGTATTCACCAAAAATATTAGTTTCTATAAGTAGAGAGAGCTAGTGTTAAGACACTCTGTTCTCCGCTTGCCACCAAAATTCTAAACATTCCATGTTGAATGACGAAGCTCAACGTGGCGTTTATTTTACTAAAGCAGAAAAGACAAATTGAGGACAAATTGAAAACACTAAAAGGTTACTAGTCTAAGACTACTAGAATACCAATATAGGCTGAAATCTAACAATATGTAGAATAATTTTAAATGTTGAATAAAAGTATTAAAAATACTAATACAATTATACAATAGCAATGAAATGGACGAAGTATCAGATATAACATCACATACATTTTCCAATCATTAATTTTCACGATTATGCGTTGTTTCATGATTAAATCATGATAATGCGTATAAAGTGCTGTACCAATTTGTACCTGATATATTATTTTGACAAAATAATTTTACTAATACATTTGTATGGGTCTGTGTATTCACATACAACTTTCCATACTACGAGTATGTCTATATGAAACAAAACATAATCGCGTTCAGGCTGTTTGTCTGTCGGCAATATTGGAGGCGCCATTGGTCAGGGACGTGTCTTGAATACTTCTTACCTTAGGTTATGGTGACTTCATAGAAGTGTTATCAAATATAATATGGTAAAAAAAAACAAATCAATGATTTATAGTAATTATAAAAATTAATTGCCTTAGTTTTTTTAGGCAAATTACTAATGTTTTTCTAAGAACGAAATATTTTCCTACTATTTTTTTAAAAAATTTGACTCCTTCATATGATAAGTTATATATCAGATACTAGTGTCAGAAACCGAAACTGCATTCGGGAGTTGCCGCGCTGTGCTCGGTCATGATCGGTGCGGAAAATCCCTAATCATGTCGTGACTTGTTTAGGTTCGCAATGCATTTTTGTTCGTTGTGAGTTTTCGTGTATTTTGTTTTAAATTAGGTAAGTTTTATCGTGAGATAAAGTATGAGATAGAGTATGAGTTATAGTATGCAGTAAACATTGACAAAATATTTAACATAACAAGTTTAATATAACTATCTAAATATCTTATGGTTACTTTAACTAATTCGCTAATGCTAAACAAACATTAGTGAGGTATATTTTAATAATTTTTGAAGTATCCTAGGATTGGAACCAGTACCTCATGGATACAAAAAACCGCTGTGTTAAAATTTTCATGTTTTTTTAAACATTCTTTATATCCTTACTTCTACTTAGCATTATCCCGGCCTATTGCCAGGGTCTGCTTTCCCACATAATTAATTCGCTGCCGTATAAAAGAACTGGTTGGATCATGCTCTTGTATATCAGCCCCTTGAGATTGGGCGGTATTCTGTGTTTGCAGACCACACCAGTTACCTCCCGCCATTTGGCCCAAGCAGCGCTAACCTGGGCGTGGACATCGTGATGGATACCTCCGTACTCGTACATATTGAATCCAAGGTACCCGAACTTTTCCTATTTAGCGGCTGGTCAAGTAAGACCAATATAGATGGTGTTCGAGTCCGGGTTTCCGCAAGCCATGTACTCAGTCTTCAACACATTTAACTTTAGACCACCGTTCTCAAGCGTATCCTTCCAGACGTTCACTTTATGCTCCAGCCTCAGCAGGCTCTCGTCAATGAGTGCTATGTCATCGGCATACATCATCAGCCATAGAGACTGGTCCTGAATGTGAGCCGTGGCAGTACCTAGCAATACATAAAACAAAAGTAGACTAAGAGCTGAGCCTTGGTGAACCCCTACTGTAATTGGGAAGGGTTTGGTATGGCCAACAGCAGTCCTAAGTATAGAAAAAGAGTAGTTTTACATGTCTCTGATAATGGCAACATAGGATTCAGGGTTCTCTTTGGATCGCGGTGCCCACCAGATACACTGACGTAGCACACATTCAAAGGCCTTCTGCAAATCTAAGAATGCCAAATGCAGAACTCTCCTCTTTTCCCTACATCAAATTTCTAAGAGCAAAAATGGTGTCCATAGTGCCTGATCCTGGCTGAAATCCATATTGACACTCAGAGACAGTACACTCTCTACAGTACAAGTCTGAGAGCGATCACGTGCTCAAAGAGCTTCATGGTGAGACTCATAATCTTAATACACCAAAACTACCACAATCTTGAACACTGCTCCTTCTTTTATAAATAGAGGTAATAACACTGTGCCACCACTGATGTGGCATCGTCCCAGTGTTCAAAATACGGTTCCATTGCACATAATATACACATATAATTCTGTTTGTGAAATGTTATATATATATATTTTTTTTTTGTGCAATAAAGTATTATTATTATTATTATTAAGCATGAGCACACCAAGAGAGCCTTCTTTGTATCCTTAGTGTGGATTAACACTTTAAAAATCATTAAAATATATAAAAAAAATAGATTTCTCCTTTGCCAAGTTCGTTCTAAAAAAGTAATAAGTTGTATAAAGCGTATAAAAATTTCGATGCAGCGTGAGGAAGAACGCATGGCGTAGTGATTGGTCAGAGCGCTTGAATGGAATATTTCTCTCAAGAGGGTTCCCTGGTGTTTTGTAATAAAATTCCTGAAGTAGTCATGAAACTGGGAACTGATAATTACGATTCCACATCATGGAGGTTATTTATTGATTCTTCTAAGAGAAGTCTGAAGGGTGTCTTGTTGCACAATGGTAATACCTATGGCACGGTGCCTGTAACTCACTCCGTGCATCTCAAAGAAACGTACGAGAATCTTGAGCTGTCTAAATAAAATAAAGTGTAGCGTATAATGTTGGCAACTCTGTGGAGACCTCAAAATAATATCTATGGTTTTGGGTCAACAGTCTGGATTTACAAAGTATCCATGTTTTTTGTGCGAGTGGGACAGTCGAGCACGAAATTTATATTACATTAAGAAAGAATGGCCACTCAGCGAAAAACTTGTACCGGGACAAAAAAATGTGCAGCGTGATACATTAGTTGACCCAAATTTAGTTTTTTTACCTCCCCTTCACATTAAGTTAGGATTGATGAAGCAGTTTGTCAAAGCTTTAAATACTTATGCGACAAATTTCCTGCACTTTCTCAAGCTAAACATAAAGAAGAAATTTTTGTAGGCCCTCAAATTCGAAATTTAAAATCGGACAGATTGTTCCAGAATACATTGACCCAGGATGAATCTGAAGCATGGAGTTCATTCGTAGAAATCATAGATAATTTTCTTGGAAATAACAATAACTATATAACTCTAAATTACAAAGAAGTTATAGGCTAAGATGGTCCAAAATTATAAAAAACTGGGGTGCAATATGAGCGTTAAACTTCATTTTCTGCATTCATGTGTTGACTATTTTCCCGAAAATCTTGGAGCTGTCAGCGAGGCACAAGGAGAGAGGTTCCATCAAGACATAAAAGAGATGGAGAGACGTTACCAAGGAAGATGGGACATTAAAATGATGGCTGACTAGTGCTGGACCTTGAAGAGGAACTCAGTCACAAAAATTCTGTCTAACGTAGGTTATTTTTATTATTTTTATTAACTCAATTTTGCAGTGTAATTTTCTTTTAAATATATCTTCAATAAATATTTTCTATTTTTTGGCAGTTTCTATGAAAAATTTTAAACACACTTTTCCTAAAAACCTGACGTGCTAGAAAAAAACTAAGCACAGATTCGTGATGTAAGTTCGATGCAATTTCCAATATAATTTAATCTGGTTACCCTACATTGCATTACATAAAACACATTTGTTTGTCGAACTCTATAACTATATAGGCGTATACCAGCAAAATGGCCGTGGTGAATCCAAAGAAATTTATATTAATCTTGTAATATACTAGGAGACTTAGCTTACTTAACGGTAATACTTTTTACTTTTACTATCTAGCCTTTGTACTGAATATCGTGTTTTTAAAGAAAAACGTACGTATATTGATATCGACGTGAAACTATGTATTTAACAAGGTAAAGTATATTTTATATACATTTCATCTCACCCGTTGACGCGTGCAACGTGTATGTCATTTTATACAAAAGGTATATTGTTGAACATATGGTAATGTGTGTAATGTTTTATTTATTGATTTAATGTACTTTATAAGCATTCTTATTGAAGAATATTAGCGTTCTGACTTCTCCCACACACACACACACACACACATACTATAAGTTCTACGTCCGCGCAAATTGCGGGACTATATCTATATCTATGTTATTTGAACCATAAAATCATATTTGACCCATTTTTTTAATAATGTTGGAAACAATTGTTAAATTCAGAATGACGTTCTCTTCCTATCTCTTAAATGGTATCGTTGAAATATACCTGATAAAATCGAAAAGATCATCTCGATATATATATAAATAAATTTACATAGATATTTCAACAGCATCGGTGGTTCAGTGGTAGAATGCTCGCCTGCCACGCGGGCGGCCCGGGTTCGATTCCCGGCCGATGCATAGTTTTTTGTATTAATTAATAATTTATTTATAAATTTACAATTTTATTACTTAATTTAGTTAAAATTATTTTTATAATCATAGATCATACATTTCTGTTGTCAAAGTAACAGTATCTTCTATTTAAATTTTTATTTTATCATATTTAAATATTTTCTATTAGTATTAAGTATTTTCTTCATTTAGTATTTTCTATTACGAGTACATATATAGAAGGATAGTACAAAAATTACTCCACCCTCCATAGAGATGGAGAAATATGAAATGGTGGAATAAATATATGATGCTAGAGTGAGTGCTAAGAGATGTAGAGTTAATGTCTGTGATGGAAAATCACGTAAAAAGCATGAGGATCCCCCAGAGATCGTGTATGAAGAGGTTAATGGCGGTGGAAAAGGCGAAAGGGGAAGGTAGGGACCGAGTTATCAGTTTTTATTACTCAAGTCTTACAGAAAAAAGTAATGATTCAGTTTCAAAAAGCTTAAAATATAATAGGTTAAAATTAGTATATTTAGAAATTAATTGTTATATCAAATGGAAATTTAGCTATTACTAATAATAAATTAATATCTTTAAAAGAAATCTTTAAAATAAAATAGCTGCATCGGCCGGGAATCGAACCCGGGCCGCCCGCGTGGCAGGCGAGCATTCTACCACTGAACCACCGATGCTGATAGCAATACGTTAAAATTTAATATTAAATTGAAGAACATCTTCAAACGAAATAATAATTCATTCGCTTTATAATAACTTTGCGCAAGTGTAGAGAATGTTATGACCTCATTTGACCTCACTCTGTTTAGGTATACTTAAGTGAAATTAATATTTATGTTATTGCAATGATGGAAGATAAATAACATAATAAAATTTTTGTTTTGAATTTGATTTTTATAAATATTATAATATATTTCAATATTTTACTCCATAGAGGCACAGTGGCTAATGGAATAGCGTCTGACGTTAGCGTAATGGTAGCGGGTTCGAACTCAGTTCTAACGAAAATTAATCATTTTTATTGTCACACAACATGCAATTTGAGACATTGCATGTTTGAGCGGAAAGCGGAATAAGGAATGTGTTGTAGATAGAGCGAGAAAATAAATATTAAAGTAATAAGTAAGTAGAAGTAATGAATGTTATAATATAGTTTTAATTTATTGTATTTTAACCTAAGATTCATGTTTTGCTAATATGAATTGCTGTTGCAAGTTTTTTTTAGTGGTATTCAAGCGTCAAATGTACTAACATTTTATTTTCCACCACATATTCTTTTAATTAAAATATTTAAAAAAGTAACATAACTGAATAAAATTACTAATTAACGTCTAAAAGTTGTCATTTTAGGCAACATTAAAGAAATAAGGAATAGGTATTAGATTCATATTTAAAAAAGAAAGTGTCAATTTAATAGTGATTGATGTTCCTACTAATAATATACTATATTATTTTTATAATATATATAATAATTTTACTATTACTTTTATTCACAACTCAAAAGGTTACAAATCTACTATTTGTACTATGCAATCACTCAATAAATATTAAAATAATTATCCTTAATAAAATGAGCTTTCAAAGTGTGATATCGTAAGCTTTCTTTTGCTTATCTCATATTCGCATATAATGCCCGATATAACTTACACCGCAGGTCTAGTGGATAAGATTGAAACATTATCTAAACGATAATAATTAACGGCTATCCATCAAAATAAGTTTTTTTTTTTAATTCGAATCGATAGTTCCTGAGATTAAAACGTTGAACCAAACAAAATCTTTGGCTGTATAACTATAAACAAATATATATAAAATAAGTTGAAGTACTTATAAGAAAGTGAATGATTACAATAACACAGTTGAAAAAGAAAATAAAAGTTTTCAAAGCAGATTTATTTCCTAAAACATAGCGAGTATAAATGACAGCTTTTTGTGATTGAAAATATAATTTATATTTTAGTTACATCTTCTCATTTGTTTTGTACAATATTTATGAACTGAAAGATTACTCTAATTATAATAATAATAATAATTTAAAAGGTAAGTAAATATGATAAAAAAAGGTAAGTAAATATGATAAAAAATATAAAAAAAGGAAAAGAAAAGAGACTGTGTGAAAGCTCTTACAGCTCAGCTCTTACAGCTTTTGTCTGTAAACGCGACGGTTTTGTGTTCGATTCCCTCTCTAGGAAACGAATTACTTTAATTTCCTCGCTCTGGTCACAAGACAAAGCGCGGCGAAAAGTTCCGCCACTCAACAGGCAATGTCTCCAAAATTGTGTGGAAAATGGAAAACGGAGGGTTTTAACGCCAGGTTATCTCTGCCCACCCACTAATCACTATATGCGAGAAATATGTTAAAAGTGTATATTTTATTAATTACATATATAGAAAACAGTTTGAAAATATAGCAATATTCATATAATTTATAATATATTTAAAAACAAAAATTATTGATAAAAAAAAATAGTTGCATCGGCCGGGAATCGAACCCGGGCCGCCCGCGTGGCAGGCGAGCATTCTACCACTGAACCACCGATGCTGATTAATTTACCTTCTAAAATTTCTTTTACAATTATATAATAAATAAAATTATAATTTTATTATTATTATTTTATACAAACTTTAATCATTTGTATCATTAGAAAAACCGTAGCTTTTGGCCCTCCGTTCTCTTTTGCTAACCCGCTAGGGATAAAGCGTGAAGCTATGAATGTATGTACCTCGACTTTTTAGGATAGCCACATAGAAGTTTTTTTTCTCCAATCTCGACCCAATTTAGTCATTGATAAGGGAACACCTTGATACTGAACTAAAGTACTAAAATTTTCTTTACAGCATTTTGTTTAAATTTCAATGCGACGTTGACGAAGTAAATAGTGCGCAACTGGCACACCTAAAAATAAAAAAAATAAAAACCATTATATAACATTCTTTATTGTTTTTTAACATGTATTTTTGAAATCTTATTTATAAAGAAATTCATGAACTGTAAGTATATAAATAAGTTCTTTTTTTATTTTGTGCAAGAAATTAACCTAATACTGTAATTTTGGAGGCAACTTAACTTAAATTTAACGATTTTAAGTTTTACAATCGTTTTTAGCAGTATGCAAATGTGTTGTACATAATTGGCGTATTCCGAGTGGCTGTTAAATATTTATGTGGCTATTAAATTTATAACAGTATAATATTTTTGTACGTCTTAATTAGTCCGGATATTTTTATATGACATATTTTTATGAAAATTGTTGCGTGTACATACAGTATGTATTCTTTTATTAGACTTGATTCAGCCATGAGCTAAAGTATTTGCTTTTACTTGTTTTATTTCTAAGCGAATATCGAAAAAAATATTATAACCTTTTTAAACATTAGCTATAAATTTTCTACTTTCTTATCCTATAACACATTATTCTACCACTAAGGACCCTCGTGGCGCAGAGGCACAGCGTCTGCCTAGAGGGTTTGTGGGTTCGATTTCCGCTCGAATCGGAGTATTACTAATTTTCATTTTCTTCGCTCTGGTAACAAGGCAAAAAGCGCGGCGTTTGAGTTGTGCCACTCAACACGCAATGCCTCGAAAAGCAGAAAGCGATGAAAAGGAGTGTCTTAACACTAAGTTCCTACCTTTCCAACGGTTCCCTCTGCCCACCGTGAAACTAAATAAATAAATCAGACAATTCCACCACTTGAAATACAGCGGTAGGATCGCTTCAATTGTTAATATTTAAATACTTTAACTGACTTACATTACATTATAGAGGTTTGTCCCGTTTAATAAATGAAAATAACAAAGAGATATAGCAAAGACGCATTCTAAGTGATATAGGTTATTCTGACCGCTGATACAGTGGGTTACATAGAAACATTAAAAGTGAATATTAACGTGATATCCATTCCATACATCCTGTCCATTCCAATATAAATTAAATGGACTATCCAAAACAAATAGAATTTTTCAATTTCATTTATCAGACCCTGAGATTAAAGTCAAAGAAACTCACAAGCTTTATAATATTAGTACTTAAGTAATAATAAGTGTAGGATATTTTCTTATATAGTCTTTACTTATATTTTACTTCAGAGGAGGCCACAAAATATATCTTTTGGGCGCATTACCAGAAAATGGTTATGTCACACAAATACCAACCACAATAACATACCAAGGCATAAAGTAAACAGGGGTTCATCTGATCAAACAATTCGTTGGAATTCGTCAACTCATCACTAAATTCAGCAAATTCATCGCGTTTCCGTTATACGTAACCACAATCCAGAGAGAAATAAAAGATAAATTTTACTAGAATAGATTAACAATCCTATTGAGTTAACTTTAAATTTATATTTATAATAAATGTACATAAATAAATAAAAAAAATTAAAGAAAATTATAAATAAAAATATTTCATAAAAAGTATTTACTTAATATTATACAGATACAAAATATTAACTCGTGTGCCATATACTTATTACTACCGTTATATGTTCAATCGATGCAAATTATAATGGCTCTGTTGACTTACAGAGACTCATATTTTATTTAATGTATGAAATGGCCTGGCGTTAAGTTCGGCTGACAAATATAAGCTCAATAAAAGAAAAAAGTCTTCGTGACAAATAAATCAAATTAGAGTAACTATCGATTACATTATTGACTATAAAATGTACAAAATTAGACACGCATTAATATAATTTAAACGCTACGTATAACAATTATTGTACTATTATATAAATTATTTCGATATTATACTTTACAAAAAACCTTACACGGCTAAGTCAGACCTTTATTTTATTTAGAATTCCACAGTTGTTCCAGTTGTTTATATCACTGTGGAGCAGACGAGGTGGGTTTGATTGAGGCGGATATTTCGAGTGTGCTTCAGTTTACTATTTGTTTTATACCTTTATTAGAACTTTTAATTAACGTATGCGATTTTAGCTAAAATAAATTCTAATATAAATCTCTTACACTTCGATGGACGGATTGATGAAAGTAATTACTTATATGTGTATACTTAGTATAACATATTTTGTTTCATATTGTTCTAAGAATATATTTATTATAATTAATTTGACTGAGTAATAAATACGTAAATTCACACGAAAATTATTTTAAAAATAAACTTATTGAATATTATGTTAAATAATAACAATTAATTATATAGGGAACCATTTGAATACCGCTTTTTCGTAAATCTAACACTGGATTTTATATATTATGCATATTATAAAAATAATAAATAAGTTAAGATGGCGCTATGTTAACATACTTTCTTATTTCAAGTTTAAGTCGTGTGTTAGTCTCTGCAATGTACGACATGTTACTTCTCGTGGAAATTTACTGAAAGTTTATATAAAGAATGGCAGAAAACTGGAATAGCTAGCACGATATTAGGTTCAGAATTTAATAGAAAGTAGTTAACAAAGTAATAGTATGCTGTAAATCAAATGTGATATTAGGTAAGATATTAGTTGTAAATACTTTTTATAGGTTTAATGTATCAAAATTATTACTTTCTATACTAAATATATAATAACATTTACTTAATATACTGTGGATAAGGAAACAGCTTGTATGACGGACCGAAGCTTTAGACGCTCTGTTCTCTCTAACTTCCCCACCCCATTAGGGGTAAAGCATATTGCTTTGTTATTAAAAAAAACCTAACATTTTTACTATTAACAGCATGGTTAGTACTTTGTAGATATGAAAGGAGTATTTAATGTAGAAAGCTTTTACTTTAATATTAAATTGCGCCATCTATTGAAAAAAATCTGAACTACTTACTATTAAAAAGAACCATTTTATAGTAGATAGTTAAGCCACTGATTACAAGATGTCTATGATACTTCATAATTAACATGCTTGGTCATCCTACTATAACATTCTATGCAGCGATGCGTTTAGCACAAAAAGAATATGGCACTAAAAATAATAATTATATTGATATCATCTATCACAAAATTACATGAAGTATTTATTTATAATTTTATTTAAAATGGGTAAAATAGGTATTTAGTAACTCAATCAATAAGTGAGGAACATATTATGCTATTTAAAATATATTTAAAATAAAAAAAAATAAGAATTTTATAATTTAAAGAGCAAAAGAATATAAATACTAATAAAATTTAGTGGAAATTAATTCAGTTTAAATATCTAAATAAATAAAACACCACACATTTAGCATTGTCTGTGTCCAGTCATTTCAAAAATGTCAAAATAACTCTCTCGATGCCAAATAACTGTTGTTTTACCACTTTTTCACTTCCAAATCTCTTTAAAAAGCATTGAGATTGAGTTCGCCGCGAAACTATTACCTTAAAAGAATATGATGATTTACGAGACATCACTATAAAGTGCTCGCCGTGGTAGTTTTGTGATTTAATCCTTAAGCGTCGAAACGTCAAATTGTTTTCAAACTTGTTTTACGCGTATTTTTGTTAAAATAAGTGATAAATCTTGTATTAAAAAGTAAATAGTGGAATATGGCATCGATTTCGAGCCATTAAGTGTGTGCAATGTGTTTTGAAATGCACTTTTATTGAGTGATAAGGTTAGTTTTTGTTCCCGCTTTTACATTCTTTTGATGTCCTGTACCTGATAGCAGTCTACGGTTCGGTGAGTAATAGCGAGTAAGTTTTCTTATGAAAGATTTCCAAGTATTTGATAAAGCCAATATGTTGATTTGAAGTCAAACTTGTATACATACCAAATGTTTTGATTGAGTGAAGGGCAGGCATTCATATATGTTGTTGTATATTTTTCACATACGGCATTTATTAAATTTATCATATGCTTCTGTTACTATGAGCAATTTAAATATTTTTAACGATTATATTTTATTACAGCCAATAGTTGATTGTGTGATACTTAATGATATAAGTCATTAGCTAGTCATCATATAAACAACATCATAGAAATATGGCAAATGTAAACAATCTAAGCCAAAATTGTATTTTTCATATTATACAGCTAACAAAATATGATCATCTTGAAAAGGTAAGTGTAGTCTGTAGCTGTCAGCTCTAAGTACTCAATTATGCTAAGCTGGGTTCAAATCCCAGATTAAACTGAGATACAATGCATTTAACAATACAGTTTCAATTCCTGTATTATTCAGGTATGATACCTGAATAAAACTATCTAAATTTCAAATAACAAAATTAAACAATGTTTCTTCTATATATTGGGTTCAAATCCCAATGACAGGTAATTTAATATAAATATTAAAAATAGTATTATAAGTACTGTGCTTAAATTTGATGATTAAACATGAGTGTTTCACCATTAGTTTTCTTGGATCTTTTGAAGACATGAAGTGTTTGAGCTGTTATTGGCAGTGATTGGAAAATGAAGTCATTTATCACTAGATGATTTGAATCTATTCTATGGTGTACTGTACTTATATATGATGTTGGGAAATGTGTGAAGGTAAAAAGTTTCAGACTCATGAAAATAGTTCTCAAACCAAAGATTGAGTTCAAACCTCAACCAAATTTTTTCCTTCTTATGGAATAATTTGTATATCTGATATCGTAACACTAGGTTCTCTCAGCCAACCCTGTTATAGGTAAGACAAAAGCATAAAGCTACAATATGTATAAAATCTATATCAAAGCACATAGAAAGTGAAGAATGATGTTTCTTAACACTACATTAGCACTACCATCTACTCTCAATATAGAAGATATGTGAAGATAAACAAAATATTTTGCTGTATTTTCAAAATACAGTGAAAGACCAACTTTTAAAACTAAAGGTTCTATATAGAAGATACTTTGGGTTCAAATCCCAAATATTAAATATAAATACTTGAATATAGTACTGGGTTCGATTCCTAGAACCTAATTAAATAATATAATAAATATTGGATGTGGTGGAAAAGCGTAAAGATAAAGCAGACAAATAATGAATTGAAGTGGTCTTTATTTTATTATATGATGATGAAAAATACAATTTTATTTTTTATAAATTAAATTTCATAGTCGTAATTAAGTTTCATAATCACTATCAGAGCATTCTTTAAAAACATACAGCAATATGAAAAGTTTATTTTTAAATGTTTGTCTGCCTTCATTGATTTGGAAATTCTTTCTTATTTATTATTTAATTAAATAACAATCATGGTGCCATTACCTAATTATTGAAATAATTGTATTCCTTTTTATTTTATTGTATACAATCTAGCAATGCAGAAACTATTTTATTAATTTGTATATTTTGTGAATAAAAATAAATAAATAAATGAATAAAAATAAAAAAAATAATTACCCTGATAAATAAAACAATGCGGGATGGCTGGTCTATTTATTTACCCTTATTCCCTAATTCCCATAGTCTTAATTTATTTTAATTTTATGAGGTAAATCAATGTTGTTGACTTAAAAAAATATACATAATATAGTTTAAGTCAGCAAAATTGGTATATAAATAAAATATTGTAAATGGTACTGTGTTTTATTTTAATCTAAAGGTATGTTAAGGTTAACCAAGGTTATTCTGACAGTTCCAGCGCAGTTCATACCAGGTCGGACGGGTGCAGGTCTCCTTATCCTCAATGGGTTTACATTTTATATGAAAAATCATCAAGCTCATGGAAAGAAACAGTGGTACTGCTCTTCCAGGGATGTTCACGGCTGCAGGGCTGATGTCATAACTTACAAAGGGTTTGATGGCAGAGATTATATATCTATATTCAGAGGAAAACATATACACGACCCTCCAAGACTTCGACAATGCCATGATGGTAGATTCATAAGGGAAAAGGATGTATTCAGACAACAGTTGAAATGAATTTTGTCATTTATTATATATATACTGTTTGTTTTTCAATCATGTGATGTAATTAAATGTACTTATTATTTTTAGTATAGTTATACTAATGTGTCTTTGGAAGCATGTTTCTATGTAGGGACCTGCTAGTTTTTAGATGGAAATAAATATTGATGATATTTTAGAATACAATATTCTGGTATATGTGAAGGTTTTATTTTATTACTTTTTTACCTATTAAACTGTTTATGGAGATGGAATGAGACCTTTTACTATTTAGTTTTATTTTCAATATAAATCTCTATTCCATCATTTATTTTTGTACATATAGTAATTGTGAGGGTGTTTTCAGCCATTTACTACCTGCCGTCTCATAGGACAGGCAGTATGGTGCTCATATTCAAAGACAACAAATATTGGATCAATAATCGCTATCAGAATACTATCAATTGGACATGCAGGGACCGAAAGCGATTTGGATGCAATAGTTGTATCCAAACAACTGTGGAAGGCCGCTACATTAAACACAAAGGCTTTCATAATCATGAAGACAATTATACTCAATATAATTTCAATGACTGAATTTGAATTACTAAGTTCAGTTTTGCCACTTATTACTTTAGTAGAAAGTTGTAGCAATGAAAAAAATAATTGTTTAATCTATTTTCTTGTGTATTAATAAAATAAAGATATGATACTAAACCTTTTTAGTAAGATAATTTTTTAAGGAACATTCACATCATGGGCTTCAATAGTATTACATATATTTTGATTATTACTTCATGTACTTAATAATAATAAAATCTTATTAGCCCCAAATTTTTTTTTTATCTATATGTATTAACAGTAATATATTTAAATGTATGAAATGAATAATTTATATGTTTTAAGCGAATATTTTAAAATTAATTTTAATTTATTGACTCTATACTTAAGTTTACAAATAATCATTCCTTAGTTAGCTAAGCTAGTACGCCATTTTTTTATTATATAAAAGTTGCTTGTATGTATTTCTTAGTATTAATTTTGGGATTTGTGTGATTAATTCATTTTTTCATTACCTTAAGTTTACTTAACTTCTATGATATTTGTAGAAAAACGTTGATCTTACCATATAGTGAAAATAATATTATAACAAAAAAAATTATAAACGACATATTTTAGGGTAATTTTGTCATATTTGTTTCATTTTAACACCTGTATCTATTGATTGGTAAATTCTTAAAACATCTCTTTAATTCGGTTTAAAGGATTTCTCTAGTTCCTTCATTTTTAGTATTTGTTTTATTTCTTCTAGCAATATACGAAGCCTTTATATTATGCATATACCTTAAATAGTAATAAAGTATGTATATTTTATGTCTTCAGAGCGAATTATTATTTTCTTTTTAGTTTCAGAAAGAAGCTAAATTGTTATGTAAAAAAAAGTTTTCACGTAAATTAGGAATTTATTTATATAAGTTTATTTAAGTGTCTAAAAAATTTGTTTACTAATTATTAATAATGGGCAAAAGTACTTTACTACTGTATTTACTACTGTATCATTCCGTTGCATGTATAAGATTTGACACACAGGTTCAAATTTCGCTCAACATATACAAATATGATTGTAGTATATTTTTGAACTCGGGACCTCTTCAATATTGACCAAGAGGCGCGTGCTCATTCATAAATATTTTTCATTTGTTAACGTAGAATAAAACGTGTGTTTTACACAAACACTGTCTACTTTATTTGCTCAACAACTTTTGTACGCATTCTTTATGTACTTATGTAATCTTATAGAATCTAACCTAACCTAAGTACCTAGTCACTGCGGCTATCTTGAAAATTCCTTCTCGTGCCAAATTTTGTTTAAGTAATCTTTTTACTAATGTATGATAAGAAAATAAAAAAATATATATAAAATTACTTTTTAAACAGTATTTTAAAGTTGATTTTTATTTCTATCTCTGTGGCTTATTTGATATATTATGCTAATATTTCTAATGGCCAATAGTCTATTCCTTAATTTTTGTTTTATTAATTCTTAAGTAAGTCAAAATATATTTAAAATGGTTTGCGTTTAACATAAAATATTAAAATTACATTGATATTGGTCTGGAATTCTGTATAAATTTGTATGTATACCAACATAACATGTGAATATACAAAGATTTCTATAAATTTCTAACATGCTCACTTATGTTAATAATTACAATATTGTAGAGGCGAGAAATCGATCTAAATACAACCCATCTTGAAGGGGAAACGGCACAACACTAATTACACTTCTTTCTTTTTTACCTTTAGTGTTGTGCCTACACTTTCCATGCCAGGATAGTTGTATTATTTGCAAATCATCACTTTCTTCCTATATCGAGATTATCAAAAAAAATAGTATATTCTCTACACGATAATATAAGATTTTTTTTTAATTTCCTAAAACCACATTTAAGACATTACAATGGTGTGTAAATTTATATTATCTGAATATTTTATCTATAGAGTCTGCATCTACTCGTTGATTGATTGAGATGACATTAATATATCAAAAAAAAAAAATCATACTATGCAATAATGCGCTGCACCTACTAACAAATAGTCTTTTCCAGCAACATTTATTCATACTTCAAATGGAAGAAAATTCGCCGTGTTGAACGACTATACGTATTCCAAACACTATCCAGTAAAGAACGGATACCGTTGGAAATGTTCCAAGCAGTTCTCGAAGTCGTGTCGAGCTTTCTTAGTCATTAGTCATGAAGGTGAACTTATGCGTAGCTCTAATGTACATTGTCATAAGCCTTAGCATATATCAAGGCGTTTTTTTTAGGTAAATCTAAGTTTCTTTAAACTTATAAATGAACTTTTCAATAAAGGAACTTAAAAATAAATGTTTCTTCAATATTATTTAATAGCATTTCGATGTTAAGAATTGAATATAAGTTGTTGTTAGATTAAAAGGTATATTTTGTATTATTATTAAATTATAATTATACCTTATTTTCTGTAAAGTATCTGTTTGAAGTCATTATGTTTAAAAAAAATCTTTATCCAGTCCCGTCCTGTCCTAAAAAATGAAGTCCCGAAATACATCACAATGCTTCATCTTCATTTGGTATCTATGAATTCACAGTTACTTGACGATTTAGAAATTTTCAGTTCTGATGGTTAAAGGTCGAAACGGTAAAGATCTGCTAATGCTTAACGGATATACATATTACCAACATAAAAATCTTCGGGATGGCTTTCGGTGGAGCTGCACCCAGATGGGCTCTCGAGCCTGTCGAGGATTTCTACACGTCACAAAAGAAATGCTCGTGATCAGAGCAAAAACCCAGCATACCCATCCACCGTCAAGATATTTGTTGGAGAGTATCAAAAAAGAATCTTTAAAGGCTGAACAGGTAAGAAAAGTGTTTTTTTTTTAATGATTTTTATTATATATAATATACGGGTACACTATTTTACACACCAGTTTTTATACTATAAATGAACAGGCAAAGCTTAAAGGTTGTTATCTTATTTTTTATATTGGCTAATTACCGAACAACGCGACGGTTGTAGCATATCAGATTAATTATTTATAAAAATATTAAAATTATCAATATACAAATATCACAAGTTATGATAAAAGTGGACATTTTATAGTAATCGATGTATCAAAATTTGTCAATTTCCAGAAGAATATTGGGTTTTCTAGACCTTAGTATTCTGGAGATTCACAATTATGCAACACTCTGTACAAAGAATTGATCACCTGTATCGATGCCTTATCTTATCTTTGCAGATCATCTCAACACCTCAGCAACTAAATCACGTATTTTTTTCTTTGTTCCAGAATAAACATTATGCTGAAAATAAAAATTCCAGTTTATCATTAAGAATTGCGAATATACAAAGTCGTGTTGGATTTTGATAATAAATCATATACATATATTACTTACATATTATTTATTAAGTACATATTTAAATAAATGAAAGTTTCTTCCATAAATTAAGATAATATCGTAGTTCCTAACAACAGTTGTTAGTTAAATACTGTGTAATAATTATTATACGTTTTGTTAATAATACATTTTAAATATAATAATACTTTAAGGATATATAATATTATTTTTGTGTATTCTTTTGTATTGCTATTTTAATTTAATAATTAATAATATTATATAAAATAATTACTGTAATCAACGAAATATGACTCGTTTCTTACTAATGTTTTCTAATGAAAGCATAATAATAAAATTTTATAAACTGATTTTTACCACCTGTCTTGTATCATAAAACATGAGAGTTATGCGTAGGTAGGACGATACAATAATATGGTATCATCGTGCTGTTCTGATGATGGAGCCAGGACTAGGATCACGAGCGCGCACCTTTTAATTTTATAGGAATATTATTATATTACACATCTCTATAAAATTAATATAAATTAAATGCTGCCAATTACTGTAGTCTTTAGTAAGTGCTTCTATTGCAATAAGCCTAATAAGTTATTTGTTACAATTTAATTTTTTTATTTATAACTTAATTTATTCACTTTTTGACATAAAATTATATCGATATATCGTAAGTGTTTTTAATTGTACCCATCCATTAAAATGGCGACATATAAATATTTTCAAGAAATTTTGAATTTATTTCAAAAATTGTTTTATTATGAAATTTTGCCTGTGCATGATTCACAATATATTAGGTATAAGCTAGTTTTATATTTAATTTATATTATGGTTTTAATATAGATATAACAGTTGTATGGTATTTTGTTTACAGTTGAATTTTATCTCCGCCCCAATGGCCGTATCAACTTGCGGTTGAACAGCTTTACGTTCTACAAGCATTTGAAGGCTAGAAGTAACGCACATCGTTGGAGCTGCACTGCTTACGGCTCGAAATGGAAGTGCAAAGCTCACCTCATAATCACTGATAAGCTCGAAGTTTTGAAAGCTATGGTCTCTCACAGTCACCCGCCGAGTGTGAAGAAAGAACCAAGATCATCTAGGAAACAAAGTCGTTCATGGAATGGGTCAGGCAAGGAGAATGGTACACTATTGCCTCCTCCTGCTCCACCATCACTAACGCCGCTTCACGATTATTTGATAGCTCATAGCGTTTTTAGAAATTATTAATTTTAATTTAGCATTGGTTATATGTATCCGATCGACCTTGATTAAATTACGAAAGACATATTCCGCTTGAACAAAACGAACTAACTAACTAACGATGACATTTTATATTTTATACTTTTTGATGAACTGCGATAGTTAAGTAATGGAGTTAAAATTACTTCGGATATATATTACCATGTTACGAATCCTACTAATTTTTAAGTCTCATTTATGCGTTAATAATATGCTACTGGCTTAGTGTTACCTTTGATACTTGCATATCATCTATTTTTTAGTACGAGAAAATTTTAGTTTATATTGATTTCGAAGACTGTCATAAAAAATCGAGTCATAGTTTAGTTATTACGAAAGTATAGTTGGTGTTAAATTAAACGATGAAGTTACTAATATTGAATACATAATATAAGAAATAATTTGCTAAGTCCATTTAATCTCATATAAATTTGAGACAAGTGCCTTTGAACATTTCGTATTTAGATTTTAGTTGCATATAAGATTCAGCTGGTCTTTTTTTTAAACATTTTAGTTACTATTTTAACATAGGTGTGTGCGATGATTTGTGATGTGTCCAGTATTAGCTATTGTGATACATTGATATTATTAATTAAGACTGTGTGTTTCATGTGATATTCATGTATCTCAACGATTAGATATCGTTTTATTTGTACAGCTATTTTTTTTTTTATTTCATGCATTTATTGGACTAATAATGTCTATTTTTGTACCTACTATTTGTAAGTGAACTTAGTATTGTACGCTGATGCTTTTCCTAAATAATTTCGACATTATAACCCATTTTAATAAAATATTTTAAAATAAATGGAATTTGATTCAGTAAATGATTTAAATATACCAAATTATAACAAACTAATCTCAGTCATGGTTGCAAGTCTGCAATTCGTACTGAAGAAACATGACAAATCGTTTGTTTTCTTTTTAAATATCAATTATTATGAAGACGTTCAAAATATATTGATGTACATATCCTTAACATATAATATGTGACAGTAAATCATAATACATATAGAAGATTTTCACTTAGCACATATTAATTTATTAATTTCAATTTATGACATACTTGTATTGGGTTTCACTTATAAGAATCCTTACTTGGATATTTTTATGATCAATATACATATATAAGATTAGGAAATCAGGAAAATATATATATATTTTTTTATTATTAAAGTTTCACTACAAGATCACCGAAATAGCTGTAACCTTGTGAATAGCTAGCTAGCTTATAAGATATAGAAGCTTTAAAATTTTATTTATTATAATTGATTGCTTATCAAATCCTAAACAGGTCTAAAGTCACATACACACCATGCTAAACGAAAGCTAAAGAAAAGCTAAAAAGAAGTTCTTAAGACAGTGATGGTTAATTCACTAATTTAGGTTAATATCCTATTTGTAATATTTTTTAAGGGAAAATCTTATCTAAGGTTATATCTCGATAAATATTTTAATACATAATATAACTAAATGTCAAAATTTTAGTTCCAGGCATAATAAATTCACAAGGGAAACTAATAGAACTGGCAACTGGCAAGGTACTGTTAATGGTGGACGATTATCCTTATTATTTTAAAGGTTTACTAAAAAGTTACTCCTCGAAACGAAACAAGATGTACGAATGCTGTGAAAGCCTAAAAGTGTTACGATACTGTTGCAATAAAGCTGCGTGTAATGTCTTCCTTCACGTTACCGAAGATCATCGGGTGCTTTATGGTAGCTTGCCTCACAATCACCCACCATCAAAGTACCGTTGTACTGAAAGAGGGAAATATTATCGGATATAAAATGTATGGAGGATTTTTATTAAGTCTAATAGACCAAAATATTAAAAAAATAGTCTATAACATATTATATGATGTAGTGGCATAGCTAGGATGTGCCTAGTGGTGTTAGCAGATCTAATAGGTATACTTAAGGAATTGATAGCATTTAATTTACTTTAACACGAATAATCCGTGGCTGCATTGTTTTATTTAATAAATATATATATTTTTATGTATCTGATGAATTGTTTGGTTCTCCTCCTTAATAATGCTTAATGTAACGTTTTATTTTGTATAAATTTCAATTCACTAATTCCTTTCAACTTCAATTTGGAATATATAAGTCTTACTTATGCCACTACCACGTGAAATATACGTACAGATTATATGCATATAGGTATACAAGAAAAATTATATATAATTAGCATATTATATGAGAACTTTTTTTATGTATTATTATTCAAAGTTTTGTTCAATTTAACATGTTCTGAGCGCTTAATTTTACACATAATAGTAATATTAATATTTTTACATATAAAAATGTAAATAATGTCATATAAAATATTTATTATTATAAAATGCATTATTTTTCACGGTATTTATTTCAATTATGATGCAGGCATTAATTTGACTTATCAACTTCACGTTGTATATAGCTAGAGATGCAGAAAGAACATTCAAACCAAAGACAAAGTGGAATTTTTCTTATTTTATTTATAAATGTAAAATTATGTAGGTATATAGTTTATATTTTGTATGAAATAAATAATCTTTAATGGGGTTCAGATATTATACAGACCTCATCCCATTATATCACATCAATCGATGGAATGACAATTGGAATGTGTCAAGCACAACTTTTCGTTATTTCTATTTGTGATTTTCCACAGGCTTCGTCCGTAAGTAAAAGCATATTTAGCACAAAAAATATTATGACTAATTTTAATAAATAAAAATATTATTTTATTCGCTCTTAAGACACGTTTATATTATTTAGTTAAAAAGTATTATTCTAAAATCATGTTATATTTGTAGCAGGGAAGCTGATAAGACTAAGTAGTGGCAACACTGTATATCTTTACCAAGGATACACGTTTTGCAGAGGCATGCCCATACATAACGGCAAGGCCAGAAGATGGATCTGCAGTCAACATAAAAAGTGTAAAGCTTACATTCACTTGGATAATTCATATAATTTACTGTCCCTTTCGAAAGTTACGCACAATCACCCTCCACCAAATATAAAGAAACTTACAGATGGACTCTATCACCGATTTCCACCTTCAACCTTCCTCTAACTTAAGTTCTAAATTCCATATGATATGGATATCATGGATAAATTTCCTTTATTAGTTTAAATTTGGAAGAACAACTTATTTTCACTTCCTCATCACTAATATCATAACAAAAATTGGCACAGAGGCCATTTTGAATATGATAATTAAAGTAAAACCGCTTCTGTTTGGTATCGCGATACCGGAGGTCTTTTAGTGTCCTCATGAGACAGGCTTAAAAGCCATGTCGGACATTTTGCTTTGCATTTAATTGGCTAAGAGGATGAATGTCTAAAATGTTTTCTCATTATTATATATTGAACTAATTAGTACTTAATACTTATATAGTAAATATGGCGATTTGCTAGTGTAGTTATTCACATTGATCTCAAAGTTCTCAAAACATGACACTAATCGAGAACTCGTTAGGGTCATAGTACACTTTAGTGTGTTTCTATCATAATAATTTCATAGTCGCCAATATAAAAAAACAGCCGGACTATTAGAACTTGTCATGTAACTTGAATTGTCAATAGAACTTATAAGGTAATTATTAATGTAAGTGTGGCTTAAGTTAGAAGAAGAGACGAGGTAGCGATGAATTAATCCGAAATAGTATAATAAATTGGCTAAAACTCAATTTTACCTTTAGCATTTGAAAACGAAACAGATGGGCAGTTTTTTTTTACTTTGCATTTATTTAACGTATTGAAAAAAAAATTAACTCTTTAGTCTACGAAACCACGTGGGTTTCATTGTCAAATATTTGAAACTATATCATTGTAAATTATTCCTTGATAAAACTTAACGCTACGTATATAACGTGAATTGGTTGTTTCATAGATAAAGATATAAGAAAACTCTGGCAAAAAATACTCGGCTTACTGTAATACAAAAGGCCCAAACCCATGTTGTTCTATGATTGTGAAGAGTCCGGTACCCTACGAATTCCAGATGATCTTGTTAAAGTGAGTGTGCCATGATTGGATATGCTCGATTCGATATTTTCAAATCAATCATACTTTTGGAGTCTGGACGTCGCTTACACCAACTAGAAATACTGTGGTGGTCTAGAAAAAGCTTAACAAATTTTCTTGAAAGATTTTCTTGTAGCCTCCACCAAGCCATTTTTCATACAAACTAAATACTAAGGAATTAGTTT
The DNA here is from genome assembly GCA_037127375.1 of Dione juno. Lineage (NCBI taxonomy): Eukaryota > Metazoa > Arthropoda > Insecta > Lepidoptera > Nymphalidae > Dione > Dione juno. The sequence goes on along the minus strand of JAXRJS010000021.1, from coordinate 1,593,951 downwards.
GGAAACTACAACGCGACAGACAGACGTACAGATAAGCATTTACATTGAAACGTTAATCTTTTAATATATCTCCATTGTAATCGGTGGTTAAACATTTTTAGTTACATAAATGATCGATTTTATGATATACCTACCATGTCATGAGTATCATGTCATTTTATTCTTCAATTTTTTTTGTAAATACATATTAGAAATTTGCATTTGTATTCAACGTAATCATTGTTTACTAATATTATTATATACATTTTAAAATAAATTTACATAAGAAGAACATTATTGTTTTAATTGATCTCATTCACATATCAGATTTTAAATAGTTTTTCAAGCGAAACCTATGTATACGAAAATTGAGAGTAAAATAGCGGCGTTTAAATGAGTGTATATGTTATTTCTTATGTAGAGTTTATGTTACGTATGTGTAGAGTGAATAGTTTAGTCTTCAGGATATTATTAAAGATAATATTTTGATGTTCAATACAGGAAAGATGATCAAATTGAGTACTGGCTCCAACGTTTTCTTCTATAAAGGATATACATTTTGCAGAGGCAAGACCATTCAAGCTGGAACGGCGCGTCGATGGATTTGTAGCCAACATAAAACGTGCAAAGTGTATGTACACTTGCACAATGTGACCCATAAAATTATTGTAAGGCCCAAACAGCACAATCATCCCCCCCCACGCCTGAATATGCTCTCTGGAGGGACATATTATCGTGTTATAACAAGAGCACCTTGCCCATAAATAAACATTATTTATAGTTATGTACTATTATATAACTTAGTTCTGATACTATGTCTATATAAGTCATGTGTTTTTTACTAGTCATGTTATTTATAAGCTTCTTAGAGGTTTTTTTATTCTAAATCCATCGGCTACAAATTTTTGTGTGTCGATATTGGATATTTTTTTCTGCGATATGAAACATAATTTATAATTAGAGATAGAAATTAGATATGCTGTATATTACTTAAATCTTAGTCAATATTGACAATTCACATGTATTAATAAATACTCACATAATTAAGTGTACCAACAATTTTATCATAATTATAAATGTTTGATCAATTCTACTCACGTTAACTACGTGAATATTAGATTTATTGTGCATTTAAAATTTAGGTGTCGATAAAGAATAGTAGTGTTTTAAATTATAATATATCTCGTATGTGTAATAATAATATTTATTTTATGTAGTTTAAATATATTAACTTATGCATGTAGCTTCTCTTATTTAAATTAAAGTATATACATTAGAAGCATAGCGCTCTTTTATTTTAAAAATCTTGACCGTTTCTATAGATTTGGTAGATTGGTGTCGGCATATACATATAGTGGCGGCAGTATTTGATATTGAGTAGGATTTAGAAAGTTCCTTGATAAATGAGTGTGGTGAATTTTTTGTCTATGGTTTAGATTTATTAATTTAAAGTAAAGTTCCCAAGGATCAGGTTTTGGTAAAAGAAAAGTGGATCTGCAAAAACAAACATGCACTATATTGGATATTTCAGTCACGTCACACTATTTTAACCTAAATATATAAATACTTTTTCACAGGCAAACTAATACGGTTCACAAATGGAAAAACTGGGTATCTTCTACAGAAATATACATTTTGTAAGCAAAGTGTAATTCGTAGAGGGACAGCTACTCGTTGGGTCTGCAGCCAGAACTCAAAATGCTCAGTTTACCTACATTTAGATAATAATTACAAGGTTCTTTACAAACATCCAGTCGGTCATACGCATAAACCACCAGATTTAGTTGAAGTTGGTACTAATTTGTATGTGAAATTGTGAACTCTAAACTCTATTTACTTTATTGTTTCATGACAAGTAGGAAAGTTTAGGCGTGTTCGCTTTTGCTATATTCTATATACAAATCAACTGTACCGAAACACTCGGTACAGTTTCAGGATTCTTTTTATTTTGTTAAGAATATGAATATTAAGAATTAATAATAATTATTTGTGGGGTATTTTTTTTATAAAACAAATTAATTATATTATATTTTTTAGGTATTAACTTAGATTATAAACGTTAACAACTAATTTATATTAAATACTAGTATACTTTCAATTGTATTGACTGATAAAATAAGAAACGATACAGATTTTTTTGGTTTCATTATTTAATTTTCGACATCTATCCTACCCTTTAGTGTAGGACTACTCCTTGGACTACCCCTTTAGTTAAATTCTGTAAATTATGAGTATAAAGGGGACTAATCAAGATATTATTTTTACTTCAAGGCTTAATAGGATTTGAAGACGGAAAGAAGAGATTTTATTATAAAGGTCATACGTTTTACAAGCATAGTGCCATGAAGAAGACAGGTGGCATTAGATGGCAATGTACAAGGCGAGGATGTCCAGCTTGTGTACATTTGGACGAGTCTCTACAAGTACTGCGGCCACCGCTGTGGATGCATAACCACGCTAAAGTATTACTTCACAAGACTAAAAGTGGATTGTATGTTAGGTTGTAATCATATAATTAAGCTATTACAATATAATTTTAACAAAAAAGTTACGGACGCTATAGTATATATATGGAATGAAATTACTCTATATGTTTTGTTTATTGTAAAATGTATGTGATAGAATTAAGGTAGACATATGTTAAAAAGTAATTAATGTTAAAATTTTAATAATCAATTTAATCTAATATACAGTAAGCTTATAACCTTAAGATAATGATTTATTTAAAATAAAGGAATTGTTTCCTTGGTAAATGATAACTTAGAAAATAATCTATTTGTTATTTTTTACAGTAAATGTAACTTATATACATTTTATTTATAATTTAATATATTTTTAGTTCTATAATTGAAATTATAATATTATTTAAATAAATATCACTGTTCGAATTAAAAATCAATAATTTTATTTACATTCACTAACTAACTCCATTAAACAATAGTCCTTATGATATTTTGTCTTTCAGTTAATATATTCATGACTGCTCGAGGTAAGGCGAGACTGGTATACCATAACTACACGTATTACAAACAAAGCAGGACGAAACATGGCTTCCGATGGGGTTGCACCAAGAACAGGTGGCATAAGTGCAAGGCATACTTGCATTTAGCCGACGATCTGAGTATCATTAGAAGTAATATGCATCACACACATCCAGCTTTCGTATTATCAAGCAAAGATGAATGAATGGAAATTTAAATATAATTTAAATATATTGTTAGGAGTTGTTTTTCTTTTAAAATGTTTCTAAGAACATTTTTTGTTATTTATGTAAGTATAATTAACATTCCAATGTCACAAACGCTACAGTAATAAAAAAAGGCTGCATATTTTTTAAATTTTAAAAATTTTAATTTAAATTTTATACTTCTAATCATGATAACCAAAGAACTAGTTAATATTAATAATTGTTTTGTTATATTTAGAAAACCGTCTTAGATATTGCAACTATACTGAGCTTATTATTCTACGAATTGATTAAGAGTCTAATATTTTGTAAGACAGTTCTATTTTTTTAAGCTTGGTGAAAATGTAGCGTTTTAAAATTATTCTACGTATTAATTTAATTATTCATTCCATATGTCATATACCTATGGAAAGCATTTAAATGTATGGTCTCATTTTTTCTTTTACAATTTTTTATATTATTTATGTGAGGGAAAATGCCCTAAGTGCTTGAAGGCAATTTTATGTTTTAACAGATTTTATAACAGCGTAGTCGTTAGTATTAGATATATACTGTTAAAAGCGCCCTTGTTAATAATGCTTACAAAAAAAAGTAAATCTGTAAAGTGCACAGAGAAAGACTGGTCAAGACTTTACGTATATATATGTAGAGTAAAACCTATGTCAGTAGATATCTTTGTTTTTTTTTTGTTGACGATTGTTAAGATAAAATGAAGTATAACACCCAAATAATTCTCACTCGGGAGAACGACTCATTTAATTTGAGGCCACCACTGAACATAATCTATCGAAACTTTGTGGAAAATAGGTAAAGTAATAGGTGTGTTTAGACACTAGTTTTCCTATACCTATCCTGATATAAGCGAAATACAGGGATATACTTGATGGAAAAATAATATAGGCACATGCTATGCACGTGATAATAGACAAGTGATAAAAGACTGTACTTAATTTTATATTTTATTTTAAAAAAGTTGGTTTAGAGTTAGTTATCCGGTCTTGAGTTATTTACATTTTTATTCATACAGTTTAACAAAAGAAAATGCTCATATTACTTAGTACTAAAGATAATGGAGAAGCGTTTATTTGTTAGCTCACTATTTAGTTTTATATTATTAATCATATATATTGTTATATATGTATGTATATTTACAAATTAAATAAAAATTGTTAAGTATATATAAGAATATATAAGTTACATGTGCGTAAATATTTAAATGAAAAAAATGTGATATTTTAACAATTTTTAAGTTGTTATACCACAATAAAAATAAGTTGTAACAAATGTATAAATAAGCATTTCGTCCTAGCCCGATAAGAACGGATGGCTTAATTAGCAGCGAGCACTTGAACGGTACCTAAGAGGTGCAAGTTCAAATTTTAATCGTTGAAATTTTTATACATTTACTAAAATATATAAAAAAAAGTGATTCTCAAAATGACCTAGTCAATGCAACAAATATTGTCCAATTTTTATTTATTTGACAGCTTTAATAAAATTTTATCTGTGATTTATTTCATCGTAATGTAAAATTTTAGGTGTAACGAAATATTGTTTAGTGCTTGTAATTTTTTTGTAATATTCTGTTTTAACTGAAGTATAGAAAAATAAATTCAAGATTTCAGATAATATTATGTCCGACTTTTTTATTCTTAAACAATTTAAGTAAAAGTGTAAATTAATATATAACTATGAATATACTAAATACGATGGGTTACGCCGAAACGATCAATGTGATGTTATATAGCCTCACACTTTCCTCTATAAGTCGGCTATCCAGCATAGAAAGATTTTTTCAATTCAAACCTGTAGTTCATGAGGTGAGAGCGTACAAACAAACAAATTCTTCGCCTTTATAATATTAGTATATATTGCACATTTGATGAAAAAAACAACAATGAATAATTGGGAAATTGTAAATGACTAACAAAAAAAAATGGTAAAATTGTAATGAACCCGCTGAGTTTCTTGCGCCGGTTCTTCTCAGGTCTAAGGCATTAACTTTAGTGAACCGGTTGTAATGTTTTTGACGTACAAAAAATTATTCATGTATTCTTACTTTGAATGAATTATTTGAATTAGAATACAACGTTTTGTCATACAAAAATATAAAAAAAAAGCGTGCTCTTTTTTTAATCTAATTATATTGATACTTATATAAAGCTAATATATTGATACTTATATAAAGCTTTATTACCTAGCGACTTAAAGGGGCGGAAACAGGAAGATATGATTGAGAATTAAAATAATTTAATTGTGATTAAAATATTAAAAGTATCGAAAATTAATACAAATAAAAAGTACATTTTAAGTTTTGTTAATAATTAATTGTTATTTATTTGTTAATGTACCTATTTATAAGAATTACATAAGGTAACTCGATCGGAATTGTGTTGTATGGACACTTCATCACTCCTTAAACGTCCCACATCGTTCGTGTCACATTACCTATCGCGTTTTATCTGCAAACTACTAACTATACTCTTATGCGCGCAAAAAAATTTCACTTCAAAATTAGAAAAAAAAGACATACCTAAAAAACTTAAACTTAAAATAATCCATTACATATAATAAGACGTGTTTTTCTTCAGTATGAGTTATCTTCTCTTACAACAACCTGTGTCCCTCAAGAACCAACCATCAAGGACTAGTAGTTAAAGGCTAAACTACATAGTTTTCCAAAACAAATCTTTTAATACCAAATTTAATATGAGATTCCTCCACTTTCTTGGTTCATTTCTATATAATCAATGTAATAAAATATTAAATGTATACCCTTTAAATAAGTATCGCTGCAAAATAGCGGTATATGACTGGTTGTCTAAACTAAATTATGAAGAAACTGAAAGGCTACTCCATACAATTATCTGAAAGAGATATACACTTAAACACACACTCACACGTCATATTACACACCTACACTCATACTTTAAGCCTCATATATGTATATAGATATAAGAAGTTTTAAATTTCATCATGTATATATGACGGAAGGACCTGGCGACCTGAATTACAGGGAATCCTACTTCAGCTATGCCAATTAAATTATATGTTACCGTGCTAGGATAGTATACTTTTGTAATTTGTACTAATAATTTGTGCTAGTTAAATAAATAAATTAAAAAATTAACACCAAAAAATTACATCGTTGTCCTAATAATAACATAGGGCGAAGGCTCAGTTTATTAAATTCTTATTTTTGCAAATAATAATATTTTTGTTACAGTTACGTTTACTACATCTGCAAATGGAACGAAAATTCTTAAATTTAAAGAGCATACGTACTTTAGGAGTGGTTCCGTCTGCACGCCCTCTGGCGCGGCAAAGTATACATGTACGAATTTTGTTAGCGAAGGCTGCCTAGCATTCATTATTGTTGATGCTAACGGCGTTATCATACAAAAGTGGACTTATATGGATCATAATCACACACCAGAAAAATTTCCTAAGATAAAACCGACTAATTGGTGCAAAATGCTGGAATAATATATGTTATGTTATAAATGGTTTAAATGTTATAAATGGCTGTTTATAATTGTTTTTATATTGAAACACGATAAACCAAATGATGGTAGAGCTTAAGAAATTTAAATGATAAATAATGTTTAATAGTTTCATTTTCTAAATTTGTATTTATTATAAGATATATGAAATAAACTTGATAGTCCTTTATTTTTTTGTTATTTTATATACCTATGTTGGTCAATCAAAACACATATATATATAATATATATATATATATATATATATATATATATATATATATATATATATATATATATATATATATATATATATATATATATATATATATTTAGTTGAATTTCATTATGTTTTTCATTTGCTTTTTATTGGAATTTTACTATTAAGCTGTTACGACTGCATCATGTTTCGGGTGACTTGAGTGCAATTGTATTATGAATCCTTTTATCGACATGATGCAACTGTATCTATAGTATGGAAGTTGGCACATAAAACTTTTTATTTGGCAAAACAATCTTGGCAACGTCTCAGTTTTTATCCTGTAAACGTACGTGTACGTGAACTATTTTATATCACATTCATACTAATATTGTATACTTCTATTTTTAGCAACGTACATCAAACTTGAAAAAGGAAGCACACTCCTTATGTACAAAAAATATTCGTTCTTTAAAAGTGGATATATAAGAAAAGGTGGTTTTCGTTATACCTGTTCCTGTAGTAATAGCAAGGGATGCAAAGCATTCGTTCACGTCAGTAAAGATGACACTATAGTTAACTCTATGACTGACCACAATCATCTGCCATTGTCATACATGCGTATGAAGAGCGGTGTATATGTAAAGATATAAACATTTTATGTTCACAATCTGTTGTGTATACTGTAAGTTGTTATATATTTTGTTCGCTTAAATACTGTAATCGTATAGTATATTTTGTATCTTCAATCGTATTCTACTGTCGACTACTTGTCGAGCTATTTTCTAAGCATCCTCCTTAAATATTGCATGCTGATGACAGAAACTTACACCTGCAGTCCAGATTTTAATTATATACTATATATTATATATAGTATATATTTATATATATACATATATATATATATATATATATATATATATATATATATAATATATTATATATATATATATATATATATATATATATATATATATATATATATATATATATATATATATATATATATATGTGTGTGTTACTGAATCTATGAAATTAAACCCACATTTGTCGCGCTTAAGATGTCTCAATTATGTCACGAGTCAGTCAACTTTGTTAACCTGAATGTATTTATTATGTTAAAAATGTAATGCTTGCAAGTCGTTACATGATAAAATCGAACACTTACCCAAATGATCTATAATATTTTACATTTCTTGTAGTGTATTTCATCACACCTTCGAAGCTCCATTTTTGTGAAGAATATACGTATTTCAGAGATGAGTCCTTCTACTATGAAGATTGGCAATTTTGGAGATATAGCTGTTCTTGTTTGGATAGTAAGAATTGTGAGGCCCATGTGTATATCCATAAAGATGAAATCATTATTACCGATGTAAAGCACAATCATTCTCCCCTTGAATATGCTAGAACTAAGAAAGGACTTTATTTAAAAAAATAATTTATCAGAAAGAAACATGATGATATATACATACATATTATATATTTGATTTATACAGTGGTGGATATACCAGGGGACTACGTAGATTTGAGCCTAGGTTGGCAGATTTTTGGAACGACTTTATAAACAGATTTTTTTTGCTACCTCATAAAAATCTAAAGACTTTTGTATGACAGTTTGCCGATTTCTTTCCTTTCTTACTTGTCAATTATACGTTTATAAGATCCAGCAAACTTCATATTCTAACGTAAAACAAACAGTTTGCCGCAGTGTTAGAATTGTTGATATAAGAGTGACAAATTATGAAATTATGGAAACATTGAATGCGTGTAAATTTACCACTAGATGAAATTTTTGCTGTATTGTTATCAATTGAGTTATATCAAAATTACCTAACTACGTATTATTATATAGATATATTTTAAATATAAATAAGAAAAATAGAACTCTTCTATTTATAATTTTTTTTTCAATGTAATGTAAGTTTAGTTTAGAAATATACTGGATTGCCACTACATATTTTACTTTACAATTTATCCTTTATATAGTAGGGTAGACTGAGAGAACCCTGGTTTTCTGGAGTCGGAGGCAGTAGACCAATGTGTTCAAATTAAGGACAAAAATTGCATGCTGAGTGACGAAACTAAACGTCGCCCCTCATCTTGTAGGATAGCAAAGAAAAAATCTAAACCTCGCGTTATTTGGTCTACAAAACTTTGGAAAGTCACAGGTCACAATGGGAAGGATTTCGATCCTATTAAAACTGAAGCTTTATTTTTTAACAATAACTCATATACTTTTATTATATTAAAAGTGTTAATTCACACTAAGGTTAGATAAATACTTAAAGTAAAAATATACAATATTTGAATGCAGCATAATACTATATTTTGTTGTTTTATATGTTTTCTTTGAGTAATTAATATATTGTTTTGTCAATGTATGTGATAAATGTGTAATGTTAAATTGTTAATAGACAATATTTAATTCCGTTTTTTCATACAGTGGTAGTAGAATAGATGATAAAGTAAAATTAAAAGATTAGATACTACTATATTATAGTTTTTAAACAAATATAGTAATATATATTTTTTTTGCATACTTTTATTTTTTATACTAAACTCTTGTTTAACTTATCAATCAAATTTAATGCAGATTTCAACTTAAATAAACCATTAAAAAACTATAAAAATAGCTTTTGATTATTTTAATCACAGCTTTTGAATGTACTAAAAATTTGGCCCTTTTCAGAAATAGCAAAGTTCATTCAATTGGCTACCGGAAGCAAAGTGTTGCTCTACAAAAAGTATACGTTTTCGAGGAGTGGAAAGGTTCGGGGTGGAGGATCTAGATACACGTGTTCTAATTCCCATAGCAAAAATTGCAAAGCCCATGTCCATGTCAGTAAAGATAATTATATAATTTTGGCGGCTACAGAGCACACTCATGAGCCTGCTAAGTATATGGCGACAGATGAAGGCTATGTACGGATCAATTGTAAATATCCATCTCATTATAATGTACAAGCGGAAAATTTTTCCGAATAACTTTTATGTATTAAACATGTCCAGTGATTGCCGATTCTAGGTATGCTTTTTTGCAATATTTGTGCAATAGAAGTTTTTAGGTACGTTTTATATATATTTTTAAATTAAATGTAGAATAAATTAGATTAGAAATTAAATTATTTTTTATTATTTTGTGGTGAAATTAAATTTGAAATATTGTCGCATTTTTCTTAAATTTTTAATATTAGTTAAAAAATCGATAAAATTATTTTTATTTAATCAATAGTTTATCGAAAGTATTTAATACATAGGTATTTGTGATTCATATATGTATTGAATTATTACATATATTTTTGGATGTAAGGTCAACCTAACTTCGACGTTAGTCTTATAAGATTATTTATTTGTTATATGTAAAGACTTTTATAATTGTGTAAAGTTATTTCTTAATTCAATCTTCTTTGTGTGTTCTCCAAGCAACGTGATGTTAGCGAAGTGAACTCTACTAGAGTGGTAGTGGCACGCTTGGACACTAAATAGCGAACAAAATAGAAGACGTATTATTATACGTCTTTGATGTATATTAAAATATTTTAAGAATATTGTGCATTAAGCCATAGATTATGTGAAATTAAAATGTAAACAGAAATAACTAAGATATATATATGACACAATTGACAGTGGGCTTAACATTATGTATATAATATACCTTCTAATGGAATGGAATTTCCAAAATATATTTTATATATATATTTTAATGATATTCGAACCAATATTTTGTGATATTATCATTTTACATACAAGCCCTTCTGCATTATTATATTAGATGATGTTGATTTTACTGGTATTGCAGCCGGAAAAAGCTTTTATTAATAATAAACACTGATATAAATGGAAATTGCAGAAGAATTTCATACAGATTATTATTTTATTGTTATTTTTATTATCTCTGTGTAGTTCATATAGATGTAATAGTCATGATCCATATATGGTACAGTGTGATAGTAATATATACATTTATTATTGTTTATTGTTATGTAATCCACCTTTAAAAAGTTATAAATTTATTTATGTTTGTAGAACATTTTACGTCTTACAGAAAATAATAAAAAAAATGTTTTGTCATGATAAGCTTTATTTAGTAAAATTTGGCGTATTTGATGTTTGAATTGATTTATTCCAAGTTATAAAAATTTTCAAATTTGATGCGTTTAAGTGTGAATACGTAAGAAGACGTTTTAATGTCCTAATTTTTAAAACTTGTATATGCTTAGTTAAAGTTAAAGCTGTGGCCATTATTATAAATAAGATAATGGACGCAGATTAATGTATAGTATTTTGTTTCTTCACACATTGCCGAAGTAGCAGTACGTTATAGGTAATCCCGATCGCTTTCAAAAGGAAAGAGGTTCTCAAATCGATTGTATGTTATTTTTTGTATGTTTGTCACGCGAGTACTCCGCCTATTCTGATGGTTTTTGATTTAGTTTGCGCTTTACGAAAGTACCGGCATGAAAAGTTATACTTATTTTTAACTTAAGTTGTCAACTCAATGGGTATTATTATTTTCGTTCCCTTTTACAAATTAATTATTTGTAGTTAGCTAAGCTAAACTTACAAGCTAGTGTAAGTGCGTACTACAGTTGTAATGCAGTTTTAAATAAATTTCAATATCGATCATTCCTGGTTGTTTTATATGATTTATATGATGTATTTACAATAAATTATCATCGTTATCCATCCAATTATAATAAAGTCAGGTCTTCATTATGTAATAAATATAAAATATAGAATTCGAGCTAAGTTGTCTTTACAAAGTTCTGCATTCAAAAGTAATAAAACGAAATGCTGACTGGCAACTGGCTAGTACGAGTTTCGTCGGTGAACATGTTGTTAGATGTTTTAAGTCGTGTAAATGTTGCCGTCAATGATTTCATCATTCACTTGGTGAGTAATTTTTATAATAAATATGTAATTATTATATGGGTAATTCCATGAATATTGGACAACTCTGTCTTCGGAAATTTTCGCATATTTATTTAAATATAATTTTTAAATAATAATGCTGATTAGGTTGATTAAGGTTGCATTTCTCTTTAGAGATATGCATATCCGCATAAATATATTAAAAAAATCTTATTTTTATCTTATATACTACAGCACATAGTGAAAATGTCAGTCCCAGCCATGTACTTTCATTAAAAGTTAGTGTTTAGTACCATAATTCTTGAAATCCATTAACTTAATAACGTAAACTAAATACTAATAAAAACTAATAAACTAAAAAACATATCCATTGCAAAATAATCCATATCATTATAAAAAATTGATAATATTTTTTAAGAATATTAGTAAATTAATTTAAGTCAAATGTTGTCCACAACAGCGAAATTTCAAGCTTCTAACGAAATTGGTTGCTTCCTAGCTTACCAAATAAGGGAGTCTATGAACGAATGACAAGTTGGCATTATCAAAAGTGAGAATACACGGGTGTCAGCCATTTTGTATCACAAATTTCGAGCGTCAAGTTTAGGGCGTGCACATGTTTTTCTAGTCAAGGACGCTGACGTCCTTGACTAGAAGTAGGTAATTAGGTAAGTAATTAAACGAAAATAATAGGTATATTATATTTGTTATTTTTTAATCTTTACAGCCAATAAGTGTCATCTTTTCGATATTTGAACAAAAAGGTAAAATAATTCAGATTTTAACAGGTGTATTCTTAATTTTTGCTAAAATTGTCAGTCCCTAGTATTTCAGTCCCTTGGCATAAATGTGACTAGGGACTGACAAAGAAGCTAGGGCCTGATGAATTAGTATATTAGGCATGCATTAGAAATCAAACTATGTTTGTTAGTTACGTCACTGTATTAAATCAATTATTATTTTTAGAGAAGCCATCGCTTAAAAAACAGCAAAAATTAACGAAGGAATAAATAACCTCAATAAAATCGGATGCTGCAAAGGCTCGCTTACAAAAGATTAAGAATGATCCTGTTTTATTAGATCAACACAAGAAGAAAGAAAGACTAAAGTATTTAAAAAAGAAAGAGAAAGGACAGCGAAAATTTATCATGGACCTGACTGCAAGAGGCCAAAGAAAAACTCGAAAAAACTGGAAGAAATATTCTTTGGATTACAGACGAAATATAAAAGTTCAACAACCTGGTAATAATAACATTTCGCATAAAACGCCGCCCTCATCTGATGATGAAATGATAACAGAAAATGAGCCTCCAATACTTTTAAAGCCAAAGCCAAAAAAGGAAGTAATCGCCAGTGAAAGTTTAGAAATGTATTATTGAAGAAACAGTTTACGGAAATCGCTGAATCTTAAAATCGAGAGGATCCAAATCAAAGCGGTGAAGTGGTTAAGAAGGCGTGGTTTGGTGAAATTTTATGTACTCAAATAACGGTTTTATGTATCCAACTAAAAAAACTAATATCAGGCCTAACTTCTAACAAATACAAACTATGGCGACTTCATAATACCTTTATAACGCAAAAAAGGCTAAAAAGAGAACAAAGGAAAGACATTGAAGGTAAGAGAATGTTCTAATGTTTAGTTTTTTTTAACAGTAATTAACTTTGTCATCAGTCCATAGATAAATTGATCAGTCTAGACTCCTAAATTGTATAGGAATCACTTCTCAATCGTTCCCTAGCCAAAGACGTCAGTCCCTAGTCTTTAAAATCCCAAATTTCTCTTAGATTACTAGATTAAGTGACTATAAATATAGAAAACTTATTTAATTATATATCTAAAACTCTACATGAAAATTTATTTATGATTTAATTATTATATGGGGAAATGATGCTCATAAAATACCCTATTTTTGTGGAATGACCCATATATATGTTTTATTTCTTTTAGTTTTGATTTAAAGTGAATTCAAGCGAATTCGAATTCACTACTAAAATAATGACTTTCATAAGCATACGACCTTATATACTCACGTGTTTTTATTGCAGATACTATATTATTCCCTAGAATGTTTAATTTCTAGGATATTCGAGGTACCTACCTAGAGTAATCCACTACGGTACAGAGTGTCCGAAAAACACCGAAAGATACGAGAAAACTGTGAGACAAAATTTTTGAAATATTATTTTATACTAGATTTTCGTATAGATATAACTAATCATTGGGAATATATGTATTTATTCCAGTTTCACACTTTATCCCATATGGTATTGATAGTGATAACCTGTATATTCTAAGTAATCCCAGAGTTTAGACAGTCCAGCTTTATCCTGCCAGAGCTGAATAATCAAACTAATACACTATATCGTCTCGTCCAATAGGGAATGAACCCATAACCACCGCATACAATAGTCTCCACTATAGCCCCGATACAATGTTAAATATATTGCTTGGAAAATTACACGTGACTTATTTAAATACTTCGTTGTACGTCATAGCAACGCCAGAGTAGATTTTTTATTTGTAATTGATTACAGACACCATGCTGTTGATACTAAAAAATATTAATAGTTTAAATATACGTACGCATTGGTTATAAAAAGTGCTATGACTAATACGCTGTCTGTCGATATAAATGTGAGCACCGAAATGCAGGTATACAAAAATAAAGGAATGTAAGAAACGCTTACTTAATTTGTACTCACATTTAATTTTTAATTATATATAGACTTATAAAACTAAAATTGCAACGTATAATAAAGTACTATAGTATACAGTATAAAAGTACTATAGTTTCGATAAATATATATGCATACAATTGTGATGTGATTCAGTTTATTTGAACATCTGGGATATTTCAATGTGATGTTTGTTATAAGCTCCATCAACGGATCAACGGCAGCCCACGGGTAGGAGACCTCGGTAGCTACTTACGTTACGTACCTTAATTCGCATACCAGCTAACTTAATTTTGGGTCAAATTAACAAGAGACGTTAAAAACGTTAACGATGTTTTTTTTTCAGAGCATTTATTAACAAAATATTAATTAAGATAATATTACACATATTCCTGTATTTTTAAGACAATCATTCGTTTTTCTTAAAAAAGTAACAATGTCTGTAATGCCTTTAGGTTTCGTTAGCTGGTATGCGACTTAAGGTATCGATCTATATACGCATATGTAAGCATATATAAATATATGAGTTTGTTTTATATTATATAACATTTAAAGGTTTTATATGTATAATATAATAAATAATATTTTTTTTTGTCATTAGTTCAATATATACGTCTTACCAATGGGAAACAACTGGCCATGGTCGATGGTTTCACTTTTCATAAGACAGGGTCGACTAAAACAGGAGGCATGCGATGGCGGTGCTCACTCAAAATGAAAGGCTGTCACGCCTACTTCGTCCTATGTGAGGATACAGGATGCAAAAGAGTATATAACAATTATCATAATCATCACCCTCCACAATATAAGGAAATTAATGGGCTTTTTCATAAAATATAATATTTATTATCTAATAATGTATAGTAACATAGCTTACTGAAAAAAACTATAGTAACAATTATACATTTTCTATTATAATTTTTTGAGTGATTGTAGAGTTGTATTTTTAGGGCAACTGGTTGGGCAATGGGTTCAACTTCAATGAAAATATATATATATATATTATATATATATATATATATATATATATATATATATATATATATATATATATATATATATATATATATATATATATATATATATATAAAATTTATTATATAAATTTGAATTAATTATAATTATAAATGTTATTTTCTTAGAAAGAGAAAGAGATAAATATTCAAAGCAAGTATTTTATTTGAAAAGAAGAAGTGTAGTTTATAATTGTTATACTAATGGATTGAAAGCTTCATTCTTTGCCCCGCCTGTAGCAGGCTTGGCAGAGAGGACTTTGTGTCAGAACACTCTGTTACCCCCTCTTCCCACCCTACATTTAGCACTTGGTTATTATTACTTTATTAACAATAGTTCACTTATTAATAATTCTAATTCTATATATTATATTAATTCTATATATAAATAGTACCCAAGTTTCTAGTGGTTTGTGTGTAATTTTGCTTTGCTATATTTTAGCTTGTGACATCTCTGTCAAAGGTGTTTTTAATAAATTATTTTAAAATAGTTACTTTATAAATGATGTGTACTTATTTATGTTTATGACTAACACTAAAGTAATAAATAAAGGATGATATAGTTTATTTTGTATTTATTTTTTATTTACTCTTAGAACATATATAAAATTACGAAAGGAATTTATAATAATAGCTATAGTGAAATATAATTGAGAAAATTAATTCTTATGTATTATCCTTATTTATATATAAAAGTATTTTTTGCGGAGAGTACACAAATGTAGGTA
The DNA here is from genome assembly GCA_037127375.1 of Dione juno. NCBI lineage: Eukaryota > Metazoa > Arthropoda > Insecta > Lepidoptera > Nymphalidae > Dione > Dione juno. The sequence goes on along the minus strand of JAXRJS010000021.1, from coordinate 1,577,812 downwards.
TATATTTATCAACTTTACAATTTTTTTCCATATAAAGGAAGGAAAAACATTAAAATATATTAAAAAAAAATGTATTTAGCTGGGCTTGAACCCCCCGTCCCTATGTAGGAGTTCAAGTGTTTTATCTACTAGTCCATAGGATCTGATCAAGCTATACGTTGTAATTCTTTTTTTTTTTATATATGAAACCGATATCACGATTACTTGTCAGTATGTTATTATATTCTCTAATCACAAAGTAATTGATGTTAGTGTACTTAATATATATAAAAAAATTGTAATATAAAAATTCAATTAAAATTACATTTATTCTGTTTATTAATTATTTTTTAAATATTAATATGTAAACGAGGAAATATGATTTTTACAATACAAGTAAGATTTGTTCTCTTCCACCAGATCCACATTTCATAACAACGGTGAATGGGACAATACTGTTAATAATAAACAACTACTCGTACCACAAAATTGCAGGCGTCAAATACGATGGTGGTATAAGATGGCAATGTTCCCAACGCAAGAAGATGAAATGTAAAGCTTTTGTGGTGACGTCGGAAGACGAACAAACTATTTACAGGATAGGTGGCTTCCATAATCACGATCACCCTGTGTTTAAAGAAACGAGTGCTGGATTTTATAGAGTATAAATTGATATTTTGTATTTTTTTTTGCTGTGTGTTTAGGCTGTACAGCGTGTGTTTTAAGATCTCACAATTATTTATCAGGTGTATATAAATTAATACTTTTTATATTTTATATGTTCACCCTTTGGGATAGCTAGCTAACTCTGCTAGGTATTGCTTAACTTAAAGGATTTTTTTTTGGAGAAATGGTAAAGTCTATTTTGTCAATTATATTTGGGAGCATTGAAGTATTCCATTGCATAACGTAATTTTTGAAGATTAAAATACAATAAATACTCAAATACCCCCTTGGTACATGTTTCCTTAAAACTTAGCATAATTTATCTAAATTTACTAGCTACGCTTTTTAAAAACTTTACATACACGTGTTTGAAATATAAAAATATACGAGCTGTAGCTAAGGAGCTGCGGCTGTAACAGGCAATTTCATTTGGGTAAACTACAAAACATAAATTCTGTATATATATATCTCCTATATTCCCCAAAGACATTATATGCCAAATTTCAGAATTTTGCACTGCATAGTTTTGTCTGTGCGTGTCAGTTAATCACTTAATCTCTATCAGTAAAGGTAGGGGTATATATATATATATATATATATATATATATATATATATATATATATATATATATAAGGAATTAATAACTATGCTTATGAAATTTTATCGTTACGTTACGTTAGAAACGTATCATAGGACGCTGACGTTGACATTTGTGCATAACGAATTGAAATTATTCCAGTTATTTATTTTTCTTCCACTTAGCATTATCCCGGCCTATTGCCAGGGTCAAGTCCAGTCCAGTTATTTATTTTTCTGACGAGAAAAAATGCGTTGTGGCTTTAACTTCTTCTAAATCTTTATATTTGTATAGAAATTTCCTAAGTTTTCAAATTCAATTCAAATCAAATCACCTCTCCCCTCTTCCCCGCGCAGTAGTACAAAAATGATATTTATTTATAGAAATATGCAAGAGATATTTTCTCTTGCATATAGTCGCAGTATAAACAATTATAATTCTATTCTAAACATCATAATTACTTATTATTTATTCTTCTTCTTCTTCTTGGCATTAGTCCCGGCTTTTGCCAGGGTCTGCCTTCCGACTGAGCCTACTCCACTTTGCACGGTCTTTAACATCCTCAGTGGATAATTTATTGGCTCTCATGTCTTGTGTCACGACATCCAGCCATCGCTTCCTTGGGCGTCCGGGTGGTCTAACTCCAGGGACAGACATGTCAAGGCACTTCCTTCCGACATAGTTCTCAGATCGGCGCATAACATGGCCATACCATCTCAATTACTTATTATTTATTATATAACTGAATATTTTTTATAGGTTGTTGCTTAAAGTAACTAAAACGACAGTACTTAATATTCAGTACTTATATTAAACGATGTTTAAATGTGATTAAATATACAGAATTATTCGGTACTAAATTGTTAATTGTAATTAGAATTTAGTTTCTATTAAGAGTTAAGTCGTATTTGAATTAACTTGCATATTACCTTAAATTAATGGTTTAAGTTGTTAACACGTGTAAAAATGTAGGACTTTGTTGTAATTCTTGCACGATTTTAACTCATTTTTACAAGAAACTCTTTAACAGGTAGCCTATCTATGACCAGGTACTACTGCAAATTGCTTGTAGATTTAGTTGGCAAAAATATGTATTTTTGAATACTAAACACTTTGAATACGACTTCTCCGGTTTAAGAGTTTTATTTAAAACTCTTATAAGACTTATAACTGTATCAGCACTTGAACGATTTGTTTAATTTGGATTGTGACACATTTTATGTCCCCCACTTGGTTTTTCAATGTAATAAAATATATTTATAAAATTTATGTCTACATGGTTTTATTTTTATTTATATGTAAGTGAATTTGATTGTTCAAAAACTACAATTGAAATTAAATGAAATAAATAAGAAATGTTTCGAAACTAAACCTCATACTTAATGTATATTTCTAAGAGTTGAATGTTATATATTAAAATAAAATGTCAATTTGCCTGGAATTTATGTGTGTATTCATTCTATAGGCCCATCAGACTATAAAACTCATTAAGCTTGCACAAAATGTATGTGAAACTTACTTTAAATTTACGTTAACTTCAAATGTGTAATATTGGTATATATATATATATATATATATATATATATATATATATATATATATATATATATATATATATATATATATATATATATATATATATATATTTTTTGCTACTCTTATATATATATATATATATATATGGCTGTAATTACAGACGTTATTCTTTATAGTGTCTGTTACGTCGGACGGATAACTTTATTAATGCTTAACAACTATTTGTACCCCAAAATAGCGACCGTGAAATATAACAATGCTGCCCAGGTATAAACTAAATCCGTAAGGGACGTATGTTTATGCAAATGCATAAGAGCAGGAAACAGCGTTGAATTACGTTGGTTTTTGATATACGAAGAACAAGTAAAGTGATTTTACTTCTGATACGTTTATATATTTTTTTAAATAACATACAAATATTGCTTTACCACAAGTACGTACCGTAGTTTTCATTTTGAAACGGGATTGATTTATTCTTGTTGGTTGGTTAAAAAAAAGTGTTATAAAACAGAGCTTTTGTAGTGTTAAAATGATGTTGACAAGAACTCAAACTATTTTCATAGTTTTTAATTGAATTTATTCCACATAAGTGTAGTCTCGATGTCTGTATTAACAAATATTGCAATTTAAAAATGTCAGTATTCGAATAGACGTTTAATTCTAAATTATGAAACTACATATTGTTTATAAGTAGAACAAAGGAGAGAAAAAAATATTAAAATTGAATTAAATTTAGTACCTAATGTTTATAATTAAATAATATTTTTGCATAATATAAATAGGTATAAAATATAATTTTTGAATGAAATTCGCATTTGTTAATGTGGAAAGCCGTCCTATATTATGACAAGTTAAGACGCGTGAACGATGGCTTTAGAGCACCATTGTTGTATTTTTATCGTATATAATTAAATCTATATATATATATATATATATATATATATATATATATATATATATATATATATATATATATATAATTAAATCTATATATATATATGTTGTATTTCTTTATTAGCGACCTGTTCGCGGCATCTTATATAATATGCATGTATTGTACTTATATATTTTTTATATTTTCAATTCATATCTTTTGGCCTATAAAACATTCTATATGAAATATTTTATCTGGGCGTTAAGTACACATGCGCGTTTTCGGTATCGGTAAAGACGATATATGCGATATCTCGATCCCACGAAAGCATTGCCTCTCTAGATACAGTCTATATAACAGAACACTAAATAGTTCAACTATTGGTGTCAAATATGTCAATAGATATTTATTTTGAATGTTATATATTATTTATTAACTATTCATAAATGTATGCAAATTTTTTATCCTACTTTATTTTCAATAGAAGAGTAAATTTGTAAATATTACATTAATATGTGGTAAAATCGTAATGCCTAACTATAAAAAACTAAGCCAAGGATAGTTGATTTAAAATTAAACGAATTTCAAATACTTATTTTAACACCAGAAATAAATAGAAAAACAAAAATAAGCTCAGAAGCTTTCGGCTCTCCCATTTTCGCAACACTATTGTTCTATATATGGACTAAAATATATTTTATTATGCGAATCAATAGTTCATGAGGACAGTGCGTTCAAACAAATAAATTCTTCATTTTGATAATATAGTTAAGAAACTCAAATCTTACATTTACAACTTGTAAATTTTCTAATGCAGATTTAAACCCAATTACGTTACTGATGGTGCATAGGTACACGTTCCACAAACACGTACCAGGTGTTTTAGTGGTTCATCATAAAACATCTGGTCCATCATAATCGTCATCATAAGGAGGGTAAAGCGTTTGTCGTGATGAGCGATGATATCGTTAAAAGTACAGTATAAACCGCAATGATCATTCTATCGATCGTCCTATCATTAAAGTAGATAAATATGGAAAGTATTTTAAGGTACAATAGAACAGAAAAAATTATATTCATGCAATAATATTAACACATTTATTAAATTTCCTTTTTTTTATTTAATTTATTTGTGAAAAACTAAGTGAAATATGTTGTATTTTTAGTAGTTTAGTAGTTTACATACAAAAATAATTGCTGTCGTACAGCACGTAGTAAAGTAGTATAAGTTGAATATAATATATTATTTCATCATATAATCATCATCATATGAGCCTTTACTACGCCCACTGCTGGACATGAGCCCAAGGATCTCCTGGATACATTTTTTAAAAGTTGCATATGTATTCGAACAACACCAAGGACGTTTGACTCTAAAAACGCTATGATTGTGAAATAAAAATGAATTATTTGCATTTTTCCGTTCTCGTAAATCTTGAATGCAGGCGGAAAGAGTAGAGAAGTAGAGAACTTATCAGCAGTATCTTGAAAATCTTGACGTCAAATTATCTTGACGTCAATTGTAAATTCAAAATCATAAAAAAAATACAAAGAACGCAATAAAACTATGATGAACGATTAAATTGAAATATTATTAATAATATAACTATTATTAATAGTAAAATAACTAAAACTAAAATATAATATATGTTTTTAATATAGAAATTTATTTAATTTGCTTGTTTTTATTGCTTTATCGAAAGCCGTTACTGGTATTTTTTTTAATTGTACATTAGATATACTCATTTTTATATATTATTATTCTGTAGATATCTTCGCTTAACACATTTTTGAATAAAGCTTTTTTTTATTAGTTACGATTATTTACAGCTAACTTCATAACAATGCTCAATGGAGGCCAGCGACTAATGGTCGAAGACTATATGTACCACAAATCATATCAAAGCGCAAAAACGAAATTAGATTGGGACGATGTTTTCTTAAACATTTAAACATTCGCCGCCCTAAAGCTCCTCTTGGTACAGTTAAGGTTATATTACCAAAATACGATGACGATTATAACACCAATGATTGTATTGAATCTTCAACTGGTAAAACTGATGCTGACCTACTTTTAGAAAGACTATCTGTTGAACATTCTTCGACCTCAGCGAAGACTGAACAGTCTGAACGGCGACAAAATCCGGAACACTGGAAGGATTCTAAAAGAAAGAAACTTGTAAATCTCGGTAAAAGACACATCTCAAGAAGTGGACGAATAGTTAATGAAAAGGTTATGGGTAAAGAATGTGATTTTAAATATAAATGTGGCAGCAAACTTTCAGACGGCGAACATATGGATTTCTTTAAGAAATTTTGGGAATTGGGTGACAGGAGAGAACAGTGGCTTTTCTTAGTTCATCACACAAAGAAACATGATAAACTTAGAACTACGTTACACGCGAAATCTATATATAACAGACAATTCACGTACAGATATTACATACCTGTATATAAAGACGGTGACACAGATATTATAAATCAGTATCGTATTTATAATCATAATTATAGCATCAGTCAATCTTTAGTAAAGACGGCTTGGCTAAATATGACAGCAATAGTATTAAAGGTGACATGCGTGGGCGTCACAGCAATCATAAGAAAATAATTAATAATGAAATGATAAAGACCGTTTGCTCTCACGTCAGATCACTAAAAGTGATTAAGCTCAGTAATAAATCATCTAATAAAATATACTTGGACAGTCGTCTTAATTTTGCTAAAATGTTTGCTTTTTACATGGAATGGCCAGATTTGAAAATCTATTCCAACCGCGTTAAAACTCCGCGGCAATATAGAGATATATCCAAGAAGAATTTTAAAATATTTTTTTCATAGAAAATAGAAAATGGTAGAAGTTACCTAATTCTTCATGTATGCTGAAAGTAAATTTGTAGATAATAATTTAAACGTCTAATACAAATATAATTTGTATTGTAATTTTTATTTGACAAAGAAATTTCGTAAATAATTATAGTAGTACTTTGTTATATACAAAGCTTATATATTATGATAGTACGTCTCACCAAATTTTGTTTAAAAGTTATGTAATTGATTAGTTAATTTAGGTTTGCTTGTTTATATTAATGTGAATATGCAATTGAATTGTTTACTTAATTCCCTTTTTGTCAGTATGACCAAAACTTAAATGGCGACATCAAGTGTGACTTACAAGCGTTTGTCGGATAGTCAATACGTGAAAGTTCAATTTGAGAATCTTTATCTTTATAGAATTTATATCTTTATAAAAGTGTCATATGATATAATTTGGGTCTAAAATACAATTTAGTACAGTTAACTTTAGCGCACATAAGTTAATTATATTTTTTATTAATAAAACAATACAATTTGAATTATAAATTGAACCAAGATATTACACCTAAAAGACGTTGGCCTAGTAGAAGGAAGCGTCCATCTTAAGATAAAATAACTCGTGAGAAATAGCCAACAAAGCGACTATAGAAAGAAATCTGAAAGATGAATTAGATTCGTGATGGAAGATCTGAAAACGAGGAACAGCATAGAAGCAATGGAGACAGAATTGTCAAAAACGTTGTCACAAATTATTAATAATAGCATAGTAATTAATGAAGTTTTGATAATCGTTAGATTAAAGAATTTGTTGACGTGAAGAAATGCTATTACTAAAGAACTTTAAAGAACTGACCAGTAACATATTAATACTGAATTTAGTTTATAAAAATGTCTTCTAATATTCTTAATGTCTTATAGTTGTTTTTTTTATTAAAGTTATTGTTATTTTTATAATATATATTTAAATATATATTTGTTTATAAATTTAAATATATATTTGTTTAATATATAGTTAATATATATAGTAATGTAATATTAATCAAGTATATCATATATTTAAAGAAAATTTAAAATATTATATTGCACCATAATTTAATCACTTATATTATACTATAACTTATTAAATTTATGCAAAATTAAATAATCACTTAATTAAATCTTATTAAAATGTTGTTTTCTAAATAATACTTACCATACAAAACATTTGAAAAATTATCAGTGTGCTGTCATTTTGTTTCTACCCGACTGCGGAATGTAAAGGAAGGGTAATGTGTTTATCAATCTATGTATGTTCGTTCCTTTGTGACTGACCAAATGGATTTTACGATTTCGATGACTGATCTTACGTCAATCGATTTGTCGCTGAAGTCAACTTAGGAGCTTATATAAAGCAACTTATATAAAGACAACAACAACAACTTAGGAGCATATTCTCAAAAAATCAACAACCTATTTCAAGTGGGGTTTCTTTACATATACAAAAACGATTATTAGGTTAATTTCAATTTTAGTAATTCATTATCTTTAATGCATAGTCTCCGTCAAACATAATATTTTTTCCGCAATTTAATAAAAATTATGTGCACATTAAGCCTGTAAGTATATGAATTATTTATGAATAAAAATTGTATTTTATAAATATTTTGTTAATATCCCCTATTTTTTGGTGTAACAACACTCAATGTTTTGAGCTTAGGCGGAAAGCGGAGAACACCCTACCTACCCTACTATATACGGAATAGTGTGATGCAAAAAAAAAATACATATAAATAAATAAATAATATAATAAATAATATAAATAATATATTAATATTGGTGTTACATTTCAGCCCAACTTATAACGATGAATAACAACAAACAGTGCCTGGTCGTCGACGGCTATACTTTCTTCTATCGCTACAAATTGAAAATAGGACAGAAGTGGGTCTGTACGACCTTCCCGAGATGTAAGGCTTATCTATGTGTAAATGATGACTATTACATATGTGAAGGTGTCACCGAACATTCACATGCGAGGAGATTATTACACAAATGTGCTGACGGCAAATATATAAAAACTTCTTAAGAATATTAGCTCTATGTGCTATATAATATAATTTTTATTTTTGTATTTGTATAGGTACTGTTACCTATAGTTGAATTATTGAATACAACCTAATTTTAATTTATAAAGGTTCTAATCTTTGCCAGTATTCGCAAATAAGAATCATTCATAATACATGCACAAACAATACAGCAAATTAACTCTTCCACAAAACAGAATCTCAAGTGTGATATAATTCATATTATATGTGCGTTTAAAGAAACTAAGTTAAGTTAATTTCAGGTACACTTTTCTTAATAATATACATTTTATCAAGCCGTATTGTTTATAATATATAGACAAACAAGTATTGTTTGTTTTTAAAAATGTTATTAAAAAAGCAAAGCGTTGTCCATCAAAGAATTACATATTTATCGTAATTCCAGCGGCCGGAGAGAGCAGAGTTTTCGCACTGTGCTTATAAGACAGTGCGAAAACTGTGTATGTTCTATATTTGATGCTGTGTATGCGACATATAGGGTACTTCGGTCCAGTGTAAGATGTTTTTTTACGTCAATTTTAAAGCAAAAATGTTGTACAACCAAGTAAAATAAACAAATAGTCTTAATTTTGATTATTTATTTTTTCCTTTCACTTGCAAATTGCAACTTATTAAAATTTTATTAAATGAAATTTGGAAAACGTGTAATAAATTTGCTAGCTTGATGATAACGTATGGCTTCATTAACGTTGGGATGAGAGCGTTTAGACGGTTTCCAAGGGACGCGGGTTTTTTTACACGTTTTCTTAAGTTGTTTTTTTTTTTCTTAATTTAGAATAATATTTTAAAATAGTAAAATGAATTAATATTAATATCCTTTGACTCAGTAGTAGCGTAGTAGTGACTTACTTTTAGACATTTCACCGGACATGGAATCAGATTAGGATATATGCCAATTTTATTTTGCTGTTGCATCACTGAAATTTAAAAATTTTGTTTTTTTATACACAACTTGGAAGCCATAAAAACTGTGTTGTTTAAATAAAGATTGTTTTTATCTTAAACGTAGTGCTAATTAAATTCGTTAATTTAAAAATCCACTTTAATACTATACTTTAATTTTGGTGATTTTTTATTAAAATAATATACAACGTACGATATTAATGCTGCCCGTGTTGTAAATGAAAGTCTTAAAATTTCATCTCAAACTCCTGTTTCTTCTTCGAGGTCTACATTATACACTAAAAATATACTGGTTATACCAGTTCATTTTCATATATGTAAAATTTGTCTATTTTGTGAGATTTATGTAAAAAAACTTATATATTCTTATTTTTGTTTCCAGCTAAACTTATAACAATGACAAACAACAAATCTCTCGTACTATACGATGGCTATACGTTCTACAAAAGATTAAAAATGAAATGGTTCGACAAATGGAGCTGTACATCGCAGCCTAAATGCACCGCTTACTTACATATCAATGATAATTTTATGATAACTGAAGGAAATACAGATCATAATCATAAGAGACGATGCTTTTATAGAACGTCAGACGGTCTATACGCTCGTGTTTAGTTTATACAAGGAAAAAATACTTTTAAATAATGTAAGAAGGTATTTCCGATACAATTTTGAAACATATCAAGCTTATTATCTACTGGTAGCGTTGAAAAGTATACTTTAAATCAAAGGTTTAAATAATATGTTTTAATATTTTTTCTTATTGCTATTTATTACTATTCTACGATTTCTGATTCTGATTCTTCTGATTCTGAAGATTCTGATTCTGATTCTGATTTTAATAACTGTCATCTAATTTTGACGTTATATAGAAAAATATGTGCAGATTTCAGTAACACAGTGCTTTTTATTTATTCACTTTTCCCCTTTAATAACTACATGCACGGTGAAATATTGCTACTAGCATTAACATATATTATGATATACTATATGTTGTGGCCACCGTGGTGCATTGAGTGCATTTCGTTCCGCCACTCAAGACTCGAATTTCTGCGGAGCGGCGAAGCGAGAAACGGTGCTCTATGTCTGCCCTACTGTGTGGAATATAACGTGAATTATATATATATATATATATATATATATATATATATATATATATATATATATATATATATATATATATATATATATATTATATTGACGTTCATAATAATGTGAAGCCTTAAATACGTTAAGTGTCAGTAGTCAAACTTCCTAAGATATATTAAAATTTATCAACAATTATTACTAATTATAATTAATAATTAACGAGAAAAAAACGTTTAGGAAGACAAAAAAGAATACAATTTTAAGATATATAATTGAAATTGAAATTATGTATAATTAATTATATATCAAAGCTAAAATACTCACTTTTTCCAGTTAAAATGATAACCACTGTTAATGGAAGGAATTATTTGCAATATCATAATCACTACTACACGCGTACCCCCAACATTGAGAACCGATGGAGATGCATCAATACTCATCACTGCTACGTCAGTCTTTACGTGGACGAATATTTGAATATTATAAAACCTCCAAGAGACCACTTGCATGCACCAAAAATGTTTGTCAAAACTAATAATGGCATGTACAGACAAGCGAAACGCAGTCGTTTTCAGAGGAATTTGATGTTAAATACCTTTGTCAGACCTGATGGGTCGTTACCCATCAGAGAATAGTATGATATGATCACAAGTGATCGTACTTGTCAGTTACTTTCCAATTTCTGAGATGGCTTGTCTGTGTGTTGTTATATATAAATGTATTTTTATGAACTATTGCATATAATATCTAGTATGTAGATCTATGTCCTGTCCTATATTTTTGTATTATAAGATTTCATTATGTTAATATTGTTAAATAATTTTTAAAATAGATGTTGTATTAACGTAGGATTAATATATATATATATATATATATATATATATATATATATATATATATATATATATATATATATATATATATATATATATATATATATATATATATATATATGTATGTATGTTATATATACAGGCAATAGAATCATATTCTTGATTTTGCTGATTTATTATATTTGTTAAAATATATTATTTTATTAAATTATAAAAATTTTAACTGCAGAAATTAAAATTTTCAGGAATAATGATAACGATGGTCAACGGGAAATCTAACCTACTATACGGAGGATACACATACTATAGACATTACAGAAACAAGCGGCAAACCCGGTGGAGTTGTACAAATTATCCTAAATGCCAAAGTTATGTATTTGCAAGAGATGATTTAATAATTGAAAGCTCCCCGAAAAAACATAGCCATCCTCCAAGAAAACTCCATTTAACCAGTGATGGTGTATATATTAGATTGTAGTCTATAACAGTCTAGTCTTTGAACACTTTCCGTATTAAAAATATATATAAATAAGTAGAGTAAGCGGTAAGGTATTCGTAACTGTTAAGATAATAATACTATATTTTTCTGACAGCAATCTGGTAGAAGTATTTGCTGATAAAATTATAAGTCTTTTTTTACTTTATTGAAGCTACTATTAGACATTTGTGTACGTTGACGCATTGCATATGAATGCAAAAGTTGTAAGTTTCAGATATTTAACTTTAATAAATGTTTACTTTTTTTTAAAAAACTTTTACTTTAATAATAAAATTGTACCTACCATAGATATCTAAAAGATGCCGGTTCGCCTTTGCAGAACTGGCTTCCTATTTTCGTACTAAGATTGAATTTAATTTAAGCTAGTATCGAGATAAAGTTATACTAGTGACATGTATCGATGGTATCGAGACATATAGCATGGTATATCTATTCTGAATTTGTAAAATAAAGAGATAAACATTTAAAACAATGTAGTTTTCTTTACTTTTATATGAAAATTTATAAAGATATTGGTACTAACTATGAATGATTTTTAAACCTAACTCAATTCATAGCTTACGCCTTAAAAGCGTTAAGGTTTTTAATAGTTGCATGGTGTATTTTAATAAGTCATTTAATTAGTAACTTAGAGATTAATTATATTCATTAACTTCGCAGGAATAATGATTAGAATGAGTAATGGAAAATCGAACCTGCTACACCAAGGATACACGTATTTCAAACATTATATAACACGACACAAAGTACGATGGAGTTGCACCAATTATCCCAAGTGCAAAGGCTCTGTTTATGCTGGAGAGGACCTGCTTATAGAATCCATGGCCAAAGAACACAATCACATCGCGCGAAAACTTCATTTAACTGCTGATGGCGTATATATTAAGTTATAATTTTTATTTTCTTTGGTTTATGTTTAGATTTTTGTTTAGTGTGCCTCTGTTTTCCGTGTATACTACTATAAAATCTCACCGTTCTTCACTTTCTGTCTAAATTTGAGCTATTTTGTGTTTAATAAATAATATATATAATTGAACGCCGTGCGTTATCTTAATAGATGATTGTTTACGCTGGCGCAGTGGGCCAACTTTTTAAGGTAAACGCGATATATATGGGTTCAGCTCCCACAATTAAGTGTCTCGAATTTGTACGGAAAGTGCAGGCAGAATGTTTTATACTAGGTTTTCTAATTCTCTCTACCTGTTGTGTGGCTTGATAGCAATAGAACAAAAAAAAACATTCAAATTTGTACAGTACTTGCGAAGTGTGCGTGTACAAACATTAAAATTTTAATAATTTATTACATTATAGATAGATTAAGCTTTATGTGTAACAACATAATATCTAGAAATACTTTAAAATATTTTTTTTTGTAATTTGTTTCTTTTACGTTTAATTGCTAAAATATATAATTATATTAAGTGTTTAAGTATTTTTAAGTACCTAAGTAAGTAGTAAATGGTAAAGTATTTTATAAATTAAAAGTATTCTAACTAAAATATTGTTTAATTTTAACAACATTTATAACAAAAACAATCTAATTTCATTACTGGTCTGAATTTAGATTTTCTTTATTTATATTTTAAATTTATTTTTCAGTAATAGACTTCATAACTACAATAGATGAAAAAGTCTTTTTGAAATACAAAGACTATTATTATTCAAAAAAGAATGTATATAAATGGAGATGCATATCCACAAACGTTTGTTTCGCTAGTATTATGGTGAACGATGATTATAGTGTTGTAAAGGAAAACCCTGTTCATAATCATACGCCAGCAGTGTTCCGGAAATTGGCGAATGGAAAATATATACGCATTAGAAAATCACAGGCAAGCATGAGTGCAATAATTTAAATTAAAATAGATATTGTATTCAAATTATTAAATATTAAGCTTTTTATTTATATCGTTTGTCTAAAACTAATAGCTTTCATTATTAACAACTTTTAACTTAATATAAATCTAAATTTGATATGTAACTACGATATCTTTAAATTCCCCAAAATTTACTATAATAATTTTTTTTTTGAAGGTACCATAAAATTGATTAAAGTGCACAACGGGAAACAGTTTGTCATGTATAACCAGTACACTTATACTATTGGCTGTAAATCACTGAAGTGGATAACATGGCGATGCAGTTCAGGATGCAAGGCGAGACTGAGGATTTCACATTCAGGATGTTTACTTGACACGGAAAATGAGCACAACCACCCTCCACCCAAGTATCTGAAGCTAAAAGATGGGACCTATACTAAAATTTAAATGTATTATGAAAGCGTCCCTGGCATATTTGTTTTAGCAAAGTGAGCTTGGCTTCAAGTTCCATTTAGAGTAATATTATATTAATATATATATATATATATATATATATATATATATATATATATATATATATATATATATATATATATATATATATATATATATATATATATATATCAAATTACTACTAAATTCTCTCTCGAAGGTCTGCCTATGCTGCTATATATGGGATAAAGTGAACTGAGAGATATCTCGGGTAAATAGGCGACATAAATATTGCATAAATATTATCACTAAGTATATTAACTCTACGATTTGTATGAAAGGAAAATGAAATTAAAGTACGTATACGTACATATATATAATGTAGTGTAAATTAGTTAGATACATTTTTTCTTTTAATATATTGAATTCGTGTAAATAAAAGTTACAGATTATTACAAACAAAATTGATTTAATACTTTAGTAGTATAAGTACTGTACAAAAGGACATTGTGTTGCCATACATTTTGTTACGAACAAACATATTTTTTTTTCATTGTACGTAGGATTTGATATTACTACATTGTGTTAGTTTAATACATTAATATAAAAGCATTAAACATGTATAAAACTTAACGTAATAACAGCACGCCCATTTTCTATTGGAAAATTCTTCAATGCCAATCGTATGGCTTGTTTTAGGGTCTCTAAATTCAAAAAAATCATAATCCAGTGGACTAGATGACGGCCAGTCTTCAGCTCTGATGAAGTCCGGAACCTTAGTTTCTAACCATGATTGGTTGGATCGAGCTTTAAGATTCGGCAGTCTTGCTAAAAAACCATTGGGGTTGTTCAGGGGCGTAACTATTTTCTCAAAAAAGTTCAAATTTGGCTACATTTGGTACACTTGTACTTGATACACTATAAGAAAAATATGGCTCAGAGCCTAAGCAGTAAGCTATGAAGGCACTCCTTGCTAGCTAAGCAAGGAGTGCCTTCATAGCTTACACCCCACCAAACCATCACTGAAGTTGGATAATGTCCACCTTGTACTCAGTTGACTTATTAGGAAGCTTCTTTAGAGCTTTCAGCATAAATGCGGTAATTTACGAATTTTAAAATGTGTATTTGGCTCCATACCTACTTCCACGTAATGCAATCACAGCGATTCGATTCACCCCACTCCATTTTAATATCAAAATATTTTACAATATATTGGCGCGAAAATAATAAAACAATGAACGAATCGAATGAATCGAATAAAAATGATAGATACCCAATTAAAAAGTGATATTTTATTAATTTAAAGCACATGAAATAAAATGCACACTAAGATAATTGTATTTTTAGACATTTTTTTACCTTTTCTACAACTATCAACATTCTTAAGGCTAATAAATTAAATTCTCAAATTAAAAAGTTGCCCTTATTTACAATATATACTTGCTAAATTTCTAAAATATTTTGTTTAACAAATGAAATAATATATCTTTAATACTATCTAACGTAACACGTAACACAATACTTTCTTTTTAATTACTTATATAGCTCATTTCTATTATAATAGAACAGCTGAAGACGTCAATTAGCTTTTAGCTATTTTTTAATCTGTGTTTTTCTTCGAACAGACTTAATGTAATTTAAATATTAATTCATGTCTGTACGTGCGACTGTGTGTAAATATTTCAAATTTTATAGCTACTTAATTCTTTAATAGAATAATCAACTCGATGATGTAAATATGTAACTTAAAAATATAAGTAACATAAAGTACCCGTTTACTGTAGTATGTATATTATCTAGTAATAAAGAGTCGTTTGAAAAAAAAAATGTATTTTTAATTCAATATTCAAAAAACGTAAGCGTTACTCTTGAAAATCATCTAATAAAATTGTTCTCATTGGTTCCATTGCAGATGGATACACGATGATCACTCTGGTAAATGGAAAAAACTTTTTAATGTACAAAGGATATACCTATTGCTTCGGATTCAAAACTAAAATTGGCCTACGTATGAGATGCACAAACACATCAGATTGTAAAGCTTTCTTAGTTCTCTCCCATGATGGAGATTTGATAAAGATAGCAGGCGAGCACACGCATAAACAACAGAACTACCGGCAGTTATCTAATGGCAAATATGTGAAGCTATAAGTCTCCACAAAGAAAGAATTTGTTAGTGATGAATCACTTCGTTTTCCGATTTATAGTCTTTCTTGTTGATCAGTGATTTCTACTTACTTATAGAAATAACGAATGAGTTGTATTATAATAAAATTAAATAAGTGTATTGAATTAGTTGGAAATATGTAAATGTATTATTTTGTATGATTTATATAAACATCAGTGGCGGGCAGTGCTTCCCTTGTTCATTTTTTTTCCTCT
Organism: Dione juno; assembly: GCA_037127375.1. Classification (NCBI taxonomy): domain Eukaryota; kingdom Metazoa; phylum Arthropoda; class Insecta; order Lepidoptera; family Nymphalidae; genus Dione; species Dione juno. The sequence goes on along the minus strand of JAXRJS010000021.1, from coordinate 1,561,323 downwards.
TAATTTTTTGCACATTTAACGGTCTAGCAAACTTTTCTAATCTATTCGGTAGTTTGTTGGTCTCTAACAATTGTAGAAATTAAGTAGTAAAATGTACATACACATATTCGAGGTATACTGCCTAAACGTCGAATGTGTGTATATTCACCACTGATGAAAGCCCAATTGGATTCGATATATTACTTGTATGTCTATACAATAAACTTTATATGTATAAAAAATTTTAGTTCATTCGTTGTTTTTTCTACCTTTTCATTAATTATTTAAAACATTGATGATATACATATATCTATAATGTACATATATTGAATAGATTTGACAAATTGTATGCTATATTCTTAGATGAATTATATTCTAAAGCTAATCTTAATAATCAGCGTGTTACCTAAGATTGTTAAATGTTACTAAAAATGTTTTTTGTAGAAATGGAAGATGTAGTAAAAGAAATAACAATGGCAAATGGTAGAAAGTTTCAAGTATATAAAGGTTATACGTACGGAGCTGAAAAGAAGTTGAAATTTAGTTTAAAATATAGATGTACCACTGGCTGTGGAGCATATTTATATTTAAAACCAGGGAAAAAAGTGGCAGAACCGCTACCTGTCCATAACCATCTGCCGCCCAAGTTATTTTTACTCAGCAATGGAACTTATGTCAAATCTTAACTTATGTCAAAAATGACTTTTTTATTAAATAAAATAAAATACAAATATGACTATTTTTTTTAATTATTAAAAATTCAATGGGCTGTTGGTTTTTTTAACGTCAATTAATTTAAAGTACCAGTACCAGTACCATGTCAATTATTTTAATAATTACATACGTAATAGTATTCAACTCTGAAAATGTTTCAGTTTCGTTTGCGTTATCACAGAGAGGCGGGAGATTACTAGTTTTCAAGGGCTACTCGTACAGTTTACAAACGTTAAGAAATGATTTTATCCACTGGAGATGTACTATGGTGAAGCCGGGCACCTCCCAGCGCTGCACAGCAAAGGTTTTTACGAATATACATTACGAGGTTGTTGACGATATCGGATCTCACTGTCATAAGAAACCGAAATTTTCTAAGAGAGACGACCAGTTGGTCAGAATTTATTAATCGTAATAATAATACGTGATAAGGTATTATTATTACGATTAATAAATTAAAATATAAAATATTTTGTTAAAATTGAAACAAATGTTCTATAGTATAGTAAAATTGTATTACACATCAATAAGGCCTTATAATGAATTCGTATTTACTGAGTACATTTTATATGTTTTAGCAAGCAAACGTTCGAGAATATTTTAATAACTATATTTAGATGTTTAATAGTGTTAATATAAATTTTGTAACTAATATGAACAGGGTATGGGATATTTGGATGGAAAATATTATTAAATGAAATTAATGAATTTTTATAGAATGTTTACAGAACAACTAAAATATTAAAAATCTTGTGCTGCCAGTTACTTTGACTTTTATTTGTTTCAAAGATATAAAACTGTACGTTTTAATAATGACAAAACAGTCCTATTAAGTCACGTGATGTTCATACACTTAACTGTAAACAGTTTTGAAATTTAAATATTTACTACCAAATAATAATAAAAATTAAAAAAAAATACTTACATCATCTTGCTACAAAAATGATTTGTTTCCAAAATTCCCCACAAACCTTTTTGAAGAACTTGAAATATAAAATGCGAATTTGAATTCCAAATTCTATATACTATCTCAAATACACCTAAATGTCTCAAGTGTTAAACTAAGACATTTCTATAAATAGCCCTTTGTTAACTATATGTTAGAGTAAAAATGAAATTAGACTGATCGGATCACCAATACCTGTATACATGCATATATATATATATATATATATATATATATATATATATATATATATATATATATATATATATATATATATATATATATATATATAATTATTTGTTATTTCATCGTAAAATTGTTTAAAATATACATTTTTAAACAAAATAGTGTTTTCAATTTGTCATATAAATTATACGTCATAGTTTTTCTTCATTGAAACTAAATTTCCTAAGAGTACTCATAAAATAACAGTGAACAGCGCCGTAAAATGTTCCTTTGTATATTTATAAAGAATATTATATAAAATGTTGAAACAAATTTCAATGTCAGTTTTATTTATGCTCTAGCGGCACGCTCGGGACACCATGATTGGAAAACTAACTTGAACTTGTTCGACTTAAATCGATGAATAATCATCAGTCAAAATTATCGCTTAAATAAAATATGATTAATAGCTACGATTTTACAGGTACGTTCATATGGACGAAACGTGGAGGAAAACATCCGTTACTATTTCTTGCTGGATTCACATACAGCTATCAGAAGCAGAACGCCGATGGACGTGTGTCGTGGTATTGTTCACGCAGGCTCAAAGGATGTAGGGCATCTGCTAGCAGTGTAGGTACAACAGCATTTGCATGCAAACCGCATGACCATCCTCCGCCTAGATTACCAGAAGCATCAGACATAGCGCCAGTTAATAATGCTATGTTATTCAATGTCCTCCATTGACTTAATATAAGCTTTTGACAGGTATATTATGTTTTAAATGTCAAGATTAATGCAATAAACTCTGATGAAATTACCCGTGTGATATTCCTATTAATTGTTTTAATGGACTGATATTAAGTATTACGTTTCCAAATATTTTTTTTTTATATTTAGAGAGGCAGCAAGTGTGTTTCCGCTAGGAAATATTTTAGGTCCACTGGATCTCCTTTGTTAGGTTATTTAATTATTAACGCTTATATTAATATTTAAATTCGTATACAATATTTGTACGAGTGATTCATTTAATTTATAGGTTTTTGTAATAGTTTAATTTATAGATAAAAGAATTGTTAATAATAAGATCTTATTTTACTTCACAAAACGAAAAAGTACATATCTTAATGAAATATAGAATTAAATTGTAATGCTTAGGTTATTTTTTATATTTTTGAACATGAACTTCCGTTTACATAATTTAATTTTATAGAAATTTATTAAATATTTTGCATCATTACATTTCATTCAGCAACGGCCTTAAAGTAACTAAAACTTACAGTCTGCTTTTCTATCCACATAATATTAATGTGGGCATAAAATAAACAAAAAAGAAACTGCATATATATAATATTTTGAACTACATACGTTTTATTATTTGACGCAAAAAGAAAACCAACCTTTGATTTTAAGCACACATTGAAATATAAAAAATATCGACGCATAAATATGTATGAATATTAATAAAAATAAATGGGACTATGTTTTGTGAAATGTTTTAATACTTATAATATATTATTATATTATAATACATATAAATAAATTGTATTTGAAAGGAACTATGGTTTAGTTTATTATTTAGTTATATATTTATTTATTTAATTTATAATCTATGACATACAGGTGCTTGGTTCGAATCCTTTTAACGGTATCAATAGTAATATATAGGAAAATATCATCTTTATCTTCACATTAATGTTATTGTTGTGAACTAGGGTTGTCTGATCTTCAAAAGTTCGTGTTTATTTTGTTTATTGTTAAACGGTCAATATATATATATATATATATATATATATATATATATATATATATATATTATATATATATATATATATATATATATATATATATATATATATATTTATATATTATTTACACCATTTATACTAAGAGTAGTAAATATTTCCATATTTTTTTTATGTGATTTCGTTAATGAGTCAATTCTTTAGTCGTAAAGGATTTTTGTCATTTATACAAATTCTTCTTTCAAATTGTGATAACTTTTTTAATTTTTTTTATATTATGACATCAATTTTTGGATTAAATATCATAATAATATGAGACTGTGTTTTATTATATTGAATTAATTTATAATAAAAAAAAATACAGTCGAATGAACAACTTTTTTTTAATTCCTCCTTTTGAGTTAAAAAATACGACGTGAAAATTGAAATATCAATAACTTATAATATTATTCAATTCATATCAACATACTCTACTCTTTCAAACACTAAAAGGAAAGCTTTACTTCTAATTTCATCATTCATATTACTTTAAATTGCAGTAGATTTGATCTTGAGATCAGTAGATTCTGCCTTCGCGTTGTAAGCATACGATTTTAATGTTTAAAATTTATTAGGAAAAATAAAAAAAAAATTGATTTGGTCATTTTACATTAAGCAGTTTTGCCTCATTTTACCTTACCAAGATTAACTACATAATAAAAAACGTCAAAATTATTTACGAACCCTCTTTTTTAAAAATTCGTTAAAAATAACAAAGACTAATAAACAACAATTAATTTCAGCGGTCCTCATCCCATCAGGAAAGGGCAAACATCCTCTGTTGATGTACAAGAACTATACATACACGTATAAAGTGTTATCAGCTACTGGCGTGCTGTGGCACTGCTCGAGACGGACCAGAACTGGATGCAAGGCATTCATTAAGTCCGACCCAGATCAAATAGATAAGATTCAGGCTGTCTTCGATGAACATTGTCATCGACCCCGTCTAGATCCTATGTTGACGAAGATAAAAGCCAATGTTGGTTTCCATTTTATGAATTAATATTTTTTTTGTGTAAAAACTGCTTGTGGTTCTTTTTGTTTTATTTTTTTTTATTTAACTAAATATTTTTAACATAACTAGATTGGATTTTTATCTCTTGGCCAATAAAGTTTCATATATGTTACAATCATAGTAAAAAAATAGAGTGTACTAAAATATACAGCTTACTTGCTTACTTACATACGATATACGATTATATGAGTATGTTATGTATATTACAATTTTATGTTGTGAATGGTGTAATATTTTTTATAATTCCTTATATGTTTTAAAAAATATATTTACATGTATATTATTAATGTATAATGGCCATGTACAAATGTTTTTTCTTGTTAAAACTTATATAGACGTCATTCGAAATTTTTATTAATTTTACGTTGTAAATGTTATTAAAGTTCTCTATGCAGGACTTACATTCAACTTAATCGAATAAAACGAATAAAAGGTTATATTTTCAAAGTAATTAAGTACTTCAAACTTACCACCTAACTGACCAGGAATAAGTTTAAAGTTGATTTGTATGATGAAGGAATTAAAAATCTCGGCATGTCTCTAGATAGGCCAATGAAGAAAATCAATTGGCGTTAGTTCTAACTTATATTAGTTCACTTCTTGAACGTATTTCAAAGGCGTTTGTAGAATAATTTTGAAATGGATTTTGTGGAGGTTGGAGCTCGGATAGTGAAGGAGGATAGGCGTTTTAAAAGTGCCCCTTTCCCCAACTCTTGGATCGCAAGTCCCAGACAATGCTCCGAGCTTTTTTAGCTTCAACGTGATTCTCTACACCTGCACAGTTGTTGTATGGAATGCTGAGAAAGTTTTGCTCTTCTTTCTCTCTAACAGTACTTAACATAAAAATATTTTTATAAATATTATAATACTACAATAAAAAAAATTTTTCATAGAATATTATGAATTAAATAGTGTTATAAACATTATATATAGTTTTATATAAAAATCATGAGAATGGGATGTTGTGTATGCAATTAAGACATGCTTTTAATAAATCTGGATAAATAAATAATAAATCTGAAAGTCATTAAAAAATACTAAAAGTTATTGAAAACGTTATTTAGATAAATTAAAATAAGATTATTTCAGAAAATGTATAAAAAGTTTAATATAGGGATATAAGGACCTGGGCCTATTAGTTTCCAGTTAGGAAGTGGAAGCTTACATCCCGCTACGTTCAAGTTTTTATACGTTTCGTAAAATATAATTTTCTTAGTATGGAATAATATATTCTAAAACTCTACTTAAAGGTACTTAATAATCGTAAAAATTTATAAAATAAATTTGAAAAATGTAATACTATAATTAAAATTAGAATCCATAGGAAAGCATATAAATCCATATCATTATTAAAATGTACAAAATAAATTACTTTTCTTAAATATATAAGGTATGTTTGAGTGTATGTTTGAATTATAGTGTCTATTCTCCCACCATCCACCCTATGCAGACCCCCATCAGTTAGAGAAAACGTGACTAGTGACCAACGTTGCCAACTCTACATATTTTTACGTAGGTCAACGTATTTTAAGCCTATTTTATACCTACAAACTTTCAGTTCTTTAGTCTTTTACTATAAAATTTTAGTCAACTTTTCAAGACAATTCCAGGTCAGTTGCAGTATTAGTCAATTCGAAGCTAATTTTGAGCCAAGCCAAGGTCAAAAGACTGATTGTCCTAAAAGTTGAGGAATCACTATATAAATTATTCTATTTAACCCTTCCTAGCAAAAAATACCATGACTGAGTAAAAATATTACTATTCTACGTAATTGTCTAAACCACTTAATATGTTTTTTGTTCAAGTCTAAGTTGGCAACACCGCTAGTTCCGCTGCTAGGTCTCATTTCTTACTAACGGCTAGCGTGTGCGTGTGTGCACAGACGTGAGACGACAGGTTCATCTGTAACACTTACATACTCATATAGTACAGCATCTTTTATTAACAGTGAGAGTGAACTTAAATATCACATTAAGTAACTATAGGTTCAAATTGGTTAAGTAAATATTAGCGAAACCTCTTCTACCTAATTAATTAATATTATTTCATACATGATGTTTGTTTCAAAGACGATTTAAAAAATATTTAGAAAAATAATTTTATTTTAGGTTGAATCAACGAATCCACATAATACTATATAATAATATTAAGATATGTTTGTATATTGATGATAAGTTTAAAAAAATTTAAAAGCTTTTTTTTTATTAAAGTAAGATTAAATGTGCTTATTATAACGATATATCGTTTGATTTTTGGTTAAATCCCTGTACTTTTTTGATTCATGATAAATTTATAATATTTTAACACTTAGATAAATTACCACTTGCACTCGCACTTGGAAAAAATAGTGAAATTTGAAAGCTATATATTGTATGTTCAAGGGAACTAAGGTCCGATTAGTATTTTTTGCCTTTTCTTGATGGCTCTTCTCAGCAGAACGGCTTTTCGAGCCGATATATGATTGAATAAAGAATATTTTAAATTGCATTGAATAAACTTTACACTGAATTAAAATGAATTTGAATGTGAATGTATTCCAAATCAAGAAATGTTGAACAGTTTATTATTGTAACTATGGATTTTTATATGTATTAAGTTATTTTATATATTATTTTCCTATTTCAGTATGTTTGATGCCATCATCAAAGGGTACCAATCCCCTCTTGATGTGCAACGGTTACACATATAAGAAACAGCGTGTTTGTGTGACAGGTAGGGTGGCGTGGTATTGCTCTAATAGACATTCAGGCTGTAAAGCCTATGTGTATAGCATGGGAGAAATATATGCTCCAGGACCGATAGACCATAATCACCCGAAACCAAAATATTGCCTTACCAAAGATGGCAAATGGGTCAAATTGTAGGAAAAAGTAGTGATTTCAAAAAGATATCTATATTTAATTTAGTATTTTTAAATGAACTGTATGCTATAATTTGTCCATTTTGAATTAAATTATATTTTCTTTAATGATTGTTTTATTTAATTTTAAATTATTAGTTTGCAAAATTTTGTGTGAAAGTGCTTATTCTCTTTTACTCTAGTAAGACAAGACGTTGCGTAGAGCTCCGCCAGTAAACACGGAATGTCTCAGATTTGAGGGATAAGCGAAGAACGGAGTGTCTTGACACTAAATTGTCTGTGTCTAGCAATATGCGAGATAAACCGTGAAGCTACAAAAAATATTAGCAATTTTATTAATTTAAATCATTTCATTTCATTTTTCATCATATTGCATAAACATTATGACACGCTTTTTCTTTTCATCTTTCATGTTTTAACACACTTTTAATACACTTTAAATATATATTCACTAATGACCACGATTTTATAAAATATATATTTTCCAGTTTACTTCGTGTCGTGTAAAAAAAAGAATCCACTACTAATGTTCAATAACTATACGTATAAGAAACAATGGGAATGTACGTCGGGGAAGGTTATATGGTACTGTTCGAAACGGCCAATGGGGTGTAAGGCTTTCGTGCACAGTAAGGAGGGATCCTTTACTTCCGCAGACTTCAACCACACTCACCCTGCACCTTCCTATATAAGAGGCACGGACGGATCGTGGATCAAATTTTAATATGTAACTTCTAGATGATATAATAATAATTATTATTATTGATGATATAAACAGGATATAATTTTTTTGTTGTTTCAATCTTGTTTTCCTATACTTACAACGTTGAAGATCATTATATATTGTTAATAACGAAGAATATATAAAAATATATTATATTGTATGTAGATTCTCAAGATTTTTTACATTTTTACATTTTAATGCGGAATTAAAATCATTTGAATTTAATGCAGGATAAATGCATAATTAAAGCTTTTATATGTATACAGAAAAGAGCAACCGTGATATTGTTACTGGCTACTTAGCCGAACTGCCTTCTGAGCCGTTGGTCGCTCTATCTACATTCGGCATATCAAATGTGCTTGCAATAGTCTATTTAAATAAATATTTGAATATGGATATTCATGAATGTGCCATTGGTCAGCGTTATTAGCAAAGTGATGGTATAATTAGGGAAATGCTAAATGGACATTTTTTTTTGTTTAACAATGGATAAAGTCTATCACAAATGTGTATTATTAGCTGGCAAAATTTTAAATTAAATATTTGTTATTTACAAGATTTTTACTTTCGTATATAATAACGTGCTGCTTCAATTGGAAATTCAACTGTTTTCAAAAGTTTTCTTGAATTAATAAGAGCTCCAAAGATATTTGATTGTAAAAATGACCTTAATTGTCATATTTAAAAAGTTCATGCAATATACTGCATTGTAAAGTATTGTTACAATACACTCAATAACATATTACAGTTATTTTCAGAATAATGCATAATTTATTTTATTTGCAGCGTTTTTCAGGACATCGAGCAGAGGGAGGCGACAACTAGTAATCAACGGTTATTCCTTCATATGTAGGAGTTACTGTTTAAATCACATAAAGAAAATATGGAAATGTGCATCCAATGCGGATTGCACAGCCAAAGTGCATACTATAGAAGACGAGATTATATCTCTGAACAATGATCACAATCATCCGTCGAACGCTTTCTCTATCGACTGGAAGCCACCGCGTAGGATTCATCTGGACAACTGACGTCTACTAAATTATATAAACTTAGAATTTTTTTATTGAACCTGCGAAGATATCCTGCAATATTTATAACAATAAACAAAAATTCGGCATATCATAATTGTCATTCAATTTTGTTCACATTTTAAATATCTTTTCAAGTATATATATATATATATATATATATATATATATATATATATATATATATATATATATATATATATATATATATATATATATATATATATATTATTATTATTATTTTTAAGCGTTACTTCACGGTGCATTTTAGTATTGATATACTATAATAGATGATCAAAGATGAGCTTAAATTTATATATAAATCCATGCTTCATTTATGTAAGCAATGACAAAATTATCAAACAAGAACTGTTTAATTTATTTATAAAATGTATTATTTATATATACGAGTATGCATTGAAAGTTATTTAAGTATAAGTACTTTATAACGATTTATATTTTGCGTTTTGACTAGAAATTACTGTTTATAAATAATTTAATTATATAATTTAAAGCCCCGTAGGCTAGGGGGCCGCATGTCGACCTTCATGTTAATTCAAAGGACGCCATTGTCGTTGATAGTCACTTGACCGGCCACGTGTCGCTTGTAGTTTCTCAAGATCACGCTGTTAGATAAGAAACCTACCGCATGTCAATGTAAAGACTATTAAGATCAATAGCTTCACAACAGCAGGCAGACAGAGCCGCTCAATTTTCGAGACATGGTGGCGGAACTCAACGCCGCTCTGTTTTCTTATACAAGCAATCATTAATTAATTATAATGAAGACTGTGCTATATGGGGGATGCAATTTGAAGCTCAGAAAATGAAAACATCTGACGGCGCGTGTAACAATTTTTTTTTTTCATCTCGTTTTTGTCACATTTGAATGTATGCACGTGTGATGTTATTTGCACTTCTGTAAATAAGTATTTTTGTATTGTCATTGTATATATTATATTTTTTATGGTTAATCCTGATTTCATATTTGGCCATTTTAGGGTTATACCTAGATATAACCCTCAGACTTTATGATGTGTTATATTATTTATGTGTACATATAGTACAATAAGTTTTGTATAAAATTGTAGGCTATGAATATATATTTGTATAAATATTGTGATTTTTTTATTAATTTTAAAACTGAAAATATGTAAATATACCAATTTATCATTATTTTGAAACAAATCTCTTATTTATTCCTAAGTGTTTATTAAAATTAAACAAATTAAATTAAATTAAATACCACCAAATGAAATATAATGGGCAATATTTTAACAGCGCAGATCCTTATGACTCCGAAGGGCGGCCAAGTGCTTGTGCTGGAAGGATATCGATACCACCGTGAATACGGCAGAGTCGGCAGAAGCTACTGGAGATGCACAAAAAGACTAATATATTCCTGCAAAAGTACTGTTAAAATAATCAACGGACAGATCTTCTCTATTGGACAACATAGCCATGATTAAATCGGGCATACGTATATAGATGTAATTTTTTCTAACTAATAATTGTTTGTTTGTATAAATAAATCAACGTCAAGATATTCTTAAGTCTTTTTTGTGAATTGTTCTAGTAATTGTGAATTTATAAATATATCATTCATATTTAAAAGTATTGATATAAAAATTTCGTAATTCTATTTTAAAAAAATGTTGTTGGTAATTAAATTTTAAGAATATTTTGGTGCTTCTATTTTTATGGACTTGGTGATTTGTTTGAAATGAGAAATGCTTATCGAAAACTTCAGACTTATTATACATATTATATTATTATACTTTGGGGTTACTGAAGTAAATTTATGTAATGTTGTGTTTAAATAATTTGAAATTATATTTGAAAATGACTCATAACTAAGTTTGATTCAAACTTGATGAAACAGTGACAGTTTGATGAAAATCTTTGAAGTTTTTAGGATTTTGCGACAGGACGTTTTGTGAGTGAGTCAGAAATTAATATTTTATTTATATAAGGTAGATATAGAGTTAGTTATTGTTTATTATTTTTTTTTATTTTAACTTATGAAACAACAAAAATGGAACAATATTAGCATAAAATAAAAAAATACAATACTAAGTTAAAATATGTCCATTCCCAATTAAGAAAATTTAGAAAAATAGAGAATTTAATATGTTGATAAAAAAAATTATAAAGAATATATCGTAGATAGGTTATTAATACTTTAAAAGGAACTAGAGGGAAAGAATTATTGTCATTACCCTGCTCTGATAGACAAAGCGCGGTGTTGAGTACCGCTTTTAATTTTAAAATTCAGATATATGTATATATATATATATATATATATATATATATATATATATATATATATATATATATATATATATATATATATATATATATATATATATATATATATATATATTTATATTTATTTTTTGTTTTTGTAAATTGTAATTAAAGCTACATTGTAAACTAAATTCCTACTATATATATTATGCATGTTTTTTTATGAATTATATTAATATAAAAAAGGAAACTATTCTGGAATGATGATGACTTTTAAGAATTATAAATTGGTGATCTTAATAAATTTTTTTTTTTAAATACAACTATGATATCATGGTATCTATTATTTCTTTTATAGTAACCCAGTAACATATGGACCGAAAACCCAATTTAAAGCTATAGTTAATATTGTATAAATATAAAATATTAATAACGATGACGTAAATGTAAATACTAGTTGTTACATATAATCTGTTTTGAATTTTACTATCTCATATTATATTACAACTTTTTTATACTAAGTCATAAAGGTACAGATATGACGATATGATCGAAATCCTCTTTGATCAAGCCCATATGGACATGACGATATGACCGAAGTCCTCTTTATCAAGCCCTTATGGACATGATGATATGGACACTAAAATATGACCACGGTCATCTAAATTACTGTATTGAACAAAATAATAAGTTTCATCTTTATTTCGTGATAGATTTTATCCTAAATATAAAATATGGTAAGGTATCCACATGATTTATCGTGAAAAGTTGATTGCTCAAAATTTAATTATTAAATTAATATAAATTTAAATGTATATTATAAATATACAGTTGTACGTATTTTATTATCAATAAACTTTACTCATTTTACATGCCATTTATTTCCTTTACTTTTACAAGCTTTTCTTTGTAATGGAGAATAAATATCATGAACGTAATAAAAAGGTTGAGTAGATCGGGTGCAGTAGAATTCGTATATGAATACACAATCTTTACATAACTTTATACTTTAATAATATTATTAAAGTAATACAGATTATTTTGAAAATCTCTTTTGTATAGTGGTAAAAAAGTAAAAAATAATTATTATATTTTTTTGTACTAAATGCCAAATGTGCAGTAAAGATTTTAATAGTAATGATATTGTAATAAAGAGTATATAAAGCCAAAACCTTGTATTTTACTGGAAATGTCCTTTTTCATATGCTCTTATTGGCTTAAAACATCAACTGCTTATATGCATACAGCCTTAACAAATAAATGTCCTTATCAGGGCGGACAGAATAAAATGCAAATACTTTAAAGACTTATGTATATTTTGTATATACGATAGTAATAATAATATGACATATTAATTATTTAAATATATATATTTTTTGAACTATATTTGTACCACATTTAATAATAAACATTCATTACAGGATTAAGGAAATTACATAGTAAACAAACAAAAGACGAAAGGTTACTCAAAAAGCGCATAGCAGAACAGATCCGCTACAGCCGTATCAGGAACGATCCCAAGAAGTGGGCCGAACACAAAATGAAAAGGCATCGATCATACGTACGGCATAAGATACAACAAGCGATGAGTTTATTTAACGAGACAAACGATGGATATAAAACCAATTTAGATAATAAGTTTATGCTAGACATGTATTATAATAGCTGAATGCATTGTAATGATTATCGTTTTCTAAGTTACTCAGGAAAGGTGTTAAATGCTAACGGAATCTCTTTCGAATTATAATTGTGGTATTTACGTGATACACTCTTGTCGAATCCAAATAGGAGTTTCAAAGTTAAATATTATACTTAATATTCTAAACTATAATATAATAAGGGCCAATATTTGTAAAGTAAACCAAAATTTTATTTGACTTTATAGAACATAAAGGATAAATGATATAAATAAGATCTCATTCGAGTTCTCTTTATATATGTTAACCCTAGATTATATTTATTAGGTGATAGTGATGAGCCTCATCTCTGTAATAAATAAATGTGTATTGTATTTACTGTAAGTATTTATTGTAAAAATTAAAGTATTAAATTATAAAAGTTGTCTTTGAGTTTTGTGATTCCCTGGTAATAGATTTGTTAAGCGTGCTTTTTATATGTAAGGTGTGTTATTAAGTGATAATAGTTATTTTAATTATGTTTTCTATTCCAGCTCATATTAACAATTTTATAAACAATGAAACATCTGAAACGATAATAGATAATGGATCAGATGATGACGTCATCGAGGTTGTTAGAGACGAAGCCCCGATAGAAATTCTGTCCGACGGCGAAGAACTGGAAATAGAAAAATCTAACCAGGCCAATCTAAACTCATTTTCGGAATCATTTAGTTTTGCTAATCCAAATGCATTAGAAAATACCGTAGAAGATAAATTATCTGAAGCAGAAGATCCACTGAAGAACTTATGTGAAATACAGAATGCGTATACAGTAACCGCACAACAAACAGCGGCGACCACTTCTGATGCAACATCTTTAGACAGTACTAGTAAATTAGACGAGAAATCCAACCACGATAGTAGTGGCGAGAACTGTTATGTTAACGTGACTGATGTTGGTAATAGCACAGAGAATGATGCAGAGAAGCTGAAACAGACAGTCCAAGAAGAGCTTTCTAATGAAATAAAAGCTCATACAGTTGACCCTGACGTTCCTAATGATAATGAAACTGCTATTAATAATGTAAGGCAAGATTAGTATTTTTAGATATTTTTTTATTAAATATTTGTAGTCTAGTGCTATCAGAGCAATAAATAAAGTTTTACACAATAATAAATATATGTAGCAAATGAAAACAGACAGTAAAATATCCGATTCAGTGAGAGAATTAATATTTAAAATTACCCTTTGCACTCAACAAGCCCATAGTTATTCTATTACTACCTCATATTCTTATTTTATACAGAAAAGCGAATTAAAAACATATTAAGAATGGCATCAAGAATTAAATATTATGTTATTTTGTTTATAACTGTTTGAATTTCTTTGCTGAATAATATTATATAATATTCAAAAGTAAGAATTTCAGTGAAAACAGTTGCATATGATAAACCTAAATTAGTTAATTTTAAGTAGTAAATATATTATTTGTAACTAGTGAGATATTTGCCTTTTGAAACAATATAATACATCAAGTTGTAGTCTATTTACAAAGCTTTGCACTATATATACTATTCCGTAGAAAGCTAAATGAAATAAATTTATATTATATAATGGGCCGGTATTCGGTAAAAATTCATATACGAGTAAGTAATTACAGCAGCATTGCTGAAAAGTTAAATAACTTATTTGAAGTTATTCACTTGTTATCATTTTAATTATACTTTACATTAATATTGTGTTTTTTATGGTACTTACTTTAGATGGTTCATACATAAATATAACGGAATCTTCGACATATTGAATTTCTTTGTATGTAACTGTTGATTACAATATTTGTGTGTATATTAGTTAATTCAAATATGGCTTGTTTATTTTAAAAAACAATAAAATTGATTGTTTAAGCAGAGTCCAGGCTATTTCATTTTAACTTTGTTTGGGACGTTTATATAAATTATTCTATTTTATATTATTATTAAAAATATATTCGTCACAAATTGTCGTCTGTCTATAAATGTCATGGTTCAATTCCTACTCGACGAAATGAATTGTTTTCATTTTCTCGCTCTAGTAACTTTGAAGTTGAATTCCGGACACAGTCTTGTATTAACACTTTGCCTATATTAGAGTTCTATGCGGGGTACAGCGAGAAGTTAAACAAATGTTTATGTTGTATTAGTACAAGCTTAGTTAGAGTTAGCTCCAAGCAGTATCTTAACAGATAAAAAGAGACGATAATTAACTAATCTTTCTAAATAGTAGATATGATCTAAAACAGTCGTCTTTTCGTGTTTTCTCCATTCAACGTGACATTGGCGAACTGTATTGTACTCAACTGGCATAGTTTCTCTTTTACTAGTTATACTTATACGAGTTTGCAACTTCATTCTTATAGGACTATAAAAAATATCCCTTAGTTCCTCTTCACTTAAGGAAATTACGTGCCATATTTCAGCTTTCTAAGTACAGTAGTTTTAGCTATATATTTTCTTTCAGTGTCTCAGAAAGGGATGAGTTTTATATGTAATAATATACAGATATAATCTACTCGTATTTAATAAATGGCAATAATAATACACACTACTAATTACAGGTTTTGAAGCGCGGCTTGTAATGGAGAATGGCAAGAAAGTCCTTCGAGTCGGTGGACATCGATTCATGAAACACTATGAAAATAGTCTTGGTAAAGTTCGATGGAGATGCTGTAAATCGTTTAATCGTTGTAAAGCAATTGTTTTAACTCACGGTACCACCATTTTGAAATTGAAAAACTTGCACAATCATTGAGTATCTGTGAGATATCAGAGAGCATCTTATGGTGTATTTTATGTTTTGGTATTTCAACATAATTTGACTAAGTAATTATAAATAAGTGGTAGTTTTGTATGCTTGAATGTATGTAGGACTTTCGCTATACAATTTTCAATTTATATTTGTACAAACGGTATCTGTGTGATATTAGATATTTCTTCGTCTTTAAGAAAAGTGAACTATTGTTGTGTAACTTAATTTAAAGCCTATTTCTACACTTTGGAAATTATTGTTTTAAACAAACCCATATTAAGTTATATAGGATTTCCATCGATTTTTTTTATCTATGTATTTAAAGCTGATGATATTTGCTCACATTGTTAAAACCACATACTTTTGAAATATTTTGTGTATATTTAAATAACAA
Source organism: Dione juno (assembly GCA_037127375.1). NCBI lineage: Eukaryota > Metazoa > Arthropoda > Insecta > Lepidoptera > Nymphalidae > Dione > Dione juno. The sequence goes on along the minus strand of JAXRJS010000021.1, from coordinate 1,545,057 downwards.
AATTGGGTAAACATGAGATGTATGTATAAAAATATATTACGATGTGTGAACAACACGTGATGATAAATACCGTTTTCTTTGAAAACAAGCTTTACTATACAATAAAGTACTACTACTACCTTGTAACTGATAAAAAAAGGAAAAAAATCGGTCTAATATTATAATATTGGAAAAAAAACCATCTAAATATCCATTTTTGTTCCAGCAGTGGAAATTATTCAAGGTGGTGGATACCCAAAGCTTATGTATTGTGGCTTCCTATACAGGCCCCATAACGCATACAGGCAAAGAAGATGCCAGTTATGGTACTGTAAATATAGAAACACGAGACAATGTCGAGCCATAATAAGGACAATGGATGGCACCATAATTAAACCAGGGGAGAACTTGTACCATACGTGTATGTATGTTGCCAAATAAAGAAGAAACATATAACAACATATCTAGCATACTGTCTGTGCATCTGTGGCGAAAATCTCAAATTCGGGCACAAAGCGGAGAACGGAGTGTTTTATCTCACTATGTGAGAACATAGTGAGAACATCTTTGTGACGTTTCCCGCATTACTTAAAGAGATTTAACTAATGCGGGAAACGTCACAAAGATGTCTATTCTATATTAAGATGAAAACATTCACGAATATTTATTAACGGAATACACAAATAATGGAAAATATATTTAGAGAGTATTAGATATACTGTTTAATTAAACAGTGTACTTAATTAGGTAGACGATCGATGTTTATTATTTAAATAGATTATATATACATACATATTTAAATAGTCACCGACGGCTGTTATTTCTACTTCCTTCGTTTAAATATTTTAAATTATAAATAATACTTGGTTTAGCTAGTTTAGCTAAGTTTTAATAACTGCATTATAAATGTCTTTTTTATGATCATATTATTGCCTCAATATGTAATTTGATTAATACATTTACTTTATCAGCGGAATCGCCTGCAACGTGATATGAAAGTAACTAACATTTGTGTACGCACCAACACAATTATAGTGTAGCTCTAGACTGAAGGTCCCGCTGAGTTTCTTGCGCCGGTTCTTCTCAGGTATGAGGCATTAACTTTAGTGAACCGGTTGTAATGTTTTTGACGTACAAAAAATTAGTCTTGTATTCTTACTTTGAATAAAATTATTTGTTTTTGAATGAAGAGTCTTCCTCGATAGATGGACTGCAGGTTGGATTTAAGAAGAATTCTTAATTTCGAACCAGTAGCTCTTGTGATTATAGCGTTCAATTAAACAAGGCTTTTTAACATTATTTTAAACGTCTTCCTTGTACTGGAAATATCGACGTATCCAATGACTCTTTAACTCAATATGAGTTGTAAATTGGGCTTTAAATAAAACACAATTTCGAGTTAAACAAATTATATTATAAACGATCCCTTACAAAAATACATTCAAACAGTATTATTAGATTTTACATATCTGGTTATTCTTCTTTGCTTGATTTCTCTTAGTTTGCTTAATAAAATATACAGATTCTGTCTTTGTCTATATATTACAATAAGAAAAGGATAGCAATATACTTGTACATTTATATATCAATCCAAACTACTAAACAAGGACTTATATAATATGTATAATATTCGTAAGTAAGAAGGCACTCTATATTTCTACAAGGCACTTATTGTAAGGAATGATTTCTGGCTATCATAACATAATATTTGTATATATCACTTATTTTTATAAAAACGCACAAAAGTGTACACAATCATAATTATAATATAAACAAAAAGTACAACAAAAATGCTCTTATTCGATTTGAAAAACATCTAAAATTCACAAATTAATTCATAAATTTCTTTTTATATGCCATTATGACATATAAAAATGACCATAACATAAAATACATAATAAAGCTAAACGGAGATTGATTGATACAAAGATAAAATTTAATCCTTTACTAACAACAAATTATTTTAATTTTATAGTATTTTAAAACATCTTATTGGCACATTCCTATAATTATATAATATATATAAAATACAACTGTATAATGTTATTTTATTCTATTAAAATATACAAAAACAGTGAACTAATTTTTCCTTTGTCATATTTTATGGTCAAAGAAGATACCTTATAGTCATCTTACCTTATTCTACTAAATATTTCATATGTCAACGTTAAATCGGTGCTAATTATTACTTGAAATCTTTTAATTATACAATACAAATTAAAATAATATAAATAAAAGTCTTTTCCAGATTATAACAGAAGGGTTCAAGCAAAATACAGCTTAATTTACCAAAGATAAAATATTTACTATATAGCTGTCTGGATCGTCAATTGTTTTTTAAAAACATTTGACATATCTAACATTAAATATATTAACAATATGTATATTTATACATATACTATTCAAATGAATAGTTCAATTATATATAAAAACTTAATGATTATGTTCCATAAAAGATCTTACTATGACGTTATTATCAGTAGTGATACTTGCTTTGCATCCAAGTTTTATACGTTTGTTGCAAGTCCATCTTATCTTGCGTTTGTAGCATTCGTGTTTTATGAAAGTATGCTCGCCCACGTGTACCACCAAGTGTCCTCTATTGGATAGCCCGAAGCGAACTGAAATAAAGATGTATTCAAATTATTGCACTGTCATGAGTCGATGTTTTAAAGTCAATCAAATTAATGTTCAAAGATTAAAGTATGTAATATAGCCTTAAGTCTTCCTCGATAAATGGACTACAGGTTCGATTTGAAGAGAATTCTTCATTTCAAACAAGTAGTTCCTATGATTATAGCGTACTACCTATCCAGAGTTCTTTACTCACATATTGAGTATTGTAAATTAGACAATAAATAAAACACATTGTTGTCGGTTCTCAATATGTATGCAAGCTTAAAATCAATCCGACGTTTTAGTCACTCAACATAATGTTCAAAGTTTCCGTTACAAACAAACATACACACATACATATCGAGATAATGAAAGCGTGTTAAATACAGGAACACATATTTTACTATTAAGTGCCATGTTAATTAATATGCTCGTTTTATTGTAAAGTAGATTTGTGTGTAAATAATAATTTTATTGTGTAACGGTAATATATAAAGAGTTAAAGACATTCAAAAGTAATCTGGTTTTATTATTTACCTATAAGGTTTACATTTATTTATAAGGTTTGCATTCTTAAGCCCAATAAAATTATATAGTAAAGAAAACTAGACGCCTAATAAAATACAATATATTGATAAGATGATAAAATATAGTTTTCATTTTAGTTGGCTTGATCGGGACCGGCATAGATTGTTTCGCATCCTACTGCCTCAGCAAGCAAGGCAAGATGGGCATCAACGTCGGTGGATACAGATTCAGGTTCAACGGCTGTGCCAGAAACGGAAAGATAAGGTGGCGATGCTCCAGAGGGCCGTGGTGTAAGGCAGCTCTACATACTTTCAGAGGACGTATAGTTTACATACAAAGCGCACATAACTGTGGACCTAAACCACCTAGCTAAAGGGAATGGATATGCGATTTAATAAAAAAGTATACCAGGAGTCTAATTTTGTTTTCGATAATTTAAATTTAAAAAAAAAACTCGACTAATAAGCAAACTATAATTTTACATAATACTTTCGGAATGATAAGTGATTTCGGTCTTCATATAAGCATTACATACAACATACCATTCACTCTACTAGAACGATATTTATATGAAATTATTTACAAAACAGTATTTTAAAACTAATACTTACTCTGTAGTCGAGTTTATATTTTTTTTTACGTTGTCTATTTTAGGCTCCCATATAGCATAAGTCCAATATATTGTGTCTTGTTAAACAATTCACAAAATACATAGATCAAACCATGACATGGCTTTATGTACTATTTATTATTATATCACCATACAATGTAAGATTTAACATAACTAATATAATATATATATAGAGTATATATTTTAAATAAAATACTCTATTAATAAGCTTAAGATGTCGTTTTTGTAGAATCGATACAGGTCCGTGTAAAACATCGATTTTTCTAGGTGTTTCTATTATTATTTTATACAATAAAATTTAATATGGATCATATATAACTAATTGCATATATCTTATAAGATTGTGATTTTATATAACATATAATTAACACTAAAGAGCTAACTTGTATTAACAGAAAAAAGCTGATTTTCGCTCTACTTTTTTTCATTAAAATTAGCAATGTAGTATTTTTCTTAAATGCCAGTGCCGTTTTCATGTGACCTTCTTTTTAAACTAATATAATATATACTTTTTTACACTAAAAACAATAACTTATTGTACTACAAAATCTATATATACATATTTCATATGAATACAGTGGGAACTCGGTTAACCGGACTAATTGTTGTTTTTAAGCATTCGGATAAGGAAATATCCGGATAAACGAATGTTAAACTAGTGGAATTAATCTCATGAAGTAAAAGATATACACAAGTACGTTTGTATATACATATTTAAAAAAAATAAAATGGTGATTTAGTAGCGTTTCTTATATTTTTTTATTTCTATTACACCAGATAATCGAGTCTCAACTGCATATAATACCTTAGTAAAATACACCTGCTTGAGAAAATTTACAACACATTCTAAGTCATTTTCGTTGTATAAAGGACTTTTTTAAATAATAATTTACACACATTTATATAACACGTTGAAACACTAATTACAAAATTACAAATTATTTCAGTAATTTACAAATATTGTATGAGCCAATTAGATATATGTATACTTTTCTACTAACGGTTGACTTTCATACATACAGTAACTTTTATACAGTCACGTAGGATCAAATACAGGGTGTGTGCTTAATCACAAGCGATACATTTTTAATAGTTTTTTTAAACTAAACATAGGTAAGGAAACATATTAACAATTACATATTTATTTTTAAAATCACTATATATAATGTGGTAAATAGGTGTATAGGATACGGTTAAGGTTTTATTATAGAATAGCAAATTTAATATATTGAACTAATTTAGATATTATGTGTATACTGTAATGTTATATATATATATATATATATATATATATATATATATATATATATATCAGTAAATCTCCTTACTACAAGTGTCCTGAATACATATCGGTTGATGTAAGAGTAATAATTGGTGTAATTTTGATTTGGTTGTATATATGTTTTTGTATGTTTTCACACATCACCTCCGAATTTTTTTAGAGTTATGTTGATGTCTTCTTCAGATTGCTCTTTAATTTCGCACCTTTTTAAGATATTGCGCATTGGATCGCGGAACTCAACGCCGCGTTGTATACTAGTAGTTCTTAATGAAAGTCAAATTGGGAATCATACGGTAGAATATATATATATTTTTACAGTATTTTTTGAAAAAATAATTTATTTACGAATGATACTTATTTCGTAACATTAAAAGTCATGTGCAATATCATTATTTTCGATAAATATAAAGCTAGAAGGTTAAATAAAACATTACAAAAGCTACAACGGTCAACGAAGCCATTTATTTTATAAATAAATCATTATTTCTATACATTTTACAAGGTGCTGTATAGCGAGGTTGGCTTGCCACGTTCTAATTTGTATGTACCATCTGCACATTTTATTAAAACTCTCGCTGTGTGACAATGTTCAATGAACGTAAGGGCAGAGTTTTCTTGGAATACAATATAAGCTTTACACCTCGGGTAGCCGGTACAATTCCATCGTGAGCTTTTGTTTTTGCTATAGTATAAGTGACCGCGGTAGTAGAAACGCTGTTTGTTGTTCTTCGTTTGTATGAAGAAACCTGGAATTTTTGCGTTTTTTATTATCTGTTTTAGAATATGGCTTCTTAGATGATGATTTTTTTTTATTTGAGGTATATTTACGTTTTATTGTTATATTTTAAATGGCATTAAATATGTAGTACCTAAAAACAGAAAAAACATAATACACTTCTTAATTTCCTAAATTTTCTAGCGAATTATATATGTTTATTCATTTTTCGTGTCAATAATGCAGAATTATTGAACTCTTTTCATTATTCAACTAAAATAGCTTGAAAGATACAACTTTATAATAGAATGAAATGTATTTAAGTCATATGCTTAAAGAACATTACTTATTTACACACCTTACAATTTAATATATCTCCCCGACATAGTTTTCAACAATTTTTTCCTTGGATGAGAATGCGTTGGATTGCTTATCTTTATAATAAGATTGTCATCTATTTTCAAATTTCCTTTGCAAGATGCGGATGCTGTACACGCCCATTTGTGATATGGACCGCATTTGTTCTTCTTGTAGTAGGTGTAGCCGTCTAGAAGCACCATTTGCCTTCCATTCACCATGGTTATCAGTTCCGCTGTAGAAAATATTTATATTAGTAATCGTTAAAGGTGAAGTTTTGTCCGTTTGTGAAAACAATACAGTTTTATCACTTTTTCCATGTTAAATATTTCAAAATTCAAAATTTGTTAAATATATAGAGTTCAGTTTCGTCTCTCAATACGCAATATCTCGAAATTGGGGAGCGGAGTGTCTTGACACTAGTTGATATATTTCTACCCTAATATATGAGGGATGCAATGTGGAGCTCAACAAGGAATTATATAAAAAATATAATCTTAAAGCCATCAATAAAAGACATTGCAAATAATTTTACAATTAAATTTGGATATTTCTCTGCACAATTGAGCTTTCAAATTAAGTATTCATCAAATAAAATTGCTGAATTTAGAACAATACCAAAAAAATTATTTGTTAAGAATTTAACCAGAAATATTAATTTCTTGAATGATTTATTGTTTATATTTAATACATAATGAGTTAAGGAGATATAAAAGTTTGATTGTAAAAAAAATGTATAATAATTGTGTACGGAACCCAAATGGATACATATTTAGTTCCGCTCACGACAAAATATTTAGAAGTCAAAAATATTGTAATAAATTAACAGTATTGTAATTTGTACGTAGTGTTATTGTTATAGAATAGTATTACGTCATACATTTCATTAAAATATAATAACATATATAATATGTTCTTGTGAGCCGTTTATACTAACAAGTGAAAATTCTTAATTTATGTGCAATATTTTATTATTTTATTTTATTATATTTATGTGGAGTGTAAACGGGCTACGTTTCGCTGTTAATTAAAATGTTTTAATCAAATTATATTTCACAATAAATTTAAAATAACTTCTCTATCTGTAATATACGTGGGGTACTACATTAAAGACAGGTAAAATTTTTTTTAGAAATTCATTTACTTCGTAATGCTTACAAAATTAACATACCTAAATATGGCTAAGTTCAGTAAATACCCAAAATCATTCAACATATTTATATATTTTCTATTTATTTATTAAGAGACTAAAATATAATTTTAATGAAATGTATGAAATACACATCGCATGGCGAAATAACTGTAGTAACAGTGAAACACATCAGTCGGTTATCTCTGTAACCAGATTATAACAGTTATTTCGGTTATATTTAACCATGCGTTATGTACCTAAATTAAAAAACCTTTCTACCTCTATAACTTCATACGTCTCCTTGTGGTTGTGTGTAATGTAAGTTACCGGTAGAATATAGTGATCGATGATATTGCCAAATTATAATCTATGTAATTGATGTTTTTAAGAATAAAACTAGTCAAACTTAAGTAATATTTTATTTAATGCCTTTTTATGATTTTTTATTGTTTAATACCCACAGATGATAAATTAACAATGACCAACAGTACAATTATTTCTATTTAATAGTAATCTTATAATACCTTTATAAAATGAGTACATCATTTCAATATATTTAATCAAAACATATATTAATAAATGATAATATATAATAAGTCGTAAATAAAATTATTTGTCAAATAAAAAAGTGTTTCACTTGTGATATTAAAAAAAATTGTCATATATTCAAAATTTATATTTAAGCATGTTACTTACATAGTGACTTTTTTATGTGTTATCGTTAGTCAGGAGGACTGAGCGTGAAACGGTCCTTGCACGCCTCTCACCTCGCTCACTGTCATCGACCTCTTCATATCCTTCTGCACCTATGAGTCCTCACTTGTTTTTGAAAGGCTTACCGAAGTCAACGCATTGCTTTTACAACTTTTCATACGCTATTTTTATTTCTTTGGTCAATAATAATAATTTATATAAACATATATATATATATATATATATATATATATATATATATATATATATATATATATATATATATATATATATATATATATATATATATATATATATATATATATATATATATATATATATATATGTATTTTTACAAACTTACAATCGTAAGAGTAACCATGGCGTAAAACAAATGTATATTTATTTACAAACACATTTTTTGCAAAGTCATCAAGAATTGTTAATATTGTAAAATATTGTATAAAATATTAAAAAATAAAACCAATCAAACTAAAAATTATTTTATTCCTTACACACCTCCTTACAACTAGCTACAAACATATAATTTCATTTTTACAATGTTTAAATAACAAATACATACAATTTAATTGTATAATGAAACAATATCAAATGATAAACAAATATTTTTACCTGCGGCTCTCGTAATTTTAATTGAAAGAACTACTAAAAGTTATAAATGACACATGACTTATTAAGTGCTTGAGTTAATCCTGACCGCAGATAGAGTAGATTATATCGAAACGATTAATTTAATGAAATAAAGCCTTTATACTTCCTCTTTAATTTCTAACATTACTAAGTTTAATACTACTACTTGAATTCAGTTACACAGTAAACAAAGGAGCTTCTCTCTTAACTCGCTTTGCTGGGCAACAGTCTTTAGTATTCCGTACCTCAGAAAACATTCCACCAAAATGACTTTGTTACCCCTCTGTCTGTCTGCTCGTTAATCAAGACCATTTTTCTGAAGAACGCATAGTGATATTAATATTAAATATGCAAGTCAACAGTCCCTCTATAACACAAAAAATATAAACTTCTAATTCAACTCAATCAAAAGATACGTTAGTGCTTCATTTTTGTCGCACATTGTATGAAATTCGTAATCAAAATCTACAGGGTACTACACAATCCAGGAATTATAAAATTTGGTAAGAATTGAGAAGAGAGAAGTAGAAATAAAAAGAAAATACTAATATTGGAAATTTATATTCGGTTTCTCGCAGAAAAAAAATCCATTAACCATTAAACCTATATTTGTAGTTTATTTCATACAAAATGAGTGCATTCGCCTGCAAATTTAAACTTGTCAAGTTCAATAATTGTACTTGACCTACGAAATGACCCCATGAAATTGGTGCAAAACCCTTGGTCCCGTGCGTACGAGTCCTATTCGCACTTCACCGATATTATTTGTATTGTAGTACTTACGATAGTGCTTTTCTATACACTATATTCTTGAGCTTCACATTGCTGTATAAAAAATATACTAAATTTTTCTTATTTCTATATCAACCTAAAAGCTTATACTTAAAAGCTTGTTAAAAATTACATATATATATATATATATATATATATATATATATATACATATATATATATATATATATATATATATATATATATGTATATATATATATATATATATATATATATATATATATATATATATATATATATATATATATATATATATATATATATATATATATATATATGTATATATATATATATATACATAAAAACATTACATATATATAAAAACATTTTACAAAAAATGCTACCGTTTATAATCTAAGATCAATAACTTCTTCATACCTTGAAAATATCAAAATTAGGTTTAAACCTTTAACATATAGTACACGTGTCATTTTATGTATATTATTTGTTGAATATTCAATTATAACTATAATAAAAATCAAAGCTCATTAAACATAATATCTTTTATTTCATATCTAATATAAAAAGGTACCAGCTACTATTATAAATACAAAAATCGTACATTTAAGGGATTAAAGTCTTACTTAGCCATAAATAATCTAAAATAATTATATAGTTTTCAATCTGTACTATCTATGTCTAGTTCTGTCCCAGTAATAATTTGATCTCCTGATACGACGCCATGTTCGTTTTTAAGATGTTCTAAAATACATGTTATACTTTTTTCGACGTCATCGAATTTCATACATTTGTATTGACATATTTTACAAGAGAAAAAGTCGTCTTCGGCAGTCTCGAAAACTTTCCAAACCCAGTTGTTGTCATCTGAAAATGTCAGTATTGTAAGCTGCGAAATTTTGTTTCCACACTCATATTACCCATATTTTGAATCTGTTATTTTTTTATATAAAATACTTTTTTGGCAAAAAGCTACATATAAACAATTATAATAGATATTTATTATATGGTAACCTTAATATTTTTAAAGAAATGTTACGTAAAATGATTATCTATTAAAGCCTAATACGTTTTCTTAAAAATAGTATTTTGAAATTTAATTTATTTGTTCTTATTTTTCAAATCGCATATCTTAAGAGTTTTGATATAAATCTATATCGCACTATACATTTTAATGATTTCTTTATTTTAAAGTTGTACTTACAGACCTAAGTGCAAGTCCCTCAGAGTACCAAGTATTTTTGTAATATTATAATTATTTATTATTTTTACTTATTTATCTTGTAAAATATAAATTAAACTTACCACCAATTTTATTATGAATCATCTTGAGATGTCTATTCATGTTGCCAGTTGAGTTGCCGCCATGACATATGTTTCTGCTACATAATTTACACTGGGCTAGAGTGTTTGATAACCTCTTGAAGTAAGACCAGACCCAGCTACGACGTTGTTTTATTTTACCTGTGAATAAAAATAATATTTTTATTATGATCTTTATATTAAACCATTAATTTTTTTTCACTAAGATACCACTTAAATTTAATTAAATTGAAAATAAATGAAACTATAAAGAATATTTTGATATTTTTCCAATTTCATATGTATAATTTTGTTTAATTTAATTAAAATCAATGTAAGCCAATTTCTTCATTTAAACCAGTGTATTTAAATTATTTTTACTATTGTGGATACTTACTAATGGATTCATCCACATCTTTGTCACTCTCTTCCTCATTTTTCCAGGAAACTTCATGTTCTAATTCACTTGCATCCTTTTTCATAACTTCTGCTTTATATACACTTGGGTGTCTAGATCGGACATGTCTATTCATATTATTTGAATTAAAGCCCTTAATAGATAGCACCACATTGCATAGATTGCATTTATAAATTATGCTGGTTAGGCTTTCAAAGTATTTCCATACCCAGCTGCGTTTACGGCTGAATTCTAAAAAAAAAAAATGGTTGTATATTATCATTATCAGTCATATTTACATAAAATGTGTATATTATAATTAATAATTTAGGTACAAAAACTATAAACATTGTAAAGTCGAAAAAAGAAAAAAAGCTTACTTTTCTTTAGTTTCTTCTTTCGAGGCACTAATATATATTGCATATCCACACTGTCCTTATGATCTTTCTCCTCCATTTTTACTATAGCGTCTGTAGTTGTTTCTTCACAAACTTCTTCTAATATAACTGGTTGTGTTTTATCATCCTTCAACATACTAAATTGTAAATATTCAATTTGGAAACCAACATTTGATTCAGGATTGTCTTTGTGTAAATCATATACTTCTTTGTGTAACTTTATTATGTGGTTTAGTAATTCTTTTAATTTTTGTTCTGTAATGATGATATCTTCACATATGTTACATTTATATTGATTTTCATCTATTTTTACATAATATATCATTAACCACTCCGGCACTGTATCATCTGAAAAAACAATTGATTACAGAATTTGTTCAAAAGCTATGTATTTACTAATTATAGTTATCTTATTGATAGTGGTGATTGATAGGTCTTAAAGTATTAAAAATAAAATACGTATTCAATTTAATATATATTTAATCCAGACAATCAATATCAAAAACTATTGAACTAGCTTTACTACATGTTATAATGTTTACATTGGAAAATATATAAAATTCCTGTAAATTAGATAATTATTTGTAATTCTGTTTCATATTACATTAATTGTATAAGATGTTAGTTCCTAGAATCTATAAATAAATGGATATGAAAATAAAATACAATTTCATGTCAAAATTTTATATTTAGACCAACTGCTAACTTAAGAAAATAATTTATTAAAGACACATTTTATTATAGTTTTCTAATGGGAATCTAATATACATATAACATACATAAAATTAAATTGAAATCATAATTTACTAACTTATAATATTGTTTTAAAATAGTTTGTATAAACAAAAAATATACTAAACCTAGACAATAAAACTTGATTTTTTTAAATTTTACTACATAATTGGTAAATCTTTGGGAAATTCCATATCACTACTGTTAACATAACAGACAAATAATACAATAACAAATTTAATCAGAGAACATGGGTTTTTTATGGTTATGGAAGTCTCTCACTACTTCAACGCCATACGTCTGCATGTTTATAACAGATATACATCCAGTTTTCTGACGATAGGAACAACACCATTGTTCTGCACCACACTGTAGCCTACTCTTAAACACGTAAGTGTAACCCTTGTATAAAATATGATGACCTTTCTTCGTTGGTACACACTGAACTAAATCATCACCTGGAATATGATTATATCATTAATGAACTTTATTTACTAATGCATCGTCCTACTTTCGTTTCACGATTCAAAACACATTTATTTATGCAATGTTTTTATTCAAAATAACCTAAATTTCAAACAATTTTGACATATGCACATTTTGTCTAACACTTTAAGAATTATAATTTAAGTTTGCTTCATATGAAATAATGATTTAAAAACTATAAATATCCATGGAATACAAGAAAGAGGGAAAAACTGAGTAATTAATTCTATAGCATGACTCCTGTCAATGTCATAACTGATGACAGACATTTAATTTTTTTTAATGCCACTCCATTTAAATGTTTAATGAAATTATAAAACGGACCTTAACAAAAATAAATTAATATTTCATATATTGAACTCGATGATGACGATAGTGTTTCAAAATCACTGCGAACAATTTTGACTCACAACATTCCGTTTGTCACAACGTTCCGTTGTACGTTAAGTAGTAATAATTACGTACATATTGTAAAAACTTTCGTTTATAATTATATTTAAGTAAGTTGCATATAATAAGTGAGAAGTTATATGCGTGTACTGTTTATTTAGTATGTTAAAAATATATCACTAGGATAAAATTTTTTTTATAAATATATATTACAAAATATTTCACTTCATCACATGTGTTGAAGTGAAATATTTTGTAATATATATTATTTAGTAAAGTTTGTCATGGACATCATGTGATTTTCATGATTTAGAAGAAATGTTTAGTATAAATAATATTTTTTTTAATGTTACTTTAATTCATTTAAAAAATTATTAATTAATGAAATTACGTAAATGTATATTTAGTAACAAAATTTAACAATAGATGTCGCCAGAAGGCTGTTTCCGATATTAATGTAACATAGCGTAGCAACTGTAGTAGTGATATATAAAAAATATTTTATCTTTTTTTAACCGTAGATACACAATATAAAAATAAATACTGAATGTATTCAATATATAAATTATTTTTATTTATGTCTCAACTTTACGCTTTATCTCATAGAGAGGATCTAATAATTTCTAATGTTATCTCATTCAGGACATTTATTTACATAAGTCAACATCTAGTTTGTCTCGCCAGATCGGGGAAATAATAAGATTTCCCTGTCTAGGAATCGAACCTGAAATCATCGCACTCATAGTGAGACGCTGTCACACAGTGCCAGAATGGCTTGTGTAATCTCAATGACTACGTAATTTTACATTTCTTCTCAATAAACAACACCAACCATTTATATATTTTCAAATTGTATTTTAAATAAATAATAATATTATTTATTCTTTGATTGGCTGATGATACAGAATTAAATATTTAATATTGAAAAAGATAGCGCAAAAGAATTTTATTTTGGAGCTGTCAAAATAATAAAAAAAAATATTAAATATGACATTTAATCTAATTATCATTTATGATTTTTTTCTCGAATGGGTGGTATGACGTCACATGTATTAAAACAAGTGAAGTAATTGATTACGTACAGACTGCAAAACCATAATTCGTTACTAGTGGATATCGCATACCTAACTTTGATAAGATAACTTTCCTAACTAATAATTAAAAACGGCTGACGTCATGATATTGTAAGATAAGATATGCATTAAATAATTCGTCGTAATAAATAAAGCTTTATTACTAAATCTTATTTTTTGGAAGATCTTAAATATTAATTGTACCTATAGAAATCTAGATTGATAGAAATTACGTGTAGATATGCATGGAACTTGCGAGACGTTTTATCAAAAATGTCATTATTAGGCTATTTTTTCCTTAGCTACACGCTGTATATATATATACAGCTATACGCTTATAGCATAGGGAAACGATTCTCCGAAATTTTCCGCCCAATAGATGAAACAGAATAATAAAATTTAAAGTATTTTACCACAAGTGGAATTTTGGTATATTAAAAATTACATTCTTTAATGAGATTTCTCCGTTTTATAGTTACAATGAAGTTGTCTATGTATGTTTAAAGAAAAACGAAGTATTGTTAAACATACCGTAATTCTAAGCTAAGAAAAACTAAATTAGAGTCAAACTTTCATGTCTTTACCTGAAAAATGATGTGTAAAAACACTTTTTTATATGACTACGGTCCTAGGTTTCATTTGAAGGAGAGATAATATTAAAATTATTCTCATTTTCCTACTTTGCTATCTTAGTATAAAGTGCAGCGTTGGCTTCCGCCTAAACAACGCGTGATGTCTTGTAATCGGGTGTCTTGAACATTTTTAGTCTAGATGTAAGTTGAAATAATAACGCTGGAATGTAATCTGAAAGAGATATTCTAAAATATATATTTTAGAGTATTTAAAGATGAGACGATCTCAATCAGAATAAAATAACAATATGTTTGTATTTATGTCGTCGACTTAATTTTGTAAATTTATTATTTCTTCGTATTAAATCGTACATTTAAATATTAATTAACTATTTAAATAATAATATGCCTATTAGAAAGCACGCGTATTATAAGCGAATTTTTGTAAATATTATTTTAATCTCCCAAACTAAAAACTAATAAGTTATAAAATCTGGTGTACAAACATTTTTCGGATTCGATGTTATTTAAATTTACTATTTAGTAACTTAAATACCTTAAAACACATTTTAAACCTTATTAAGTTATAAATATGCATTTTCATTATCTATAAGTGGGTGCTCATGTACTTATTAAAAAATGGTTAATTTAGATGACAAATGTTGATTGTGTTCAATTTAATCGTAGACGGAAAAATGTCGGTCATACATTTTTGGTATAAAGGAGTAGCGGTGAGTCACTCAGTACCTTATAGATTAGACATTATTTATTTATTTTACGCTATAATGCAGTCAGGACTTGCATGACTGAATAGTATGACACGTTCAAATTCTGAAGATCGGTAATATATAAGGTGAATATATATATATATATATATATATATATATATATATATATATATATATATATATATATATATATATATATATATATATATATATATATATATATATTGTGTATGTTTTCGTTTTCATGGTCTAGTAATATGGAATTCAGAGTTTTTGTTAGCACTCCCATTGTACTCAAGTGCCAATAATAATATATGGAGACTAGCTTTTAGATGCGGCGTCGCCCGTTTCATGAAATTAAAAAAAAGGTTGTGTACTATCATAACACGTTTTCTGTTAATAACATTAAGACTGAAAAAAAACTATAAGAAGTCGATTGGTAAGAAAACAGCAGAATCATTATTAATGCTCAGGTTCTTAGAAACAAAGTTTTGCGCTATAGCATGTGGCGAGATGGTTATCGTGTGGACTGTGGACGTGTTAGTTCACACGACGCTGGCACATTCCATTGAACACGATTACTTTTTACTATTTGAAACATCTGGCTACCTATTTATATACCTATATATACGTTTAAATAAATATATAATGTAGGTATTGTCTTAAATATAGCCGCGGACTGAGGCAAAATCAAAATATTACTTATGTATACTACAAGAATCCGGAACAATAAATATGAAATCCCAAAAAGAAAAATTCTGTAATAAAGTAATAAAAGTCATATAGTAGGACCTGGTGTGAGGAGTTAGCTAGGAAGCAAAGTAAATAGACCAAAGTCGTTATTTGTATACCTTTTTGTCTGTTTGGTGTAGTGGCCAGCGCATGGCTGAACGTAGTAATTGCGGGTTCAATCTTCACTTGGGAGAATGAAATATTTCCATTTCCCGGCTCTGGGATTCATAGGATGTCATAGGGATTTGACGTATTTGGTCGTAAAGCAGAAGGCGGAATATTTTCATATTAGGTTATCTCTGTCTCCACTGCAATACTTTAATTTTTTTTTACGATGAAACTATACGTAAATAATATTATTATAATAATATTTTATTTCCGATAGTCGTAAGGTTGGTACAATGTAATTTTCCCAGCGAATTGCAAAAAAAATCAACCAGCAAAAACTTTAAATTAAAAATGTGTAATTGGAACTAAAATAAAATACCAGACTTGTTTTTTCGATCTTTAGATTAATAAACAAAAAATTAAGTATCAATTGTGATCACTCTATTATTGATCGACCGATTTGTCTGGACTTCGCTGGCCGTATTTAGAATTAATAAGCTAAATTGTCAATATTATTCTTTAAAAAATTACTTTATGACCTTACGGTAAGGTCGCATATTGCTTGATAAAAGTATTGGGACCCTTAATTTTCTTCCTTTCATACAAACCATTGTATTCTTTATTGTATAAAGCTAAAAGAATAGCTGTTTGGAAAGTAGAATGAAACGAACATATTTAGTGCTTGTTAATGACTTTTTTATTCTGAACATTCTTCAGTTTAGATATTATTTGTTTTCCCAAAGTATTTTAAGCACAAAAATCTTTTTATATATAGGAAACATTCATAATCGTAAGATAACTTGTCTATGTGTTGTTTATTAAGCCGCTTCTAAAGGAGTTTCACACTACTTTAGTACACAATTAATTATAGTAAATGTAATTAAAAGCAAACTAAAACTAAACACTACATATGATGTATATATTAGTTAAAACTTTGGGTCAGCAAAATACTTTGTTTCTATTATATTAAACAGTATACTAATATAAGACTGGCAGTATTAACAACAATAAAGCTATAATAATGTATGTAATTAATAGTGGACCTTTCACAAAAATATTTCTAATCACTCAAGTTAACATGTCCACACTTTTTTTTTATAAAGATAGACAAGAGGTAAATCACACATCAATTACTTCAAGATTCTCACACTACCATAAATAAGACGGCAATGACAATAACAAAGCGCACATTTTGATATACATATATTCTTAACTTAAATACAATATAAAAATAAAATCTATATTACAACAATCTCTGTAAATAATTTGTTCATTATTATATAATATACAATAATATACTAGAAAGTAAAACTTCAAATATGAATACTTTATTTAGTTCTAATATATCTAAAGTTAAGCAGGAAGATTTATTGCATATCTTGGTCATAAACATATTGGTTGAATAATTATTAATCCTTTTGAGTACTTTTTTCTGGCAAGGGCGGAAGATTATATGATTTTCCATCTGGTGTCATCCAGCATGTAGGAGGGTCATGATTATGACCACCGATGGTCTCTGTAACTTTACCTGCATTATTTATCCTAAGTTTTGCAGGACAACATCTACTGAAGAAATACCAGCAGTACCACAGCTGACTCCCATATGCTTTTTTATACATAAATCTGAATGTATGATTCTGATAAATAAACAGTTTAGAATTTCCTCTTGTATTTATAAAAATTCCTGGAAAAGAAATATATATATTAGTTAAAGGTTGAAATAATAATAAATTATTTAAATCTAAATAGTAATGAGAATTATATGAAAGGAAAATTAAACAAATAATTATTAAATATATTTATTCATATTAAAAATATACATAAAAGATGTAAATCATAAAAAAATATTACATATGATTGTATAACACATTCAAAACAAGTGAAGGAACTAAATTTATTTACAAGTGATAGGTACATAAAACACCAATATAAAAAACGCAAAATTTCACATTAATAATAAAATAATTTTCACATCACAGAACGACAGAATATTGATAAAAAATTATGATTTTCAATTAAAAGCACTTTCGACGATATAAAATTTACTTTATAAACATTGAATATTTTATGCCCTATAATTCAGTCGTAATAAAAATGATAATATTAGAAAAAGTTCATGAGAGTGCATTTACAATATAAATAACAACACTCAAAATTACGAATCTAAACACAAATAAAACTCACAAGTCGCAACTTAAAACCACTGGGCACATGTTTGACATATTTGTCAATTACAAATTACAATAAAACACTTGTATTTCATTAGTAAAAAATATATACTCTATTTCTTTTTAATGAATCATAAAATTATGTTTATACATTTTTAATAATTTCAAGTAATGATATATCCTTTAAATGTACATCTAATAAGTCATAATTTTTTACTATTTTGTGAATAATATTTGTCATAGTAGTAGTAATGGCAACACTCATGTTAGTTGCGTCATGAAACTCGCGTGCGTGTGTTTTTATTGTGGCGTTGTGATTTTTTTTAATCTAAAGATTTTTGTTGTGAATATTATGAATGTAATATTTTATGTTATTTTGTTTTATTTTTATGTTATTAGATATGTGTATGTTGTTAAATTAAAATATCTTTAATGATACTTAGGTTAAAACCCTAGATTATTAATTATTTATGGGCTAGTTTAAGTGTATTTAAAATTGAGGTATTAACAAAAATATTGAATAAGTCTAGAATTTTTGAAAAGATATACAATAAAGAATTTCTAAAATCAAATATTTTTTATTTACATCCTTAGCAAAAATAACAATTATACTTTCAATAGTAAGTGACATATTGGGACACATTTATTAATACACTTATATTATTTCAGAAGCAAATTTTATACCAACGAGAAAAGGCAGTATGCTGCTAGTGCACAATGGCTATGCATTTCGACTGAAGAATAAATTAGCTTATGGGAAAAAACAGTGGTACTGCACTTCACGGATCAAAACAGGTTGCCATGTAGATGTTACTACAGTGTTTCATCAACTGAAGACTGTTGTGAATCGGGTGAGAAATAAACATAACCATCCACCACCAGGATTCTATCGTAGAAATGATGGATCTTTCAAAGTTGTATAATAATGTCATTTTAGTTTTATGTACAGGGTACCCTTACAACCATAGTCTAAACTCAAATATCTTATTTAAGCTTGGTAATTATTTATCTTTTAATGTGAATACACCTCCAATTAAGACTGAATTAAATTTTCTACCTCATTGTACCTCAGTATTTTAAATTTATTATATTTTTTTAGTATATAAGAAATTAACTTAGTAACGGAGAGACTTTGGGTAATTAGTTTTGTGTAAAATTAAGTGTCTATTTTAAGCTTTCTAGGGTGAATGATGATATAAAATTGATGTATCTAAGATTTTACTAAGATTTTACATAAAACACATGTAATCAAAAAATCTATACCAGTTTAAATAAGTCCTGGTGAAATTTCAGTTGCAATTATTATTATGAATTTATTTAATTTTTGTGTGAAAAATGCACAAAAATATTTTTAAGCACAATATAGTATTAAATAATACTTTATAAAGATATTAAAAAGACTGATATTTATATGCCTCCTTTGTATTTTCATTCTATTACCATTTATAGAAACATAATATGACTGAATCTCTAGATATAATAATAACTTGTACTAAAATAATAAAGTAAAAAAAAAATGAGATTGTTTAATAAAACAAAACTTTACAACTTAATACATATATATATTCCCACTTAATATTTTGTTGTAATATTATTTTTATTTTATAAATTATATCATATAAAATTGACAACAGCACATATTTTTTTGTAGGGTAGAAATTCAATAAACTGAATAAATTGTAGTTTTTGTACTTACTGGAGACAGAAGGAACAGTGTTTTTTTGTGTATTTCTGTAACTATAATGTCTATGCTTGTTTTTTCCTCTTGCTACTAAATGTATATGTAGTATGGAATTCATATAACCAAGGGCCAGATAATGGGACTTTCAGTGTAATTATTTTAATAAATAACTATTGGTATTGGTAGGGCGTCTTGATTTTCGCAACTCGACGTCTGCGCGCCAATAAATGACAGTACATTCATAAAGAAATTCTTGCGTTTAAAACCAACTTCAAAAAGAAGGAGGTTCTCAATTTCTTGGTATATTAGATAGATAGATAAATTTCTAATCCAATTTACGTGATTAATTTTTGAAGCAGATTAGTTGCCATTTGGTCCTATAAAATTTTTATGCAGTTTGGCTTATTGTCAGTTGTTTTTATTTTATGAGCTTTTTTGTTTGTTTGGACGATGTAATTTTCACGTTACTTTGTTTATATTTACACCGCGTACTTATATTGTATTAAAATTTATACATATGTATAATTTTATTTTAAGCCTAATTGTGGTATTTATAACTAAATTGTGTATATTAGATAGTTTAATGCTAATTTTGAGTAAGTAAAACAATTTATATTTTATAAGTTCTAGCGTTTCGAGTTGAAATCATAATTTGTAAACTTATTTAGAAATAATAAGAAACTGGTTTAGTATTTATATATATTTTTTTAATTATACATTTTATATCATATAAGGAATGTCTTTTATGATTATTTTTATTTCAACAATGTGGTGATTAAGACTGCTCAATTATTATGATTCTGTACAAAATTATTTTTGTTGATAAATAAATTTTTCATACAAATTTGGTTTTTATTTTGTAGGAATTTTTCTTTAATGGTAATGAATGTATTCGATAAAAGGTTTAAAGTTGCTCTCAGACTTTAATAAAGCCGTTTGTTATTAATTAATTAACGAACCAACGAGATATTAACAAACATTACTGCTGACACTTTTTGTTATATATTCTTATTAAATTAAATCCAAGTGGTCGTTGTGGCTTAATAGGACATACCATAGTGGGTTCGATTTGCTCGGGGAGTCAATTATTTTCATTAATAATTTCGCTCTCGTAAGAAATAGTGCATTGTTGGGCCCAGAAACTTAACACAGATCTTGGCACTAGAATTTCTTTCCCTGCTCTGCTATGGTAGGTGGGAATGCTAAGCGAACTTGGAAATGGTGTTCAAATGTAAGGCATCATTATCAAATATAATAAAGTCTAATTCAAAAAGATGTGTTACAAATTGTTTATTTTTTTCACTTGAAGAGGAAATAAAACAAACTCTTAAAGCTTATCTTTGGTTTATATACAGAGCGAGTAAGTTTTATAATTGAGCTGCAAAGTTTAAAGCTATGGCTACCAGAAAAGTCGTATCATTAGAATGAAATTTAAAAGTGGGTACTATTAAGTTTCTAAATTTCAATTAACAAAACGTTAATTCATACAAAAAACTGGTGGTCTTTATAAAACCTAAAGTAATGTAAGTAAGTTATAACTATTACTTTTTATAGCTTTAAATGAAACAGGTTATAGATTTAAACTGATTTTTATTAACTCCAACAAAGAAAAATTCAAAATGACTAGAAAATAGTCATTGTTTCAGTCTTAATCAGTATCAGAGCGCCGGCCAAGTTCTAACACACGGCACAAGCCGAGCACACCGTGCACCCGAACCGCTTCAAGCCACTTTTGACCCCACTGTATATTGGTGCCTAATTGCCATTTACGTAGATACCTCAGTATTTACTCTAAGTACTAAGTTATTGTAGCGGTCATAGAATAAAAGTTATAGACTTGAGAAAATTCAAAAATCAGTAGGTACTCACTGACTGACAGATGATCAGAAATCTTTTATATATTACACTTCCTTAATCATAGACCTTATTAGGTGATTAAGAATTACAAGCAAAATCATTGCTAATAACAATTAAAAAATAAATATCCAATTATATGTATACAGCTTCTACTGATCCCTAATCAATAATCTGTTCGGTAAACAAGTTATATTCAATTAAAATAAACATACCTAAATTAGATAATGAAAAAAAAATAATTGTCTTTGGTAAGAAGCACCTATTTCTAGCGATACATCGTATTCATGACACAAGGTATGCACTACAGCTTCCTTTATTTACTAGATGGTGCCCGTAACTTTGTATTTATTCCAGTAACTTAATGACCTTTGCAATTTATAATTTAGCCTCCTCATCAGGTGTTTAGCACCTTTAGTTTTTACATAATCAAAATGCTCATCACGCTAAACAAAGAGATTCTTATTTAGATTCTATAGATCTATGTTTAAATTATTTATTCTTTACGTTGAAATATGTGCATATGTTCTGCGAGAAAATTGTTAAGACATTATTATATGGTTTCTTTCAAAAATAAGTAAACTTTATCACAAATATTAATGCTTTTATACAGTAGAAATGTTCAGATGAGAGACCAGCCTGAGCCCGTTTTCTTCTGGCAAGGATTCTATACTTGGCACTGAAAAAAAATTCAGTTCGTGTCTAAAATATTGATAAGAATAAAATATAGCTGCCATAACTATATTACATTTTATTAATAAATAATCAACTACAATGTTTTTCATTAAAACACGGCAAACAGAAGGACTTATCACATTTGACGCAATAAGTAAGGATTTTTTTAGTTCTTTTAGCAGCATCAGTACTGTTTAATGTAAGCCTGAATTTATTGTAGCAACTTATGCAGCGCTTTCTTATCTTTTGTTTTTGAAGGATATGATATTTTGTGATAGCCTTTTGGCTTACTATTTCCACCTCTGCCGCTAGGAAATGCTAAAATAAAACATTTGAGTTAGGTTTCTTTAAGCCCATTTTTCCCAATTTTTACATTATGAGTGTTTATAACTAATATTATTACGTCTGAGCGAAGTGTCTGTGAATTGACACCACATACTTACCTGAGCAGGAAATAAATTATACAAATACATTACGTTACATTTCTTTTATCATACATTTTATAGATTAAGTTTTTATCTCCATTTTCACACTAAGATCTCTAGAAATCGTTTCCTGTTTGAATATGTACTTCTGATAAATACACAATTGCCTACTTTACACTTTTAAAATTGTACACGGTACGTATGTATTTAAGTGCGTATTCTTCTGGTTAAAATACTACTTATAAAAATTGACAAACTTAAATTTGCACTCGTATCCACTAATATTGTATGAAATAGACTAGAAATATAAGTTTGTAATAGTTTATTTCTGTATAAGCATACCATTTTTTTCGTATATATATATAGATATATATATATCTATATATATATATTATATATATATATATATATATATATATATATATATATATATAATATATATATATATATTATATATATAGCTCTACATATATATAATATATATTATATAGACTATATATCTCTATATATATATATATATATATCTATATACTATATCTATTATGCTCTCTCGTTTGTAATGATTTTTTTGTTATATATGATCATAAATTGCCATTTTTCGGAATTTTTCCTTTGTTCGTAACTCTAGGTCACAAGTAAGCAAGCTGTAAT
The DNA here is from genome assembly GCA_037127375.1 of Dione juno. NCBI lineage: Eukaryota > Metazoa > Arthropoda > Insecta > Lepidoptera > Nymphalidae > Dione > Dione juno. Next base: position 1,521,351 of record JAXRJS010000021.1, on the reverse strand, counting down.
ATTTTATTACGCAGCGATTTTCAGACAGACAGACACTAAAATGATTCTATAAGTATTCTATTTTTTCCTATTTATGTACGGAACCTTAAAAATATGTCATTGGATTAAACACAATATAATATATTTGTAATTAATTATTTTTTTTAATAAACGTCAAAGAGCAATTTTTAACATAAACGTAAGATAATCAAATGAAATATTTGTTAAAAGTAAAATCAAGAAACACAAATTCTATAAAAACACATCTAAGAAAGTATAAACTTTCATATGCATGAATGCAGATGGCTGTTAAAATGCAGTATGTAATCTCAAACAGGTTCTCTCAACCAAGTTTAACGGAAACTTAATATAATTAAACTGGCTATCATATTCAAATTAGCCTTAGCTTTTACATATTTGGGTATATTTAAAATAAGCTTTTTCGTGGTATTTCGTTACAATATCGAAATTTATAATCTATGCTTATATTATAAACTGAAAAATTTGTATATTTGAAAGCGCTAATAAAGTAATCTAGTTGAATTGAATAAATATGTTAGTAAATATATATAGTAAATATACCATGGCTATAGGCTATAGCCTAATAATTATAAATTTTATATTATACGTTGATTTTTACGACAAAATCCACTATGTAGGTACGATCGTTTGCCGCCTGGACCAATAATGTTTCGTGTCCGATTCTTAGTTATTTCCATATGACCGCGCAGGTGAATATTTAGTACCTAAATCTTTCCATTGAGATATGGCACTTTAGTTAGTTTTAAAATGAAATAAAATATATATCCAGACTATATTATATGCCTAAGGTAAGTTATCACTAATAGTAAAATTTAGCTTGCTACGTCCTTGCGTCGTTAAGGTACTACCTTTGAATGTATTTTTCTTTTTTAAATCTAAATTAATTTATGTATATGTACTATAGAATTTCATCTATCAGTCTAGACCTGCTAAGCACTTTTTTAACATCTCGTGAGTGTGACGGAACATATTTTATGAGTACTTCTGAACTATACTAAGATGATTTTATTTTTTTCTATTAATTCTTTATTCTTGGCCTATAAATCGACTTCAGAAGCCGGAGAGAAATAAAAAGAAGGATTTTTAATAAATTGATATTAATTATTAACAGTCATATTGCAACATTATTTATTATCTAAAACATAAAGTATTTAACTAATGTAGATTATAAACTATCTTTGTAACAAATCGAAATCGGTGTAGCACTTTAGGAGTAAATGTGTAACAAATATACAAACATACAATTTTTCACAATTATAATATACGAATGATTACAGATCATTCTTATATCTAGTTATCTTATCTTAAAATTTAATAAGTAATATTGACAAATATGTTTTATATGTACCTATGTACAAAATCAAATAAAAAAAATGATATATACAATTTTTTATCTATACTTAATTTTATAAAGCTGAAACGTATGTTTGGTTGAACACGCTAATTTCAGAAACTACTGATTCGAATTGATAAAAAAAAATCTATAGTTTAAATTACATCACGTTATCACATTTCAATGTAATCCTCTGTACGGTGTATATACGGTTAGAGTGATGTCAGGCACTTAGAGTATGTTATATATCATACATAACCCTTATTTATATTAATTCACTACGGCGAAGTAAATTAAAATAAATAAGTGTTAGCTTGCTTGCTTGTATCACTTGCTACAATCAATTCCAGCTCGACTACTGATACTTATTCATTGATAAAGAAAATTCAATTGTGATATAAGTACCCATCTAATGTGCGTTTAATAATTTAAAAAAAATGCATAATTTCATAGTATTTCAGAATTAGAATGCTTAAATATTTTTCTTCTATTTGTAAAAACTGATTTTAAACAGAAAACCATCTAATTGTTTTTATTATTGACATTCTTATAAGATCAGATAAAACTTCTTGTATCTATATCGTTACAAACAAATGATCAAGACCCAATTGATAACATGCGTACTAAAAAACTGTTTAAGGTCAATATTTATTAGAATCAATATTTTCTGGTATTTTTTAAATATACTTATGTGGTAAATGGTAAGGTTTACCATGATTATTGGTGAAACAAAAATATAGATGGTAAAATAATACAAAAAAATTGGTTCATACTTTTTTTTTAAGAATCACCATTTCTGAGATATAGCGATTCGATATCAATGTACGCGTACCGTCTATCAAATTTCATTTCTTTGCGCATTTTCGTTACTTGAAGTTTTTATTATGACCGGACTATTAAAAATAATAGTATACTTTAAGGTATACATATATGAATGTTATGACAAAGGTTTAGAGTAAATAAAAGTTCATGGTACTTATTTTATAATACAGAGTGTATTTTAAAATAAGTATCACAAAAATTGGCACATGTAGCTGTTGAGAAAATTTCTAAATAATATAAATTGTATTTCTATCATTTTAAAATCTTCAAAATATATTAAAATCAGGCCAATGTTTGCTTAAACATTATTTTTATAAGTAGCTCATAAACTAAGTAGTTCTTGTGTTAAGACTATCCATTATTAATAACGTATTAAGAATTTACATATAATTATTAGTTGACATATTAGCAACGTAAGATTTTGCATAATTGATGGGGTAATTGAAATCTGATTTTGGTGCGTGTACATGATATCCGGTGACAGCTAAAATTTTATTATCGTGACTTGTAATGAGATACGCCTTGCAATTCTTCACTTTGGAACAGTACCATCTCCATCCATATTTTAATGGATGAGGGTATTTTGAATACGTGTAATTCTTGTACATTAACAACGGTCTCCCCCTCTTGGACGTCATCTGGATGGCTGTTAAAGAGAAAACAAGAGTTAAAGTAGATATATATTGTTAAAAAAAAATAACAGATAATGAAAAAGAACTTGAAATATTTTACAAATACAGAAATAAATATAAAACATTATAGTCAAATAAATAGAGTAATGGCACTAAAAAGTAACTTAATAAATAAATATAATTAGGTAGCCTATAAGGAAATCAATAATTCTATGAGAAATTTAATATCGTTAGGTGTAAGTTAAAAAGTACTAAGTAATGCTTAGTACCTGGCGATATCATAATTCGATTGGTATTTGTAAATATTTTTTCAATACACATAATAACATAGTAAGATCAATTGTAAGTCTACATCATGTAAAAGGAAATTCTTTAGGTGAAATATTAGGGTGTATTCTCCTTAAATATACGTGATTAATCCGGTAAATGAGTACTCATTTAAAATGTGTAAAAATTACGAAAAATTACCTGGACATTTTTAGAATAAGGAGGTGTAAGGTGGGCTTAAGTTAAGGGGTTGGTTTCCTTATAAAATGAAATAAATATATTTATATCATAAGTAAATTTATTTATATATAAAACATATACATACATACTTCATAAATTATTTTTCTTAACATAATTTTATACATTACATAAAAACAGCTATAAATAAATAAATAAATTACCAACCAAAGCTTTTCTTATTAAACGTTTTTTTAACCTCATTAAGCATAAATATATACAAAAATACAACTATATAAAGGCCGTGTTATTTTAACCTACACAAGGTACACTTTCACACAGTAATCATCTACTACGCTAGTTAGAAAGTTAAGTAAAGATGCATACATTTTACAATGTTAAACTATTTTAATTCGACTTAAATCTGAAATATTATTAAGAATGATATATCATTAAGCTTCGCTTCGCTTATATAATTAAGCTTCGACTATTCAATACATGAAGATTACTCGTATATGTGAAACTTATTAAAAATAAGTGCTTTTGACGCATTCACATTTAATGATACAATGGATAACACTCTAACATTAAATATTACATTTAATTAAATATTACATTTTTTCTTGATCTTCATATAATAATAATTATAAGTAAAGAGAGGAGCTTGGACAGCTGAACTGAGATCTGGTCTCTGAAATGCAATGGGCACCGACTACCGGCACAATGAATCCATGGAATGCTAAGGTTTTTTTTTTTAATTAAATAAATAAAACATATAATTTAGGATGTAAGATTTAATACTTTCCTTTTGTAATTATTTTGTTTAAATTTGGGAAAAAATTAAATAGAAGTATGCGCGGTGTCGCCCTTTTAAGCGATGGACATTTCATGTGAGTAGAAGATTTATTATGAATATATTATATAAAAACTAGCTTTTAACTGTAGCTTTTAACCTGCGACTTCAAATGGAAATTATGAAGAGTATGGAAACAAAACTTTAACTTATGTAAATTATATACAAATAATATATATAGGGTATATAATTTAAGTTCGAAAGCACCACACTGTACACACGATTGTTACGATTTCAACAAAGCTCTTGGTATAAACGCGGTGTTAGGTTATATATGCGCCGCGGTATGATCCATACCACATTCTAAAAGATAAAATATTTTAAAAGTAGTAGTAGTACATTCTAAAGATAAATAGTATATAAGTGAAGACCTTAAAGGATATTAGTACTAAGTTCTTAAAGCTCCAAGCAAGTGGTTGTGATTGCGGTAGTATTTTGGCGGGTTATGTTGATGCTCTTCACACACTGACGTAATGAGATTGTTGGAATCAGTGAAAACGTATGCTCTACAGTTCTTCAGCGTGGAACAAACCCATCTAGACTTACGGCCGGTATCGTACTGTTTCCTGTATGTATAACTTCGGAAAAGGAGCATTTCTTTGCCCTTTCTAGAAGTTATTACAACAGCTGTATCTGTGGGAAAAATATGTCGCTATAACGAATTTTAAAGGAAATTTAATATAAATTAGTTAGCATTAGAATATTTTGGATAAAAGTGACTCCTGGACTAGCTAGCAATGTTTTTCATGCGCCTTTGCCTGTCTAATCGCATGGCGTTTACTTATTAAATGATGATGAAGCCACAATTAATTATGTATGAGAAAACGTTAACTTAAAAACGTTTCAGCTATTTTAATAGCTGAAACGTTTTTAAGTGAGACCTTTTCTAAATCACAGTTATTATATATATATATATATATATATATATATATATATATATATATATATATATATATATATAATATGTCTGTCCACAAATTAGAAAAAAGAAAAACATACCCTTGGAGTATAAATCTAATCTTTCCGATGGATCGTAAGGCCTCGCGTGGTCGTGATATTTCGATGACATAATGATTTCATCTTGATCATTTAAATATACGAAACTACCACAGCTTTTGTCTGAAGAACAATTCCAACGAATACCGTTCCTCGTTTTGTATGCCTTTCTATATCTAAACCCATCATATTGTAAAATAGTGTTGCCATTTTTGGTTTCTAGGAACACAGCAACGCTGTCACGCTCCGCATCGTAGTCAAAATTTGAAGAATACTTTACGGAGCTTAGTGCTGAAATCAATAACCAGGTTGTTATTATAAGGTAAGTATCTATCTATAGTTATAATAATACACACAAAAAAAGATGTATCCCAAAAGAACACGGAAGCTATCATTGGATTGGTCAGTCATTTTTAAGATAATTTTAATTTCTGGCATACTACCATGTTTAGATATAGCCAAATATAAGCCCATTTCTATATAATTTCTCAGTGATAACAATATAAATAATAGTTAATAATTTAATATTTATATATAAATGTGTCAAATAAGAAATATGTGTGCGTACAGAAGATTAATACTTTTAATAAATTCAAAACTTATATATATATATATATATATATATATATATATATATATATATATATATATATATATATATATATATATATATATATATATATATATATATATATATATATATTTATTAAGAAATAAAAAGAGATATTTCCTCGTATGACGAAGTTACAAGAAATAAAATAAATAGGAAAAAGGCTGTAAATAAAACACCAATACTATATTACTAAAATATCGTTTAATACAACAAATTTATTAATAAAAAAATGTCAATCAACATATTATCCGTAGGATACAATTAAAATTATTGCAAAACTAAAAAGGCTGCCTTAGCCTAACCTTAGACTAAACAATTAAGAAATAACGTTATTAAAAAAAATAAAAATAAAAAAGTTCTAAATTATTCTGCCTTGTAATATCTTGCATAGCACAGGCGCGTGGTTATGCTTATTAACCATTAAGACCAGCTCGTATTTGTCGTTCACGTGTGCGTATACATCGCATTTCCCGTGGCTCGGCTCGTTGCAACACCATCTACTTGTAGCTCCGTTCACGCAAACCTCCTTTCTGAATGTATGTCCGTTTATTATTAGAAAAGTATTTCCGGTAGACAACGTGACTACTGTAACTGAAAGAAAAAATATATATTGTTAATCTTGTTAAAATAAAATATTACGAAAATATTTGGAATACGAGTGTTGTAAAAATGGGAATAAAGTAAAAAAAAAAACAAATAAAAGTGAATTTAACAATTTTACCGTAAAAGAAATATATGGCACAGTCTTATCGTATAAATAATAATATATAAAAGATAAATACAAAAAGCATGAGACATTGAGAAGTGATCTAAAACATTTTATTAAATAACAGCAGCAGTTTGTATTTACACATCAATAGAACCAAGATAATGGAGAAAAATATAGGAGCAACTTTTAAAATTCTATATAAAAATTACACAAATTACACATTATATATATATATATATATATATATATATATATATATATATATATATATATATATATATATATATATATATATATATATATATATATATATATATATAACGCTTGATTGTGGCATTAATATTTTATTTTATAGTATTAATATTTAAGTTTTATTAAATAATAATACAATTATCACAAAAATGTCAAATCATAAAAAAATTATAATAGAGTAACACAGAATTTATTAAGCATTAAGTTCAAAAATCAATTTTATAGTCTAATTTTAAGAATTTTCCCTTCTTTACTTCTATACAACTTAGGCGGGTGATGAGAGTGTTGTAAAGAGGATGCTACGACGTGTTGATTTGAATCGAGCCTTAACTTGGCCCCACATTTATGTAGATGCTTCTCAGTACAATACCAATATCGATTATCATTATTAATTGGAACGAAAGTATAAGTGTCCAGTAAAATTAAATTCCTCTTGCCCGTCACTGATGGTATTAATTCGTAGGTTATAGCTGTAATAACAAAATACACTTTATTTATTTTATTATTTGCAATATGTATGATTTTATTTTACCTTACTTACTGATTTATATATATATATATATATATATATATATATATATATATATATATATATATATATATATATATATAATTATTATTTATTGCAGAATATATAAATTTAAGGACATTTATAGAGAACATGCAACAAACGTTTAGACCATTTTGGCATACATTTTAAATACACATAATAAAATAATTGTATTTTATATTATAATATATTTATTTGTATATATTTAGCATTCACATCAATTAACACAAAAAAGCCAGTAAAAGGCAATATAACCAAACACGAATTAAGTAAAAAGCTTAAATTTTTAATTGAAAAATTCATAAAATATAGATACTTCTATATAATAACAGACATTACATTCTAAAATACAGTACTTTACATTATCATATATTATAATATTTATATGATTACGTATTTATTTCACACATTTTTTTTACCTTACAAATTAGATATTACATAACTTCCCTGTATATACAGTTGCAGGTAAATAACAAGGTACACGCAGTAAAGTGGATACAATAATTTTTTTACTAAAACGAAGATAAGAAATAGAGGATAAAAATCTGAAAAATTTAAAAATTCTTTTAGAAGTTATGCATTATTAAATTTAAACTTTATAATTTTTTTTAATAATTTTATTAAATCTTTATCATATATTGCACCGTAAAAATGAAAATGGCCTAACTCAAAATGTCTATAATTTCTGATATTACTGAGTAACGGTCAATAAAAAGTCTATTCGAATATTACATATTGATTCAAATTTTTGGGTTAGGTCACTTCAATTTAAGTGTGCGATATATAGGTACGTAGTGCCATTACGGCATCGCCATAGAATATAAGCCATCAGACGTTATTTGATACACAGGCGGCTGATGCGCGTGCGCATGAGATATGCAAACGAGTTCATAATCATCGTTTACATGTAAACAAACATCGCATTTCCATTTTATCCTACCAGAGCAGTACCATCTTTCACCCCCCGACATTGGGGATGGGTTGGTGAAGACATACCCGTTGAGCATTAGAAGTGTTGCCCCATCCACTGCGGTTACTACATTCACTGAAATTTATGAAATTTATGAATATCGTGAATCATATATTAATGGAATTGCTTAATTTCTCACTTTTCTCTGTTTTGTAATTCTTGACATAATAGCTGGGTGAATATGTCGGATATAGTGTGAAGCTTATCAAGCTTATTTAAAAAATATATAAATTTGACACTTTGTAAGAGGTCCTTCCCTTTCTCTTAATGTTACGTAACACCCAAGTGACTATATTTACTAAGTCACAATTATGTTAATACAATCATATTTAATTTATTTGGAAAATAAAATTACGTAATACAATACAATTTTACTTTAAAATGTAATTTGCTAGTTTATAGAACGTATACAAATAAAACTAAACCTAAGATAAATAAAACAATAATTTAATGTTAATAAAACTATATATATTTATTTAAGAAAAAAATAATTTTTACACTAAATATACTAATAAATGATTACAGAAATTACAGCATCAAATGATAATAATACCATAGTCTAAAGCTTAAAAGAAATATACATGCATGATAATTAAAATAAGTAGACAAAAATGTAAAATTAATGTTATCTTACATATTATATGTGAGATATCTGTAGCCACCATTAAACCACAATTAAATTTTATTATTTAATATTAGTAGGTATTTTGATGAATTAAACCTACTCTCTACTGTAAAAGATCTCGACTTTTCTAGAACGTATTTCTAATTCGGCGTTAGTAGTTCGCTTTTAAAATAGCCACATTAGCCTGCATTTAGCTGTATGTCTCAAGCCCTGTTCCTAGACCATCTCCAAGAATGAAAACTTTATTTCCAGTATTGAGTACAGTATTAAATTTTGTTCTAAAAAGTGCCGATTGTTAGTTCACGAATCAGAGGTTAGTACACTTTTTTTTTTAATATTCAATTACATAATTGCGGGCGAATAAATTTCCCTACACGTTAACAATGATTAATCTGATAATATCCAATGTACATTTCCACTAAGTGCAAAAGACTAAAGTCAAAGCCTTTAAGTAAAATATTTATAAAAATAATATATTATTGATAGTACCTACGCCTATTATTTATTAATGTAATAAAATGTTTGTACCTTAACAGTTATATCCCGTATAGTTCAATGGAAGACCTATGAAGTTTATAAAAAATAAAAGAAGACATTTTAACTATCATTCAGTTCTTAATAACATTTGTTAAAACCTTTTGTGTCCGGTCTCATCGAGGTATTTCAGACAATTACCCGTTTCGTATGACATTACTCTATTCTACCCGTAGTATTACTTTTCTATATATATTACTTATGACATTAGTAAATTAAGTAATTCTTGTATATAGGTAGGTATATGCAAACACCTAAAATAAACTTATATTTAGATAAAACTAAAGGTGTCGATAAGTATGCATATAGTTATGTTATATCTACTAAGTATATAAGATAAAATCAAATTCCATGATATTCTTTCTTAATTCTAAAATACATATACAAAAAAAGGTTGTTAAAAAAGGAAAAGGAAACTAAAAAATATATTGTTTAGTTTAGTTCAAATGGAAAGCAAACTAAAAAATATATTGTTTAGTTTGCTTTCCATTTGAAATTATACTAAGACAAAGCGTTACGCTTACTTCCGCCACTCGTCTTTGTAAATATTATCGTTTCGAGTTCGAACCCGCAATCATCATATGCATGAACGTTTCAACTGTGCCACAATAGCGTTAAATCTTTCTTGGCCATATAAATCTATTTTAATTAGATATTACTAAGAAAACAAACTTTGTCCATTGTTTTGTTAAATCATAACTAATATAGAAAAAAAATCTAAGTAAATTCTAATTAAAAATACTCGAAATACCATATCCCATCTATGGGGCCATGAAATAAACGTGTTTGCTAGCTTGTTGCCCAACCTCCGGCTTGTCATGTAAATGTTCTCCCTTATACAGCACAACATCTAGATTACCATCAGTTGTTAGAGACGCGTCACATTCATCGCTCTTGCTAGAAACACATTTCCAAACAATACCTTTCTTTGATTTTGTACGTCTCGTGTATTTGTAACCTTTGTATAGGAGAACAAATTTGCCCTTCTTATCACCTTTTATCAGTACTGGCACTGAAATAAATCATAGTTTTAGAATTTTTATACCTTAACGAAATAGGAAATAATATATAATATTAATTATTATTAAGAACTATTTAGTTTAACTTAATAAAAGGGGCCCATTGTGAATAATAAAGAAATTAAATGGCAAATAATTTATTGTATCAATTTTTATCTAATTTTATCACATAATGTTTGTTACCTTTGAAGATCCTTATATCACAATTATTATAGCTAACTTTATCGTAAATACACAAAAACCCAAAATACATCGCCTTTAGTAGACTATAATAATATTAGTAATAGTGGTTCATTAATAACAAATAATTATAAAATATGGCGGTGGTACATTTTAATTAGTAATAAATAATAATAACTAATCACAAATAAATTATGGTACCTTGTTTTATAATAGCTTAGATGAATAAAATCAATACTCAGCACTAGCTTACGATTGCATTGATCGAGTGTCAAACCTAGACTAAAAAGTTCTATTAGTCAATTGCATTATTAAACATAAGTAATAGTTGTGGCACATGTTCATTAATATTAAAATTTCAAATAAAATTAAATATATATAAATGTATATATATATATATATATATATATATCTATATATATATATATATATATATATATATATATATATATATATATATATATATATATATATATATATATATATATATATAATATATATATATATATATATATATATATATATATATATATATATATATATATATATATATATATATATATATATATATATATATATATATATATATATATAGATATATATATATATATATATATATATATATATATATATATATATATATATATATATATATATATATATATATATATATATATATATATATATATATATATATATATATATATATATATATATATATATATATATATATATATATATATATATATATATATATATATATATATATATATATATATATATATATGTGGCTAACTCAAAACGTCTAAATATGAAAAGCATTTAAATTTTGAATGACAAAATAGGTAAGATCACATATTTTATGGACTCAAATTACTTAGAAAAATACTTTATTTATAAAAATACTTTTATAATAAGACTTACTTAGAAAAATAAAACTGTAGGTATATAATAATATGTAGTGAGGCTTTCAATTGTCATTTTTTTAAATTTTTGAAGATGTAGAGGTAGTTTAAATAAATGTCAGCTATTACAAAGCTACTCTATATGATCATATAAAGTTAATTTAGAAAATACAAATCGCAACACAACCAATGAATCTCTCGATCATAAAATAATACTTAATACTTAACTAATATTATATCAAAATCGATTTTAAAAACGAAAATGTTCACCATTATGGCTCACATAAAAACTAGGGGGCGCGTGACTATGGTCGCTACATATATCAATAATTGCATTGTTTGAAAGGCGTATTCTCGCTAAGCAACTCTTAGATGTGCGAGATGTACAGACCCAAGATGTACAGTTCTTCGCTGCATTCCTCTTATAATACGTATATTTGTTATATAATATCACTTTGCCCGTACCTCTTCTACCGTTTATGTATTTTGGCTCTAAAATAGGGAAGAAAGATGTAATTTAGTAAATGAATAAGTTTCAAATCCGTTTTGACACTACATCTTAACTATCTGAAAATGATACTGAACTATTGATATTTATCAAAATATCTTCGTAAAAGGATAATATAAAACATTTGAAATAGAAATAAAATATACAGACGTAACTCATATTTTTATAATTAAACAGTCTATACAAATAAAAATCAACTAATGCTTGGTAAAATAAATAAATATATTTCGAATAAAAATTGCATATATTGATATAGTTTAATGTTAATCATAACATTATACACAGGGTTTCACGATCGTGTGTGGGATAATATCTAGCGCACTCTAATATAAAATTCATACTTGAGTTTTACATTTCTTGGAACAATCGACAAGCTGAAGAAACTAACTTTATTAACACATACAATTTGTTAAAAAGTTTTCACTTAATCTATTTTATAAAAATTCCTTCTAAATATATATAGGTAGGTAAGTATTATGTACTTTAATGAAAATAAAATATATATCATTTAAAATCAAAAATACATGCGTAACAATAATTTTATATGTATTTAAGACTGACACAATTTATATACCATTTAGTAAATAAATGTTAAAATTAAAGATATTATATATATACAATATATTTACATAGAATTTTAAAATACAATATATTATTTAGAACTCGCCCTAACATAATGTCCACTACTACTGACATAATATACAGGGGGTTCATGTGTATGAGTAGGATTTATAATAACGAGAGCACCCTCATTTGAAAGCCATACTTGAGCTTTGCATTCCTTGGAACAACGCGATGTACAAGTCCAAGAAATTCCAGCTTTGCTAACACTGTTTCTAGCAAATGCATATTTTTCATGTACTAATAGCTGTTTGCCTCTCCTTGATGTTATGTAATGTATTTCTGGAAAACATTGTTATATGGAAAGATCTAGGATTCATTAAAAAATAATTGTCTACTGAAAATATAATTTAATTCAAAATACATTAAAAAGCAAAATGCATTGCTTTTATTGCACAAAAAAATAAAAATATATTGTGTTATAGAATATTACTTACCTGTCATTTATTGCAACATGATCATCAACAATATCAAATTTAAAAAATAAAACACAAAATTCGTAAAAAACCTTACATTTAATAACATGTGTATAGCAACTATATTAAAATAAAAATTAATATTCATTTCAGTATCACCATTTCAGTTGGAATATTAACATCAGGTCGAGGATGATTATGTATTGTCCATAAATCAATGACCTTAATTTTATTATTACTATCAGTAGTTGTTAACTTGGCTTTACAACCTTTTTTATGATGGCTGGAACAAGTCCAATATGTACCAGATTTTTTTAAATTTCTCATAGAATATGTATAACCTTCATATAGTAGTAGCCCTTGAGAGTATTTGGAGCGTTTACGAGAGGGTATGATGAGGGCAACTGTAAGGAATAACATGAATAAAAAAAAATATGTATGTATATTATTTTGTAGACAGCTTTGTATTTTTTAAAATGAAATATCCACAAAATAGTTCTTAAAAGAGATTTATATGTTTAAGATTGTTTTTCTCTATATCCAGGATGAACTTTCGAGAATCTCGGGATAATGTTACAAAACTATTGTATTGTCATCGGATCAGGACATGTGTGTAAATTTTCAAACATGTTTGATCATATGAAGTACACAAACTTAATAACATAGGATATGCTTATACAGATGTACAAGTTAAGCTAAGGTGTTCTATAATTTATTATACCTTAAAATTTTCTTACTTATTAATGGTATTGTAATATGATATATAATATTAATACATCTTTTAGAAAAATTGTAATCTTATTTATTATTTCTCAACATTGTTTTATAATTTTTTTATATTCACCCTTATGAAAAATAAAACAAATATTGTATGTATTACCTTTATAAATACAGTAAGTACAAAAGTGATAAAAATCTTGACTATAATTTTATACTGTAATTCACATAATGTGTCAAGTATTTTTTTAGTATAGTTAGTATAGTTTTTTTTTATATATTACTAAAAATAAATATAACTTTTTTTTGTATAAAAATATAAAATCCACCATTATTTATATATTTTCACAGCCAGCTTACCTTTATAATTGTCAGGTCCTACAAAATTGTTGCAAAACAACAATTTTGTTATAATTGCAACTAATATTGCCTTTCGGCATATTTCAAAGCTCAATGATGGTAGGACTAATTTCCTACTAGTAGAGGATTTTTACAAAAAATTGGCAATTTTAATGTATTCTATATTTAAATTGGAAAATTGAATGGCACAAATGAATATATGAAAATGTTTACAAAATTTGACAAATGACGGAAAACAGATAAAACATTGGAAATAATTTCCTTAAAACATTTGTAAGACATGATAGTTCAGTTAAATTATATGGTTTAGCAAAAACTATAGTATGTAAATTAACGTCCAAGGCTTAAGCTTACCGGTAAATCCAGTTGAATAAACACATTTATAAGTAAATTAACTTGAATAAACACTAAAACAAAAGCATGCTAGCACATTCTCCATACTTACTCCGTTAAAAGAGTGAGTTGCATGAAGACAACAAAAAAAGATCAAATAATGAGTTTAATTAATAATATTATTTAATTTTTCTTTTAAATCAATGTAGTATGTACACATACATACATATATATATATATATATATATATATATATATATATATATATATATATATATATATATATATATATATATATATCAATTGTTTTTTACACTTTAACGTTTACAATAAGTTATGTATGAAATATAAATTTTGTAAATTGAATAAAATTAATTCCAAATCATTAGGCAAAGTAAATTTTATATTCTTTGTAAAAACTAACAAAAATCATACCTTTTTAATGTGTGATTTGACATACCTGTAAAAAATGTAAATAAATATAAAATCTGTATATTACATATTATATCTGTATATTTGTTTAATTAAAGTTGAAAGTAAATGATTTGTTTAATTATGATGAAAAATAAATATATGACATTTTATATATAATTAAGGTAAAATATAACTACTAACCACATCTTAAAAATCTTAGTATTAGATTTAAATGTCCACTAAACATTTATAGAACAAATTAAGCAGATTCTAGGAGGTGCGGGTTCATACATACAATACATAAAACTTTTCTATTTTCTAAAAATATATACATTTAGAAGGACTTATAAACAAAAAAAGATAAATTTCAGTTCTTATTTTTGCAATAAGCATATAAGTAATTACGTATTAATTATTCAGTAGACTTAATTCAGAAATAGAGAATCGATACGTTGACATGTGATTTTTTTGTAGTTCTTTATATATTTTGAACATTTCAGTCTCATTGCCGAAATTTATGATTAAAATGATTATTTGCTTATAATTAACCATAAGTAATATCTATAAATAATAATACCATACCTGGAATCTCTGTTAACATGTTCTTCCCGCCATTCCAACAAATGATATAGAATACACATTTATATAATATAATCCATCACTATATATAAAATTAACTAATTTAAATAATTCGAAAAATTATCTAGAGATTAAATAATATGAATTGATAAAGATAAGCACTTAATTCAGTTATACTGACAAAAAACGGTTAAAACATAAAAAACTAATATATTAAACATTAGTTACACGTCGATAGAACATAAGTTTAGAAGTTTTCATGTAAGCTATTATATATTAACTCTTTATATGACTAGGCGGCAAATTCCATATTTTAACGAAAATAAACAAAATATTTTAGGTTATTTCTAAGCGTCGAGAAACGTCAACTACGTGGGGATGTGCGTTACATTTTTTTTCAAAGTATCATTTAACGGTAATGACTAATAACTAAAATATATATAATTAGTTATATTAATAAATCTTACTTTGATATATTTAGGAAGTATAAATTGTAAATAAATAATATTTTTCATTATTTTGAATTATCTAAACCGAGAAGTACTACCAACACGAAAAATTATGTTTGTCTGTTCTTTAACAAAAAAATACGGTAACCAACTACCGTTGCTTCAGCAACGTCACTAGTTGTTGTTAAGAATTGTCAAAAACTATGAATATATATTTACAAATATTTTTTAACACGCCTTTTTCAGAATATACTTGTAGTTTATTGACTCTATTGAGGTTTAAAATGTTGTATTTTAGTAAAAGTGTATGGGTTAAGTGATTGGTGAAGTGTTTTGCAAAAGTTATGTATTCTAACCTATACATTAATGTCAATTGATAAATGTTATGTTTGCTGTAAATTATAAGGATATAATGAGAAGTTTAAGTGAAACAAATCGGTTTTAGTGATCAGTGGTGGTGTAAAAGTGTTCGGCGATAAAATGCCACGATATTGGAAAGGTACGTGAAAAGGCGGCAGTAAGGTAAGTACCTAGAATAAGTTTTATTGCTATTGAAGTTTTGGCCGCCACAAATGGATTAGCACAGTTTTCTTCGACACATGCTTATTTTTGTTTAAAATAGTAATAAATCGGTCAGAAATATCTTTTAACATCATATTATTGCTACCTCTATATAAATATGCATATAGACATGAGACAAATGTTCAATAGGCTAAGTTTATGTATAAAGGGACTACCAAAATTTGTTTTTGTTATTAAAACCAAACTGTCACCTATAATATGGTATATTATATAAAAAATGTGTGTATATTTATATAAGTTGAATTTACCATTATAGTCTTAAAAAGTGGTGGTTGTTGATGAGTTATAACTCATAAACGTAAAAAACCGTTATTATTTACTGCTTCTTTATTGATAATATTTGTGATTCTGAAGAATATTAGCAATCACTGTAGAACTCGAGAACTTATTAAAGTACCAAGTAAGTACTGTAAATATTGTAAGTTTCATTGACTATTCCTTATTCCCTTATTGCAAATATTGAATATAGTTGTTTAGCAACATTTGGGCACCTACACCACTACATTAAAAACTTTTTTCAGACCGCATTGTATACTTACCAGCAAGAAAGGGTCATATATTAATGCTAGATGGCTATACATATTGGAAAGATGGTCGAAATAAAAATGCTATACTTTGGTATTGTTCTAAAAGATATAAAGGCTGTCATGCTTTCATTAAAATGGATCATAACCATAAAGATTTCTTGGATTCTTCTCTTATTCATACCCATCGGCCAGCAGACTATAGGAAAGATATGTATGGGAATTATATGAAAGTTTAATCAAATGAATTGATATTGAATTGTATTCTTTATTAATAAATTATTTATACAAACTAAATTACAAACTTAGTAATAATATTTAATTTATTTGTTATATATTTAGTTTTGTCTTATGTAACTTGTGTATGTTTGTCTTATGTATGTTTGTTATCTTTAGTTCATTATCATTAATTATTACTCTTGAATAAAGGTGTCATTAGTAAACATTTCAAGAATTTTACATTAAATATTAAATTTGATGAGTCTATAGAATATTTAATATATATATATATATATATATATTATATATATATATATATATATATATATATATATATATATATATATATATATATATATATATATATATATATATATATCTACACAAGAACATATGACATTATTATTTAATATTATTATTATTTAATATTTAATTAATAATAATAATTATTATTATATTATTATTTAATTTATATATATATATATATATACATATATATATATATATATATATATATTATATATATATATATATATATAATATATATATATATACACAAGAACATATGACATTATTATTTAAGCATTTGCTTTTTAATTAAAAGGTTAAAATGAGATATTTTATTTTGAGAAAGTAAGATATTATAGACATAACTATGCATATACCATATTAGGTAATATTGTACATGATAAATTAACAGTAATTTTACATTATCAATGTATATTACAATTATATATATATATATATATATATATATATATATATATATATATATATATATATATATATATATATATATATATATATATATATATATATATATTATTGTTTTTTAGCCTATTGTTACTATACCATGTTAATTAATTTAATTTCAGATATCTTAACTTACTTAACATTAAGGAAATGAGTGTTTTTTCCTATCTAAATGTGATCCACTAGGATATATATTCTTATAAGTGTGTAAGGTTAGTTTTTTATGCACTAAAATTGTAATATTAATAATTAATATACAAATACGTAGGTATGCTGTAATTTATTTTCAAATAAATGTCTATTTGTAAATAATATTATAACAAATAATTCGATTATAATAAGTGTAATCTTAATATTGTTAATACTCTGCCTTTATTAATTTAAAAAAAAATCTATAAAAATTATATATATTTTTTTTAGATGTGTGTATGTGATTTGCTGATAAATTTTTACTCTCAACCAACTATTCCGCGTGTGTTATACGTGCCAGAAAGGCACGTTACCTTCACAATACAGATAGAAACAGAACATAGTGCTATCACACTCTGTCCTCTTTCCGCCAATCTAGAGACTGCGTGCTAGGTTAGGTAAATGGCCGGAATACCTGTATGATCAATACAAAAATACTTGCTGAGAATGGCTCACGATAACCACGTAAAAACCGTTAATGATAAGATAAAAATGATAACGTCACTATTACAATTTTGCATTTTAAAGCTCGCTGTGGCGTAATTGTTACGTTGGAATGCGATGTTATTGAAATATTGCACGCGTTAAGCATTATTTTTAAGTACATCGTGTAATGTGATCTATCAAGATTATATTACTATACCGAGTATAATCAATATACATGAAGTATAACATTCATTTAAAAGTTGGAAAAAATTATGATATTTTAGCGCTATATATGTAATATGCTTATTACATGCTTACATGCTTTTAACCTATAGCTTTGAGAATAGCTCAGTAATACACGAGCGCGGGATCAATTTTTGATTACTGCTTTTTTTAATATGTTCATAACAATATAGTAATTTATATGTATTGTAAAATAATATGGCAGTGTAAATATTTCACTTTTAATATACTCTTGAACTTCATGCGGGAATATTGTTTATTTGAAGTACCTAAATACTTGTATTAGATCTATGCAAGTTTCCACGGCTTCTATATATATATATATATACATATATATATACATATTATATATACATATATATATATATATATATATATATATATATATATATATATATATATATATATATATATATATATATATATATATATATATATATATATCCTAACAAAAATATCGTCACATATTATAATATGTAAACATATTTTTGTTAGGAAATTTACGCAAATTTTAAAATATTTCACTATACGTTATAGCAATGATTTATATATTTTTTTTGTATTATTTATTTGTTTAGCACTACAAAAACGCACTATAAAAACTTTGTGAAATTAAATATATATATTTAAATCATGAAACGTATATTTTAAACATAACACGTTAGGTATTGGTTAGCATTTTGAAATTTAAATCGTAAATTTAGATTGCGTTACAGTTTTTAAGTTAGAATTGACTACATTGAATTTTAGTATATAATACGTAAGTGTTTTTATATACTACTTTCAAGGTCTTCAGGCTAGACGGACAGACCAATGACATCATCGACGATGCCATTTCTTTAATGTGGTAATATAAATGATGTTTTTTAAATACCATTTTTTTTATTTTCCAGATTATTTTTTCATACCGTCGCGCAAAGGTAAACAGTTACTTATGTTGGATACTTATACTTATTATCGAATGCATTCAACGTCTAAAAATTACTATTGTTCGAAAAAGAAAACTGGATGTTGTGCCAATGTTAAATTTAATAAAGAAGGCGAATTGATAAAAGTCAATGTTAGACATACACATAGCCCGCCCAATTACATTGTTAGCAACGATGGTGAATTTTATAAAGTGTAAATAAATAAAATTATTTTATTTTTATAAAGTTTATTATTATATTTTTTATCTGTTCCCCTATTTTTTTTTAATTAAGGGCAAAGAGAACTTATTGTTAAGATCAAGATACATTTACTTAGAAGTCGCGCATGGTCCAAGACAGAACGGGTAAATGAAAATATTATTATTTGTAAATCCGCTTTAATGAGAATCGAACTTGCAACTATCGTGTGACTAGATATAACTGCGCCATAATGATATTAAGTTTAATATGCGCCATAATGATATTAAGTTTAATATACTATATATTTTTTTTGTTATTTAATACTATAAATCGAGAACGATATATACGGGATATACCAGAGCAGACGAGATCCTAGTGTCTAAGAGATCACTAAAATAGCATCGATATATAATTTATTTGTTATCACTTAAAGTATAGTCCAATATTATTAGTATCAATAAGTATATATTTTTACTATTTTTTAATGCTAATATATAGAGTGTGTTGAATAATGGCGGTAATAATCAACAATATTTAAAAAAAAAAACAATTAATCTATTAGTACGATATACCATAGACTTATCATGGCATTGATTTGGCATATAACCATGGGCATACATTTTTAATTGTATGCCCCATACAATGGTGAGCGTATTTTTTTATCATTTTTGTACACAAGTACACGTAAATAAATAAATCAGCGGCTATAATTATATTACTGTTATTTTCAGCTTTCTCTTACGACCTGATTCCGTCTCGGCGAGGGAAGCTTTTACTCATGTTCAATAAATACACTTTTTCTCAGAATAATCGCGCAAAGAATATATATTATTGTTCTCAGAAAAATAGTAATTGTAAGTGTAGAATCAGATTGGACTCTGACGGCAGGATTGTGCTAATACAAGGATACCATACACATCGCCCACCAAAATACACCATAGGTCCAGATGGTAGTTATCTTAGGCTATATTCGTAGTTTGAAGTCACGTGTGTATGTATGATTATGTACATATATATATGTATTGATATAACGTGTTTTAATATCTTGCTTATATTAAAAAATTGTGTAAGAGAATAAAAAATATTTAAATGTCTTATTTTATTTTCTATTTAAACATCTGGTCCACTGCCTTTATATAGAATATTCCTAAGATAATTAATATTTAATGAATGCATACTGTTTTAGGTTCGCTTGATATAAAATATATTTCCACAAGAAAAGGTTCACATTTACTTATGTTAAACGGCTACACGTTTTCCAAACACAGTGTGTATCAATCTTACTACTGTTCAAAGAAGGACAGGGGATGTAGAGCGCGAGTTAAATTTGATGCGGATGGAAAAATTACGAATGGAGATAATTTGAAACATGATCATCCACCGCCGCAATATGTAGTCTTGTCTAACGGGCAATATGTAAAAGTATCATCGTAGATATAAAATGAAAATGTTACAAAAAAAGATATATATATATATATATATATATATATATATATATATATATATATATATATATATATATATATATATATATATATATATATATATATATATATATATATATATATATATTTTGGATATAAACAAAATAAGTAGAAAATTTAAGATAAAAACGGAGAGATTGTTTAAAAATATTAAGCAAGATATGGAACATCTATATTAAAAAATATGAAATAAAATGTGTACTATCTTACATGAATATAAATATAATTTTCAATGATTTTCATTTAATGAAATGAATAAATTTCAATGTGAAACGTCGGCAAAATATCATTTAAACATCGTCATTGATACGATGAAGGAACATACAAATATTGTTTTTATTCATTTAAAAATCTAGTTCAGTCGAAAAGTATAATTAAATAATAAAGGCTACATTATTTAATAAATTTTTTGTATATTTTATTTGCATATAAAATTACGACGATGTGTGAATTATAATTTTAAGTCTAGCTTCATTATACAGCAATTTACAATTATGTCACAACAAATATATAACTAAAAATAAATAGAAAACTACAGATTATATATATATATATATATATATATATATATATATATATATATATATATATATATATATATACATAAGAAAGAATGCAATATGAGTATATGTATATTATTTGATAAGTTATGGAACTACATATTAAACTACATTTTATGAGCTTTTTTTTAATGTTTTATGTTGTTGAATAAACAATGTCGGAGACCGAAAGCTCAAAAATCATACCAGCCGTCACGAATATATATTAACTTAAATATCGGCATCATAGACATGTGATCCGTACTGTAATAAGATATTATTTTATTTAGTTATCTTAATTTATGTTATTATTAATTAATACTAATCCTACGAAAATTTTCACTTTATCTTCATTTTAAAAAATTTTCATTTTATAAATGGTTAAATATTTACAAATAAGGTGAAGCAACTTTAAAAAATGACATATTTTCGTTCTTATCCATATGTTTCACATTCGAGCTTCGTGTTATAGCTTATTACGAGGTACATATTAAGAGCATATATTCGCGAGGCAACGATATTGATGGTCATAGCTAAGTACCGTAAGTAATTTATACTTAACAAAAAACAAGTATCTCTATGGTAACGGTATACCTACTGGAAAGTTTGCAAACGAAGATTTGTAAATAGTAATATTTTTTTAAATAAATTAACCAATATTAACTAATAAATAATTAGCTTTTCCCGCATGTAACAGGGTAGACACAAGAAATCCAATGTTAAGACACTTTGTTCCTCACACTGGTTTCCGCCCAATTTTCGATACATTGCCAGTGGAGAGGAGAAGCTCAACGCTGTACTTTTTTTCTTTTTACCAGAGCGAGGGAAAAATATACCATTCCCCCAAATGCGAATCGAACCTTGAAGCCACGACGCCCTCTAAATTAACAATTTTGAATTACCTTCATCTGATATTATATCATCATCAAATCAGTGGCATGAAATAAAATGCTCACCAACTATTATTAATTATATTTTCTCTTTTGCAATGTAATTCTATATGCACATATGTATGTAAATATAGAAATTACTTATTAAATTTAGAAGCTGCAAGTAAATTACGCTGTTTGTATGTGACGTGATGTCGAGGCTTTATCTACTAATAATATTATAATAAACCTACTAATATTATAAATCTAAAATGTTTGTTTCGTTAAACGCGAACAGCTCAACTCAGGAACAACTGGTTCGAATAAAAAAATAAATGTGTTTGATAGTCTATTAATCGAGGAAGGCTATAGGTAATATTACATTAATGATCTTGATGTAACCCACTGTACTTGGGGTCAGTCTTACTTCTTCTTCATCTTTTCTTTAGTTGTAGCGATTTGAGCGTGCTAGTTGAGCACAATTCATTTCGCTAATGTCACGTTGAATGTAGAGGGGTCAGGCTTATCTCGGCGTCATGTTGTTCGTTATTTATAATTAGTTAAATTACTTTAAGTTAATTGCATTGACAACGTAGGCGAATCCGCGGGTAAAAGCTAGTCTAAGCATATGTCATCATACTATACATTTACATTTTGAGAGCAATAAATCTGTATGTAATGTATTATTAATATATTGAAATCCTATTTTTCAGTTGCTTTTGAGATTAGATACATACCTACAACACAAGGCACCAAATTGCTAATGCTGAACGGTTACACGTTTTCTAGAAACACACGTTATCAAAGCTATTTTTGTTCTAAGAAGGCCAGAGGTTGCAGAGCGAAAGTTAAATTTAATTCGAAAGGATTACTCGTAGATAAGGAAAGGATAAGGCATAACCACCCTCCGCCCGAGTACGTTGTGACGGCATCTGGGCAATATGTCAAAATGTCGTCATAAGTGTTTGTTACGATTGTGACATGTTTGACACAAAATATAAAAATATATTGGTAAATTAAAGTTTTAAATCAATTTCGACATTCGCCATTAAATACATGAAAAAAGAAATGTTTGTAAACTATTGACTTAATGACCTAATAATGTATTTGTATATAATATAAATATTATTTATTAATTTTATTTGTACCTCGTTTAGTTAGTAAGTCACTTTTAGTAAATACTATTAGACAAATATACTGTAACGCTTATATTTACGACAAGTTATAAAAATAATCATGAATCATATTGATTTGAAATAAAAAGGAATTATTATTTATTAACTTTTATTTATATTAAATTCTAAAAATGACCAAGGAAACTGACAATATGTGTACCTGATAATATTATGTTCTTCTATATTATATATTATATATTTAGGTAATGAAGATTTTTTGATAGTAATAAAAATTATCTCAAGACATTAATATATAATTTTAAACTTTAACTTCGTACTTTTACGCGTCAATTTCTTTTTTGAGTTCTTAATTAATAATTTTATGTATGAAACTGGCTTTTTGGGCTTCAGATTTATTCTTTTACACAACAACAGTAGATTTGTGTATACATTTAGGTAAATATAGTGTCAATCTTTCTTTTTCTATCGTGTTTAACTTCAACCATACATGTTTGAACTGTTAGGGTAGATAGCAAGAAACTGCTGATAAGGAGGGCTCTCTACCCTCCTCTGTTCGTACCGAGATGCATTGTATTGTGTCTTATTTTTTAAATATAAAGTATAGAGTACTATAGTTATTAAGACATTAAGATTTCAAATATATAAGTATGTAATTATTTTACTAAGATTTTGTGGAGTTTGGCATTCGTACTTATAATAGGCGATATTCTTAACTTCACTAGTTGAACACGAGCAATAAATAAATCAGAATAAATATGTAAGAAAACTGAAGATGTTATCTTATGGAAATGTATATTGGCAGATATAGGTACTGACCGAAACTTATTCTTCACACATTTCAAACAGAGCTTAATGGGACTTTTTCAAATAGACATTTGTTATTAGTAGGTAATAACATTCCATGAAAGTATGGGAATTTAAGTTTGTATGGTTAACAGTGAAATAAATTACAGATAATTTGCGTTACAAATTCCTTAAGACGAGGCAAGGGGGCTTCTTGTTGATGTACGACGGCTATACATTCTCTAAACGGAACGACACTAGAAACTATTACTGTTCAAAAAAAGATCGAGGTTGTAAAGCAAGCGTTAAAATCAATGAGGACGGTATATTGTTGGTTAAAAATAAAAGCAATCATAATCATCATCCGCCAAAGTATTATGTAACGGATTCTGGAGTGTATATAAAAGTGTCATCGTAGTTTTCAGTTAATACAGTAATACTTAAATGTCTTATTGTTTATTTTTTATCTTATCTTTTATAATAGATAGAAAAACAGAAGGAGAGAGAGAGAGTAGTGGTTAATCTTTTGAGACTGAAGTTCGTCTATTTTCTATATACAGTATACATCGACAGATATACCAGCAGTCTTTGAAGCAGGCTTGACCATAGACGACAGATTTTGTAGGTGACAAAATTAAGGATCGACCTTTTTCTACTACTCTGTTCCATTTTACATTTTTTTCTTTTTATGACATGTACTTTTTGTACATTCAACGGTGCAGCAAATTTCTTTATTCTACTGTAAAGTAGCCAGGTCAGCTCGCCGCCCTGTAACCAGTAATTGTGCCGGTGCTAATTAGGGTTTTATTGTAACAATAATTTAAATATCATCTGGCATTCACAGATGTAAGCTTGGAACAAACTTAATAAGACAATAATACCTTGAAAATGAGTAATATGTAAGCTTCTATATAATTAACGTACGTCCATATTATAACATCAAACATTGTCAGTGTGCGTACGATAACCGATATGATCATTTATTCGAATGCGGTGATTTTGACTTTTGAATTTGTTTTCAGAAGAATACCAAGTTATAACAACGAACAAAGCTAGCTTGTTAATGATAAACGGATATACATACGCGAAACACTCGCAAAGTTTGAACTATTATTGTTCAAAGAAAAATAAAGGATGTAAGGCTCGAGTGAAATTGGATGAAAATGGTGTTATCAAGGAAAAAACAGATGATTCCATACATTTTCATTCTCCACCTATATATAGGCAGATGTCCAATGGAATGTATATCAGGATATAGTTCGAAATTAATATATTCATACAAGCAAACTCAAATGTTATGTTATTATCTATTCCATGAATTATAGACAACTAATTTTAATTTAATTGTAACTAATAAATTTTTATAATATGCTATAGTAGACAAATTATAAAAGGTAAGTAATATCGGCGTTTGCTTAACGAGAGCTTTATTTTAACAATTTCTAAAGTGTTGGTACTAACCACACTAACGAATGAAAAATATTTTGAAAATTGTACCACAATTTGAACGAAGCAAGAGTCGAATCTGCACCTCTTGGACGGACAGTCACATCTAAGAGACGCAGGTTCGAATTCCGTTACGTAAAATTCCTAAAACATTTTCTTAATAAGAATCTAATACTTAACCTGTATCACTCCTGCTTCTAGAATTTAAAAATATTGAAAAATACTACTCTTCACCAAAACGTATCTATATTGTTTTAGCTTATACAGGCTGTTGTCAAAGACCTATAGGTAATGTATGACGACTTCCATTTCAGATTATAACACGGATTTCCAGTTCATCAGGACAAAAAGAGCCATTTTATTGATGTTTAACAATTATACGTTCGCGAAAGATAATAAATCTCACAATTATTACTGTTCGAAAAGAACACAAGGTTGCAAAGCGCGAGTGACGCTAAGAGATAACGGTATACTTATTAAAGATATGAAAAATGTACTCCACTATCATCCTCCGCCGAGATATATGAAAACGTCAAGTGGAATTTATATGAAAATATCATCTTAATATATGTGAGCCTGTTGTGTACTTAAAATGTGCCTATATTATGTATATATTAAAAAAAGTGACTAATACCGTTGTTAAAAATTAAGGAATGAAAGAAAGTAATTCAATAAAATTTCGTTTGTTATTGTAATCGTTACAGTATCTACTATTAAAAATTATGCTCTTTTTAACTACACATAAAGAGCATAATAAAATTTGATTATATTAAACAAATAAAACAAATATATATATATATATATATATATATATATATATATATATATATATATATTCTACAACTTAATAGAGCTTTGTAGGGCTTGCGTCCAACAAATCGACAAACTAAAATATCACATGACTTATATTACGTTAGCTATATTTAACTTCCTAATTGTTTAAAGTTTGCCTATTTGAATAAATATTGACTCAAGATTTACTTACACTTATTATGTGTATAACATATACTATGTAAATATAGCAACTTTGTAAGTACTTATCGCGTCGGATTTACTTATTATAATGTGTTACGATGTGTTACGTCAATACTGAATGTTAAATAAAATAACTTGAGATGAGTTTTTTTATCTATTATTTGTAATACCTAATGCTAACATCCACGATTAGCTAAGGACAACTTCTAGTTACATATACCAGTTGTATATACTAATTGTTTATGGTTTATTATTTGCAGATTTAAGCTACACATTTATAACGACAGAAAAGTGTGTTTTGTTGATGTTAAACAATTTTACATATGCTAAGCATTGTAAATCTGATAATTACTATTGTTCCAAGAAGACGGTGGCGGGATGCAAAGCGAGATTTAAGCTTGTGAACGATACATTGTTCGTAAAGGATCAGTCACAGCTAAATCATAATCACGAACCTCCACATTATGTCAGGACGTCTTCTGGAACATATATTAAAATGTCTTCTTAAATATATAGCTTTTGTTTAACATGTGGATTTTATTTTTTTCATATGACACCTTTATCTATTTTAAAGTTTTCTTTTCATACTTGAGTCTACCATGTCGATTAAAATGTATTGTAGATTCCCTGTCTTTCAAGTTTGTACAAAGAATGTCTGGTGGACGTCTGCTACTGCTACAAGATCATACCTTTTCTACTAGCAATGGCCGTAATTATTATTGCTCGAAGAAAGATCAAGGATGCAAAGCGAGGGTGAAGTTGGAAAATAATCAAATAAAGGTGATTAAACCGGAGCATTTAATACATAATCACTCAAAACCTGATTATTTTATTACATCATCAGGCATGTATGTAAAAGTGTCCCAATAAGGGAATAAAATTGGAGAAAAATGATTTAATTGTGTATTTTTAAATATTTTATCAATAAAAAAGTGTGTACATTTTTGATTATTTATTATTCACCCACGAATTAGACTTAAATCCTATTACTAAAGATTTATTTTAGGTTTCTAACATTCAACATTTATTGCAGACCAATTGGAGTTGGAGTACAAATTCATACCAACACGAAGCGGTAAATATTTGCTTATGTTAAATGACTACACGTACTCTCAAATGAGAAATACCAACAATTATTATTGTTCTAAAAAGGATTCTGGATGTAAAGCTCGTGTAAAGCTCTTGGAGGATGGCTGTATATCCTCAAACTCTGTTATTTCTCACGTTCATCCTCCACCAAAATATATGATTACGTCAGCGGGCCACTACATCAAAATTTATAACTAATTCTTATATTGAACTTGTTTTGTCCATCTACATTATTGTAGCTAAGCCATATATCTATACCGTTTTTATATAATAGAATATATAAACTGTTCGAAACAAGAATTGTTTAACTTAAATTATTTCCATTTCCTATGCTGTATGTCATAAAGAAAATATAAATAATAACGTCAACGTCGCATGAAAAATATTTAGTAATAGATACGATTATACTTAATAATTAATATAAATACAAAATGTTTTTATTTCTTTTAATATTTTGTGGTTATAGTAATCTGTAATCATATGACCATTATGTGAAAAAAACAATTTTGTATGCAAAGATGTGCATATGTATTAAAAAAAATATTTTTGTAATTAATTCATATTTTTGATTTAGCATATTTTTCTCATTTATTTCATATTATCATCAAAATTATGATCATCGTTAAGTGCGTGCAGTAGACGATGTGCGAAACATATAGTACTTAAGAAATTATGTGTTATAAAAATATATGAATAAACTTTTTTACAGATTACATTAGCCCATATTTTGAGTTCGTGAAGTCTGAAAGAGGTCGAGAATTATTACTCAGCAACGGTTACACTTTCTCTCGATGCAGTAAATTTGGTTGGAGATGTTCCACAAATTATCCAACTTGCAGAGCAAAGCTAAGAATGTATAAAGGACAAGTGATTTATGAACATTTTAAACATAATCATAATCCGAAGCGAGTATTGAAAAGCTGAAGATAAAATATAATTTGGAAAACACCGATACAATTACTTTTAAAATTCATAACTGATTCAGTATTATTTAGGACCAACTTTGTATTTAAGCCATATATGCCATTATCCTAAATGCCATTTATTAACAATATAATATATGCATTATACGAAACATTAATAGTTTAACTTAAATCATACCCATTTCTTATTTTGATTTATATAAAATTGTTAAGCAAAAATAATTTTTCAGATTTCCAGAGCACAGATGTATATAAAATACCAACGCCATATGGAAAATATTTGGTAATGATAGACGGTTATACTTATTCACAGATGCGCGATACAAAACACTATTATTGTTCTAAGAAAAATACAGGGTGTAGAGCAAGAGTAAAAATAAACGACAAGGGAAAGTTAATATTTGTTTCTCCAGAAGCTCACACACATCCTAGACCAAAATATGTGATGACATCTTCGGGACAATATGTAAAGATTTAACGTCAAAACAAAACATTATCTTATTCACATAAGATTGTACTAAAATGTGAGTTTAAAATAAAATAATTTTAAATAATAAATTACTGTACGAATAAAAAATCTTGGTTTCATTTTATATGTTTAAGAAATAATGGGTGTGTATAATGTTATAAGAAATTAAATAAATGAAATCAATACTTTGACCAATGGACACGATGAGATAACATGCAAATGTAAAACACTCTCATTCCCCTGGAAAAGCCACTAGGATGCCGACGCTTGTATAAATAATTAAAGTTTCTTTCTCCTGAAATGTAATTATGATCCTGAGCTTTTCTGTAATATGTGTGATTGTTTAAAAACTATTATCATCATTCTATAATACCGTTGAAGCTTCTGAAAATGAGTGATATTTTTTTTTCTATAAGCTAAAAATAATTTTAAAGTAATTTTCAGGTAATCCAGCCTATAATATCATATTATCTAGAAGGGGAAAAGACCTGATACTTATTAATGGATATACATTTTCGCAATCCACTCAACGACTTTGGATTTGTACCAAGTACCCCAGGTGTAAAGCGAAAATTAGCAAGAATAAAGACGACACTGTCACCATTATATCTGATCAGCACAACCATACTGCTGAAAAAATTGTTCAGACGAAGGATGGAACAATAATACGTATTTAATATATGATATTAAAATAATTACAACAAATACCGATAATATTCAATTATTTGCTTTAATATTTTGTAATTGTGTTAATTTGTTCTCTCATATTCATACACGACATGTATTTGAGGAATATAGGAATATATCATTATGAACCTTCTTTTTTTAGTTTTATTCACGTTGATTTTGATTTTTTTATGATTCTGTAAAATTTCATCCATCAACGCAAAGGCCATTTTTTACAGATTACGTTAGCACATATTTAGAATTAGCATAAGATCTAAAAGAAGTCGCTTAGCTTCAGAAACGGCAATATCTTCAGAAACGGCACTAAAATCGAGAGTACTCTCGATTTTAGTACATTAAAAAAGAACAACATATACTTTCCAGTCGACTTTTTATCAACCGTTTCAATTGAATAAAAAAATATTATTTGTGTTTTATTTGTGTTTTGGTGTATCCCTTATGCTATAATTTATTACATAACCAGATCTTGTAGCTATAATTTATTACATAACCAGATCTATTTTATAATCTTAGATTAAGCTAGATGTTAAAAGACTAGGATTTAGGGAAAATTTTGATCAGTTCATTCATATTCACATATGATTCCAGGACTATTGCTCTACGACGTGGTGAAATCGCAGAGGGGAAGGGATCTGCTACTGGTTGAAGGATTTACATACGCTCGCGGTGGGCGATACCGCTGGATCTGCTCCACCCACCACCCATCCTGCAAGGCCAAGCTCCGTTTGAACAAGGAAGGAGATATCATTCTCTACTACAACAACCACAATCATGAAGCTAAGAAAATCTATAAAACGTACACCGGGCAGTGTATAAGAATGTAATCTAGCATACTTTAGTAATTAGAACTTAATTTTTCTTTTTCCATTGTTATATTATAAGGCAATATTATTAGGTAATTAAGTAAGCGTACTATAGCGGTAATCTCAGTATAATATTATGGCATGTTTTAGATAAGGGTTTTTGTCTTGTTAAAATATAATCGTCAAGTATAGAACAAATTAGATATATTAATTAGATGTATTAACTAGATAATAATTAAGGATATAAGTTGATGCATCGTTGCTTCTATATAATTAATTCAATATGCACTTTATTAAATAGATATTTTAAGTACATTTTTGTTTACTTGCCCCTTATCCCTTAAATATAAGTGAGAACATTTTTAAAATTATATACGTGTACTAGGTTTATTTGATCACCATAGCATAGGCTTTGTCCAGTTTGGTGTCAAATAGTTGAATTATGATTTAAAAATTTTAAAGAAATATTGTTAAAATATAACATTAAAGTGTTTTACTTGTACTTTATTGATACAGTTTTGTCTTCTTTAAGGATTTAAGTACGAATATATACGATTACAAAGGGGGAAAGATCTTCTCTTTGTGGAAGGTCACTCGTTTCGCCAACCCAGTAACAATCGTTGGGCGTGCAATACTAAATATTTGAGTTGCAAGACGAAGTTAACTTTAACGGACGACGGACAGGTGGTATTCATTAAGAAAACCCACACGCATCCACCCAAGTCGTTTTTTAGAAATACGAAAGGAGGCATTGCATGTTCAGAAATTAATCTATGTATGTACTATATTAATTATTATTATTATTGTTATCATTATCCAACAACGTCATTTCTTCAAGTAAATAATGATTGATTCAACTTGTTTTTTGAAAAATATGTCAAAAATAAATTAATGTTTCATGTATTTATTTATTAACCTTTCCTTTTTTTTATTCATTACCTTTTCCTTAGTCCTGTGTGTTTACTTTTTTTATACTTTTAATATATTTAAGGTTTTTGGTGATTCTTTTTTTATAGGATAATAAGTATGATTGTAATTTTCAAATTGTCGAAAGTAAGTAATAAAATCGGAAATTGGTTTTAAATTAAATTATGTAACAATATGAAAATAAAAGGTATCTTATTTGATAGCAGTAATGGAAATTTTTTTTACAGAAGACCCAGCTTCATCAGATTTGCATCCAAAATTTATAAATCTCGTTGGTAACAAGCAATTGTTGATGGTTGAGGGCTTCACGTTCGCCAGGGCGAGTGGACGGCACTGGTACTGCTCGAAAAAGCTAAAAGGTTGTAAGGCAAGAGTTTATTTAAACATCGGTGGAACAGTTATCACCTTCTGTGATAACAATCACAATCATAAACCTCCTGTCTATACGCAAAGTTTGACAGGTGAATATATTAAGATAAGTGGCTAATTTTATTTGTAAGGTGTCTTTGAAAGTTCCATATAGTTTTGATTATATTTTGTTTTACTTAATTATGTATGAAAATGTTCTGTGCAATGATGTATAAGGTGCCTCAACTGCACCAAAGTCGTATCAGCTACATCTTCCAGTGAGATCACTGGAAGATGATTGACTGACGATCAGGATACTGGAGAACCAGGACAATTTCTGATAGGCGCGGGTTCAAATCACGTTAATGTTTTCATACGTTTCAAAAACATAAGATTTTCCATAACTTTGGTTACACAAAGTGAGGAGTTGTGCTTCGTTAATCAATACCGAATATCTTCTTGAATGCCAATCGGAGAACTAAGTGTCAATTGTGGTTAATCACATTCAATATATTTACGTCACAGCACAAGTACAAATAACATTTTATCGAACGAAATTATTTATGCTTAAGTATATTTTTAATAAAATTATATATATACATATATATATATATATATATATATATATATATATATATATATATATATATATATATATATATATATATATATATATATATATATATATATATATATATATTACATAAAATTAATATAATTTTATATATATAAGAAATTGTTCTAATATTTCCATCATGTATGAGAACAATATATTTAATTATTTATCAGAATAAAGCTAAAGTATTGTAATAAGTTAAAATAAATTAACGCTGTCAATTCAACAAAAAATATATTTTTTAATTTAAATATGATGAGAACAACTCATCTATAATTCAACTAATTAAACATTTGACGATATTAATTTTAATCTTATTATTAATTTAGTTTTATTAGATATAATATTGACGCGATCGTGGCTCAATCGTCTGACTGTAAACGCCATGTCGTTGGCTCGATCTACATAGGAATAGTGAGATTGTTGTAATGTAAAGAGTCATTTACATTTATGCCCTCTAGCAAAATAAAACACGGCGCTGACTTCTGCCCCCATAACCTGAAATGTCTCTAACTCGTACGATAAACTAAGAAGCTTGTTGCCCTGCTAAAATAATTGTATTTTGAATTACTTATTATAAAAACATGATTGCAAGTATATATAGTACCAATACTCATATTTATTAAATAGAAAAATGTATTTAAATATTATTAAGATGTATTATGATTTTACATAACAAAGATTATGTGATATGTAGCTGCTGTATATTAGACAAATATATTATCAGTAAATGAATTATATATTTTTATTTTTTTAATAAATATGCTATATGTGTTGAATCAATATATTTACATAGTATGTACCTACCTACTTGAATTTGAGTTTTATATATATATATATATATATATATATATATATATATATATATATATATATATATATATATATATATATATATATATATATATATATCTGTGATGTGATGATAAACATATGGATTTGAACTCATAATCATAGCAAATATGTCATAGCTACGAGATATCGTCGGGATATTTGTCTAAAGTTTATATATTAAGTAGCTTATACATGCGGCTTCATCCACGTGGCCAACTGAAAATAAAGGAGAGACTTTGACCCGAGATGACTTAACACAGGTATAGTTACACCGAAACGAATTACTAGATGTAGACTTCCTCTATATAATACTTCATCAATAAAATACAAGTAGGATTTATTTATTCGTATCAACAGTACTTGAGGTTACCACATTCAAAGAAACAAACTTATAGTTTTATAATATTAGTGTAACTAACTAATTTATAAGTCATTGTTGCCAACCCACTGTGGTTGGTCATGTGACTGTAAACGGGATGGTTGTGGGTTCAATCACTTAGGGGAATCGATTATTTTCATTTCTCCGTTCTGGCAATACAAAGCGCAGCACTGAGCTTGGGCGGAGAGCGATTCATGACGCTAGATTCTCACTGTTTGATTTTTCTATATGCGAGGTAAATATTTTTGGTATTATAATTTTTTTGAAACCCCACGCTTCTAAAACATTATATTATTTCATAGTTCCATAGACTCGGTCTACTCGTGACCACGGACCACTGCCAAGAGAAATTAAATTAGTTTAATTTATTGATCTCTATTTTGGCCCTCAATGTTTGTAATAAATTTATACTATTTTTATATATTTTGTTTTGTTAGAATTATATTACTAAGTGTACTCTACTGCCTCAAATTTGTTTAATATACAAACAAAATATAAATCGTCTTTAGTCTTTGTATCGGTCATATTTTGTACAATTAAATTAACAAGCAGTGTTTACAGCATTTCTTAAGCTTAGAGGAATCTAAAACATAGAACGTTGAATCTTATAGATAAATAGTAATACATGTTTATTATTTTTTTTCACTATTAATTTCTTTACTAAGATTCTGTATTATTTATTTATTTTCGACTAATTATCTTTCTTGGTGTATATAAGTCTTAATTGTAATGATCTCCTTACGTGACTTAAATGCTGAATATGGTGGCGGATCACCACGGGTCCTGCCACCACCACGAGTCACCACGGGTTCTTATGAGATTTCTAAATCAAAATCTTTCTATTAAACGTGGGTGAGAAAGAGAAAAAATATGTTATTTTTGTAATCTAGATATCAGTTGAGGCTGAACTTAAAACTTTTTACAGGCCTTTTTACAATATTATATTGAGGCCATTGCCATAGTGCAGTAGGACAGTGTCTGATTGCAAATATACCCATTTTGAGGCATAAATTGATTTTAAATTCTCGTTGTAGTAAGAAAAATCATGGCATTGAGTCACGCTACTCAACATGTAAAACTTAAATTCGAGTGGAAAACGGAGGGTATAGGATAAAACTTGAAAATAAAAAATATATATCTGGTGTTTTTTATAAAAATAATAACTATTTGTTAAATTAATGAAAAATTTCATTATAAATAAAAAGAAGAAAGGAAATAGATGATTATAAAAATTCTAATGGGTACGGTTCTTAATGGTCTGGATACACGCATCTATAAATAAATTTCGAAATATATTTAAAATTTGAATTAAGTATCAAAATGTTAGTTAGTAAAGCTTCTTACTCTTTTCAAGAAGATTTAAATGACAATCATTTGAATTTCATGCAAGCATAGCTATTATTATGTTATTGTCAAGTAATAAAATTGTCATTTTATATTAAAAATAAAAACTATTGAGTTTCTTGAAGATCCTTCTCTGCAGAACCGACTTCGTCCTGGTGGCAGCGACATGTTCCTTAGACGATTCAAAAGTGTTTGTAGAAGTTTATTTGTATAAAGAATATACGTAAAGTATTATCTTCTCACTAAATCAACTAAAAAAAATATCTACATGGCAATTAATATATTAATATAATTAATACGAATTTAATTAGATTAGTTACTTAGATCAGTTTTAATATAACAATATTGGAATAACAATCCGATTTTTATTTTCATTCAAACCTGTCATTTCATCTATTGAGCTAAGAGAGAGAGCTAAGTTACTTAAAAACCAGCGACATTGCCACGTGGGTTACTTGAAAACGAAATGATGTTACAGATTTTGAAATTATCGTGCTACCTGGCAACAAGACTTTGCTGATGTTCAACGGATTCACCTACGCTAAGCACAGCAGGACTCACTGGTACTGTTCCAAGAGACTAAAAGGTTGCAGAGCTAAAGTTTGCCTGAACGATGAAGAGTCTGGTATAAAATACTATGATATGAATCACGATCATGCGCCACCAGTTTATGTTAAGCGACAAGATGGATACTATGTGAAAATTAGTAGCTAGTCGTGTGGCATATTGTCTTACCATTTTTGTTGTATTAGTGTCAAGTCGTTTTTATGTTTTTTTTTTTTTTTTTTTTTTTAAATAAATGTTGTTTTTAGATAGATATGGTTATTTTAGTTATCAATGTGACATTTGGCGGTTTTAGGGTATTTTTTAACACCGTAAATAGATGAAAAACCGTAAAAGAGTGAGTTCAATATTCACTTATATTCATTTTGTATACGCCCCGTCAATATAAAATGATTAAGGCGTAAAGATATGATTGGCGCTGGCATTTATTTTCGTATTTATAATTTTATACAGTAGTGTGTATTTTTAAATTTGGCACAGGATATTGAAAACTAGTTTCTTCGTCTCTATATTTTTAGCTATAAGTCATGAGTACGATAATATTCTATTTAAACTATTTTAGATAGCTCTATAATCTATAGTCATTAATTTAATGATTATTATGCTCTATACTTTGTTTATGATTTATTGATAAAATAAACTTCGAGTTAGCCAGACATATAGAAATCTTCTTATAACTAAAAGGCATAAATGTTATTGATGTATTATCTAAAATTGTTAAGAGAGTATATCACTTATGTTGTTAATAACGTAATTTTTGTTTCAGAATATATGTTTATATCGAGTGGTCATAAAAATAATTTGATGTTAATGCGGGGATATACGTTCGCTCAAATGCATTCGCAGAGGCATTGGTATTGTTCCCAAAAAAGGAAAGGTTGTAAGGCGAGAGTGAAATTAGACACTGACGGTACCCTCATATCTGCCTTAACCGAACACAACCACGGACCTCCTAATATACATGTTACTAAAACTGGTCATTATCTAATACTACGGAATGCTGAAAAGTGTTATCCGTCAATATGTTAAGTAGATAAAACTAAAATTAATATTTTTTTTGGATATATTATGTACTAAAGGAAGTAGGTATTTTTGTAGGGACGTTGATTTGTGGAGTGGCTAATTGATAAGAAAAAGTTAATAATTTGTATAAAATAGTTAGAACTATATATGATTAGCAGTAAATATAGTAAGGGTCATTGTAAGCGTGATGGTCATAGGTTCGATACCCACTCAGAGTAATATTATTGGAATTATTCTTATAACCCCGCTTTGGTTAGAGAAAGTGCAGCATTGAATTTCGCCACTCAATTCGGAGTGTCGAATTTGGGAGGAAAGCGGAGGGAAGGAATTAAGACACTCTTAACACTAAATTCTGTCTGGCCATACGTGGCATAAAGCGTAAAATCAACGCTATCTTAGATATAATTTGTGTTACCTTTAAGTTATGTGATATTACCATTTAGTTTAAGTGCGTCGTTGTTTAAAATTTTTATGAAATTGTTATATGTAGGTAGGCATACACAAAAATAATAAATATAAAACTATTTAAGCTACGTAAACGCAGTGGTTGTGAGTTGGATCCCCACTTATTACATTTATTACATTTATATTATTTACATTTATTTCTCCACTCTGGTGAGACAGTGCACTTGTCTCAAATGTATGTAAAATTGGAGAGCAGTGTCTTGTTACTAGGTCTGTACTGTATTGTAATATTATATATATATATATATATATATATATATATATATATATATATATATATATATATATATATATATATATATAATCTGTAGTTTTCTATTTAATTTTTAGTTATAATTTGTTGTGACATAATTGTAAATTGCTGTATAATGAAGCTAGACTAAAAATTGTAATTCACACATCGTCGTAATTTTATATGCAAATAAAATATACAAAAAAATTGATTAAAAAATGTAACCTTTATTATTTAATTATACTTTTCGACTGAACTAGATTTTTAAATGAATAAAAACAATATTTGTATGTTCCTTCATCGTATCAATGACGATGTTTAAATGATATTTTGCCGACGTTTGACATTGACATGTCCTTATCATTGAAAATTATATTTATATTCATGTAAGACAGTACACATTTTATTTGATATTTTTTAATATAGATGTTCCATATCTTGCTTAATATTTTTAAACAATCTCTCCATTTTTATCTTAAATTTTCTACTTATTGTTTTATATCTTACAAAATGGTATTAATTACAAAATGGTCAGGCCAAAACTTTGATGGTGATAATATGATTTATTTAACATGGTTTTCAATATATAGTTTTTATTAATTCAACACTTTTTCTCTGTTAGTATGTTGTAATACCATAATAAAGTTCAGAATATAGAAGGCTCTGGACACCTCTTGGATATTATGTCCAAATTATCTATCCCATTGAGTGCACAATGTTTGAATATGAAACTACTATGCAGCTGTTATAAATTTAAAGCGTAAAAAATATTTAAAATAATTAGATATTTAATAATATAATATTTCAAAGTATTATGCACTGCAGAAGAAAAGATATATTATAAAAGAGTCAGTAATGAGAGGGTTGACCTTCGAGAAGCATCTACGAAGAGGCTAATGACAGGATAAGACGAAAGAGGTACGCATGGTCTGTAATATTTGGGGCTCCATTATCTCTAACTACTTCGAAAGGAATAAAGCGTGAGGCTGAAAAACATATAAAAATTTAGAATTGAACATAGAGACATGATGAAAATCTTCATAAAAAAATTTAACAAAGCAATGATAGAAATCGTGTTCAAACAGCATAGCGATAGGAGTATTTGAAGCTTGGACATGATTAATAGTGAACTAAGTTTTTCGGTAATTTATCGTATTTTAAACTACTACGTCATCTATTTTGAGATTCCATAGAGAGATATATTCCTAGATCATCCCGGCCTCTTTCGCTATATACCGTCTAATGAGTACAAGTTAGAAAGAGAGACCAACCATGTCGCGATCATTTAGACTAAAATTGAGGAGTAATGCGCGTTGAGGTCGTAGTAAGGAGTTTTTGTAACTCCATATACATGTATAATAAAGAAGTCGTAACGTACGTTTCATATATGCAAGTGTTATTAATTAAAAAATTCAGTCAAGTAAAAATGTGTAATATTCTATGAAACGAACTACAAGTTAAGTATATATTTACAATTTTCAAAATATTCCTTTTTTGGTATTGTAAATTCTTGCCAAATTTTATAATTTTAGTTTGTCTAAGAGTATTTTTAGAAGCTTAGTATAACATGACAAATTTTACATACGAAAAAAAGCCAATAATTATGTTCTACTATAATTATACAAATTTATTAATAAAAAAGTTCAATATGATTTTCATATAGAAATGTGATATAAAAAATATCGTGAATAAGGAAGTACTGTTGTAAGTGTATAAAAGAAAGTTTCCCGATCATTACAAGAGAGCGAAGCGATTGAGGTCCATCAAAGCTAGTAAGGGCAAAACAAAGTTTTGTGTAAAATCTAGTACCTATCGATTCCAAATGATTCTACACGTTTATTTAAACTTTACTTATTATACGTACAATATTTTGACTAAACTAAAAAAAAGTTAAATTTAAAATATGATTTTATATATAGTTATTTTTCACTCTCACCTTAATATGAAGACATTCTGTTCTCACAATACGATTAAATTCTAGACATTTACGTGTTGAGTGGCGGACCTCGACCTTATTGTAGTTATTTGTTATCTGACGCCAAACATCAGCTTCACGATGTCCTCAAAAAATATTCAATATTGAAATTATATTA
Organism: Dione juno; assembly: GCA_037127375.1. NCBI lineage: Eukaryota > Metazoa > Arthropoda > Insecta > Lepidoptera > Nymphalidae > Dione > Dione juno. Next base: position 1,481,423 of record JAXRJS010000021.1, on the reverse strand, counting down.
AGTAAAATACTTTAGAAAACGTATACAAACATGTTCGTAAATATCAAAATAAACAATTGTAAAACGAAAACTTTAAATTTTATTTATTTTAAACGTTTATTTAAAGTATGCCGCGATATTATGAACAAATGTACTACTATTTTGAGATCTGTATATTTGTGCCTTCATCATCTCATTGCGATGCACGACGTATCGTCTAATGAGTAGATTTTGAATATTTCGGGACTCGATCCCGCGTCTCTTGGATCTAACCACTAAGCCACACGTATCTTATAGAGCCTTATTATGTTTTATATCTTAAGTAATTATTGGTAAAAGCCAGTACGTAACGGTACGTTTTTTATTTGTCAATGTAAGGTATGAGACTGTCAGCACCAGACTAACGGTACGCCTACTTAAAAACATATGTAGGTACGAGTAAGTAAACTAACTTTACTCAAAACTGGCTATTGCATCTATACTATATAAGATATAAATATATTTTGTGTTGTATACAACCCGTTTACGAGATCAAGGAAGACACTGTACTTACAAAACTCTTAATTATTTCCGTTTGACCACTACTATTGAAAGAGAACAACTCCAAGTTACATCGCTAATTGTTGAGGTGCCATACATTTGGAAAGGAATTATCAATAATAATAAAAACACACTGTAAATAAATCTTTCAGAAGAAGATTCAGAAGGTCATGTCTTATATGATATGATATAAGTGAGAATGCTACACAGAGAATATGTTGTAACCTATTTCGTTTGGTTGATTAATGTAGCACCAGAACAGAGGGTATTAGTTAGTGAGCTTTACTAGAAGCTCTCGACTACAAGCTCTCTATCTCTTTTTATCACTAAATGGTATTTTACACATTTTCTTGGCTTTAAAAAATGTTAAATGAATGTACTGTGAAAATAACTTCTGCAAGACGTATCATGAGGGAGCCTCATTTCACAAGGGAGATTCCAAACAGCTAAAAGTAAATCTATAACTCTTATAACACATCAAAATCTGATCTGATCTGATTAAAATACGAACTGTTGACAGTTTTTATGATAACTATTATCATAAAAAACTATTAGTTGATTAATTCAGCTATAATATAGATATCTGTTTCCCATAAACTAAAGAGCGAGTTTCTCGCACATTTACCCTACAGTGGTCTATATGGCTACCCAATATGGCCAAGACGTTGTATAAATAAAAATTATAGTACATAAATGTATAATAACAAAATATAAATGATTTTAGATCTTGTAGAGTTCATGCCGAGCAATCGCGGAAAAGGCATGCTGTTAATTTACAAAGGATATACATACGCCCACATGAGTAGCAAAACTAGATGGTATTGCTCTAAGAAAGCGACAGGATGCAAGGCTCGTCTGTTAACAACTGTCGAAGGAGACTTAATCACAGTCAGCGATTATCAGCATAACCACGAGCCCCCGACGCTGTATAGGACTAAAGACGGAAAGATCTTCAGCTTGAAATAATCTTTTTCTTTTCTTTAAAAATCATATTGCTTAAAATTCATTATTATAATAATCTAGTAGGTTTAGTTTTAGGCGAACATTTCTGTGTGAATGATTTTATTTATGAATATGTATCTAAGCTTAAAATAAAAAAAAACCGCTTTACGTATTTTGTTTTGTTTCCAATTTTATCCCAATTTAAAGCTATCTACACTATCTCACACATTAAATTGTAATTATTTTATCGAAAAATGTTGTATTTCATTTATATATTTTTATTACAGGAATAGTTGAAATAACGAAAACTAATCGTGGTAAAGGGTTCATTCTTATTTATCAAGGGTACACATATTCTCATGCGCACACAAAGAATAAAACTAGATGGTACTGCTCTAAAAGAATGACGGGGTGTAAGGCAAAAGTAATAACTACACATGAAGGAGAATTTGTGAGAGCTATCGATAGACACATACATTCACCTCCTAATATGTTTAGAGCTTCTGATGGGAGAGTTATACGTTTTGTGTAGTATTTTGATGATGATGATAAAAGGGAGAAAAATTAAATATTAATAACATTATATTTATACCTAGCAATCATATTGAGTATGTAGTTAAAATTAACTTCATTTTTTTCATTAATTTATTGATACCATGTTCATTAAATTATTTTTATATCCATAGTATATTATATAATTGCAATTATAGCATCTATGCTAATACATTTCAAAGTAGATGTCAATGTATATATTATTATAGAATGTATATATTAAATAATATCAATGTAATTATAAGAACCTGGTAGTTCTTTTGATCCAATAGTTTTATTAGTAGATGATGTCCGCTGTCGGCCTGTTGCGTCAGTCAGTCAATCTTATATTTCTATACAGAGCACATCACTGCATGTGCTGTTCAATTTATCCCACTATTATGGTCCATAGAAGTGGCTTTAGAATATTTTTGTTCCTATGCTGCTTTGGTAAATGCCTGTCTAAGACAAAATTCTTAGGATAGACAAAACCGCTGTGTTGCCACTACTGTACGATGCTCTTCTTACTCAGTGGTGTGATTGTTACAGTGGTGACTTGTTACAGTGGTGTGATATGTGATCCCTGAATTCCATTGTGTCCATGATTGTAGAATGTTAACTTTGCCAGTACCAAGGTTCTCAACTTTGGTTGCTTCACTATTATATTGTTTCCAATACTTGGCAAGGGAACTGCTACCCCTGGCCCCACCAAATAGAGGCCACACAAATGAGATAGTAAATATATTTTTTGTTGACAACTTTTGTTCAGAATAAGATGACGATTATATAGCGAATTAAGCACTGTTTTGCCTCAAAATTGATTGCCTACACAAACCATCAATAATTTATTATTGAAAAAGTTGCAGTTATTAATAAAATTTTTATTAAATTCTATTTGACTTTGAAATGATTTGGATTTTTAATATTGTTGTGTGTGTACTGCTCACACTACAATATTATTAATTTAACATTAATCATTTTATTCAGAAAATAAATAGGCCTCCACTTAATAGTTTATCCCAGGGCCTCAGATATAAGGCCATGCCTGCAACTATTGAAAATGCACTAATTTAGGTTAAGTAAATAAAAATAAAGAAGAATGTCAGTGAGTTTTCTTTATCTATGAAATGCATGTCACCATGTCACCAATCACTTCTTTAGCAAATATTTATATAAAAAAATGTTTAACAGACATTTGCTTACATTTCATAAATTATGTAAGTACTTATGTTAGATTTCCTGTTAACGAAAATAAAAAAAATGCTATAATGCATAATATAACAACAAGAGCTGTTGTTTTTAATATCATTTAATTATCCAGTAGTATAAATTAAACAAGGTAATAAACGTTTCTATTACAGCGACACATCAACAAAAATCGTCAGACAAACATATAAAAAAAATTGGACATGTCCTAGAAAGAGGTAAAAAAAGAAGAAATTGTGCTCGGTGCTACCAGAAGCTTCGAATGAAACTAGAATGTAAAGAAGCAAAAAAGAAAGTGAAAAAAATTAAAACTTTTTGCAACTTGTGTAAACTGTCCCTCTGCGTATGGTGCTACAAAGATGATCATTTGAAGTACTGTTCTACTTAATTATTTTGATAGTGAACAACTCAAGTAACCCATAATATGAATTACGAAAATCACAAGCATATATATATATATATATATATATATATATATATATATATATATATATATATATATATATATATATATATATATATATATATATATATATATATATATATATATATATAATACCATTAAATTCAAGCGGTTTGTAGTGGTTTCAGGCCTTAACATTTTTGTTTGCTTTATATTGATCTCCATGTTCAGTTTCGTGAAGCTGACGTACTCATCTTCATTGTACGGAGCTCGTGAGCACCTCCTGCTTAGATTAGTAATTGATGAAGATTCTTACTGTGTTAAAAAATATTACATAAAGACACAGGACCAAGACATACAATCTATTGAAAGTCGCTGGTGAATGATCCGTAGTGAACATATTAAAATAATCAATTAATCATAAATTTTATTGAACTGTTAAAATTTCTGGCGTCATACGGTTATTAAAAGCTATAACTTTTATTAGTTAAGTAATTTATAAAATCTTCATGTAAATAAATTCTATGAAATAGGTATCTAAATATTTATATATTTTTGTAAATCCAAAAGGATTAACTTCGTGATCTTTCATACACTATTTGATTCTCAAATTATTTGGAAAACTTTTCAACTAATTCAAATTCAAAAGTTAAGATTTTTCTATGATATATTTAAATCAAAATCACAATAATTATTCTCCTATATTTAACTAAGCCATTACAAGCACATTTGAATCGTTATATTAGTGTGAGATCGACCAGGAAGACCACCGGCTCGCAAGGCAGTTCTGCTGAGAAGAACCTGCGAGATTCTCAATAATTGTTCTTGTACTTATCTAATATATATTATTTAGTTGTACACGTTAATATCTAAATTAAAAATGACTAGTCATTTTTAATAACATTGTCTTCCTTTTTATTATTTTTAAATTGTAAAAACATCCAAAAATTGGATGGGTATCTTTAAAATTATGTTATAAACTATAGTTTATTTAAAATTATGTTTTATTATCCAATAAAATAAATTAACAACAAGGTAATAACATTTCTATTACAGGAAATGCCAGACCCACCAAAAATTTTGAACATGTTTTAGAAATAGGTAAAAATAGGAGAAATTGTGCACGGTGTTATCAGAAGTTTCGAATGAAACTAGAATGCAAGGAAGCAAGAAAGAAAGTGAAAAAAATTAGAACTTTTTGCAACGTTTGTAAACTATCCCTATGCGTGTGGTGTTACAAAGATGATCATTTGAAGTATTGTTCTCCTTAATTATTTTGGTAAATAATAATTTTAATAAAGCTTTTTATGAACTCTAGTTTCAGTAGTTGTAAAACTTTGCTTATGATTTTTAACTCCATTATAATTGATCTCTATTTTCTGTGACGTAATGCTGATGTTTAGATAAAAAATCTTGATGTTTACATGAGGCAGTTGCTGGTGTTATTGGATGTTTAAAATTTCGACCCATTCCAATTCATAATTTCAAATGGACGTATCCATTCATGAGTGAATTAATTTGCAAGTATTCTAATTTATTTTGAATATATTCATTTTAAATCAAAATCACAATATGTATTCTTCTATTTAACCATTACAAGGACATTTGAATCGTCATTTAGTGTCAGGTCAAACAGGAGGACCGGCTCGAAAGTCAGTTCTGCTGAGACGACCCACGAGAGAACAATCAATCAATCGTTTTTCCTATTCTATCGAACATATTTGTATGAACACACACAACACAATATTTAATTGTACACATTAGTATTGTTTTAGTAAATTTCTATAGAATTGTCTTCCCTCTTATTCATTTTAAAATGTTTCACACAAGGAAAATAAATTTCTTTTTAAAGAACCATTTTTTGTATGCCTTATCTTAAACTAATTAGGATTTCACTATGTTTAAGGTAATTATGGTCAATCATAGTTACCAATCTTGCTATATGAATGTACTAAGTGCTCATATCTATTACATATTATGTTTAATTTTGTAGTTTTATTCAAATAACATATATTTTATAAAAAATAATATAACTTTCCCGCGTTCAGCATTTTCTTTGTAAAAAAAAAACAAATTTTACTTAGCCTCATATTAAAATAGATGTTGTCTATGGGTTTCTATCTGCATTCAGTTTTGAGTAAAAATTAAGTTATATAAAAGATATATAAGAAACAAGTTTTACATATATATAAATATATATGTCTAGGCTAAACGGGCAAATTCGCGAGCCAAATGACCAAAGAATATATATATATATATATATATATATATATATATATATATATATATATATATATATATATATTTATATATCCATATCCAATAACATACTTATTTACCTAATATGTTCAACTTGTTTCAGAGTTACAGTTTATGCCCAGCAACCGCGGAGGTGGGCATTTAATTATTTTTAAAGGCTATACCTTTGTAAATGTATACAATCAGATTAGGTGGCATTGCTCCAAGAGATTGGTCGGTTGTAAGGTGAAAATGAGTACGACACCTACGGGTCGGCTTGTTGAAGTGACAGGTGAACATAATCATCCACCTCCGAACATTTTTAGAAGTCCAAATGGGAAAATGTATAAAGTTTAAATTTGTATTTGAGTTATATCAAAAATATTATATATAATATGTATATATACATATATAAAAAAGTAACTGATCGCTGTCTGGACATGGAAGATATATTATAAAAACTATTATTGGGAGCATTACATTTATTATGTAATAGGACCCAAAATAATGGTTATAAATGTTTTATCTGTTGCCTGTTTTGTGTGTTTGTGTACGCTAATCTCGGGATGGCTTAACCGATTCAAATGCAATTTTCACCATTGTATTGTGGTTAACTTCACTTAAAATTTAGAGTTTTATACGATCGGTTAATTTTTACAAGTTATTTAAAATCTACAGTACCTATATGCATAATATGTTAGTGTAAAACCGAGAACGTCGAACAAGCGGGCGAAGCCTGCAAGCGAGTCGCTAGTATGAAATAAACGCTCTTAATATGTATTTTTAATAGTTATAGTACGAGTATTGTCATGGTAGTTATACAAACCTGACATTTGGTAACGCCTCAACGATGTGCCTTAACCCTATATTCTACCTCAAGATAAAGCGATAACATATGAATTGGACACGTTCTTTGCACTCTTTATATCAAAATATACTCGGCCATTGAAATGCCAATTTATTTTTTAATACATCTTTATGAGGATCGATCAATTCATTATTGTGCTTCCATTCACAGTAATTTTACGACATGTATTATGATTAAATGACAAGTTCAAAGGCCGCAAACAAAGAATAGAAAACTATATTTCAGTGGCCATTTTAGCGCAGTGGTAGTGTCTCGGGTATTAACGCTGTTAGTCTCGAATTAGGATGGGAAGCGAAGAACGGACCTTAACTTAACACCAGGCTCTGTGACAGGCCTGCTTTGCGAGATAAAGTGTGAAGCTAAAAAAATATTATAATTTTGTAATTTAGGACTGCTTTTAAATATTAATATGGTGTATTTATGTTACATTTAAATATTGTTTAATTAAGTTTTACTTTCGTATATATTTCTTCTATATAATCTCTTTGTTTTTTTTAAGCTACTGATTTTTTATGTATCTAAAATAAGCTCAAGTCACATTTGCTTGACAATATTAAGTCGTATTAAAACTAGTTTCGTTTATTTTATCTTTCATTGAAATATGTATGTGAAGTACTAATTACATTTTATTTCTTTTATTATTTAATTAAAATATTTTTTTGTTTGTATAATTATTTACTTAACAAGATTTCTCTTAGCCATTTTGCATGTCCACTACTTACGATTTACAATAATTGCTTAGGTAATAGAAGTATTCGATATTCCTTCTTTACACATATAACTTATAAGTAAAGTATATGTTGAGACAGAACTATTTATATTTAAAGATGTTTCAATTCAATAAAAGTGTTTTATATATTGTAATATTGGTTTTTATTTCTCAGTGTGACGAGACTAAGCGAGATCTAGACAATCTCTTAATAGAACAAAAGCTGGCAATTTGTCACAATTAGTTATTTGCGAAAGCTGTCATACAAACGTTCGTAGTAAAAAAATTATAAAATTTCAGCTGCTTTTTTACATATAAGATTTGAATTGCGTCATATTCTTTTAGATATCAAGAAATTATTAACAGTAATAACTTTTCACAGTCCTTTATCAATTCGGCCAACAAATGAAAAAATATCGGTTTTCTAGATATACTATATGCAATATGGCGTGTTAGTTGGACATTAAGTGCATTCGTTCCCGAGTGGTTTCGTTTATAAGTTCTCTTTAAGGAACTAATAGAACTAATTTAATAATAAAAATAGTTATTTTAATAAAATAATGGCGAAAAAAATATGTTCACCAATCGACACGCAGTGTGTATATTTTATGTGGAAAACGGAGAACTAAGAAAAAGAGTGTCTTAACACTACGTAGGTAAGGCAAGGTGGACACTTGCTTTGTGAGGTTACAAAAATATTAATAAATTATTTACATTTTGAAATATATAATGAATAGCAATATATAATCTGTTGAATATCCTACTCAATAAACGCTATTTTTATAATATTTGTCTAAATTCTGAAATATTTATAAAATATTAGATTTTGAATTGATTTTTTACGTAGAACTATATTACTTACGAAATAGTATATATAAAGAACGTATATAATTTGTATGTAGAGGAGACTGGAAGTTGCGCTAGCACTAGCTAATTAATTATGGACGGTATCTAAGAGTTGTGGATTCAAATACTGGAAAACGTGGAAACTTTTATGTGTTATAGTAAATAAATAAATAGAAGTATTTTTAGATAATGTAAGCTTAGTTTTATATATAAATATTTTAAATTCTTACAAATAAATAAAATTATCACCACAATCTCTAAATTTCAGATTCATCATTCGAAGTGATTCAATTCGTTGGAAACGATCGTACATCGCTTATTTTGTACAATAATTACACATTTTCCTACCAAGGGCCTAAAGACATCAAGAGATATCTGTATTGCTCCAAAAGAAACAAGAAGAAATGCAAGGCCAGAATTAATTTGGACAGAGATGGTAGAATACGATATGCGTTCACAGAACACAATCACCCCCCACCTATTTTAAGGAAATTTTCTAATGGAAAATATTATAATATGAAATAGAGCTAAAATGTATTTTAATTTTGAAGAATTTTGTCTTCTCATTAAGATTTTTCTCAAGTTATAGATTAGTACTTAGATTGTCGCAGGTATCGTTAAAAATAAAAGTATTGAATGCAAATTTAGGAAAACGCTCTATATTATAGAAAATAAATAGATAAGCCGCGGTATTTTTAGTCCAAAATGCTTGGATTTGTCGATTGACGTTTGATTAGTCTGCTGGTCTAGTGATTAAAGAGTTTGATTGCTACCTTTTACCACTATTTACGTGTTTTTTTATCTGATCGTTTATATTATATACTACCTACATATTATTAGATTGGACCTTCTATAAATTTCCTCCAAAAACATCGCATTGTGATGGTGTATGTTTTTGAAATGGAATTTAAAGTGGAACACACATGTCTAAACACTACTTTTTTTGCCTACCCTGGTGTATGCCAGATACACCATAACTTTAAAAAATGACATTTAATATTAATTATTAATAAATTACATTATAATTCAACTGATTTTTTCCTAAAATTCTGTTATTTATAAAATGCTACAAATGAAAGGAATAAAAAAAGATTTTTTCTTGGAACTTTTGTTTGTGTGGTCGTAAAATAATTTGAAAAATCCTATATAATATATATCCTATATATAATAAATATAAATAGAAAAGCCAATAGCTCAAAACACTATGAGTGTGACAGTGACTTTTGGTGTTTTGTAAATCAAACTGCTAACAATTTATATCACATCACAGTCTATATGTCAATGGTGAAAGTGTGTTAAAATTTTATGTGTAACACATAAACATATTATCATTTGTGTATTAAATTACAAAAAAATAAATTCTTTTCATAAAAATTTGATAAAATAAGCAAATTGTTCTAGGTATGACAGAAATTCAATTAATTGGCTGCGAGAATAAATTAGTGGTGTTATATAAAAAATACACATTCTCCTTTCACGGTCGGAAAGATGTTAAACGTTATTTGTATTGCTCTAAAAGAATCTCTTCAAGATGTTCAGCTAGAGTTAAATTAGACAAGTTTGGTTATATAACAGAAGAGAATACGGAACACAACCATCCGCCGCCAGTTTTGAAGAAAATGGAAAGTGGAAAATATTTGAAAATCTAAATGATGTGGTAGAAATAAGCTATGCTAGAAAATCCGTATCTTCCTTTTAAGGATGTACTAATGTACGTATAAAAATATATGTAAAATGTCTGTCCATATACTAGTTTAGCAGACGATTGAAAGCTCCCATGATATTTTGCGCTGTTTATATTGTAGCCAGACTTGAAATCTCATCAAGATTTTTTATACATTTTGTAATATTAAAATAAATTCGATATATACACTTTTTACATAATGAACTACTTATTAAAATATTGTCATTTTTGAATTAAGACTTAATTAATATAGAGATCTACAAAGTGACACTTGTTTCAATTGAATACCAATTTGTGAATATATATATATATATATATATATATATATATATATATATATATATATATATATATATATATATATATATATATATATATATATATATATATATATATATATATATATATGAATGTTGACTGTGTTGAAAGATGCTGAATGTAAAAAGGTTTTTCTAATATATATTACTCGGGAGGCTGAATTATTTTTCCCTTTCAAATTTTGACAGGATAAAATAAAAAAAATAAAATACAGAACGGACTGGTTTTACAGAGCGAATGCTTGATTTATCTAAACAAGACTATAAAAAGACATATTTAGTTGTCTGTAAACGGATTACAAACAAAAATGTATTTCAATTACCTCACCAGACCTTCCCCGCGATACTGTAGATAGTATAAACAGCAAACTCCAGAACGATTTCAAACAAGGGCCGAAGAACAAGCCTGTTCACTCAATCGCCAAACTGAAAATCATTTTATATGTACTACTCTTTGAGATAGAAATTGTATGTAGAGATAGAAATTATCATAAAAAATTTATATTTCATTCTACTATATTATGACAATTTGATTAAGCTATCATGATTCACCGATTGAGAAGATTCACCGTGAGGGTGCCGGGCTCATCGAGTAGCAGGGAATCCAAGACGGCCCATGTATAGGTTTAAAGGGCCCCTTTAAAATGACCAAATACCTACTTTACCAAATTCGAAACGAAAACATATTTACAAATTTGAAATTATCAGTCCATCGTAATGGTGAACAATCACGCGATCTTTTGCTTCCGGTATTTCTAACCATGGTAGGGTTAGTATGCACATCTTATCGGTAAAATTCGTAATAAAAAAGGTAAATAAAATACTTAATGAATATAGCAATCTATATTAAATTATTTTAAATATTCACAATACTTTAAAAAGTATTATTTTATTTTAAATATTAATTTTTATAAATATAAAAAGAGTCTAGTCAGGGGGATAGAGCGTGACGTTCAGTTCGCAATGTCTACAATTTGGGTGGAAGATAGAGAAAGGAGCTTTTGACACTAAATCTCTCTGTCTGTCGGAGTAAGTCATAGATCTGAAAAAAAACGCATATTGGACCTACACACAGTCATAATGTCAGACACAGTTTGCAATTGTTCAGAAAATACAGAATAGAGTGGTGTATCTGTTGGTACAGAGTCAACGGCGTTTATATACATAGGCTATATTAACACATATTTTAACAAATAATAAAAATACTTTTCTATTAGGTGAACTGTTCACCGAAGCAGATTTCCTACGCTACTACAGACGGTATAAACTACAAAATCCAGAAAGATTTCAAGCAAAGTCCGAAGAACAAGCCAATCCACTCAATCGCGTGACAGATATATTAAGTTCTTTTATACCAAATAGAAAGTCATTGTAAAAGTAGTAGATCTATAATGTAATATTGAGTTAGAAAATAGTTATTTTTTTTTGATAGGTATATCGTGACCATGAATAAATCGACGTCATATGTCAGTAGTTTCTTTATTTTACACGATTTCAAAATGTTTGTAATGCATGAATTTAAAAAAAAAACAAGATATGATAATAATTATATAATTTATTACACAATAAATATAAAACTATTTTAACTATTTTAATTTTTTTTAAAAATCTAGTTTGCTTTTATATGCCGTTTTAGTTGTGTTTCGTTATTTTATTTAATATAAATTTTAGGTTTTTTTACTTTAGCTCATTTTAGTATTTGCACTGTGTGCGATTAATATTTCAGGCTGTGTGATTGTTACCTTAATAGGAAGGTTATTGATTTGCTTTTTAGACCTTAGTATAGTATATTGTATTTAGTTTTTGGTTTGTAAAATAAAAAAAGATATTCATGATGCTTTAGAACATACTTTCTTCGCGTTCTTTTTAGATTTTTGTGTGTTTCTATATTATTAAAATTGAATATTTATTGAAATATGCTATGTAACCAAATAAAAACGTTTTAGTAGCTTATATTGTTTTAAATATTTTTAATCCACTGCTCTGCCTAGATGAAACGTGGCATTGAGCGCCGTGAAATATTTCTAAAATAAGTGGAGAGTAGAGCACTGAATCTGAAACTAATCCAGTCCAATGCAAAAGCTCACACAACTGACAACTACAGAAGTATTATTTTACACAACTATTAATTTTATTCGAATTAAATATCTAAATTAAAATAATTAATATATTCTCTCTTGGATGGACTCTCGTATCGCAGCGGCAGACACAAAATTAAATAATTGTATCATATTAAAAACCAAATAATCAAAGTAATATTTCAACCTTAAACTCAATTTTTCAGGACAAGTACAATTTTTACCATCAAGTCGTGGAAAATTGATAGTGTTTCAAGATTTCACTTTTTCTTATACAAATTTGAAAAATAAACGTCGCCTTCGCTGCTCAAGGTCTTTGAGGGGCAAATGTAATGCAAATTTATTGGTGGATGACGATGGATTTGTTCTCGCTGGACAGTTTGATCATAATCATCCTCCTCCGGTATTTCATAAAACTAAGGAGGGCTTATATTTAAAAATTTCTTAATTTGTACTGTAATAATTTATGTTAATATATTTATATAAGTGACACTAGATATCCGTAGCTGTATTTTCGTGATGTTTACGAATTTGACTTGTTTTAGAAATATCAATATCTAAGGCTAGCTAAGCGTCTTCTGCGTAGCGCTAGGTAGCCTGTGGCACTCCTCTTGAATCCTTGTATCATATACAAAAATAAATTTCAAAATATGACTTGTTGTTCTAGAGTTCAGCGCGTCAAAACAAAAAAACAACCTTCAGTTCCTCAGTTTAAATTGGCTACGACATTTTTTTATACTTTTTTTATAATCGCCGACCTATTATTGTGATCCTAAATTATTTTGTATGCGTTTTCTATGTACTTAATAGTTAATAATAATAGTTGATAATGTTGCTTTATAAGCCCATTGCATATGCCAGATTCTACTTAAGATATTACTTGGCGAAATTAAAAAAATGATACACAATAGGAAGCTTTTAAAATGATATTAAATATCAATTTTTACTTTATGACCTGGAACAAATATAAATTATTTCGTTTTTGTTCTTTTTCTTAAGTGACCAATACAATGTATGTTGCACTATACGCTATATATTTGATTGGGAATAAACAATGTTACATAGTACTTATTCAATTTATTTCTTAGCAAAATCTTAAATTAAGCTAAACTATTAGTAAATAAGTTATTACTAATATCTGTTACAGAAATTTATTTAACCTTTTATATTCAAACAATGTTATGTAAATTAATATAAAATAATAATATAATAATAAAATAATAATACATGAACTGATAACAATTTCAGTGACTATCTTTTTATATATATATATATATATATATATATATATATATATATATATATATATATATATATATATATATATATATATATATATATATATATATATATATATATACTATATACTATATATTATTACTATTATACACTATATATTATTTTCGCTTAACAAAGTGTTTTCAGGTTTCCGATAGTTAAGCGATATATAACTAAAGACCAAATTTAAATACCAATTTTATATCTAAATGTAGTTTTACGTTTCAATCTAGTTATTGTTTCTCCGAGAATATATTTTTATTTTACATATTTTTTTCAGAAAGATTAGTATTCCTGCCAACGCTACGTAGAAAAATACCAATGTATAGAAACTTTACATACTCGTATGGAAGTGATAAGAGATATCTGCGATGCTCTAAATACGCGAGTCTCAAATGTTCAGCGAGATTGGTTGTAAATTCTGAGGGGGGTGTACTAAGAGCGAGTAGTACCCATAATCATCCAGCTCCAGTGTTCTATAAAGCGAATAATGGGATTTATTATGAAGGATAATTTTTGTATTTAATATTATGTGTGTTATTTAAAAGCTTACTTATTAGCTTTTTAGATTAAGGTCTTCGAATTTATTTAGATAAGTCTGTTTGGTCTAGGAAATTTGTGAAAATCTTTCTATTACTTGCACATATAATCAGATAGCCACTATGTGATGTTGTTTGTTTATCAATAATATTATATATGATAAAGTGTATATTTTGGTAATCGATTATTTTTAAAAATCTCAATGTGTTGGACCCCGTACAATAGTCCAGGGTCACAGGTAGGCTGACCCATGATCACCGACTATTACAATATAATAACATTTTCAAAAAGGAGAATGGTAAATATTTACAGTAATATTAGCTTAAAATAAGTAAATAGTGATGTGCTTACACTTTCAATGTACATCACTTGTCTAACAATGTATGGTTCTTTTATCCATCCTTGGAATAAAAGAATTAAAAAATATTTCTTTATATAGTTTTACGAGTATCCATAACATTGTCTTAAACTTGTAATTATTAGTTATAATACTACACGTGTACCTTCTGCTCTATAAGGGCGTATGTAAAATTTACAAATATACATTTATATATTGAACCCATATTCGAACCCCGTTCAGGGTAAATATTGTAGATAGACTATTTTTATTGACTATATGAATGAGACCTTTAGTGTATAATTTACCAAATAGATCTAGATGTTTCTGCCACTGAGTACACGCTGACCACAATTGAATGACTCATTGGAAGTTTCGATGATAACGTGGCCGATACTATAGTGTCTAAAGGACGTGTACATGTAAGTGTACATGTACATTTCTTTAGACACTACATTCAAAATCTATATTTCTGACTAAAACTATGCCCACCTACCCTCTATATACGATTTTATGTATTAATTGTAAATTCAATAGTTAAGAATATCTGTTTAACTATTTATAGGTTTTGTGTTCGAAAAGACATTATGTATGTCTAATGTATAAAAATAAGAATGCTTATTGAATTATAGATTTTGTGAATTTGTGAATTAAAATATTTAATGTGTCTATCTCGTTAAATAATTACAGATTTAAGGTATTTTTTATTTTCTTAATGGTGATAACAATATTTTAATATTGTTCAATTAAAAAAAAATACATATGCGACGCCATTTTAATAGTTAAATATATTTGTAGTGTCAGTCTAGTCATTATTATTATATATAAAAATTATAAAAGTTTTCTTTGTTTTCATTATATTCCCTCCCTATCTTGGGTTATATTTATTTTGATGCATTTTTCATACGTCGCGATGAATAATGTGTTAATAAATTAAAATCTTCATGATTAAAAAGTAAAAGGCCGTCGGTCGGTTGTCGGTTCGATCCCTACTAGGGGGAATTGAATTTTGTTTTTTCCGCTAATTTAATACAATTTGAATTCAAGCGGAAAGGTAAAGGTTCTCTCTACCTATCCGGGGTTTAATTGTGAAACAGAAGCTTCTAGCTAGTAACTTTTATAAATTTAACAAAAGAAGCTTATATTTTATAACATAATATTTTGTATATACAATTATTGTTCTGATGAGCTTTTGATTTCTTTCAATGTAACGAGAATTTGTAATATTTTTTAGACGACACGACTATTTTACGACATATGGTCAATATGTCCAGAAAACATATATAATTATTGAATTTGTAATTCCGGTTTACATGTAGTTAAAGATGGTGTTCAAGTTTCACACAAGGGCCTTTACACAGGCTGTCATTTTAGCTGACCTAAATGTAGAATCTGTATTGAGAATAAGAATAGTATTCATCAATCATATTAGTAAGTTAAGTTAAGTTCTTGTAAATATATCTTAGAAAGTACAGATAATTTATATTCTTTATAAAATTTCCAGGGATAGTAGTGGCAGAATTAAAAGTAAACCATTGTCTCCAACTTGGTAATAAAAAACGTAAGTGCGCCAGCTGCTACGCCAAGTGGCGCCTCAGCTTGCCGAGTCATCAAGCGCAAAATAAAACGAAAAAAGTCAAAACGGCTTGCACCATGTGCAAAAAAAGCTTATGTATGCAATGTTTTTTTGAAATTCACAAAGCTTAATATATATTTAATATCTAAACAGATTTCTTAAAGATACATGGTGTTTAAAGTTATATATAGAGATAAAAGATATGTACATATCTAACAGAATATATATTAAAATTACTTTACGACGTTACAGTTACACTTCAACAAATGATATAATATGCTACTGTAAAAGCTCGTTTTGGTAAATCTTAGGTTTGACTAGTAAATCTGTATATATAGGATGTTCTGAAGAGTACGATATCGGACTTTCACTATGTTATTTTGGCTCATTCTAAACTATACCAACTAATATTTGGTTGTGTTAGGAACGGTATGGATTTTACTTTCGTATTTACATACAATTTGGGGTAACTTAATCGTCACATTTACCAAATGATGTTGATAATTAATGGGATAGTAGTAAAATCTACTATTTACCAATATACCTATATATTTAATATAAGGTATATTATAAATAAAATTCAATATTTTTACAATAATTTACTATACACATTTTAGATTATTTTAATGTTTATATGTTCAAGTTTTGTTTTGTTTATTTGATTTAAAAAATATATTTTTGGAGATCTTAGGAGATTTTTTATAACTCAAACACATCCTTTCCGAAATTTATTAAAATGCTTTGTCTTTTTATCATAGTGTTTAGTTCTCACACTCTACTTAAATTTTGGCATAAAGTGAAGAACGGAATATCTTGACATTGTCTTTTCTCGGCGTACCGTGCTATGCGGGATAAGCGTGAAGCTTTGTGTGATTTTTTGTGACTTTTTTTTATGTGTTAATAAGGCAAACGAGCAGAAGGGCCACCTGATGTTAAGTGGACACCCTCGCCCATAGGCACCATATATGTAACGGGAAGAGTAGATATGATTTAGATAGATACAATATACATAGAGAAACTAGTGTCATATGCCACTATTCTATTTCCGCCTGTATTTAAATTAGTATTAAATATTTATGTTCCTATAGAATGTTCCAAATCATTTTGAAATAAAATTAATTAAATGGATATTTCAAAAATACGTATTATATAACATATTATTATTATTTATTAACAATTAATAGTTGTTTTAATTTGTTACTAACTTTTGCTCTTTAGTTATGGTGTTTCGATTGCGCCAAAACTATCCTTTGTGTATTTTGTATAGCATAGTAAAACTTGAATATATATTCTAGTTAATAAGTCTTCTTCGACTTCTACTATAATTTATAGTTTCATTGAAATAATTTGAATATTAGATTATTTCGATTAAAAGTTGAAAAACTTAATTACTTACTAGCTATCTAGTAAGTAATTAATTTTTTCAACTGATTTGAATTTTTTCAACTGATTGATGAAATTGATTACGATAATGTTGCGTTTAAGTATTAGGTTATGTACTGTTGTATGGAGCTCATTGTTTTATATTAAAAGAATATTTTTAATACAAACTTAACTTTGTGCCAAACTAACAAAATATAATACCTATGTATAACGAGACTTCGTCGTCGTCATCAGCTTGTTTTTCTTTTAAGTAGTTTAAAAATAAGTTTTAAGCGACTTCAAAAAGAAAGCATGTTTGTTACGCGATTTTATATGGATATTGTTGATTTTTTTTGTAATATACGTAGGTCATGTTTCAGGTGTCGCCTATAAATTTTATGACAGTTGGTACTGTGCTTTTTTAAAATTGACATATTGTCTTGATTTCAGTAAGTAATATTTACTTTTTAAGTAAACTTGTATATATAGACATAGCTGTAAAATCGGTATTGTTTTTTTTATATCAACTAGCTTAATGTGACCACTGTCTTATTATTAGCAAAAATACCCGATTTTTGCTAATAATAAGATGTATGTATTTGCTAATAATAACGATTATTAATGTTAAATAATATTATTATAATTGAAAAATATATTATATGTTATATTAATAACTTAAGTTAAATAATCTTATCTTAAGTATTTTTCTTGCAACTTTTTTGATTTCTTACAATTTAAATGTGTAGAGAAATTTAAATTACACTGTATGATCACTTGTTTGTATTGTGAATATAATTTATGAATGTTATTAATACAAAGTAATAATGTGTATTAGTATTATATGTTAATTGTTAATAATACCAAAATAAAATTGTATATTGCGATCTCCACTTGGGGGAATGATTTTATTTAAATTACTTTTGTCCTTCTCATCTGTTAAGCACGGTGTTAAGTTCCGCCACTTATCACGCTGTGTTTTGAAAATTGGGCGTAAAATATGGAACGTTACCGCCCAATTTCGGAGTGTCCAATCTAAACTGCAACCTAAAAGTTGTCTAGTTTTTATATATACGTTTGTTAAAAAGTATTATTAACTTAAGCTCTTCTTCTAGTTAGCATATATTTTTTTTAAATTAGAGGATAATTACAACTTATTAAAAATCAAAATAATTATGTTTTATGTCGCCTCACTCCGTGCTAAATTTTCACCATAAGGATTGTTACGTGGTGGAACTGACCGCAGCGAGTCTTACCAAGTAGATATGTATATTATTATTACATTTCGACGTAAACCGGGTAAAATACAATATGAAAGAAAATATCTATGTGAAAAAAAATTAAAACACATTTTAATGTAGTTTTTTTTGCAACTGATTGAACTTTTCCCAATTATATATTTTTAAGTGTTCCCTTTTGTTTTACTTAACATAAGATACTTAACACAAGATGTTAAGAGTATAATGTAAACTGTTCTCTTTTACACATACAGATACTAAATATCAACCCACATAGATTTACAATATACATGTATACTATACTGTATGTCAGCTATTAATTAAAGTATTAATTAATGTAACATAAAAAGTGAATTTTAGTAATTGTTTTAATTTTCATAGGATGCTAATTTTAGTTTTATTGGCGCAGTCTTGAAAATTCCATGGTAAGTGGGGAACTGAGTATCTTATGTTTCGTGTGTGCCCTGCTATATGTGGAAAAAGCGTGAACTTAGTTATTTTACATATTCGACTTTTACTTAAAGTTCTGATATGTACAATTAATATATATTTTTGTGCTTATACATATATTATTTATTTAATTTTTTTTTATTTCAGAACCCATTCAGTACGAAACGTTTCCATCAAATAAAGGGAAATATAATCTTATAGTCGTGAACGGCTACTCATTTTCAGTGCAAGGTGGCAACCCAAATACTTATTATTGTTCTAGAAAAAGCAAATCAGGCTGCAAAGCTCGACTGGGATTCAGAAATAATATTATTGATGCTTTTTATCTGGATCATAATCATTTCCCACCTCTTGTAGAGAGAGCGCCGGATGGTTCTATAATACGAGTGAATACGCGTTGGTAGAATTGAAAAAATATAATTTTAGATATCAATGTCTACAATTTGAACATTCTTTGACATACAAATTTGTGTTAATTTTTATATGATGTGCATTAAACAAACTATGTACAAATATTGATCTTCATGATCTGCGAATATTAGATTCGCTCTTTTTTTACAAGAATTAGAGATTTATTTTTACAGGAATTAATTTGTTGTCCAATTATTGAATTGTAAATGTTAAATACAATGCAAGATTCAATAATTATTATAATAAAAATAATTTATTATTATAAAGAAAAGTTATAATTCGTTTTAGTTACCTTTGACACAAACGTGATATCTGTCTATCTCTTTAGCCTGGCATTGTATCAATACAACTGTAAATAAATAAAAAAATAATATTTTTGAACAAATTACTTCTAATGTATTATTATAGATAAAACCATGCTCCGTTTGTTCTATGATTTGGTAAATTTTTTATTCAAAATTTGATTTAACCTACAACAACTTTCAGGTATGGATTACGTAGTGTTGCCGCTAGGAGGGAAGAAATCCGTAGTGCTGTTTCAAAATTATTCCTACTCGTTTCACATGAAAGGTGCTAGAAAATTGCAGTGCTCAAGGAAAGTTAGTATGCAATGCGGAGCATATCTTAAGATGGACAAGGACAAGCGTATTATATACGCGGATACATACCACACACATCCACCCACTATGTATAGGAAGACGGCCAGTGGGCTATTCACAAAGATGCCACGTAACATCTATCTACATGATTATAATTGATTTTTGTTATCTATATGTGTACATAGGCAAGGTAAGGTTAGGTAAGTAGGTAGGTAAGGTAGGTACGATACCAAACGCGTTAATTTATAGTTAAATGTTGTTTTTTTTATGTTTGTGAACGATATTCGAGTGAGACTTGTAAGTGAACTTTAAAATTATTGAATAATTATTAAGGAAGTTAATACGCAGTGCAACTCGTTAGACCACCGTTAAGAGAAATCTGTATCAATTTTAAATCTCTACAATATATTTGTTATAAACAAACTTATCAAGATATGATTTTTATATGTATATAAAAAAATGAA
The DNA here is from genome assembly GCA_037127375.1 of Dione juno. NCBI lineage: Eukaryota > Metazoa > Arthropoda > Insecta > Lepidoptera > Nymphalidae > Dione > Dione juno. The sequence goes on along the minus strand of JAXRJS010000021.1, from coordinate 1,460,830 downwards.
CAAAGCAATTAACGAATGTGATCATGAAACCAAATGAACAAGTTAAATATTCTATATAATTGCACAATATAGGCATTTTTGTTATTGAAAAGTAATGTACATATTGTACAATAAATTTACACAACAACTTTGAGAACGTGTAGTCTCCTTTAAGTGTATGGAGACTTTGGTCACTTATGTATGTAAAAAATGTAAAATAGTGAATAATTTTTATTTATTCTGTTTGTACTTAAAGAGCACTAATTTGCACAATTTGATTTACAAAATAAATTCGGATACATAAATTAAAATTTGTTTTATTGGACTCAATACCATGTAAACCTATTTTGTCATTTTATTTGCCAACATTATATATATATATATATATATATATATATATATATATATATATATATATATATATATATATATATATATATATATATATATATACATATATATATATATATATATATATATATATATATATATATATATATATATATATATATATATATATATATATATATATATATATATATATATATATATATATATATATATGTGTGTGTGTGAGTGTGTAAATCAAATGGATATACAATGATGAAATAGGAATTTAATGGTAGAAACGAATTAGTAGTAATAAATTTTACTAATTTCGAACATTTATAATATATTTACAGAAAGACCATTCGAGTTCATAGAATCGTCACGGGGTGGTTATATGCTGGTCATGCAAGGACACACTTTCGTTAAAATGAACAAATCCGCTCACAATTGGTACTGTTCCAGAAGAATATCCAAAAAATGTCGAGCTAAAGTCCGCATAAACGAAGAAGGCACTGAAGTCGTGTGTTTCCCCTTTGAACACAATCACCCACCTCGGACTGGGAGGTCACGTGATTATGAAAAATGATACTATAATTAACGAATATTATGCATGCTAATATTTATTAATTACGTACATTTGCTGACAAAATTAACCCTCATTCATATACATGGTAGGTAGTGAAACCAGAGGTACCCCGGAGAGATAGGGGGAGGGGAGAAAACTGGAGAGTCAGTAAATTTATTAATTATTTAAGTGTAAATAGCTTTAAAAATTGTAATTTTATAAGTAATTGTGATTTTATATTGTAAAATGGATTGATGCGTTATAAAATTATTATAATAAAAACGTTGTTGGTTGTTAGCTTGTAAAAAGTAGAAAGTAATAAGTTAAATTAAAATTTATCTTTTTTTTTAATTTCTTGCGTGTTTCCTTTGTTATCCTTATTGGTGTTTATACGTATATGTATTTAAATTTATCCTGTTTAATATTATTAAAATATATATTTAAAAAATTAAATAACATTCAAAAAGAGCTGTATTTCTAATATTTTTTAGTATAAAAGGTTAAAAATGGTATGATCTTATAATTGTTCAATTTATACGTCATTAAAAAAGATATTCAAAGTTTTAGATAAAAGATATTCAAAGTATATTCAAAGTTTCGTTATTAGAAATGCAGCTTACTTCTATAAGTGAATTGTAGGTACATTAATGAATTATTTTTAGGTTTTAATTTTTTTATATATAATAGTTACGTCTATAGTTGCTTAATCAGTGTTAAATATAGAAATTAAATTACATTAGTGTCATTTCAAAATGGCTTACTTTGCAAACAGAAAATATTAAGGTATAAGTTATAAAATCTACATTATAGCTTTAAAAATCGTTGCTGCCGATGAAATATTAACATAATCGATATTATAATAAAATTTTATCTATCTAATATAGAGATAGCAATACTTTTTAATTGACACGTTTGGCTTTCACGACGGTCGCATTATGTCAAAATATTTTTCACTTTGTAACGTTTATATTATATATATTTACTTTGTATGTTTAGCTCTACCTTGTATATGTGTAATATGTTTGTATTCATATTGACACATGTACAGTAAATAAAGAAACACCAAAATATGGTTCTTTTCTTTTTTTACAGTTTCAAAAGCTATATGGCTATTATTCAATCTCGTATATGGCTATTATAAAAAAATATATTCGACATTATATATATTTTAAAAGTATAGACTTTTAAAAATATTTTTCTCTAGACATTGATATTAATTGTCATAATAAATAAAAACTGTTACAGGATTAAACTACGAAATAATACGGGTCGTTAGTATGAAGAAGCCGTTAATACTTCTACACAAACACACTTTCGCTCAAACTACTAACGATAGTCGATATTGGAATTGTAGTAAAAAGGGTAGCCAAGAGAGGTGCCAAGCTCGTCTAAGGTTCGATAACAGTGAAAATTTAGTGTTCCACAATTTATATCATAATCACCCTCCGCCCACTCTCTTTAGACAGAGGGATGGGATGTATGTTAAATTAAAGTGACTTTCCCATTTTGTGATTTTTTTTTTTGTTATATTAACTGATTAAATTTTTTGTGCTAATAACACTAAATAAAAAGCTATTTTGGTTATTTTGTGCATAAGGAATTATTTATAATTTAAAAAGTGCAATGATAGTAAAAATGCTATAACCTTTTAAGTGTTCTTGATATATTTTTAAGTTTTATTACAAATGAGATGGGAAGGTGATCTATAATTGACCGCTGGCCACCATTGGAGAAGGATAGCAAAAATTTGAACCTAGTGGAAATCGTTAGAGTAGGCCTATGCTAAGAGGCATACTGAGTTAAGATATATATTGTAACTAGCAATAAGAACGAAAGAAAACTCATTTTTTTTTATTATTATTTGCTTTATTATTGTTTATATAACAATGAAAGAAGACATAGTACAATTTATATTATATTATAATATATTATATTAATAAATAGTCCTAGTCGTAATAATTGTTTTTTTTTCTTTAGTCATGTTCTTGGTGGTTCTCAAGCCCTTTTCGTTTTTGCAACATTTTACTTAGTAATTTCATTCCCTTTAGTCGCAGTATGATGTAATATGGTCTATAGTCTTCCTCAATAAATATAATATTAAAGACAAATAGAATTTTTTGATTCTAACCAGTAGTTTCTGAGATTAGAGCTACCAAACAAACATACTCTTCTGTTTATAATATTACTATAGATTATAGATGACTCCGCATGTGACACTATGTGACTCTTAACCTATCTTTTAAATTATTTAATCAAGGTATGTGTGTATGTTCCTAGTAAAGAGCAATACCTGCCATATGTGATTATATAGTAATTTCTTTGAAGTAAATGTTTGTTATTATGTATTGTGATGATCATATATTTTTAACTCACGTAACGACAAAAATTTTATACATTTTCTAATATAATTTTTTCCTCTATGTATTCTAAATTGTACTGGTAATATTCTACCGAAGTTAGGCTGCTTCATATACTTCATATATCATATTTGTCACATACATACATGCGGATGGTAAACGAGGTGACAGTATATGAGAATAAGATATCCTAATATTTATTATTGTTGTACAAAGTGTGGTTCAGTGTGTTAATTAATGTAAATTGAAAATGTTTTAGTAGTAGTGTTATATATATATACATATATATATATATATATATATATATATATATATATATATATATATATATATATATATATATATATATATATTCATAAAATGCTATCTTTGTTTTAACGAGCTCTGCGCTAGCACGTTCAGTGAATTCGTCGTGTTTGTCGCGTGTACCACTAAATAAATACGTGTATTATAGACAAAAATAGTGTTTATCTATCAAAAGTTCGTAGGATAAAAAAGTACGTAATAATGCATAGTAAAAATATTAATTGAAGTGAAAATTATTCCATATCGGCTATAGTAGCGAAATGACACTAAAAATACGGTCATATCTAGTAAGCTGGCTTTTAAATAGGTGTAAAAGTACCGTAATTAAATCATTCGGAACAATCACAAACTTAGTTTAGTAAATCATTGCAAAGAAGTAAAGTACCTACGAGGAACAAACACAAATGTACACTGTACAAATGGTTCTAATTCCGAATATTTCTACGCTCTGTTTTACATGAAGTGCGAAGACTAAAACGTGGCATGGCATGACATGGTGGCGTGGCCAAAGAAACATAGTAGGATCAAACATTCCTCTTTAATGATTTAATTAATCATTAACTTTCTTTTTTAGATACTTCATATGAAATACTTGCTAAACCGGGTGGAGGACGAATAATGGTTTTTCAAAATTATTCGTTCTCAGACAGTTGGAAAGCAAGGTGCTGGTACTGTTCAAAGAGAAAATCAAAAGGATGTCCAGCTAGAGTTGTTTTAGACAAGTTCAGTAATATTGTTAGATATGACGCGAATCACACACATTAAGTTGAGTTTATTATTAAATTTGGTACCTAGTGTTGAATAAATGAATTTCTACTGCGTAATTGCTGGTTGTGATATTTTAATAGTGTTTTGACTAATGAGATAGTGTCATTTATCTAACTAAAAAAAAAAACTGAAACTAAAAACCCTGAAAATATTTTATTACTTTTGATTTTAATTAGAACTTGAAAATAAATATATTTTCTTTTTTTTAAATGTTTTTGTCATTATTTATTGCTAATTACAACATATCTGTTACAAAAGTATACATTTACTTATATTCACTTAATTGTAACATTTATCATTGTTACAATTTAAAAAAAAGCATCTGTTGACTTTGTCGCCGGCTCTTCAGCGGAGCTGACTTCCGAACTGGTAGTAGCTTTCATAAGTGCCTGTAAAAGTCTACTTGAATAAAGAATATTTTAAATCTGAAATTAATTTCATTTCGCCCTGTAAACCTTCTCTATATATTATAAATGAATGATATTTAACACATTAACTTTTTTGTAGACATAAATTACGAGTTTATCAATTCATCTCGAGGAGGGTATCTATTGGTGATTCAGAATTACACGTTCTCAAGGATTAACAAGTCATGTTACGTTTGGAAGTGTTCTGGGAAATCGTTAAATTGCAAGGCAAGAGTGCGAATGAACGCTTCCAACACAATTGTGTCCCACAATCTGGCGCACAATCATCCGCCTCCTACATATTATAGAACGAAATCTGGCGATATGGTTAAATTAAAATAATCGAGTAGAGTATGTAGTGTCTTGACTGACACTAAGTTCTCCTCGGTCTATCATTCTATATGTACTCGTATTGTAATGAAATACTTGTTTGAATTACTATAAGAATATTCTTTAAAATACCTCTTGTATATAATAAGTGATCTACACTTTATTATTTTTTAAGAATTGTAGTGACATAAGAATCATAATAAATAGGTATTTGTGAACAGTATACTTTCATTTCTATCCCATTCTTTAACGTAGAATGTTATTTTACAAGATTTAATTTAAAGATGCAACAAAAAATACGTAAAGAATGTGTGCCCGCGCCTCATGGAAACTGTCCAAGGCGCGGTTTTAAATATCGCTGCGTTCAAATTTCTATGTTTTCTTAAAGTATTTTTTGTATCCTTAGTGTGGATTAACATTTTGAAAAATCATTAAAAGAAAAAAAAAACAAGTAAATTCTCTTATATATATATGCAACTTGCAAGTGGTATTATAAAATCTTGTAGCTTTTCACCAGATAAGTAGTAAGTAATTTTTAGTTTAAATATGGTGTAAATTGAATATTTATAAGCTATCCTATTTATGAGTTATAGATAGAGATATAGAATTATAGTTAAAAAACTAAATGTATAATAACATTACCTATATTTCAGACATGGACTACAAGTTTATAGACACACCGCGCGGTGCTCGGCTCCTCATGATAAACGGATTTACTTTTACCAAAATTTGCCATCGTTCCTACATGTGGTGTTGCTCCAATAGAAGCAAAAATTGTAAAGCTAAAGTTCGTGTGAACGCAGATAATACGATATGCTATGTGAATACTGATCACAACCATGAAGCACCAGCGTTTTATACTACGAAAGGAGGTTATTATGTAAAAGTTTAAACTAATATGGCTTATTAGACATTAAGGATTCATATTTAAGTCCTTTTTTTGTGTTTTTGCTATAATTAGTAAAAAATCTTATGGTAACGTGGTACAGCGTGCCATAGTGGCGGATGTTTACAGAAACACGACGGATCGGATGTTTACAGAAACACGACGTTTTAAATTCGGGCAGAATGCAGACAACGGAGCCTCTAGTGGGTAGGTTCTCTCTGCCTGTCTGACCTACAAGGTATAATTCTCAATGAATTCTTTTTTTGTTGAATAAATTCTACTTGATTATAGATAAAAAAATATCAGTCAAGTGGAATTTAGACTCGCGTATTAAGGGTTCCTTGCGTACCAATTTCATGATTGTACGTAAACGGGAAGAAAATTTGTAAATGTTGACAAACTTAAAATTTGCGTATGCATTAGTTTTGTATAAAATAAACTACGGGTATATTTTTTGTAATGGTTTTTTCTGTAATATACCTCAAAACTACTTTTTTTTATAAAATTTCATAACTGTAGGTCAACAGCGTACAATAGGGTACTTTCCTCTCGCTCGTAAATTTAATTTATAATTACACATCGATTTCTATGTAAAATGCAGTGCAAACTAAACATAAACGTTCGTATCTCTTGAGTGCGTTGACTTAGTTTAGATTATCTGTCCAAGGGACTATAGACCTGGATCAAGGGACTATAAAAAACGATACTAGAAAGATTTATTTGATTATCTGTTTTTGTATTTATTTAATGTACGGAACCCTAAAAAGAGCTTAATGAAAAGCTGGATAAGTTAATGAGCTGTAAAAAGCCTGATAGCATTTACTTCTTAAGCGACGCCAAGTACCAAGATGATAGATATTAAAGATGAAGCTATAAAAGACAAACGTTCAAAGACTTACCACGAATTCTCTACTTTATAAAATTTCAATTTTATAGAAATTAACGGGAAATATCGACTGATCAAACCAAAAGTTGCATATAGCATATATATAATAGTACAAAATATTATATTCCTTTAGATGAACTTTTCGATCTTCTGCATACAATGCATTTGCTGCATAATCATGGTGTTCTAAACGATCTCAATAACCACATTAAGGAAAGATACAATAATATATCTAAAGAAGTTGTCAAATCTGTAAAAATAAATGAATAAATGTTGTAATTTATTTGTAAGTTAATTTATTATATACATATATTTAAAAAGAAATATAGATGACTGGGTTGACAGTATCTGGCTGTAATAGCGATGATAGCCGGTTACCATTCAGAGTATGTTTGTTTTGACGTTTCGCTTTTGGTGAAAGTAAGCGCTAAATCGAGCTTCTTTTCGCCTTATTTCGCCTTCAGGCGGAGAGCGAAGAGCGGAATGTCTTGACACTAGGTTGTTTACCTATCATGTTATATGCGGGATGAAACGTGGAGCTAATAATCTTACTGCTATTATATAAATATATGATTTATTAGGTACATTATAGATCGTTATCATATTGCGTTATATGTAATCCTAATATTGTAATTTAATCATCCTTCTATTGGAGTGCTGGTCGTCTATATATAGGGCATATTTATAGATGGAGGATATGACGTCACGTTAATAGTCGCGCCACCGCATGTAAAAGCTAGTAAAGCAAGTTTGTATATAAGTAAACGGCCATAATCTGTGAAAACGGGCTAAAAAGCTAAATTTCTGGAAAACAGATAATTAATTGTATGGATATATGAATAAAATCATTTGTGTGTAGTAAATAATAAATAATCATTAAATTTAAACATTTCCAGGTAATAATATTATGCATATCACTTATTTTTTATATTAAGCATATTAATATATTGTCATAATATCACAGACGCATATAATATACTAACTATAAGCAATACATTCAAGTCTGTTTCATAAATATTTCCAATAATAATCAAAAAAAATGTACAGTTGCATAGGAATATATAATGTGTATAGCAAGTAGTTATTAATTTAGTCTAAGTAAATATAAATTAAAAAAAAAAACAATGCATTAGTTAGATATTCTATTTACAATGTTATTTATTTTGTAAAATAAAAGTGTTCTAAAATTAAGACTTTCTTTTCAAATTGAGTTAGTTAAAATTTACACACACGTTATAACGAGTCTTCATTCTTTCGCTTTTTTTCCGCATAAAACAGTATATGGTGTTAGATAAGCTGAATCGCATCTTTTTAAATGTATATAAATTTTTTTTAGCTTCTGAATATATTAAAAATTAATCATTCATTCGAATGTAACCAAAAACACTTTATAGCACAAAGGTAATAATTCAAAGTAGATATTTAAAATGTTACAAAAGTATAGTGCAAAAGCGGCCTTATCCCATTTAGATATAAAAACCTATAATTAGCCTGCCCATATTCACAATACATATGTACTATAAAAATATATTTGATAATTTATTGCTTTTAGTTTATCATATCAATAAAATTCATACAAGTTTAATTTATTTCAGTAACATTCATGTACTCGAGGGACGGCGAGTCATTGATGAGACTTGGTGATTTCACGTTTACAAGACAACTGTTTGTAGAGAACAAGTGGTACTGGAGCTGCTATACCCACAATAACCAGGGTTGCCCAGCCAGAGTGTATACGGAACTCAATAAACTTATATATGCAAAAAACTGTCATAATCATCCACCAACTGAGTTCTTTGTATGACATATTTTTTTTATTAGTTATATATTTAGTAAAATTTGTTAGTAATTTTTGTATACTTTGGGGGATAGGTCTTTTTAATTTTCTCTTCATACACTTTTGTATTTGCGTCGATTTTGTATACTTTATTTGAACTCTAAAATAATTTAATAAGCCTATTATAGAACTTAAACTCTGTAATCTATACTAAACCCTCTATTTCTTCTACCTTTTCTAGAAACGCGAATTTACTAATTTTATTATATAAGCGTACAAGTACACGTAAAATAAAAAACTATTCCATATAATACATTAATTACTTAAGCTCTGATTGATGTTCATAATAAATTCGTTAGAGCTATTTCAAAAGCTCATTATTTTCAAGAACAAATATTATATATAGAACAAGTTAAACTAAGTCAATGGTGATACAGTGTAAATCTAAGGTGCTAAACATGTGATAAACGACATAGTGATCTCTGTGAATATCTTGCCTTATTTAGTCAGTAACTAGTACAAATGTAGTGGCATAATTGTTCAGTATTAACGCACTTGTGTTCTTGCTCTCTAGATTTTATCGAAATATAATGTTTAATGTATTATTGTTTTCATTTATTTTGGTTTTCCGCTGTATGAAGAGGTGGGCAGAGAGAATGCAGTGTTTTGACACTCAGTTTTTTATATTCCTAAAAAGAAGTTATCATTACGTATAATTTAAATAAAATAGATTTTAATTAAATGAAAAACGTTTCAAGTTTAAATTTTTGTAGATATTAAATTAATTTGGGAAATTATTATGACGTAACAGCGTATACTTATGAAAATGCTTATTTTACAGCCCGCAAAGCCTTCATAACACAGTCGATGAGAGGAAAACCGTTGATTGTGTACAACAAGTATACATACTGCAAGCATTCAACAAGAAATGGTGTCATAAGATGGACCTGTTCCACACATTCCTACAAATGCTGCAAGGCCGTAGTAAAAACTTGTGGGACAATTATCGTAGAAGTAAAAGGATTGCATAATCATGACGCTTCAGAGCTTCTTATCAATAAAAATAAATTTAGTACAGAATTAACAAATTTAGAACTAGGCCTAGTTAATCCGGAAGACTTTGTTTTTAAGCATAGCTTGTTTGATACTTAGCTCTTGGTATGATTGGTGAATTTATTCCTATAGAATGATTTTGTGATTGCAATATGGCTACTGTGCAGTCACAAACAGACACTTAAATGCAAATTGGTGGTAGCCTTTATAAAAAAACATGAAAAAATTTGTAGATTTTATGTCCTATTCAGTACAAATATAAGATTTTATTAAAAAAATGTCTTACGGTAAGTGTCTTGCTCGTAGTCATCATAAAACACGAATTTAATTTTTAGTTGATTATAATAAATTGTTAAACGTGCAATTGGCAGCTTATTGTGTAAACAATTACTTGTCGTTATAGATCTCTTTAAAATGGTCTTATAATATATTATGTGATAAGGTTATAATTTTATAAATTCTTAATATATAGAACAATCTCAATTTATATTTTACAAGATTACCAGACGTTTATGTATGTAAATAAAATAAATTATTTAAGCGCTTTAGGGGGTTTGGATTTGGGGCCCTCTTGAAGTTAGGGGCCCTGGGCACGTACATCGAATGTGCTTATGGCAAATACGAACTTGACGTTATATAAAAATAACATAATTCTGACCCCATCATATTAGACAATGTATATATTATAATTGAAACATGAATGTGAATATCGTTAAACCCACGGAGAGTGGAGACAGAGTGTATTTTCCTTTTTCTCTGTTTAGTGTTCAATATATGGCAGAAATGTAAAAATTTAATAATATCGCACTTTCTTTTTATTATATTGTGATTGTATTAGCGGGTATTTTGTTGGTGAGTAAGATTAAGCTGGTTCCTCCATGTTAAGATAAAGTGATACTTAGCACGTAATATATAAATCCTAAAGAAAGTAAAAAAATATACATAAATGTACATGACATTTGAATAGGTTAGTCTATATATAATTGTTATCGTTGTAGTTCATTTGTAAGCCGGGTTGTTGATAGGTTCAGCTCCATTTCGGGGAATTTTTAATAGTAAAATCATATTTTCATCGGTCTGTCATTTCTAAATATCTAACTTTGATCCTAGAGAATAAAATAATGAGGCCACTGTGGTGCATTGTCACGGCGTCTGACTATAAATTCGAAGGGGTATAGGGTAACCCACTTGGTGTAATAAACCTTTTTTCATTTACCCTCTCCGGTAACACAAAGTGCGGCGTTCAGTTCCGCCACTCAATATGCAATTCCTCGAAGGGCGGAAAATGGGGAACTGAGTGTCTTAGCACTAGGTTCCTCCAGCCTACAATTCCCTCTGCCTACCCTGCTACGTGCGGGATACGGCGTGAAGCTATATATATATATATATGTATATATATATATATATATATATATATATATATATATATATATATATGTATATATATATATATATATATATATATATATATATATATATATATATATATATATATATATATATATATATATATATAAGCGTAGAACAGACAGTGTCTCTTCTTACCCTGTTATAAGCGGGATACAGCGTGAAAATTAATATAAAAGAATACAATAATATATCACTAAGTCCACTAACCTAAGAAAATGATTCTCTCTTGATCTTTACTTGATTTATCTTTACATAACTTTATTTGCAATATTGAAATATATTTAAATTAATTTAAAATATTAAAATAAATTTACATTGTACAATTAAGTTTAAGGCTGCTGCAGATAAAGGAGGATACTATACATATGTAATTATGTATATACTCGTACATATATAAGTCAGTTATTTTACTTTAAATAAGCTAAGGAACTTTTGCCTCGCGTGTTTCAATTGTTTAATACCATGCCAATGCTATCACTAATGGTAGGATAGATCTCTAAACAATTATTTTGGGATAGAAAAAGATTTATACGTAGATTTAGTGTATATGGGAACTCATATTATAGTTTTATATTGCAATAAATATATTATGAAACTAAAACTTGACTTTGACTATGGAATGTAGACCTGGAGTACAGAAGGACAAATGAAATTATTTTATTGCGTTATTATAAAATCTATATATTTTTTTATATATCTATATATTTTAATCTATATATGTTTTTTATATTTTTTATATTATAGTAGATTATATGAATAAATAATGCATTTTGTTGTATTTTATGTAATAAGTATTTTATTTAAATATATAAATTTTCTTATTTTAAATTTATATAATAAAATAGATTTAGTCACATAATATTAATACATATGGTAGAAAGTATCTATTTTATGCCTATATATGAACATATTTGATTTATATGTTCAGTAATATATAATTTCATTTATTTTATGTACTTTTAATTACTATTATATTGTAGTATAAGTTATAATAATACAAAAAAATATAAACATGTTTATTCTAAAATATACTTTTTCCAAGATTTTATTAAGCTATTATCTTTCGTGTCAATATATAACTATATTTAAATTCTTTAATTATTTCTGGTATGGTGCACAAAATAAATATTAAAATATATGATTAATCACAGTTAATTTTTCAGTGTCATTTATGTTATCAAGAAACAACAGGACGATGATGGTAGTAGACGGCTACAAGTTTTCTCTACACTATTCGAGAAATGAAAGAGCAAGGTGGCAGTGTAGTAGACGAAGCTACTTTGGCTGTAAAGCCGTTATACACACATATGGGGGTGTTACAGTGTACCGAAATAAAACACATAATCACGATCCCTAGTAAATAAGAAATTAGAAATTAGATCAAAATCGCGAGACAGTAAGTAACTGCTACTCTATATGTCAACGCGATGTTAGTGGGTTCGCTTCCCACTCGAGGCAATTAATTATTTCATTTCCCCGATCCGGTTATGTGAATTATTTTATTACTCAACACTTCGTATCTCGAAAATTGAGTGGAAAGTGTTTACACTAAGTTCCTTCTAACTGTTATATACCAGACACAGTGTGAAGCTGCAAAAAATATAAATTGTATAAATTATGTAAATATTAGAACTAACTGAAAATAAAATATATTTATATATTTATAATAACATTATTAATATATTTTTCGTTATAATTTAAATTGTGGTTGCTAGTATAAGTAAGTATAGTTAAAACATAAGCTGTTGTACAATTGACTCGGAAGGTAACTTCTGTATATGATAGTCCCATTGCAAATATGGGTGTATTGAATGAGAGAATGGATTTATTAATATTATTGTCTTATAAAGCGCTGTTAGCGATTTTTTTTATATAAACAATTTTACTTTTTTTATGTACTTGCGTATTTCAGGTATATTATATATTTGACTAGTATCATTGGATATATTAGATCAGTTGTGTTAGAGCTGAGAAGAATGGATTCATAAATTATATATTTTTCTTTTGTTTGGTTAATATGAGTGTGACTGATCGCAATGGCCCTCAGTTGGGATTATAATTCAAGGACTTATTTATGTTTAAAATATAATCGTTTCTTCAGACTGATAGGATGAGGGCGGGCGTTAAGCTTCGCCGCCCACATTTTCTAAATAGGAAATTGTACATTTACCTCCTACCTCGTAAAAAGATATAAGAAAAAACATATAATTTGATAATATTTTTGAATGAAAATTAGATTTACGAAACGATTTAAATAAAAAATGTTTATATAGAAACATTTTGTGTCCAAGACAATAAAGTTATTTTTAAGTTCAAAGTTGTTTTATTGTTTACCTGGTAAACAAAGCCAGGTGTTAAGTATTGTTTGGCTTCGCTTTGGTTTCTTTGTTTGTCACGTTTTGATTAAACGCAACGTTGGAAGCTTAATCTATGGTGGAAAATGCAGTATGTGGCACTAATTTCTCTGATGAGAGAATATTCCTATTAACTTAGGTTATTCCGGAGGTGGTATTTACTGGACCGAAGTCGGCGTCGGAGTTTATGATTTTGGTTTATGGGAGTCGGGACCGGAATCGGGGGCTGTAGATAAACGTGTTGTGATTGTTAGAGTTTACCGTACCTACATGATAAATATCAAAATATCAAAAGCGCCTAGAAAGAGGCATTCGCGCGACAACCTTGAACTCGCTACCTTTATACAAACCGATAACATATTTAAAACATTAATATATATAAAATAAATAATTTAATAAACAGTATAATAATTTACATCCTTTTAAACTGTGTGGGTTAATTAAAAGTTAATTGGATTTAAATCTACAACTATCTTTCAGGTGTAACTCATGATTACACAGTAATTTATATGTAGTAACCAACTCTTCGAGAGGCCGTGGGCGAGTTCAGGTTCTGCCCGCGGCCTCTCGAAGAGTTCGTTCTTCAAATTAATATGTTTATGTGACTTCGTGTGTGACCTATGTGTTTCGTCATCATACAACATTCAACACTTTTTCCGAACTAATACGTAATATTGTGCACAAATAAATTAAGATAGAAAACTCAGCCTTCCTTTGAAAATTTCTATCTTAAAAGTGTTACTACTATCAATATAAAGGAATTTAAGATTTTTTTTATATACAATGTTAAAACTCATCAGTTACTGAGTAATTTGATGACGGACAACGCACAGTAGAAATTACTGGGAAGACGGGGCGGGATTTTGGGCTCTCTAGTCTATAATATAAATCAATATTTTTATTGAAAAGTCAACAATTCTATATAAAACTATATAAAAATACTATATAAAATTACAATTGCTTTTCAGAATTACAAAGGCCATTATGCCCTGTATGCGGAGACATTGTGTCAGGCACACACTATGGAGTACTTACATGTGAACCTTGCAAATTATTCTTTAAGCGTACTATACAAATGAACAAACAGTCCGAATATACCTGCCGAAGTTACAACAAGGGACATCAAGTGATCTGTCACATAGATGCGACAACCAGATCATATTGTAGGTTATGTAGATATAATAAATGTCTGTATGTTGGTATGCAACCGTTGATGGTGAGACAAACGCGTGCGTTTACTATGAATTATGGTCAAGAGAACAATTGTTAGTTTTTTCCAAAATAAAACAAGTTAATAAATGTGATTTTAATGTAGAGAATGGAATATTCTATTTCTGGGTTCTCTCCGCCTACAAAAATAAGAGGGAAGCTCGTAAAGTTGGCCGGTTAAATGCCGGGTATTGATTATTGGCTTGTCTTAATTAATCGTAAATATATTAATGGCATCTGTATTTTTAATATCTACCTTTTTATACTTTTATATGTGTATCAATTTTAAGATATGTACCTATATATTTTTTTGTAGGAGATTAGATTAGAAAGAACTTTATTTTTTATTATGTTATAAGCATATTGTTTATTTTTTTTATAGCATTAAAATGGCTTTTATTTAGCTTTTCTTTTTGTGACAACAATTTTGGTAGCCTTTGGGACAAAATTTAATTATAGTTAAGATTTAATTCACATATATATTTAATTGATGATAATTATTAATTATTACTAACATATTGTTAGTATAAGAAAGAAATATTTGATTAATAAAAAAATATATTAGGCATTTTTTTTAAATCCCTAGATCATTTAAAAAAAATAATGATAAATATTAAGAAGAATATTTAAATCTTTATTTTCTATTAATTAGAAATTTTTTAGTTATATATCCGTACATTATACGTTATAAATATTTATCGTTGTACGTTATAAATATTTACCCGTACTATTTACGAAAATTTTGTGTTTATTTTTTTTTATCTTCTCTGAAATCGTTTCTTAGGTGAATTTTTATTTTATGTTAATAAATAAATTGAACACTGTTATTTTTTATTTATTTGCCTAATAATAAATAATTTCTACATTTTTATAGTTAATAGTTTTATTAAAATACATGATTTTTTTTAAATGCGAAATAAATTAATTTCAAAGATATACTAAAATCTTTAATGTGACAATAGGCAATAATCTAAATGAGACAATAGATTCTCTACTTTGGCAAAATCTTTAACAGAACATGCCAGAGAGACAAACAGAGCATGGATTGGGAGACTTGCGCCCCAAGTGCATATTTAAAAAGGCCTCTTTAAAATGCATTAACACCTCCTCCTGTCCGAGCTCCTCCCACTACCTAACCAAATTCGAAATGAATCTACTAGTGCCGCCTCCAGAGTATGTTCTAGAAATTAATTAGTAATAGTTCTATACAGGCCGAGATCTTTTAGCAAACTATAGAGAGATTATACTTATAGCTCCTACTTCAACCGCATACAAATTAATTCTAAACTTTTTCCTAGTCAGTTAGTAAGTTAAAAGCACTTGTTAAGTTTGAAGTTATGATTTTTAAGGATATTCATTTCCCACGGAACTTTAAGTTCTACCAGTATCATAATTATTATAAAAAAATGTAGCGAATCAAACATAATGGAAAATCTACATAACCTCTAAATAATAAATCAAGTTAAATCATATATCTTTTTTTTATGAAATTACCAAAACATATCCACTTTGAAATACAAAATTAAATAATATATATTGAAATAATTATGAAAATAGTTAATTTACTTATTTTGATCATCAGATGGGCTGGTGCCACGATACAGCTGGAGTAGAGCAGGAAACGCTATCATCATCCTAGGGGACTACAGGTTCAAGAAAAGGTCTAAGCATATCAACCAGAAGCAAGAAACACATTGGGTGTGTAATAAGTGCGATAAGGGATGCAAAGCAAAGCTAACTACTTTAAATGACGCTATAATAAAGATATACAATGTACACAAACACGACGGCCTTAGAAAATTTAAATGATATATAGCGATAGTGTGTTGCCGACCAAAGTTTTATTTTAATTATTAATAATGGAATTTATTTGAATATTGGATTTTTTTTTCTTTTTTAACAAAATTAAGTTCTGTAAATACAATTATTGTGAATTTTAATGAATAAATCAATAGCATATTTATATATGTGTGTAATTCGTTTATTCGTTTTAGTAATATAAATATTGAAAACATTTATATTTGAAATATTTGAATTAATTTAATGTTAACTCTTTTTTTTCAATGAATTCCTGTAGTTTTTGTATTCGTTTTTAATGTGTTTCTCTTAATTTTTGTATTTGTCTTTATTTTTATTTTTTTAAATAAAGCTGACCCCAGTAAAATAATGTAGAATATAATAAAATAAAAGAACGCTATATATAGCGTAGTATCTTTTATTGTTACATTATGGCTGTCATTCAAAACAAACATATTTTGAATTATACTAAAGATCTAAATTTAAAACTGTAATACTAAAAATTTATGAATAGAAAGTATATGTGCCTTAATTAGAATCCATTTGTATTATACTCACATAAAATGCTGAAAAGCGTTTTTGTTACAACTATTTTAACTATAAATTTATTTTTTTTTACTTAATAATGTATTGACAAATATTGTTTGTATAATGTTAATGTGTGTTGCCTTATTTTAATTGTAGTTTATACTCATAATAATAGACTTCTATGACATTACTTAATCTATACGTCTATAATAATAATTTAAGCTGATGAGTTTGTTTGGCTATGCACTCTAATCTCACGAACTGCTGGTACTAATTGAAAAAGTGTCGGATAGTTCTTTTGCGGAGAAAGCTCTACGCTATTATCTAACGTTAATCATTTCGATGTAAAGTGTAAAGTTACCTCCAGAATTTAGAATTAAGTGATATGTCATATACAAGTCTTAATTAATTCCATGTAATGTCGCATGTAAAAGCTAGTTGTTATATATAATATAAGTGAAAAAGCTGCTTAAAAAGATATGTAACTATAACAAAAGCTTGTATACTTTGATAATCTAAATTGTATACATTGATTAATGTTTTTGTTGTATATGCTATGCATTTCTAAGTAACATTCTAGTTTATATTTGGACTGAATCAATAAACGATTGCCAACTGATTCTTATTTTTGTCAATAGATCTATAGATCTAAAAATTTTACTGATTTCTTCATATTACCGGTAACATTTACTTTACTGTAACATATATGTGCCGTATGTTTTGCATAACATATAGCTGTAGGTTTTACATAACATTTGATTTAAATTAAAAATACCTAAAGTTAATTGATTTATTTGTGTAGCAGCTCACTAACTATTGCTCATATATCTATCTATGCTTTAAAACCCATTCTGTCACGATCACAATTCGCATTGCTTCGATCAAATTTATCGCCTATGTCGGTGTTGCATTTCTCTTAGAGGAAAGATAAGGAGATACATTATCAGTTTCTGTTGTGAAAAGAAAATATTCATCATTATTTATATATATATATATATATATATATATATATATATATATATATATATATATATATATATATATATATATATATATATATATATATATTCTTTTTTTTTTCTCTTACTCTCCTTACCGGATCAATTGCATATATTTCGGTACCTACTGAAAAACAGAATGTATTGTCTTTTTGTGTGTTGTTTCTACATCTAGTTTAGTTTATTATTTATTAGTTATTTCAACAACAATAGCATTGCATATGCGGTGCGGTACAGATTGATTTAAAATTTTTGCTAAAAAATTGTAAAATTTTAGAAATCTATTTGATAATGATAAACCATGAACTTTAAGACATTAGAAATAATACACTAAGTAATGGATAGGGCGTGAGCAATCATTTTATAAATAATAAATAAATTATGTAAATTATGTACAAAAGAAAAATAGAAATCATTCATTTTCGGTGCATTTATAAATACTTACTACTTACTAGGTTACTTTTAAACTGTAAAATTGTCGATTATGCTGTAATTTTATTCCAAAAAGCCAATTCTCAGATTCAGTTGTATTTTTTTTTTTTTTTTTGCGTATAGTAGTTTTCATTAGTCTTCATATAAATGACAATATTTACCGAATCGTTATAAATCCTCTGCTGATATAGTCTTGTTATATTTTTTATGTAATTTGTTGTAATAAAAATTAAATACTTATCAAAATGTGATCTCATTATGATGTATGTACTTTAGTTACCACATTGTAGATCGCAAAGTATTTATTTATTAATATTAAATAATAATAATTATTATTTTTAGTTGTAAGTTTACTTGTTTTATTTAAGCATCAAGGTGTTGAGTGGAGGAAATAAATACACTTTGCATACCGGAGCGGAAAAATGAGAATAAATCATTCCCCCGAGTGAGACTCGATCCCTAACCCATTGAGTTTACAAGCAGATTATATACAACTGCGCCAGTGTAACCATATCATATAGTTATATTAGAATCGATTTCAAATATCTCTTATCAGGACAGCGTACTGAATGTCTTCAAAATATTCAAATTATAAATGTTAAATAAAACACAAGTATTTGACTATAAACCGTTTATTTTTAATAAGTAAACTGGCATCACATAATATCAAAGTATTTTTGTCTTCAATTTCATATTATGTTAAGAAAAGTGTACTTCAATAATATTTTTAAACTAATTCTTCTAAATACATAATTATGTTAGTTATTTTTTTTATTAAACTACTTTAACTGCCTATGCTATTTTTATTCTCTGAATCTTTGGCTCTTATGCTCTAAGACAGGGGTTCCCAAATTGATTTAAACTGTGACACCCTTGACACATTTAAACTGTTTTTATTATGCCAATACTACCCCTCTCCCCTCTTCTAGAATTCCTGAGGGCAAAAGTTTTCGAAAATTGTCACTATGCACGCCAGATTTACCAATTCAAATCCAATTCAGAGACTTCACCTGGTTTTCATTATTTTTATTTTTTTAATAAATTATCCATTGTCAATAAATGCTATTTAGTTATATAATAACTGAGTGAACACACTGCGGGGTTCTAAAGAACGGTCACAGTTTGGGGAACCCAGCTCTATGACATAAAACTAAGTAATGGCCTCCATGAATTATTGTTCTTATGTAACATACATGTTGCGCCTAATTATGTCGTTGTTACACAAGGGAACTATTTTTATAAATAAAATAGACGCTTATATAAATACAATATATATTAAATTAATAGTAAGTACAAAATATATACTAAACTGATATTACATAAACAATTATGTAAAACTTAACACACTTAAACTTTATAGTTATAATCATTCCCCACCGTGAGATTTGAACCCACAACTATATATAGTGTTATGACGATATTGATATTAATAGAATATCGATATTATTGAATTTTTAGTAAGCTATGTATAATTTTTAATGTTCTTGGAGTCAAGTGTAAGACAAATTGATTATCACAAGCTTAATATATTTAGATATATGTTTAGAAAATACAGCTGTGTAGTTTTTTATGTATACTATAAAATGTATCGCGTAACATTCTTGTATAAAACGTTCCATATACCTTTTAAATTCATAGCGTCTTTGCATAATACAAAATGTATTTTTTTTGTTTAAAATTGTTTAATTTTATTGCTTTTTGAAGTTATATGTGAAACATGTGTCAATACTTTCAGTGTACAATTTGGCTGGTTAATAAATCTTATTTGGAATGATTTTGAGGTTTTTCTCTATACCTACCCTATGTGAATCGTCTTGTATCGTATTTTTTTAATATTTTTTTAATACCGCATTTCACAATTCACGTTGCAAGAAAAATATTTACATAACGTATAAAAATGTGCTGGACTGCTGGACTCGAACCTGCGCCTCGTTGGTTCCGTCGAAATTCTTAAATACGCTTTTTTACAATATATTTTTTTGTTAGCATCTCTGTAGAGATATTAACAAATTTCTACTACCCAAAAATTATTTGATACAAGATAAAATATGTAACACACAGTAAAAACACACTTTTAAATTCTAAGATTATGTAAACAATTTTATAAATAATATAAACAAATCAATGAACTATAATCATTTCCCAAGCATTTATAGATAATTCCTGCATATATAAATTTACATTGGATCTTAAATCTTAAATCTTTTTGGGTAGTTAGGCAGTACAAAATAAATTATTAATATAATTTAGAAACACATTTGAAGCACTTTCAATGTAATATGTACAATGTCTGTGAATGCATTGAAAACAGTGCTTGCGTAAAGTGCTGAGTTTGGTTCCGCCACCCAACAAGGTATATTTCAATTTTTTGTGGGAATTGGTGTGTCATGACAGGTTTCTGATTATCCTGATATACGCGGGATACAAAGTGAAGGTGAAGTGCAAGTGTATATATATATATATATATATATATATATATATATATATATATATATATATATATATATATATAAAACTAAACTGAATTAATTAAAACACGACTGAACAATTTGATTACTTTAATATATATGTATGTTTCTTTTTAATCTAAATTGCCGTTTTAGTCGGTCGTTATGGGTGCATACCGCAGAAGTACATTTTTGTATTGAGTGAAGCAAATCCTGAGTAACTAGACTATTTTTTTAATAAATTTTTCATATTTTTTTCTAATATGTTCAATTTTGTACGGTTTATTGAAATAATTAACACAGTATGTTGGAAAATCTTCCTTCAAACGATATTTAAACAAGATTTTGATAGATAGAACAATCAATGTCAACCTAAGTAATTCTCATCTAAATAACAAAAAGCAAGTAAACTAATTCCATAATGCAGATGGTTCATGATTGTGTTCTACATTAGCTGTAATAATACATTTATCAATAGTTGTAATTCTAGCCTTGCACCCCCTGTAGCTTCGCTTAGAGCAGCGCCAGATTTGCTTGCCGTTCATATCGTTGTGTAAAGTGTATTTGTGGCTGTCGTACATTAAGACTGTGTGGCCACGCTTCGTTGTCACGAACATGCCTGGAAAAGTCAAGTTATTAAATATTTAATATTTAGTATAAGTTAAATGTAATAATCGTAGAAAACTTGCTTCGTCATAGTTGGGATAAGTTCAATATGTTCAATATCTATTCTATACAATTCACTAATAGAATTAATATTGATGAAAAGTTTTTTAAATTTCAATAAAAATATCGTTTCACTCTAAATGAGTAGTGTTTTTCTATATTATTAACATATTTTGTACATCTCTAGACATCTTGTCTTTGTCTTATACAAAGATGGATGCGGTATAAAGTCTACCCAGCTGTACGTGGAAAACAGAATTTAGCTAACAAAAAATAATAAAAATATCTTCTTTATTTATTTTGAACGATAATAAACGGGAAGCTTATTCAGTGGTATATCTAAATAGAGAAAAGCGACTAGTTTTTTTTGTTATACTAAATAAATATACTTTTCCACTTTAGATTAGACTTTTAATTCATATTTTCCACCATAATGCTCATAAAGCTGAAGAATAATTGCTTTCTTATAGCTAAGCTAATTTATTTTACACAATATGTGGATATATGATAGTGGGGACGGGGAAGCAGGTGCTTTGTGCACAGCCCAGAATTTTATTTATTTATGCTAAAATCGAAAACCTTTATTATTCCTTTTGTTGTATTGCATTTTCTTATTTCGAAAATAAAAAAATTGTGACCCGATTAAAGTTCTTCTAGTTAACATTACTCTAGTATGGTAATATAATATGCATCAAATTGATTATTTTGTACATTAATAATTGGTGGCACTTCGGAAGAATGATCATCGTTAATGACCACGTTAGGGACCACTTATGGTCAGGCCATTTTTTTATTTTTAATTTCACTTGAAAAAGTTCGGTTAATTGTCATGACGCTCTATACGTACACAAAATTATATACATTAGAATATAAACAATTAACGATTTCTAACAATTCAATTATTTTTATATATTTGCAACAGTTCTCTGGCATCATCCGACGTAGGAGGTGGCAGAGCACTATTGCAATGACCCACATCATTTGAAAATCTACTTGGAGCTCCGCCCAGGATAAATTCCACCAAAATGTAGTACACGTCCTCTATCGTTCCACAAATTTCACAGTTGTGAGAATCAGCTTTTCCTATCAAAAAAAGAAGTAGAGCTTCGGGCCGGACATATCCCGAACACAGCGGGATATGTCCGGCCCGAAGCCTCAATAAAACAATCAAGTCTTGTCTCGACAGGTTACACTCATCATCCACGGAGACTGCGACGGCTCAGGCTAAATGGTTCTATACCAAATATCACACTCACGAGAACGTTGGTTGCGAAATCCCTTCTAAATTTCTATATAATGTGATCTTACTTTCACTTATACTTCAGAATGGGAAGGTAAAATATTTACAAGAACACCATCGGTTGTTGTTTCCCGTCAGGCCTCTGAAGAATATCTCAACATACGGCGATACTTGTAGATTACTTGTAGAGTATATAGGTGTCAAGGGTAGGTCTTATAAAAAAGTATGTGCTTGTGCTATGAAAATCATAATTTATTACTAGCTTGAAAACTTACACTCAACTATCAAGTCCTAATAGATTTACACGATTAGAGAAGTATCTAATATAAGTGTTATGTTAATTTTTCAATCAGGACAGATATTTTACTTTTGTATAATAATGATACTTAAATATTCTTATACTATTAATTTGAAATAGTATTTTACTTGCATTACATTTAAGGTTAAACTTTATTACTACTTAGCACTATTATCTTGCTATTGTTTATAGCGTTCACAAAAATCCATATCCTTTACTTATTCTCTATTTCTTCTACTTCTTTTCTCCTTTTTCCTTAAATATATAAGATGCTGTTTTTTTCTGAACTCTTGCCATTTCTCCGGATCACTTTTGATACGTTCATAACGTCGACGTTCGCGTTCTCTCTTCTGCTGTAATAATTCCTCCTTCGAATACTTTTTTTTAAAAGTCATTCTTGTATCTGTAAAATAACAGAAATTGTTGTACATGTTAATACATATATGGTAAAAGACGCTGGCCTTTTTTAAAGTATATTTAGTTTTTTTTTATAATATAAGAAGTTTCTATATGATATTTTTAAGAAATGAAAAGGATAACATTTTTTTATATATTTTGATAATATATTTCTTATGAATTTTTTAAATTTTAACATGTTAATATATTAATATATCGTAATAGTTATATGTAACACTATACTGTCTTAATTCATATAATTATAAAACAAATGTTTTAATTTCCAACGTAATTAAATAAAAAGAAATAAAAGTCAATCATATTTAGAATTACAATTTATTACATAGCTAAATTTCACAACAAGCGATCTTTACTATCTAAGAGTTGTAGGAAATCGAAGTCAGTTTGCCTCGTGGCATTGAGGAGTGGGGGGTGAGTGTGCTTATTTTGCCTATCTACAGTCATACAGCCTATTGTCACGACGATAGCGTGGCACTGCCTCTGGCGACTCTCAGCACATAACCACTTTACTCTGGAGGAGCAAACTGAATGGCGAGTGTACCAATATCCACGGAGCTTCATTATCCTCGCACCGATCTTAGATGTGAAGAAAGATGGCCGATCTAAAAGAAATATTGTTTTTGAATATGATCTTAATTGCTTATTAGTTATAACTAATTAATAACTCGTATGTTTTAAATTTAGTTTCTTTTATATTCTAAGTTGTTTATACAGTCGCATTATTCGGAAGAACGGTGATTTGTTCAGTAATAACATATTTATATGTTTGATACGTTTAATAATTTTTAATATATAATTAATATTTACAATGTGATTTATATCACATGTTTTTATTCATATGTATCATATGAGCTACTCAAAGATGTTACAAATATTTTTACATTATACTTATAACAATTTTATGTTATATAATATAATAATACATACATACTATCACAATTTTATGTTATATAATATAATAATATAACTAGAAGTACTTTCTATATCGAATAGAAGCTTATTCCATAGCTATAGAAGCTTTATTCTTTAAATTTATAAATTAACTAAGCTTTGTCTGTTTAGAACGGGGAAATTTTGTTTATGAATTATTGGTTTCCATTGCATTGGTTTCATATTACGTTTATTAAGTTAAACATTTCATTGATATCTAGCATAGTTCCTTCTCTCTAATTCATTATTATTTCTGTATAGATAAATATATATGTAAAGATTTTTATAATGGCAAGTACGTATCTAATGTATCTGAAATCTTATAGTCTCTAGAAATATCGCCAGTCCGTTACCAGGTTTAATTTCAATCCCAATTTCAAATTTGGTTCAGTAGGTGGGAGGTTCCTTCTCCCTCTCGTTCTCCCTGTCCTCTAATTGTATAATTGGGTTGCAAATCAAACCAATACTCCTCGCCCTGGAACGTGATTTCATAATATCGCTATTTGAAGCCCATAGTACATTAGGAATCTTCTCTATGCATATATAATATATTAATACGGTGGTGGATGATTATGTTCAGAATTAACTTTTATAATTCTTGTATCGTCTTCGTTCAATGTATAGACGGATGCTGCGCACTTTAGTTTATAATGTGTACCGCATCTCCATCTGGTCTTACAATCGTCTGCCCTATGTTTGACATAATAATAGCTAGTGGACTTTGTTAAATACATCCACATCGCGCCACGTTTTGATCTTTCTATAAAAGGACCTGTTAACATGTTAAAATAAATTATTAATAATTATAAAAGTTATGTTAAAAAACATATAAGAAGATATCGTAAAATATTTTATTTTAAAGGTAATTTTATTTAAAAAATAAATTGACAAAAGTAAATAGTACTGTATTTAAATAATTATTTTGAATACACAGTCTATTGTATAATTCATGAACATATCGCACCTTCATAATAAAAGTGACGTAACTCAAAATTTTGAAATTTTCAAAAGAACTTACAATAAAAGCTTATCCTAAGATTGTATGATAATTTAGTTTACTAAAAACCATTTTTTCTCTGTTAGGCCATTTGTATTTTAAGGGTGCGATAACAGTCTTTAATCCTCTATTCCTCTGTTCAAACATCATTAGGCGGTAAATGATTGTGTACAGGATTCGTGACGAAGATTTCGTCAAGGGAAGAAAAAACAACGGCCCTACACCCTTTGTTATTATGGGTTCCGCACAACCATCGAGTTTTAAAGCCATTAGTTCGATGTTTTAAATATTTGTAACCGTCGTAAAGTATCATTTCGGCTCCTCTTCGACTGGTCGCGAATACAGGTCCTGAAACACATTTAGTAAGTTAGATTAATATATATGAGTTTTTCTGAAAAATATTTTGTTTAAAGTACATCGACTTTCGCTTCGAATAATATTACTATTGCAAATATTAGATGGAGTCTCTAGATATCGTATTGAAAGTTAATAGGTACTCAAGTTTATTAATTTTACGATATTTTATTCTTTCTATAATATCGTATTAAAAAGAATTAATTTTTTGATACCTTTACTAGTGGATCCTTCAAACTGGGCCACTCCACTTGTGCCTTGTTGTACTTGTGTTGATCAAACGCGATTCTTACTATTCAAAGCCAGCATTTAAAAATCGGAAGCGCAACAAGAAAAATTATTAATATTTGATTTAATATTATAATCTATATAAATCAATGAAAGAATCAGTGACACAATCTTGACTCTTATCAGATGTACGACAATTTTTTTTTCCAATAAATTACAATCGTGGTGATACAAATATATATATATATATATATATATATATATATATATATATATATATATATATATATATATATATATATATATACCAAGTTTGAAATAATTATTTATTTCTTATTATTCTTATTTATTTATTAATAGTAATTAAGAGTAGAAAAATGATAATTGTATATAACTAAGTTATACTTGTTCTAGATATAGATCTATTGAGCTCTTCCGCCTCCATTGGAAGTAGTCATTTATTTAAAAATACAGTAAAAAATTATTTACGCTATAAGTAGAATAATTTTTATTTTAAATTTCATAAAAACTTAAATAAAACTATTTTTTTTATTATATAAATTAACAAAACAAGAAAAAGTTGACTAAAGGTTTCTTCAGCCAATACGGAATATGTTCTAATACAAGTCAAAAGTGAGATCATAAGGTACTCATTAAGGATACTTATTTACTGTGAGGATGTTTTATATTGTTCCTTACGCTTCCACAAAATACTCAAAGATAGGTTAAATAAAACATATTCTTTTCGAAAAGATGTATATTTATTTACTACTTTCACCTATTGCCGTCAAATAGACAAAGGCAAATAGTCAAATAGGCAAAAAAATTAATTTAATCAAATTTTTTGCCACTATATTTTAACATAAAGCTATTGCATACAGACTGTAGGAAAGAAAGGCTTTTTTGGTCTATCATGAGTATGATTCACGTTATACCTGACGATCTTCTCGTCTATAGTGTATAAAGAGGCTTTACAACCGTGTCGCTTCTGACTTGCGCAGTGCCATCGGGTTTTAATACCGGCCCTTCTATGTCGACTGAAGGTATATCCGTCTAAAACTATTACTCTCCCACCCCGCACTGACGATTGGAAGACGGCGTTCGCTGGAAAATTCATTTTTTTCATTATATATCATATGACTTTATAATAAATTTTTGACAATTAACACAAAGTAAAAAAAACATTCTAATACTTGTTATACCTTTAATTTACATATTTACATTTCGTATATTTTGTTACGATAAATATTAAATTTCAAAGTGAATACGAGAGAATTATTTTGTCGAGATAGTAAATTATTTTATCATTAAATACATCAAGTTTTTATAGTATACTTATAATCTGTTAGTAGACGAAAGAATACAATATTATATTTTTTAAAAATAATTTTTTGTACGTTAGAAGTAGCCTAGTAACTAGGCTTAGTGCATTATGCCTTGAAATTGTCCGCTTTCTACATCCCTTTCTCCTGTTCTGAGTTAACCCTTCCTTCAAAAAGTGTTTAGTCCCATTTGTCAATTTTATGTAAATACAATAAACATAAAAAGATTAAATTAAAAAAGTAATTATATTCTTATGTTTATGATAAAGTGTTAGAGATTTAATACTGACCTACTCTGCTGTGTATCTATTAATCTATTAATTTTATTATAGGGAAGGCTATATTTTTACTAGATTACTCCGTAACGTGCGTTCTATTGTAGTGTGTTTATCTCTTGTTTATCTAGTAATCTAACGTAGTAATCTAAAAATCTAACGAAGTAATCTAAAAATCCAACGAACTGAGTTCAGTTACTAACATAATATAATTTGAAATTAGACCCCAAACTCAAAATAAAAATAAAATTATATTATGTATAATTACAAATATGTTTTTTTTTATATTTCATTCCTTAAAAACTAACAGCACCAAGTCGTTTCGAATACATTTTCTTCGGTCTTTCATGATTATGATTGTTATTGCAAGTTATGATCTCCTCATCTATAGTAAACATGGAGGCTTTGCACCCACGACTTTTGTGACTTGCACAGTGCCAACGTGTTTTAATGCCGGATAACTTGTGTTTGCTGAATCTGTATCCATCTATTACAATGATAGTGCCTCCACGCGATGATACCTCGAAAACTGCAACTGGAAGAAATATCAAATTATAGCTACATTAATAAAATACTGTCTTATAAAAATAAATCTATACACTATATTATATAACTTTTGTGTGGGAATTTTTGTATAATTTTTACAAGGAGTTTAATAAATAAAAACAATACACTATTGTCCTTTCAACAATCTTATTTATTTTTATAACTACAGCGAGTGGGATGAGTAAAGCGACCAGGCAAAGCCCAATAATAAAGCTATACATCAGTATACAATAATTTAGACGCAAATTTGTCATTACGTGTAAATTTAAATATATAATAATATATTTAAATATAAATATTAAGTCTATATCGCAGGAACTACTTAAATATATCAACATTTTATGATAATACATTAAAAACTAACATTCTTCGCTACACAGTAGGTACTTTTATTTAATATCTTTATATATATTTCAAAGAAGTAATTTGCATATAGTAGGCCATTTAATTACTTAAGCCGTGGTATATTAGCTATTACTTGTAAAAAAAAATGTTAAAGTTTTGAGTCCTGGTAAAGAAAATAGAAGCCACTATCGCTAAATTCATATTAATAATGTAGTTTTCGATTTTTACTTAATGTTTAACAAGTAAAGTAACGAGAAATATAAATATATTTCATTATTATGAGAAAAAATAACTAAATTACAGCCCCTAAGTTTCTGTTAAGTACATATGAAAATGTCTTACCACTAAATCATTCTCATGGTGTCGAGAATAATATAAACCAGTTAACTAACTGACATTAGCAAAAAAACCAAACAAGTTATATCGGTGGAAAATGATTATGATTGGCACTCAATCTCACAATTTGATTGTCATACGTGACTACGAAAGCTCGGCACTTCTTTCTGCGTAGAGAAGCACAATTCCATCTTGCCTTGACACCACCCCAGGATATGGAGCGTCTATAGAACTTGTACCCTCCTATGGTTAGCATGGGAGTGCCTATTGATGTCGTGGTATAGACAATGCCTAAAAATAGAATTGTTTCGTTAGATTATTTAGTATTTTAGGTAAAAATTGTGGTTACCAGGCAATATATGATACATATTTAAATACTACAGTTAGTTATTTTAGCTCGTCACTTATATCTTGTCATCTGACAACTGATTACTATTAATGTTAATGTTAATAAAAAATGTTAATATTGTATAATAATAGTATAATAAATATGATGTAGCAATATATATTAATAATTGTTCATTTCTGGTATAGTTTATCTGGATTTAGATTATTTTAATAATATTATTTAGATAATTTTAGTTATCTTTAACACGCAGAGTTTAAAATATAATACATATATAACAAAAAATAAAGACATTAGTGGAGAAATTATAGATTGAGAATTGAGATATTGTTATTAAATAATAATTGTGATTATGAAGCATATAAAATTGTATTATTATAATATAAATACGTAACATACACTAAGTATTAAGAAACCATTACTTTTATAGGCTAGTATTATGGCATAAAATAGGAATCAGTAAACGCTCTTATAAATTATAAATATAAAATTATAAATATATTTACTGCTTTACATTTCTTTTTTTATTAAAAAACACACTTCGTTATTATTATCACACTCAGCTTATTATATATATATATATATATATATATATATATATATATATTAGGAACAACACAGTACAGGTTTACTTATTACAATAACAAATAACTAAGTGAAGAAGCTACAAAAATATAGAGAGCTTTTTAAAATATTTCTTTCTTCTTTTTCTCTCTCTCTCTCTCTTCTTCTATTTCTTCCAAAAGATATATTATAAGATAGCAGGTGGAGAGTGGTTGTGTTGATTATTACAACTTATGATTTCCTGTGCATCATTCAGGTACAAATTTGCTCTACAGCCAAGTCTACTATGAGAGCCGCAGAACCATCTTGTCTTTTGTCCAAATCGTTGTTGTCTCACGAATTTGAACCCCGATATGACGATGATACGAGCACCTCGGCTTGATGTAGTAAAAATTGCGCCTAGTGGGAAATAAGTGTTTTATGTAAATATATAAAAAAATATACTTTTTATATGATGTGTTTAGTTTGAGATAAAAATATATTTTTATTACATTGTTATTTGCATTCAAAACAGTATTTATTGGGTTATTAAATTTTTCTTATGGAATACATAATACATAACTACATATACGAAAAGGTAAAGTCAAGAAATAAATATATGTTTCTATAGATGATTTATATATTTATTATGTATTGGTAATAAACACATTTTTTATTTATTTATGTTTGGTAATATTGGAATTTTATATATAAAAAATAGTACCATATGAACAAAAAAGTCAAGAAATAAATATATGAAACAATGTGATTTATATGTATATTATATTGGTAATTAACATATTTTTTATTTACAATAAATAAATAATATATTTACTCAATCGTTCTTCTAATACAGTGCAAGTATATATATATATATATATATATATATATATATATATATATATATATATATATATATATATATATATATATATATATATATATATATATATATATATATATATATATATATATATATATATATATATAAAATCAAATAAATCATATATGTGAAATAATCAAACTACATTCGATAAATTGCGTATTTATTTAGTAAAAACCAGAAAATTCTTGCTTTCACGCACTATTTTCATGAATTTTGAACATTTTTACTTCAACGATAGTTAATAAATGTTAAAAAAATTTTAAGTCAATAATAAAAGTTATTATATTGTCAAAATAGCAAGAAAAACATTTTTTACTATAGCAATGTAAATAAATTATTATAATAACAATTATTATTATTTTAACATATACATATAGTCAGCCACAGTATTCGGTGCAGTAGGGGTACAGGACATACATTTTTAAAACTTAAAACTGGCACATACAATTATATTCAAAATAAAAATACATTATAAATTTATTAGAGTTTTGCAAGGACTCAACGGCTGCCTTTTTAAATGTAAAATGCTACAAATTTATTATTAAATTGTAGGATAGTTACCATTGCATTCAATTAAAATGATATTAGTGCCACATATCTTTTATCATTTAAATAATTCTTAAGCTTAATATGTCTGTAGTAGGTTATTTAGAATAGATTGCGTTATTTTCTTAATAAGTTATAATAAAAGAAACTTAAATAAAACAAAAAAACACAGGAACATGATACATTTTTGTAAGAATCCTATTTATTTATACTAAGCTTAAATGCGACTCTACACTATGAGGCATCTAGGCGTAATAAGGCTACCATTAAGCATATTACTTTATACTAATTTAAATGAATTTTAGTGATTAATTCCCATTCGAGACTAATCAATACCTTTTTTACAACTATATATGCTAGATATATGAACACATATACATAAGTATGTATATATAATATTTCACACCTATTGTATTTTATAAAGCTTTTCAGTTAAATCTTCATAAAATTGTTATTATAGTTTTTGTACCAACTTATTACTTATTCAGTAAGTCTATCAACTTTATATTATGAAACCTCTTCCAATGAAACAATCAAATGGTTCATTATATTATTTTTATTTTGAAGCCTTATCTCGTTTATAGTAGAGTGTAGGGACAAAAAGAAACTAGTGTCTGGACACTCGACGACAACAAGACGACACTTCTCCGTTTTGATATGTCCGTATCTGAGACGTTGTGTATTAAGAAGCGAAACCTTATGTTATATAAATTGGGGTTATATATATATATATATATATATATATATATATATATATATATATATATATATATATATATATATATATATATATATACATAATTCGTTCTAGTGGGCATCGAACCTATAAGTATCGCGTTTGCAGTAAAATTTACTAATATTTATTAATAAGTCTGTGGACAGTCAATTTAGTTAAATTAACATTTTGTATGAGAAATACTAGCTCATTGTATGTTAATCAGGTTATAGCTGACGACATCGAACATTACGTGATCTTAAAAGAAATACATTTTCAATAATTAAAATTAGGTACCAATGATTCATTGTTTCATTAGACAAAAGGTTTCAGGCTTGAGGATATTTGTAAAAGATACTCCTTTAGAGGATTTTTCATAAATTCTGTGGAGGAGGATGAGTATGGATATTTTTTACCTTTAAAATATGACATCCTATAGTATACACGACTGCCCTACACCCCTTGTTATAATGGGAGCCACACCACCATCTTGTTTTCTGTCCTA
Organism: Dione juno; assembly: GCA_037127375.1. NCBI lineage: Eukaryota > Metazoa > Arthropoda > Insecta > Lepidoptera > Nymphalidae > Dione > Dione juno. The sequence continues at coordinate 1,428,516 of JAXRJS010000021.1, read as the reverse complement.
ATTCGCACTGTCTAAGAAATTTGTATCCAGCTATACATATAACTCGGGCACCTCTTGATGTAACGGCAAATACAGGTCCTGAAACATATACAAATCTTTTTTAGTATTTATATAGCTTGTAATACCCTTTAAAAAAGTTTTTATTTTCAATAATATATAATATTGGTACTTTAATAATAGAATTATCCGATGACATAGCTTATTTATAAAAAAAAAACTAATTCACTTTTATAAAATAAGCATATTTATTAAAAAATAGGCGGAAACTAGGGTACGGAGAGTTAACACTGCATTCAGTCTGCCACCCTGCTATATGCGGAATACAGTCTAGGGCTATTCGCAAGTAAAACTATATTAAAAAACAAAATTGTAGCAATGATTTACTAACAGCATGTTAAGTAACATATAACATACATACAAAACAAATAATATTACTTTTATTAAATATAAAAGTTAATAATAACATTAAGAACACTGTGATATATACTATCTCTATATAATATTAACTTCTATCACACTCTACATTTTATATTTATCGCTAGCTAATGTTTATGATGATCATTAAACACAATGATTTCATCTCCAATGGTAACGATAAAAGCTCTACATCCTTGGGGGTAGTGGGTAGAACACTGCCACCTCTTCTTCACTCCCGACGCGGATGCCGAATAATATGTGAATCCATTCATTTTTATGAGCTTCTTTCCTTTTTGGGATACTGCGTATTCCACTGGAAAATATATAATTTAAATTAAGTAGATTTTATTTTATCAATATTAGTATCGGAAAAAACCAAGCACCTATCTTATATCATATTAGTTTGGAAAAGATAAACGATTCGCGGTAACATTGAGTATCATAACAAAATTAAATGACTCGAACACAAGTAGTCGTATACATATGTAAAACGTATACGTGACCTAAGGAGCAGGATTGAAGAAAGAATAAAAATGAATTCTTAAAGAATTAATGATTTATTTTCGAGAAATTCTTTCTTATATTTTATATTTTTTTAGTTAAACAATAGATAAATTCTTTATTTAATTTATACAAACATATATATTTGTACGTTTTGTAAGTACATAATAACGTAAACAGTGACAGATAAGGTTAAGTACTAAAAACTGTTATCTTCAGGACAAGGATACATTACCGCCAAGCATACACTTACATTACTTACAAAAATAACGCTTACATTTTGTTATTTATGTTTTTCCCATCTAATGGATATACATACATATGATATATATATATATATATATATATATATATATATATATATATATATATATATATATATATATATATATATATATATATATATATATATGGACAAATTCTATATCGCTAAAAACCTTATCCGAAATCTTATCTTTTTCTTTTTTAATGAATAGTCTATGACATCACCAGAAAGAACCAAATGTAGCAGTCTATAAACTAAAGTAAGACACCGACCGAAGAACCGGCTTAGCATCTATATAAGATTTCTTTTGAATAGGATTGAAATCTACAACTGAAAAAAACGTAAGGCACATCTCTCCTGGCTTTATATTTATATTTAGAGTAAACTAGTGTCTTGCTCGCGGATTCATCTCTGAGGATTATAAATATATACGATTCGTTCTATATCGTTTCCAATAATATTATTTTTAAAATTCTAAATTTTTTTGATGTAAATCTCCTTCGTGTGTTCTCCATACAACGTGACTGTCACGCTGGCAACCTCGCACGTCCAGAATGCCACAGTGAAAAGTATTGAAATGAATGACTTATCTCTATTACAATGTGCATGTATTGTAGAAACAAAATTTGGATTTTGAACTATTCTATCTTATAGTGAATCCATCCATTAGATCCGTTAAGTCCTTAATGCGTATGAATCTCTTGTAACGAAATAATAACATTACCTATAGTGACGAGGAAGGCTCTACATCCCTTAGGATAGTGGGTTGAACATCGCCATCTTATTTTTAGTGTGTCCTCACTTAACACTTCCTTTCTTGATTGATGATAGGTGTACCCTCGTAACTCAATAAGACGTTTACCTTTCCTTGACACTAAATACTTCACTGTAAGAAATATCAATTGTCACATTATTTTCAACTTTAATAACACAGTTTTTTCAAATTTTTCGGGTGAGATTTCCATCTATTTAAAAGATATATTTATTTCTTTTACATAACTCAACAGTGCACTACGTATAGGTAAGTAACGGTACTTTTTTTAAGAATTTTAAGGCTAAATAATAATACTGTTATATTTTTTGTGTCACAGACAGAATTTTATATTTTTAATTTCTATTTGTTTTTAAATGGCGCAATTTTAGTGTACCATTGAATAGTGTAGATTACTATTTTTATTAGTATAGGTAAATTTTTAGTATAGGTAAACCATAATATGACAATTTTAACATATTTTATTCGCGTTCACTATTAAAACAATAACGGGGATATTGATGCCTTGATGCGTCGCCCACTTAGTCCACCATATTTGCCAGCCAACTATCAGGCAAAATTTTTGTTTTATGCCACAATTACAATTAATTGAGTCTTATAAAATACCATAATGTAAATAATACAACATTAATTTCACAAATAATATTTATTGCCAGTATTAAAATATATTTTCAAAGGTACTTTTTAATAAGGTTAATTGTGTTGATCTATAGTCTACCCGTGACCACAGGCTACTGTAATATGTTTGAAGCGTTAGGTTTTCAAAATATATTAACATGCATACGCATGTACGTCATAAATATGTACGTTTTTCTAAATGGGGACAACATCCACCACAAAAATGTTGTTAGTACAAAATGTCATAATTGTCTTAAAAATTATATAATATAGGATGTGTATGGTTTTCACGCGACCTTACTATCGTATCTCCGACAGTTATTAAAAAGGCTCTACATCCTCTGGGATAATGGGTAGAACACCGCCATCTTCTTTTGGGCCCATTAGGACCAGTTGTATAGTATGTATATCCTTTGGATTGAATCAACGTCTTACCCCTTTTAGACGTCACGTACAAGACTGAAAAGTTGAAAAAAGTTTAGAAACACGATAAGGCTGTATGAGGTCAGTATATCTAAGATCCAAAAACAAGTTTAAGAATTTTACACTAGATACTCAAATTGCCTCGACACAGTTTATTTTTTTTATTATAACTCGTATTTTATTTATCTTTTAAACCATTGGGTTTACTGGGCAATTTTTATTTTTTAAAATCAATTGTATTTCGGCATTGTTTATCAGTCAGTCACTCAGTAACGGAAGTTTTTTTTATATTTAGCTACTGAAAACAGATATATTAAAAAAACATATTTTATTAACACAAAAAAAAATAAAGAATTATTTATTAACACAACATTTTCATATAACGGAACAGCTTATAATAAAGAAAGAAAGGGGATGTAAATATATAGTATATTATCTTTGAAAGCATGTTTTACCACCGTCTGTTTACCTATAGGTATTTTAAATACTGATTATTTGATAAAAGGGGAGACACTAAATAATTTTATAATATCAAAAGTGTTATTTATAGTTAGAAAAATAAAACAACTCATACTTGTAGAACTTTTATGGAATATATACTTCGGCTAGGACCCACTTCCTTATTAAGTAGCAGTGGACTAAGTCAAGGTTCAAATTTTATTCGCCCTCCTATAAGCACACTACAGAAAAAATAACTCGAATTTCAATAGTGAGCATATAAATAAAAATTTTAAGGAAAATGTTTCGAATTAAAGCACGTCAAGCACATAGGTCTGTCACATTGTACGCAATAAGTGACAATTCTCCTAGCTTTACTACAAGCTGGCGCACTGCCCATTGTGAGTCGCAGTTTGACGTAGCATTCCCCACAGCGCCTCTTTTTGTTACCGCGCACAAACACGTGCTGTATCTCCTCAGAGACACCTGCTGGTAAGGAGGTAAATTAGTATTCCAAAAAAAAATACTAGTATACCCTGAAACGATGTACAATAGAGAAATATTAAATATTTAATAAAAATGAGAATTTTAAAACAATGAAAATAATTAATAACTTGTTTATTTATATATACGCTTTATTAGATTTATTATGTACGTGAATTTCGTCAAAACAAACAATTTCATCAGCTACAGTGATCAAGAAGGCCCTGCACCCTTTAGAGTAGTGTGTAGAGCATCGCCATCTAACTTTGCCCTTCGCCTCGTGTGTCGTCGATGTAGAATTATATGTATACCCTCGAAGCTTAATGAGCTGCTTGCCCCGTTTCGATGTAACGTATTCCACTGAAATATAGGAAAGAGATACCAGATTATTATTTTATTATTACAGAATAGTTGTTTAAATAAGAATTACTTAAAGTGAAAAACAAATGAAAGTAATCTGAAAATCATTTTTGACCACCTATTCAACGATGTCCCACTTGACACAATTCAAGTTTCTTATGTTTTTTTTTGTTTGGTTATATATAATCTTATATAGATATAATATAACCACATCACTCTATGTTTATTATTATTGTCTTCGGTGACACTGGCAATGATAGACGAATCAATTGATGTAATAATTATCAAATCGGTCACCATCCCTTTGGTCCCTCCATCTGGTATCGACAACCTTGCATAGTAATAAACATACATACATACACACATATTAATATTATATATTTTTTTTGCGTGTTGAGTGACGGAAGTGGCGGAAGTCAATGCCGTGCTTTATCTATATTGAAACAAACCTTAGTAATACAAAATAAAATATATTTTCACTTTTATTTTAATATTACATAAATTATAATTACAGTAGGCTTAAATAAAGTTATGACCAGAAAACTGTATAAAATTTATTGGCATAGATATAGTATATGTTTGTTACGCGGCGGTGGATGTGTATGTTCATTTCTCAATAGCAATATTTCATTTCCAACGGTATGTATGAGCGCTCGGCAGCCTCTGGGTTGGTGGGTCGAGCACTTCCACCTCGTCTTCAAGGATTTACTCGGTCTTGGAGTAAATGTATAGCCGTCACACATTAACATACGTTTGCCTCTTTCCGATATGGTCCATTTACAGTCCACGTCTATAATGTAATTATTAACTTATATATATATATATATATATATATATATATATATATATATATATATATATATATATATATATATATATATATATATATATATTACTTGAACTTAAGCTATAGTATATATAGGTAATTCTACAAACTAAGGAAGAAACTAAGTTATAAATTCCGGATACAGAATTCAATCGTACAATCTCTTATGTATCCAAATTTTGGTAGATTAGTTTAAATATTTAGTATGTTACTCTTTATGAACATTTAAAAGAAAATTATTTATGTTAAAGAATATGAATGTTGGCTGAGAAAAATAATAAATAACTATAATAAAATATAAACTAATCACAGTTCGTAATAGCCTTAGCTCATTCTATGATAACTAAGAATTACTTTAAGGAAAATAAACACAAGTTTATAAACCTGCAATTACTTTTCTCATATTTGTTAACTTGATACTGTAAACTTCACCACTTACGACTCCTTTCTCTAATTTTGATAAACGGCAGTATCGCAAGTCGAGCTTTCTTCTATCAAATATAAGTTTATTTCGATAAGCTCGATCCTGATAAGAAACCACGGGGACAAACTCTAGACAAGATTTTTTAAATATATGTGTGAGAGAGTGAGACAACAATAGTTCCACTTAGCAAGAATAAAATAGTAACCTTAATAAGGTTTTACTCATGATCTACATGTAGAAGAAAGTTAAATCACGACACGAAACCAGAATAATAAAATTTGACAACCTAAACAGTATATAAATAGAGATTCAATAGCTTTACGTTTATTCCGCATTTAGTAGAGAGAACAAGCGTTAAGACACACCGTTACCCCATATCCGGCCAATTTATACGTTGAGTGGGAATCGAACCCACAACCGTGTCGTATACAGTCAGACGCAGTGGCGCTACGCCACAATCGTAATTTTGTATTACTATATTAGAAGCTTCAATAAAACCAAAGTATTAAACTTAAAACATTATAAAATTTATTGGAATAAGTACATATATAAAATATTAATAACATTTATTTAACTATTAATAATATTACATTATAATCTATGTATTTTTTTGTGGTGGCAGGTGATTATGCTCATTTCTTATAAACAGTATTTCGTTGCCAACAGTATGTATAAGAGCTCGACAGCCTCTGGGTTGGTGGGTAGAGCACTTCCAACAGGTCTTGTTGCTTCGTCTTGGTCTTGGAGTAAATGTATACCCATTACACATCAACATGCGTTTTCCTCTTACCGATGTCGTCCATTCACAGTGAACGTCTGTAAAAAAATCAGTTGAATGAATGAATTAATCAGTTTGTTTGTGCACACATATCTATGGAACTATTAGACGGATTCAAATGAAACTAGCTTTTAGCCACAACCATATACCACTATTTATTATAATAATATCTATTAAATACATTTTTTGTTCTCTCTAAACTACATCGCGATAAAATTATTCGTCGATGAAATAAAACAAAAGTTAGTAGATATTTGTATATAATAAAATATATAATAAATGTCTATATTTCTTTTAACCAAATTAAATACTTCTTCTATTACAATAAAGGGTCTATTGTGTATATTGTAGCCGCCTTTTCACATTTAGTTATTACAATTAGTTCCTGTAACTTTGTAAATCTTAATGTGGTGTCATAAAGAATATTTTGCTGTTTATATTTTTTTCAATTCAATTTTATTTAGTCTTACATAATACAGATTCGTTTAACTAATACTTTTTAATCTTAGTATAAATAAGTTTCAAAATGTACAGTCTCATAACTTATTAAAAAAAATAAAATAAATCACCCAAAATGAGGTTCAGGTTCTTCATATAGTCATACAAATAAGTGACGTACTATACTACATTTTTATCGATCTCCCCTTTTGTAGAGGAGGGCCGTGAATGTGATCTTCATTTATCTTCACAATTGTATCGTCTATAGTGTGTATAGAAGCATGGCATCCATGATGCTGGTGTGTGGAGCATTTCCACCTTATCTTCATGCCGAAAGCTTTGGTAGCCGAATACTTATATCCGTTCAATTGAATCAATTTTTTGCCTTTTTGAGATAATATATATTGGACTGAAAAATATTTTTATATCAATAATATATTTTTTTAAGATTTTATTTTATATTAGTATTCGGCATCTACGTTTATTATTACATTTAAGGGATGATCAGGAAAGTAAGAGGGAAAACCCCAGTAGCTACTGTAAGAATTAAATACGTAAATATTGTGTGTCATTATTTTGGTAAAAAAGCAATATAAATATGCTTAAAAAAGATTTGTCAGAAGCTGTTGTTGTTTTCATAAGCTTATACTGCTAGACTCTTTAAAAAAGTTTTTATTATAATATTATGATTGCTTTATAGGGACATTTATTACATATGGATAAATATGATATAGAATGCAACGTCGATTGACAAAATAATATTTTTTACATGGAAAAATAAATTATAAAACCATTACAATTACAATCTATACATATAATAAAAATATAACCGATTTCTGTCTGTACATGTAAGATATTAAAAAAATGTAATCCCAAAAACGAATTAACCGATTTAAATGCAGTTTTCAACATTATATTATCATAAACTTTATTTACTACCAAGAGTTTGTTTTATTTCAATCAGTTCATAAATAAAAAGTTATATCAATTTAAAGTAATATATATAAAAATAAAGTAATATGTATATAACTGTTTTATTAAAGTGGGTGAAAAATGTTATATCAAAATATAATATTACATTATATTTTTAACAAAAATGTTATAAAATAACTGCTATATCTAAAAATGAATGCGCTATGAACAGAAATGTTATAAAAAAAAGAAAGAAAGAAACGAAGTAAGGGGCTAAGTTTTGACAAGCTTCGAATCTATGTTGTCTTACTTATAATTTCGGGACAAATCATAATTTTACGGAATTCTTCAAATTTACTTTACGTTCAGAAAAGTCTTAAGAACCGTCGAACTCAGGATGTTGGTGGTTCTCATTTATATGTACAATTTCATCAAAAACGGTTATCACTATTGCTTTACAGCCTGCCGGTTGGTGAGTGGAGCACTTCCATCGGATTTGACTTCCACTTCCAGTATAATGTGAATATGTGTATCCGTTTATTTTCAGCATACGTTTTCCTTTTCGCGATAAAACAAATTCAGCTGTAATGAACATAAAATTCCTTATAATTACAATATTACACAAATTTTACACAAGTTACACAAGTTATTACACAAGTTTTCATGGAATTTGTAAAGGAGAAGAGGAGAGTAGAATTTTATTATGTTCTCCGTTTTCTATTTAGCTCAATATATTCAGGTGGTAGTTAGGTTTAAAGTAAATTATTATTGTAATTTTTAACATTTTATTTCATAAAAGCTTATTTTTACTTCAAGAAAAACATAAATTAATTAAAATATCAAAATAATTTTAATATCTTCTATATTGAAATTTATTTCACATATGTGACCATAATTACATCTCTTTACAACAGTCTTCTATTATAACTTTGGACAATGCAAAGCATTTCAAAATTACATAAAACCTATACCATAATAAAATACTCGTAGTAAAAAAACAAAAGAAAAGTCTATACATTGAATTCAGCAATGCTGAAAACATTTATAGAATATGAGTCTATATTAATTTAATTTGTCTGTCTCTTTGTTTGTCTGTATACGCAAATCTTTGGATCTAATGGACAGATTTGAATGATTTTGAATTTCAACATTTTAATATATCAAAATCAAGGCTCCGGAACACCCGGTAAAAGATAAATGAAATTCAGGTGGCAAGGATCAAGTCCACGCAAACGAAGTTGTGGGCATCTACTAGTGGTATGTAAAAATATGAAATTCAAATTGTACATATTGTCATGAAAATTTAAATATCACAAGAAAAAACATTGCTTGAATAACTAAATAAAATTTTCAAAGATATCATAGTTTTTTTATCATCATGTTCACATTATTAATTAATCATGATATCATCATTCCTTTTGAATATTAAAAAAAATAAATGAGTACATTTTACGTGTATTATTGACATGTCTCGAGGCGGCGCATGATTGTGAAGCTCTTTAATATATATTTATGACAGTATCTTCAATGTGATGGACAGTTACAGACTCTGGCGTGGTGGGCAGAGCACATCTATCTCGTCTTACAACTATTGCCTTTCCTTGTTCTGTAAGTGAAGCCATTAAGCAAAACTAAGCGCTTTCCCTTACTTAACAAAACATGTTCAGCTGGAAATAGATAATAATGTAGATTACTATAAATTTCGATGAAGAGGCCATCGAGGCAATGGGTTAGCATGTGTGTGGCTACGATTCTCATTTTGGGGAATATGGTTTTTTTTATTTCTCCTTTCTGGTATATATATTGCGTCATTATGTACCTACGTGTCTCGAATTTAGGCGGAAAGCAGAAATCTTCTTAGATCTTAACACTAAAAGTCACAAGCAATAGTGTAATTAAATATAATAATTAATAAAATATGTGCAATAGTGTAATTTAATAATTGTGGATGTGTGTTGTTGTGTGGAATTGTGTGGAAATGTGGATTAAAATGTGCCACAATATAAATAAGCAAAATAACTACTATCTGCTACAAGAGGAGGCCTCCTTATAAGTTATTAATTATAGTGTGTTCATTATAATACATCTCGTAAAGATACTATACTACTTTAGAAATATACTATACTACTATACTATACTATGCAAAAATGAATACTATAACATATACATAATTCTATACTACATACTAAAGGACATACACACATACACATAATAATACATGCTAAAATTTAAACAAATTACACACTAAATAATATACATATAAATATATAAATTCAAACTATCACGTCACTAAATTACAACGTTGCCTTGTTTGGTAAGTAGTTCTTTCGCCCGACGTTTAAATTGCTCACGAGAGGGAGCTCTACGGATGGACTCAGGCAAGTGGTAACAGTTATCTTAAATATATAATTTTAAAGAAAGAAAAAAATACACAGGCTTAGACTTAAGACTTAGATCTAGAAGAAATCTGTGCTTCCGTGATTTGGTTTCACCTGGCACTCTTGTAACCCCATAACTATCTCTATAGTCTACAGTTTGTTTAACGACTACGATTGGATATTGACAACACTACTATATGTTATAATTCAATCATTTTTAAGCTTAACGTAGCTTATGGTATGCATATGAATTATATATTAATTAGAAAACTTTTTATATTTGTAACATATGTTTTATTTTTTTTAACAATTTACAAAAAGATATATACATATTATAATATTTGTCCTTTGGGAGATAATTTAACCTAACAATTATCCGACGCAGAACGGCTTTATTGAGCAGATTATTAACAAATGCCGAAGTTCCGTTACAAGTTTTTCCTTTATCTCATCCTCAACTAGAGTCAACTTAAAAATGTAAGCGCCTTTCTATATATGTGTGTGAGTATCATTAACTCGCACAATGTATTGGTCTACAGTGTGTATACTCGCTAAGCAACCTCGGCTCTGATGTGTGGAACACTTCCAGCGTTTTCTTAAAGTGACACCAGGCGTCGACGAGTACGTGTACCCGTTTAACTTGATCATTCGTTTACCTTTCTGAGACGTGACAAATTTAGCTGAAACATATATCGTTATATAGACCTGTGATTGTCTGAATATTACTTTATCAAGATGTCAATAGGGAGGTCGTAGTGGCCTAGTAGTGCCGTAAACGCGTCGGTTGTTGATTAGATCCTCGTTCGGGTGAGATTATATTTAATTTTTTTTCTTTTGCATTCTGGTAGATCAAGCGCGGCACTGAGATCCATCACCCAACAAGCAATGTCTCGAAAATTTGACGGAAAGCCGGGAACGGAGTTCCTTCAACTCTTAACACTAGGTTGTTTGATAAATGTTAAGTTTTAAAAAGATAAGAACCTCATAGATTTGATTGATTGATTTTTCTATATCCACATCATTATTTTTACGTATTAACCACTTAACCTTCAATAATAATAAAAAAAATTATTAAGAAATTTATTAAAACCTTCTCTTGCATTTTTCAGTATGTCATTTTGAGATAGTATTTAAGAAGATTTTTTAATCGTGTAAGTTTTAATCAAAAAAAAAAATATATATATATATATATATATATATATATATATATATATATATATATATATATATATATATATATATATATATATATATATATATATATATATATATATATATATATATATATATATATATATTTAATAAATTGTATATTATTTTTTTTTAATTTAAACAAATGAATGAAATGCGATAATACAATATTTTGTTATATTAATAATATTAAATACTCTTAACAATTTGTATCAACATATCTGTACGAGTACTGTTCGTACGTACAAAGACATTTATTTGCGTCATTTTTAACATTAACATATACTACATATATTCACTTTATTAATTGAATGTAACATCAACGATATTGTCGAAATAATAATAAATAAATAAATTCTATTACATGTATTCATTGTCCTCGCAGTGAATACATGTAATAGAATTATTTTCAATATAATAGAATTATTTTCAATTTATCGCCATGACAAAGTTAAGCGTGGCGTTGAGGTTTGCCACTCAACACAATATCTTAAATTCAGGAAAGCGGAGAACGGAGAGTCTTGACACTACGTTCATCTGCTTATCTTGTTACATGCAAAGTAAACGTACAAAAAACTGCTTGGTCACATATAGCAGTTCACAAATAATAACAATATTATTAGTACATGAACATAAGCTGCACATTATAGAAGAAATGTAAACATAAAGTTAAGAAACTATAAGTCAAGAAGTAATTTAATTTTTTTATTAAGTATAAAACTAATCTAAAAGGTAAAACATCAATTTATAAAAAATTTAGCAAATATAAAATCTGAACGTAGCGGAACATGAACCCGCGTCTCTTGAGTACGTTTCCATACGTCATATATTGAAAATCTTATAATTAGATATATTGATCGTATTTCCTCGAGCTAAGTTCAATTTTGTATACGTTAACGAATCTTTCTTAAATAGTGAAATAAAAGATAAGATGTTAAATCATAGACAAATAATATTCATATCTATACATTCTGCTCTTAGCTTCGCTCGCTCGAACTGCTTTTATTATATTTGCACGTAACACCTTACCCTGTGAACTCAACTCACTCAACGCCCTCCTGCGTAGCTTGGAAGCTCTAAGTGTAAATCTTGCGAGCTACTGTTTTCCATATCATATACTTAATATCTTTAATTAAATAAACAAAATGAGCTTTTTGTATAGAACACAAAAATACAATATTATATAAAATTTAATTTAAGTAAATTTTGACGTAGACGGATTATTTTTCCTCAATCCTCGATAGGTCCATGATTATGATTGGATTTGATGATGACTATTTCATTTTCAATAGTCGTGATGGATGCTGTACAGCCTCGTCGGTTGTGTGTGGAACATCTCCAGTAAGTTTTTACGCCGTGTTTCGCTGTATAGTACGTGTATCCTTGTAGTTTTATCAATTGTTTTCCTCTCATAGATGTTACTATAACCGCTGTAATAGAAAGTACGATTTTTTATTTCTTTAATATAATATTTTGAATATATATTGAAAGTACAGTTCTTTGATTACGGAGTTCCCAGCGTGCTAGTTGAGTACAGATCGCTTCGCCAATGTCACGTTGTATGTAAAACACATGAAGGTTATATGAAGGTTACATAAAAAGAAAATGCATGTTATAAAGATATTCAGTTAATAAGTGTTTAATTTTTATATATTTTAGTATTTTCTTAAGTAAGTCACATTAAAATATTATGACGTGATATATTACTTCATTCTTCAATTACCACTTCATCAGACGTCGCATGTTGGACATAATCAACCCCCATATTTTATATAACAAATCCGGAAACGTGTATTTTAACAATAAAAGTTTCTTTCGAGTTGTATTTCAAGTCAATTACAAAAGCTATGGCGTGCAATCGGTCACGTGTCTGGTATAAGGCGCGTGCAAGAGTAATTTATATTTATCAAATACTGTAATAAAAAAATATTTTGTAATTAAATAACTGTAAGGCTGATTTTTATAAATACCAAATTTTTGCTAAATAAAAGAAATTAAAATTATATTAGTATAACTAATTTTATAAATAAATTATTAATTAACTACTTTAAAAAAATTAATTCAAAATTATATTTTATTAACTTAATTATATGATATACTACACTATCCACTCGTTTCTTTTCCAGCCCATTGACTGCTAAATCCTCCCTCTTAAGCCCAACCAACCAACCGTCAGATAAAAGCTCAATATGCTCAAATCATAGAAGGAATAAATATTGACGCTTCATTAATCACATGTTTACATATTACGAAAATATTTTAGTAGAAGATTTGTTTTAATATAAAGTCATCTTAGAGAGCGAGTTTAATTAGTTGCATAAGTAATTACTTACATTTGTTATTAAGTACATGTTAGAAATTATAAGTTACTATCAACCAACTTAATAAAATATATAATATAACATACCAACTTAATAAAATATATAATATAAAACATAAATAAATAATAGATCTATAGCATTATAAAAATATTTATTATTACCATAACACAACCATATATAATAAAAAAATAGAAAATATTAGAAAACACTAAAACCAAAATTAGAATGTTGGAAGAAACAAAAATCCGATACCAGTTAAAATAAAAAAAACAAAAAAAGAAATAAGTGGTTGAGCTTATTAGAAACTCATTTAATTTTTAAATATTATACCAACACCCCAACAACCCCCCCCCCCCCCCCTCACCATCTCCGTTCTCCATTATCGATAATACTTTTTAAGTATGAAAAAACATACAGAAACGTTGCAAAAAAGCCAAAAGTATTTTTTGGTATGTACACTTCAACCTATTTCTTTCTTAGAATGAACACATTTAATAATATAACCTGACAAATCCTTAGTTAATATAAATATAAATCCAAAACACCAAATTAATATATTATAGAAAATTCATTTTAGACCTAACTACGTCTCGTTTGAAAATACGGAATACAGGATCATGATTATGAGACCCTGTGATTTTTAATATTGTGTTTTCTATAGTTGTAAGGGATGCCTTGCATCCCCTAGCGTGGTGGGATGAGCAGTACCATCGTATTGGTTTGCAAGTACCCCCACAATGGGGCCATGGGGAATATGTGTACCTTCCGAACCTAATTTGCGGTTTGCCCCTAGATGACGTTATGAATTGTGCATCTGAAAGAAAAACATATTTAAATAATAATGAAAATATTAAAGGAAACAATAAAAGTTAATATAATTTTTTTTTTATATTATAACTAGTAATTATTACTCTATACATGTAAGGGATGAATAAAAACTGGATAAATTATCGTGTCTGGATAATTTATTTAAATTTTATATTTTATATATATATATATATATATATATATATATATATATATATATATATATATATATATATATATATATATATATATATATATATATATATATATATATATATATTATTTTAACTTATTTTTGTCTATTATTACATTTGTCTATTATTGAAAAATTGTTATTATACAATATACATACACTGTTATTACACACTGTTATTATCTACCTAGTCATGAATGTCATGACTAGGTAGATAAAAAATAACTCTAAATAAATTATTGAGCTAACATCAAATATTGTAAGAAAGATATTATATATGTAAATACGCTGGTCACAAAAAAAAGAATAATTCTCAATTAAAATAAGCATATGAAGTGCAAAGATTCATAAAACGAGCAGGTATTATAATAAGAATACCTGTATACCTGTATAGAATAATACATATATGTCAGTAATACATAATATATATGTTAGTTATATGTTAGTAATACATTATGTTAGTAAGTTACAACACACTGGATTAAAACTAATATGAAATAAAAATAATTATACAATATAATATATCTTTATAATAATGTTATGATTATATAATATTAACTAAATACCTTATTACATTGGTACATTGAAATATAATTTATATTTTATGAAGTAGGTAGCAAAAACATATTAATAGAATATTCTCTTCTTTACAATTTGAACATTTTGGAGCTTCAGGAGCTTCACGCTCTCTTTGGGCGGAGAGCCTAGTATTAAGACACTACTTTATCCACTTCACGCAAATTCGAGATACTGTTATCTGTTACTGATATTGTGTAACAATCAGAGCGGGAAACGATAATAATGGACTACCCCGAGTGGAATCGAAGTCACAACCACTGCGTTCCAAGCCAGGCGCCGTACCATTGCTCTGCAATGGCGCAAAATTTTTCATTCGTATTTCGTAATTTCATCCATATTTGACAGGCTATGTTTATGTTCCGTATGGGCTAATACTACTACTTCATCTATAGTAAACAGGGCAGCCCTACACCCTTTAGAGTGGTGAGTAGAGCAAAACCATTTCTTCTTTCCCATCGGTCCGTCTTTTGGGTTAGGGTTCTTTCGAGTTGAATATCTGTAACCTCCATATTTAATTTGTCGATTTCCTCTCGTAGAAAATGTAAATTCAGCTGTTGAAGGTTAAATAGAGAGTCAGTCAATAACATACGCCAAATGACATGTGGTATAAACATTGATTTACAACTTATTATTAATTAATAATATTATTATTAAGAAAATATACAATAATGTACAATACAAGTCCATGGCTTAGACCAGCAGATTTATCTTAATATATATTGTTATATATGTTCTAGCTTGACAAATTGAGTATCGTGGGTTCGATATAAAGCAAGGTGCGCAGGAAGTACGCAACCTCTCCACTTCGTTCCTAACTTTCAGCCCGAATTTCAATATCGCTATATGTCTTACCCGTGGGAATCGATTCCACTTACACTTTACAGTCGACCTTTGATCTTCCTATATATATATAAAAGGTAAACCTGACTGACTTTTATATCAACGCACAGCCGAAAGTACTTTACCTAGAAACTTGAAATTTGGTATAAGGGATTCTTTCATGATGCGTGTGAGCATTAAGAAAATATATAATTTGTATGGAAAACTTCTTATTTCTGGACTTAAAAGTATAAAAATTGGTATACAGGGTTATGATTAGAAATAAAAATGATCTGTTTAGGTGAAATGGGCAATACGCTTCCTTAAAGGGGTAAAATCAAGGCATAATAAATGGCAAGTACACGTGGACGAAGTCGCGGACAAAAGCTAATGATATATAATTTTTCTTTGATATTCGAATGCCGATAATTGAATACCTATTGTTATGTAAAGTAATATATAACAATAACATATTATTTGTGTATGTATGTACATTATATTTATTCAATAAACTAGATATACTTTTTACAGTGAATAATCGGTGGTAAATCTGAATCACGACAAAAAAATAGACAGCTATAAAAAATCTTTTTATAAAGCTTAAAAAACGATAAGTATTGGCACCATCGTGTACAGATTAATCTGATTTATTGTGATCTAACGATACTCAGCTATATAAATGATAAGAGCTTTCATTCCCTTTTCTCTGGAACATACACTAGTTACTAAAAAAGTTAAGTTCTTTTGTTTAATGCTTGTGGTATATCATGATTATGAGTGTTCCGCATCATAATAACTTTATTTTCCACAGTAGTAAGAGCTGCTAAGCATTTCTTAGAGTGGTGACTGGAGCAGAACCATCGTCTCTTAACCGCTGCTCTTGCACTTGCAGATGTTCTAGTTGAATATGTGTATCCATTAAGACAAATTTGAGGATACCCTCGTTTTGATGTTATAAAAACAGCATCTGTGAACAAAATTTTTGATAAATAAAAAAATATTACATGCACTTAAAGGAAAACCTTTATTATAATGTAATAATATAATAGCACAATTGTATAATTGATTTTGATGACTAAAATACCTGATGTCCAAACTGTGAGAAATAAAGAAATGGCTCCCTAAGCAAAGGTTGTACAGCTTGATGAGTATTTTGTGATGACCCGACCTGACGTGGAAGATGAGGCACGTGCTTTTTTTTTATTTATTTATATATGTTTGTGTATCTATTTGTATATATAGGTATGTGTATGTATGTATATCTATATAAATTATTATATATGTAAGTATGTTTAGTATATTTATATATAATACCTTAAATGTATTTATAGTCGTAAATACTTTTTGCACCTTTCTGCACTGCTACTGATTCCATATGAATACTAATCATAATGGTTGCCTGTAGGAGATCGCTTTCAGCGATAAGGCCGCCATTGCACATAATATACACATATAATTCTGTTTGTGAAATGTTATATATATATATATATATATATATATATATATATATATATATATATATATATATATATATATATATATTTTTTTTTGTGCAATAAAGTATTATTATTATTATTATCATTGTGACAGCCATACCCATACAGGGGGACAGGGTCGAAGACTCGCAGTGATGAAAAATTGTAGTCATTAAGGATGTCAGTGTCTGTTTCCGTATCTTCGATTATGTTTATTTCGACAAATTAAATTGCGGTATGAATACATTTCCTGCATCTCCGTGCAAAAGAAATGAAATAAAAAATATGATGAAATATTATTAAGCGTTATGTTGCGCATTGACATTAAGAAACTAGTGCCTCTTGGATACTGTCCAAGCAGAATAAAATAAACGTTGTAATGTTAACATATAAGATGATTTTTTGTTTGAACCAGGAACAATTGATATGAAAACATGATATCAAACTATTATACGGTTTATGAGTGTTGTAGCTAATGAATGTACCTATCTATACCTGCTTTGGTCTATTAGACCTGGTCTCGTACAGAAAGTTAAATTTATTGGTATTGTTATTGAGTTGAAAAACTACTAAAATTATAAAAATAATTGTTACGTAGCTATAGTTTTATTTAAAATGCAATTCGTTGAAACACGGCAAACAGTATGTTTTATTACATTTATTGCACTGGGACTTAATTTTTTTTATTTTTTTATCTGCTTCTTTGCTGGTGAACGTCAATCGCAGCTTTGCGTAACAGTTGACACAGTTTTTTCTTTTGTCAATTCTTATGAATTGATGATCGATGTCCTCTATAAAGTCTCTAGTACCTGCAATATTGAAAATAAATAAAAATAACATTAAATTAGATTTTTATCAGAAACCCCAACAAAGAAGGTAAATCTACTTTTAATGTTAAAAAAAATGTAAAATGCATGTTAGGACTTATCATTTAAAAATCTGAGCTATTGTTTGAGTGGTATATTAAAAAATGAGTACTGAAATGACATGCACTAAGTTATGTACTTTCATACTTTGTCCAATTTAAGTCTTAGATTTGCTTTTATAGAGATAAGTTAATATTGTGTTTTGAGAACGAAGGGTGCAGTGCAGTGCAGCTAATGCTTTTTATATGAAAGTAATGAATTTAATTTTATAATAAATATTTATATTTTATGATATTAAAGGTATTGTTTAAATGAATATAACATAAATCCCCATGTTAATAAATGGAAGCTAATCAATAATAATCTGATATTTCATTAATATGACCTTCATTTGTAGTCAAGAAAGCAAAGAATCTGAAATGAAGAAAGGTTTTTATTTCAAATTCTTCACTTGCTTCCCTATTGATTTTTGATTTAATTTCTTCAAAGATATTATTACTTTAAATACAATCCTCATCACCATAATGAATTGGCGTTTTCACTATTTTCTTCGCCGGTGATGTCAGCACAAAAATAACTATGCGTATCCCACGTTATTTTATCTAAGATATAAATAGGCTTGTTGTATGTAAATTATAAGTTAATTTTAAATATATACTATAACTCTATTTACACAGATTTTCAATATTGATGGTTATGTTTTATAGAACAGCAGTACATCGTATTATCGAACGTGTACAGGGCTGCTCTACACCCTTTTTTTCTAAATTTGCAATGCCATCGAGTCTTCACTACTCCGTTCTTCATCGTCCTTTTCGAGTGAACAGTATATGTATTATTATCATACTTGAAATATATCGTACCTCGATCTCCTGTATAGAATAGACCCGCATCTAGATTGAATGTTAAAATATGTTAATAGTATTCATAAGATCTTTATAATATAAAAAATCTACAACCTAATAAAATACTGTTTCGAAAACTGTATGTGAACTCGCGCCCCTCAGAATCCTAGCGCTCTGACTGCTAAGCCATACATTCTCATCAAGGTACCACCCAGACATTATTGCTACAAATAATCATTTGGCATGAATTGATAATTTTTATTACTTTTTAAAGTGTTATTTCTCTGCTAACAACATAAATAAAGTTAACAATTTCGACGCAGCTGAGAGCGTATGGCTTAGTGGTCATAGCGCTTGGGCGGTTTCCAGGAGGCTAAGTGTTTACATAATCATGCCAGTACTTAGATTATAACCCGACGGTTTTTTGGTTTTTATAATAATAATTTTCTTTCAAACTTTTTAGTTTCGTTATTGAAATAGAATATTTTGACTTTAATTAAAAATTTATATCACTATATATATATATATATATATATATATATATATATATATATATATATTATATATATATATATATATATATATATATATATATATATATATATATATATATATATATATATATATATATATATATATATATATATATATATATATATATATATATATAAAAGGATGCTTTACAATTACTAGACAAATAACTATAAAATTATACATTTATATACATTTAATACCACAAAGAGATTCTGGTTTCTGTAACTTACTGCTACTACTAAAATTAAATAAATTAAATTAAATTTGCTTCACGCTGTATCCCGCACATGGCAGAGGAAACCGTAGGAAATTAATGTTAAGACACTCCGTTCCACGCTTTCCGCCTTTCGAGGCATTGCGTGTTGAGTGGGGAACTCAACGCCGCACTTTGCCTTGTTACCAGAGCGAAGAAAATGAAAATAATTCATTCTCCCTGAGTGGGAATCGAACCCACAAACCGTCGCGCTTATAGGCAGAGGCTATGCCACTACTACTACTACTATCACATATTTAAATTTTGGCTTGATATTGTCTTACAACTCTTAGTACATATTTAATTAATTTCTTGGTTTATTTTTTAAAATAAACATCACTTAGATATTAAAGTTCAGTCACGGAAAAAATGTCTCAATCTCAAAATGACAAAAACATTCATATATCGATTATCTTTAATTGTCTCCCAAACCTGAGTTTTAAACTTTAAGAAATTCACCAAAATTTGATTACATGATTACACAAATTACCAAAACATTGCTGAATTTATTCTATACCTTATGCAAGGAATCCCGCAAATTTATTCTGATTCGAAGTTTATTCACATTTTTGCCTGGAGTAGTCAATTATTACTGCTCGACTTGTCATAATAATTTATTATTATCGGTATTTAGAAAAACCAGTTAACTTTGTTGCAATCGTACCGTATACAGTATATAGTAGTTTATTTTTTATTATCTGTATTTTTACTTTTTTATCTGTACTACAATCTTCTCATGTGCCAAAGTCAATGATTATGTTCGTCATTGCAATGGTATATGACATCATTTATGGAATAAGCTACAGCTTTGCATCCTCTTGTCCTTCCACGACAATACCAGCGTGTTTTAATATTATTATTACCTATATCTTTTGTAACCTGTACTCTATACGTATGCCGGTTAAACACCATGTATCTGTTACCTCGGGGTCCATAGTAAAATTGTGTTTCATAATATGTACCTAGAAAGAGAAAGTAATAAGGTATTCAGTAAATAGATATTTTGGCATAAAACGAAACCTAAATGCTATGTTTGATGGCTGTTCGAACTTTGTAAATGATAAACAATCGATCAACACAAGTGTAGATATAACGTTATAAATACAAATATTTCCAAAAAGCCGTCTAACATTTCAAACGGAAAGTATTCAGAGATATTTCTTTAGCAAAGAACAGGGAGACCAGTGTCATCTGCTACGTTCTCTACATACGTTTTTCAGTACTGTCAAATTCTTTATATATGTCCTGCGGGGGTACTTGACCACAGGCTTTTTACGTGGTCTTCCTTCAACATTATTCATACTGTATTTTGAACGTCAGCTTTCATTTTTATATCATTCATTCTATAGATGTACCCAAACATTTTGAGTTAGCACGCGTTTCCATGCTTACTATTCGCTTAGCTAACAGGGCATATTTTTTCCAAGAAACAAGTGAAAATATCTTGATCTTTCTAAGCATATATTCAAGAAGACCATTTTTATAAACCTTATGTGTTCTCTACATTTCTGAAAATATTTTCGGTGTAAAATAGTTCCCCAGGTGAACTAACAAGAAAAAATTACGACGTACAGTGAAAAACTTTGTATCTACTTTTACACTTCATCCCTTATATTATCATTTTAATAAAATCTTTTAAAAAAATATTATTTTTAACTTCACACTTTCAGAACGTACCCTGGATACTTCAGTGCACGTGTTTGATCACACAAATAGCTTTA
Organism: Dione juno; assembly: GCA_037127375.1. Taxonomy (NCBI): domain Eukaryota; kingdom Metazoa; phylum Arthropoda; class Insecta; order Lepidoptera; family Nymphalidae; genus Dione; species Dione juno. The sequence continues at coordinate 1,406,879 of JAXRJS010000021.1, read as the reverse complement.
ATAGAAGCGTATTTAAAGCTTTACCAGGCAGGTTTTATCAGTTCACGCTTATCATAAACATGCATTGTCAACCGAACTAAAACAACTTGTAAAATGTGTAAATTTGGTATGTGGCCTAATTTATTATGAAAAATTTGCCGCAAATATACAAATACATATATATAAACATTGGAATTGTTATAAAATTTACTTTAATAAATATTAATGATTATGTAATTTACCATAGTCAATAACTACATCATCTACGGTATACGCTATTGCTCTACATTTCTTTTTGTGATGGTCACATCGCCATCTAATTTTTATACTCTGTTGCCCTACTTGCTGTTTCCGGTGAGAATGGTATGTATAGGTTCCCAATTTTAATTTCCGCGTGCCAATCTTCGTTAGGATATAGGCAACTTCTTGTGAAAAATCTGTGAAGATATAATTATTTATTATACAACATAAAAAGGTCGCCTATAAATATAAAACAAATTTAAACATACGATCTAAGTTAGTCAATCATTGGGTGTTTTCTCAAGAAGCTTAGGAGAAGTAACTATGTGATATATATATATATAATATATATATATATATAATATATATATATATATATATAATATATATATATATATATATATATATATATATATATATATATATATAATATATATATATATATATATATATATATATATAATTAATTTTCAAAATGAGTCCATTAATAAAAGAAGATATTTTCAGAAAAATTTATTACGGTTTTTTTAATAAGCTATAACTGATAATTACTATATAGCTATAGCTATAATTATAAATAATGACTTTATCGTACATAAAATTAAAGTACGCGTGCCACTGACAAATAGTTGCAGGTTCATATTCCGTTTCATAAGCTAAGAGAGATATTGAGATGGTTTTTTTTAAATATTTTTTCTTAGAATTACGTTGTCAATAATCATACATATCATGCTTCATCATCATTTCTTCTACGTGTAACAGTCTTTTAAGAACAATATAATTTTGTTATATACACAAATATGTTATGTTTATGCATAACAAGTTAGTCACACTTCTTGTAATACAAATTAAACGGTCTAGTTATCTAGTTATGGTTATGATTTAATTTCGATGATATGATAGTGCCATCATGTGTGTATAAATTGGCTTTACAGTTTAATGTGTTGTGGTACGAGCAACGCCATCTAGTTTTCATTGAGTCCCCGAGCGGACGCGAGAAATGCTGTTGAAAAGAAAATTTTCCCATCCGTATTAAATATGTGCCTTTTCTACTGGGAATGTATTCACAATCTGAAAAAAATATATATAATTTGTAATATTAATTTTGAATAAGAGCAGGCAGTCGATTGCGTTTTGATAAATTGTATGATCAATTACATATGATGGTGGATGTGCGGCGTGAGGGTCCGCCATCTTGTAATATGTTAGACTAGAGTGTAGAGAGTGTAGAGAGTGTAGAGAATAGAGTAGTTAGACACTATTAACTAATAATGTATGTAGTTCTTCTAAAGTTATTAAAATTAACGTCCAAAATTTCGGAAAAAAAATGTCTAAATTTATTTCAATAATAAAACACACAGAAAGGAAATTTAATAGTACGCAAAAGGAAAAAAAAAGCATATTAATAGAATGTGAAAATAAATACAAAAAGGAAACTGACACGTAAATGCAAGAACTTAAAGTTCAAAATCGTGAATAGGCTAGAGAGCAATGCACTAACAAGTGTACGTCGTAAGCGTTTATAACTGACTCCTTGAATTGCATTTAAAGCAAATAAAAAACTCCCGTAACACGTTAACGTGGCGAGTTACACTGTTAATGCAGATGCTTAACAATTAAATGATTGTTGCATTTTCTTTAATTATTTTTTTTGTTTTATATAAATTTATTTAATTTGTAAATATTTTTAATTTTATCGTAAGTTAATTATAAATATTTATTATGTATGCGTGTATGTATGTATGTTTGGATATATGGCGAAATTAAATGTATGCTACAGATTTCTTCTGCCTATCTTGATATATGTGAATGAAGATTGTAGGTCAAGATTTCTTGCATCTCTTTCAGCATAAACAATCAATCTAAAATAATTTCATACAAAAATGTTTTTATTTTGAAAATCCATTAAATTTATTTAATATTTATTATGAATTAGTTCAATCACGTACACATATTTTCTCATATTTTTTTGGTTAAAATGTTATAATACCTTGTTATCTAACCCAGTATTTAACCCAGTACCTATAAAAAAGGTCACTAGTTCAACGGCCGGGAACACGAACATTATTTTCAATGTATACGTAAATACACAAATAAAAGAACTGTGTCGGAAATTGCTATTTAACACGCATCATACACATATAATAAATAAAAAACAAGTAGGAAATTTTCTATTATTTTACTTTATCAACTTTTGATAGGTAGAAGAACCGATGGCAGTTGAGGTGGAAAGGTTTTTGAAACAAATTGGACGACGCTCTGTATACGAATGTATGATGAAGATACCTATGCTGGTTGGCTGCAAAGTGAACTGCACTTGTAAACTTAATTTTTTTTATTTCAGTATTTTAATACTTAAAATATAACAAATAATTATGTGGTCTGTTCTGTGAGAAACGATAATAAACAAAACTTAAAATAGTATTAACATGCCTTCTACGTGGTCTAGTAATTAAAAAAAAACACCTTAGTCAAATCCAATTACATAACTAGTCAATACAAATACTATACCATCGGTAAGTATACCACAAGGTGACAGTTCCCTCTATACAATTTAGTAACAACATAATAAACGTGACTAAGTATTGCTCTTGGATTTCTAGGCGAAACTTGTAACGTTACTTAGATTGACTAATACAGAAATTTTATGTGATATCTATGTATTACCAAGGTAAAAAATACAACTTTTTAGATTTTGTCTTTTTATTATTTACTTAATTTTTGAGTTTCTACATAATATATATATATATATATATATATATATATATATATATATATATATATATATATATATATATATATATATATATATATATATATAATATATATATATATATATATATATAAATAGGAAAAAATTGGCCGAACTCAACATTTCTTTAAATACAGATTTTATTAATAATTGTTCCTCTAAATTAAAGTTCGTGATCTGTGGTAATTTTATATAAATTTGTGAGTGAGATCACCTATTTTGCGACAGAAATACTTATAATAAAATAATTTAATTTTCTTAAGACAGTTACTAGTACTAGCTCTACTAGCTCTATGAGAGCTAATATTCGTAAAGTAAAAAACACGCCTATTATCAATGATTATGATGTAGGTTCGTTTTAAATACCACATTATCAATAGTATGAATGGAAGCTCTACAATATTTGTATCTAGAGCATCGCCACCTTGTTTTTACACAGTTGGCCACTTTCTTTTCAATATGTATACAAAATACAAAGCCACCGCATAATATACGCGGATTTCTTCCATCCTGTGTAAAAATTATATCTGAAACAAAAAAGTTATATTATTGAATTAATTACTTAGTTCAAACGCAATGCCTCGAAAGTTCCTTTAGAAAGTTCCTACGAGATACAGCGTGAACCTATAATTACTTATTACTTACATACAGCTATAGCGTAACAATTTTCATGTTTTTAAAATTTTCAACGCTTAATATTTCTGGAAACAGTATAGCATTAAAGCCAAATATAATTTTTCTCATATAATTTATATATATATATATATATATATATATATATATATATATATATATATATATATATATATATATATGTATATATATATATATATATATATATATATATATATATATATATATATATATATATATATATATATATATATATATATCATATTAGATACAAAATGAAAATGGTCTGGCAAAGACTATAAAGTGGACTTTAGTGGACCAACATTTCTTATTTAGAAATAGAAACAAAATTTTGACTTGTTATTACTTACTATAAAAATATAGTAAGCTTTGTAGCTTTCTTTGCGAAATTAAATAAAAACCCAATTTTTTTTAAATTTTTATATTTATTCAAGCAACTACAATACATGTATAGATAAGTATTTTTTTTAAGAACACTGACACATTGTAATACAATTAGAATTGATTATAATTATACAATTGTACATTTCGTACTTTAAATAATTATCAATAAAAATTAACTTTAAAAGAAAATCCTTTTTTATTACCTTATAAAAATTATAACAGAAAAAGAACCAAAATGTGTAATATTTTGAATTAAATTATAATATAATTTAACTTAGTATTTTTTTAATATGAATTATAATGATTATTTGAAACATTTTGAAATCACTTAAGTAAAAAAAAAATAAAAAGACTTAAGTGCTACTTAAATCTACTTGAAATACAGATAAATTTATTTCGCATATAACCTAATACATCAACTAGCATTTAAATCACTTAAAGCGCCACAAATACGATGCACCGATTTAATATCAATTATATACTAATTGATGTCTTTGCGTGCGACTAGTGTTACATTCCAATAAATGATAATATTATTATTTTAATAATACGCATACAATTATTATTAATAATATGATTTCTGAATAATATTGGTGACTGTTAACTGCCTAACCAGAGTTCCTAAGAGTTACTAACTCTTTCTTTTATTAAGTCACACAAATAAGTGCTATAAAATAATAATTTTTATCCTATATAATTATTATTATGGTTATATTTAAGCATACACACATTTAAAATAAAATAACTAAACTAGCCTAAGCTATAGTTTTCAATCAGTTTATTAAGCATTTTTGGTAGTTCATATAGGAACATTTTTTTATATATTTTAGAATGTACTAAATTTGGTTTGAATATTCAGTCATATTTGTTATGTTGCAGAAAAACAAATATTATGAATAAGGAGTCTTAAGTTAATAACTAATTATATAAGTACTTCTACGTTTATTATTATTTTATACTAAGATTATTAAAAGTTATTAAGAGATACATACAATAATGCCTTTTTGAGTTAATACATTGCTCAAAATGAAAGACATCAGAGTCATAAGTTGTAGCATGACATAGCAGCTTCACTAGGTCTATCCTGCACATAGCAGGTAGGCAGAGGGAACCAAGTCTTACGACACGGCTAACAATGCTTTTTTGGAGTAGCGGACAGTCATGTTACAAGAGCGTGGAAATGTAAGTGATTAATTCCCCCGAGTAAGAATCGAACCCTCGACCGTCGCGTTTACAGTCAGACGCTATGCCGCTTATGTGTCACGACAGTCTCGGTCTAAGTTATAGCGTGTTTCAGTATATTGAAAGGGGAAGGAAGTATTTTTAATACATTTAATACTCTCAATATCAATAGTATTTGCATTAAGAAATATATGTACCACACAAAATTTAAGACATAAACTTAATAAGTAACATAATCGAAAAAAGAAATAATCATCATAAGAATTAAGTACGAGTTATAAGTAGGTATGAAAAAATTTAAGTCTTTTCAATTTTAATGTAAACATAATCAATAGGTATGGCAGGTTTGGGCAAAATTTCTTCTGGTGCTGGTATGGAAACAACTGAAGCGTGATTGTGACTGCCTTTCACAGAAATAATAGTATTTCCAAGAGTGACAAGACCAGCGTGACAACCACGGTTTGTGTGGGTGGAACACCTCCATAGCTTCTTAGCTTGAATTTTGGACTTGTTGATTTTCTGCGAGAATGTATATCCTTCAAAAAGTAATAATGGATTTCCTCTTTTAGATTTGATATATGTAAACGGTTTGTTCGTAGCACCTTCTGTAAGAAAAACTTTGACTATAATAAACGATTATACTTGATGAAAAAATTGTCGTCTCCTTACAGTCTAAAACGTTAAAGGCTATTAAGATTATAATTAGGCATATATATATATATATATATATATATATATATATATATATATATATATATATATATATATATATATATATATATAGAGACTATATATATATATATATAATATATAGAGATACTCTATATATATATATATATATATATATATATATATATATATATATATATATATATATATATATATATATATATACAGTAAATGAAAGACAGTAATTTTGAAATCATTTAATAAAATATTTTAGTATGTAATAAAAAATATTCTTAATTTTTTTTGTCATTTATTGGTAAGGTTAGATTGGGAATTTTAAATAAAACACTACCTTTTCGAAAGTTTAATAGCATTATCATAAAAATTGAATAAAGGGTTTTAATCATAGTTTACAAATAAATAAAAGCCCACACAATACATATTTCTTTAATATAATTTAACAAGAAATAACTACGTTAATTATTTTTTGTTTGATTTATTAATTATTATAGAGATTGGGGATTTCTTAATAAAATGCACCAAAATTCAAAAGTTTTACTACACGTTTTTTATACATATTTAAATTACGTTAATAAAGGGTACTTATAAATATGTAATTAAGATGAATAAAAAACTTCCGTTGTTGTTTTTTTTATTCTAACCTAACCTACATTTGAAGCTTAATATTTTTTTTGTTTATTAATTTTTATCTTATTCTATATATTACTTATCACATACCATTACTTTATAGAAACTTATTCCACACCTTATTTTACCATTATTTGATTTTTTACCTTTTTCCCTTAATCTTACTTAAGCATATTTACTTAAAAGCGGTAATCTCAGTATATTATCTAAATTGGCATGTCTTAATAATAAGTACTTAACGCTAGTCTCAGTATAATAATAAAAGTGGCATGTTATTATAATAAAATCTTAATTCTAATCTCAGTATATATAAATAACAAGTTCGCAAGTTATATAATAAGCACTAATTAACATTATAAATATGCACATCATATTAAAAATTTAGCATACAAATTTCTAATCATTTACCCAACGCTGACATAGACATAGTCTGCCGCGTTGCCAACTTCAGATGGCGTTTCCTCCTGAGTTGAAGCAGCAGTAGGAGATGTAAATACAGGAGAATGGTTATGAGCATTTTTCACATAAATGATCATATTCTCAAGAGTTACAAGTCCAGCGTTACAACCACGGTTAGTGTGCGTAGAGCATCTCCAAAGCTTCTTGCACTGATTCTTCGATCTGTTAATTTTTTGCGAGAATGTGTACCCCTCATAAAGCAACAAAGTGTTGCCGCGCTTCGATTTGATGTAGGTAAAAGGTCGCGACGGATCGCCACCTGAAACGATAAAAATATAATGTAATATATAAAATAAATGAAAAAAGTTACTTAATTTGAAATCTAATTTGAATTTTGTATTATACGTTGAAATAAAAAAAAAACTTTGTGACAATAATTTTTTATTTGCTAAATTTTATAGTGTAAATAATGAAAATACGATAATAGACACGCACTACATTTATTCATAATACTACAATAAACTTGAGATTATAATTAAAACAATATTATTATAATGCTAAATTGCTACAAAAACCTTACAAATAAGTAATTTAAAAGGAACACAAAATAAATAAAGAAAAACACATTTTTTTTATAAATTAAATTACATCCAGTGTAAATAAAATGACGTAAAAATATATATTTTTATTACACAATCATATTACTAAAATTAATCACTCATATCACGTTTTACCATGTATATCACTCAGTGTCAGTCAAATTATAATAATGTCTAGAATTTCTTAAATGTGTCGAGCATTTTTTATCAGGGCTTTTAAAGATTTGTTGACATTAAACGAAAATCATACGATTACATAAAAAAAATAATATAGAAAATCTTAATATTATTACACCGATATTTAATTTATTATAATAAAGTATGTAGCTACAGTTTTCTAGATATACACATGAAAAAACCTACAAACCGCTAAAGTATAGCTCTACAATTATTATTTTATTAGATAAATAACTTTTACATTCGTTATTATAGTAATCAATTTTTACTTACTGTTAATAAAAATAAAAATAATAAAGTTCGTTAAGTGTTTTCAGAAGCAAGATTGAGTTTTTCATTTGAAGATAAATAAAACATATATGAAGAAGTTTAATATCTTATCTAAAGTTTAATATCTTAATTTAATTCTACCGCTACTACTTTAATACTATAAAGACAACTGGGCATAGTATAATAAAAACAACCAGTTGCAATATGAACTAAATTCAATTCTGTTATTATAAATTTAACTTAAATCTATTAAAAGCTTCTATAAAATAAAAATTATGACAATCTTGTACTAAAGAAAAACAATTAAATTTTAAAAAATATTACTTAAAATGTGTTGTTTGAGCTATGTCCTTTTTATTAAACGATGTCCAATTTGTTTCTACTTTTCTACTAGCAATAATATTAATTTTTTTTTTCGTATCCTAACACCAATACTTATTTAGAGTTAAATTATTAAACGCTGTTTTAAATTGTCAATTTAAAAAAAACCTCTATAATGAAGTCAATTTTATTCAATCACCATAGTTTGTACTCCTTTGATGTTGAAAAACAAAGACTGACGGCATAATTAAAAAAAAAGAATGAGTAAGCGAAAAGAAAATCGAGTAATCATTTTTAAACTGGAGGACGCTTACAACTTTTAGAAGCAACAACTGTTATTGGCAATACTTCTCCAACAGACGGTGTAAATACGGGGGCGTGATTATGAGCACTTTTGACTGATATAATAGCATCTTCTAATGTCATGATACCAGCGGAACAGCCACGGTTAGTGTGGGTAGAGCATCTCCATAGCTTTTTAGTCGTGATTTTTGATCGAGTATTTATCAGCGAGAATGTGTACCCTTCAAATAATATCAATGGATTGCCACGTTTTGACTTGATGTATGTAAAACGTCTTATAGGCATTAAATCTGAAACAAATATTCAAGTTGTAATACATGAGCTTTTATAATAAGAAAGTTAGTAATATTATTTTAACTTAAATAAGTTTAATAAAAGGGATAGTGGTATAAATAAATCAATAGTCAAATTCATTTTATTAAGCAAATTAGGTTTGCTCCATGACAATGGATACTTTTACTAGAATATATTAAAATATTTATGATAAGATAAAACATCTCTATTCTTTTCACCATATTTTCACCATCCGCCTGAAAGTAGTATTTAATCTGTTTGTCATTTTATATGTAAATTACGACAAAAACAATTAAAATTTAATAAAGGTTTTACAAATAGAAACGATGAGTATAATATTATTTATTTACTTTTAGTAGGTTATAGTTTCATTACTACGGGTGCTTGGTTAAGGGGTTTTGGGAGGCCTGACGTTCAGATTATTGATTTTGCGGCAGATTACACGTAGGAAGATGTCACCGGTGTGCCACGAGTGTGCCATCTACGCCACCCCTTCATGTCTTTAGTGAGTAGTCCAGCTTGGTGAGGGCCATGATGAGCAGTGAGAGGTTCTGCTCTGGTTTGTAATTTTCTTCTTCAATAAATCTGTCTTCTCACTGAAGGAGATCGCGAAGCTGGTGCGCAAGTCCAGGGTAATAAACACTCCCTCGGCCGCCGTAGGTCAGAGAGCATTAAAACTCCGCGGAACGAACTAACTAAGGATTATGTTAATCCTCCTGCAAGTCATCTAAGCTACTAGGAGAAACGTCAAGGCAGAAGTGATCCTATGGGGTCTTATGTAAATGGAGAGGGTTTCCGCTGAATTTGGGTGGGCAAGATCGGATTTACTAGGGAGTAGACCGCAGTACCGTTTGTAAAAGGCATTTTTTTGCCATTTAAATTTAACATTTGTATTTTAGTAGGGATGATGAATAATAAAAAAAAATGAATTGAAGTTTCAATTAGTTACTCAATAAATATATAACGTATGAATCAAATAATACAGCGATTCCTTAGCTTAAATTTTATTACTAGATTATTTTCTAAACTTATTAATTAATCTTACTTACTAGCTTAACTTAATTAAACATAATTTTTTTGTATTTTTTAATTTTTTTTTAATTAATAGTTTTATTCTAAAGCTTAATATAATTTTTTTTTGATTTTTTTATTTTATTTCTTAACTCTACCTTAAGCATACTTAATTAAAACGATAAACAGTAATCTCAGTATTAAATCTAAAAGGGCATGTTATAATAATAAGTACTTAAAACTAACAGTTCTCAGTATAATATTTAAATTGGCATGTTATGTTAATCTATTCTTTTACTCCATGCTTAGACACAAGAAGTCTGCTGGGTTACCAGATGCAGGTTCTTCTTCACGTGGTGGAGTAAATACGGGTGCATGGTTATGTGTACCTTTTACAGATATTATCATATTCTCAAGAGTTACCAGTCCAGCGTTGCAGCCACGGTTGGTGTGTGTAGAGCATCTCCAAAGTTTCTTACATTGAATTTTCGATTTGTTGGTTTTTTGCGAGAATGTGTACCCTTCATATAGCAGCAAGGAGTTGCCACGCTTCGACTTGATATACGTAAAAGGTTTTGAATCGTCACCTGTAACAAAAAAGATTAATTAGTATTTTTTTTGAATTTTATAATGATATGAAACCTTAAAATGGTATCTTAGCTAAATTATGTTTACCCAAAGAAAAAAAAATAAACCAAAAATTAAAAAAGACGTAAAATATATCTTAATTTATTTATTTTATTTTATAAATTTTATTGTAGTCCAAAAATAACATAACAATTCTTTTTATAATAGAACTTTATTGAGCAGAACATAATATGTTAATATACTATGTATATACATACATATGTAATGGAAGTTTAAGATCGCTTACGTTTTAAAAACTTACTAACAACCGATAAATACAAAGCATACAAAAGTTTACACTTATAAAGATAATATGGTACAACTATAAATATAGGGGCAAATATAAACATGGCTTTATAATAAAATATATTTAATTAATATATATATATATATATATATATATATATATATATATATATATATATATATATATATATATATATATATATATATATATATATATATATATATATATATATATATATATATATAGTAAAATTAAACTATACAAAAAAAACAAGAGGAGTGTTTCGCAGTCTCATACTAAATTCGTTCGAAATTACATAGAAACCTATATTATGATATGTACACTTCACAATTGTTGCCTAGCGAAACTTTAAAGGATTACTGCAATTTTGTAAACATAATTAAAAGTTTTAATTTTATTAAAAATAATCGTAGTATAAAAATAAATAACAAAACCTATAAATTTTGTAAGTATTTAAATTATTTCTAATTATTTTATAAAGAGCTTTCCTCGACTAATGGAATAGACTAATATAATAAATTATATGAATAAAAGCGTCAAATTGAGATCACAGTCCTCCATTTAAAAAAGAAGACTACACCTACTCCCCAAAACTTTATTTTTCAAGCTATCAAAGTCCACAGTTGAAAGTATTCTATATAGCCTATATTCTATATAATCATAGAGCACCAACAAAAAAGAATATAGATAAGAATACACACAAATACACACAAAACTACTTAGTAATAATTAAAATGTTCTCCCTGTCCCTTTACCAAGGGCTCATCTAATATCCTCTTTATTTGCGGTTCGTGATTATGACAGGTATTTAATGATACGATAACATCATTGAGTGTATGAACACACGCTTTGCAACCCCTAGCGCTGTTTGTGGAACATTGCCACCTTATTTTTGCTACGTCAGCGATAAATGTCTTCTTTTTCATATAATATTTGTATCCCTCGAGTAAAATTAGCCTTTTACCTTTACTAGATCTTATGAAAATTGGCGTTGAATCTGGAAAAAGAAAATTAAGTGACAAATGTAAAAAACATACAACTTGATAATTGTCATAGTTTATTTCAACTTTATAGAATCTTGTAGTATCTACTAGTGCATCTTGTAGTCTTTGCTTGATTCACATAATGACAGATTAATAATCCTACTCAAATGCTAGAGTGGGTCAAACGTTATTGAACTTTTCTGTAAAATTAAAGTTATTAATTGGTTTTCGTTTACGTTTCGTAGAAGTTAGAAATTTTGGTATCGTTTCGATAATCTTGAAAACAGATTAATGTAAAATATATTTTTTATATAAAATCACATACGTAGTACTTAACAAGCAATAATTCAAGTAATTCAAATAAAAACAGAAATATTTGGTATGTTTCTTATAAAATTAAGAACGTATTATAAAATTATAAAAGATATAATCAGAAGAGGTTTATAAAGGTTTTATAATATAAATTAAATAATGCTGTTTTAGATTGAAACGAAATTATCTCAAAAAGTGTAAATATTTTTCATACAACAGATCATATAAAGAGACACAAGTGAAAAACCGATTAATTCATCATCTATGATTTAATTTAATTATACCTCAAAAATAAATTACTTAGATAATTCGAACTACATCTATTTACTTTGCCACCAGATTTCTTGACATATCAATAAATAAACTATTTTTTTGTCAGTATTTCCTTAAAATAATGACCGAATGTCCAGAACAATTATTCTTAAGAGACTGGTTCGTGATTGTGGATGTTCCTTAGTACGACCACTACGTTGTCCAATGTAGTGACTGTAGCGCGACACCCACGATTCGTGTGAGTGGAACACTGCCATCTTTTTTGTATGGACTCGCCTCCAATTCTTTTGCATATTTTCATTGAATATCTGTATCCAGATAATAGAATCAATGGATTCCCTTTTTGTGACAGTATAAATATTGGCCTATCTGTGAAACAGAAAATTCCTGTAACACAATATTATATAAGAATTTATAATCACCAATAAGTTAAAATAAAAAAAAAAAAAGAAACTTGCAGAAAGACAATGAGTTTTATTATTAGCTTGAATTAAACCGAAAACTAACGATTAGAGATCATAAAGAAATGTATTTTCCATAATACTTATGAATGCATTCATTAAATAAACATAAATACTTGAATTATAAACAAATATAAACTCAAATCGACTCGACTCTACTATAAATAAAATCTACTAAAATATATAACCGTAAGAATACCTTTGACATTTTTCCATCAAAATACCATAAGCTAAATTCGTTGTAAAATCGTGATTCATAGAAAAGTGAATAAGAATATAACATTCTATCTATTTTGTTGTACAACGCCGTGGTTATGATTGTTATTTAACATTACAATTTCATCATTGATTGTAACAAGCTTCGCTTTACAAGATCTAGCATTGTGGGTAGAACAGTGCCATCTCTTCTTCACCGATTTACCAATTGGAAGGACAGCTTTAACGGAATATCTAAAACCGCCTAGAAAAATTATTGGATTGCCTTGCCTTGATGTTAGGATTTGATAAGTATCTGAAAATGGATGATATGATATGATATGTAACTTTAAATTTGATTAAAAGTTTACATAAAAACATTATCGTCGTATAATTAATAAACTATAAACTATTTTGTACCAGTAGCAACTATTAATTATCAATCGATGTTATTGAGCATTTATATTATTATCATTTAGCAATACGAACTTTAGCTTACTCCAGTGTTTAGATTATATAACCTAGTTAAGTAAAAAACCATTTTATATATTATTTGTTTATTTATCATTTAAAATAACACCTTTTTCTTAGCAAAAATACACATATTAAAAATATAAATTTTCAATATATTTTCTACCTATATACGGGATCGTGATTGTGATTAGAGTTTATTTTGATTATTTCATTATTGATGGTAGTGATTAAGGCTCGACATCTTCTATCCTTATGGGTGGAGCAATGCCACCTCCTTTTCTCTAGAGTACCGACATTAGAAACAGCTTTAACACTGTACTTGTAACCGGATAGCTTTATTTGCGGATATCCTCGTTGTGATGTTGTAAATTCAATATCCAAATCTATAAAAATGATAATTCAATTCAGAGCAAATTATAATGTAAATCATCGACAATATTAGAACAAAAATTTGAGCTTCCAATGGTTAAGAGTATATATATTTTTTAACTTATTGAACACCATTTAAATGAAACGCCTCATAAATATATATTGTTTTTATATTACGCCGTTGTAGTGCCCATACTTCCATTGTTATTGCGATACACGCTGTGCCCACGAAGAAAAGGGTAGTTGTTACCTCCCTCCCTAATTATGCATTCTTACTATAGTGCACGGGTTCTCAAGCTTATTTTCACTGTGACGCCCTTGGGATATTTCGAAGCCCCTGAACAACGAAAAGGCCTCCTCCTCCCTTCGTGTTAAGGTAAAAATGATTCGAAAATTCCTGTAGTACGAGCGAGTAGCGTCCGAGTTTTTTTTAAATATTTTTAATAATCAATAAAAAATAAAACTCCGTGTACGCTGTTGCACACCAAATTGTGTGCCAGTTTGAGTTACCCTGTGATAGTGGACATATACATATACATATGTGGTAGACGACTTTTGTAATTAATAAAAAAAACGCAAATTAAATTGTTCTGAAACATTATATTTGGATACAATGTGCCATAATACACAATGCCATAATACAATGCCACATTCATACCAACTTTTATCCTCTCCAAAAGTAATATAAAGAAAATAGATATATAATATATATATATATATATATATATATATATATATATATATATATATATATATATATATATATATATATATATATATATATATATATATATATATATATATATATATAATTCTTATATTTACATATTTACAAATGTATCGTCTTTTTAGGGTCCTGTGTTACTATGTTTATGGCTTTAAATCTATTATTAGCATAGTTGTATAATATATATATGAATTAACGACAAAAAAACATAAAGTAAATTGTGTTAAGCAGCTTTTAATGAATAACACAAATATCTTATAATGGTGCAATTTCAGTTTGTTTCAGACTTTACACTTGTTGCAAGTTGATAAACCTGACATACAGAGGTTATTTATTATTCTACATAATACAATTTAGGGACTTACCTTCCAGAAAAGTACCTGTGGAACAACAAAACCTATTAGAACTTTTCATACAAGCAATATAATTTACTTTAATATGTCATGGTGCCATTACCAGATATAATTGATAGACACAGTAGAGCTTTTTACATGGGAATGTAAAGAGCTATACTGTGTATATTACGGGATTAGAACATTAATAAAATAGATAAAAAAATGAAATTATTAAGTTGTAATTTGATTAAGAGTTTCACATGTTTAATTGAAAATATAGAGATCGTATATCTATTTTACAATATGGTCTAGAAATCAACATATATTACAACAATAACCATTTCAGTTTAAAAGGACATATATATTGCACTACAACAACAGAATTATTAATTCAATAATTTTATTTTAAATCGTTGGATAAACTTGTAGCTTCACCGAATTGGAAACCTGTTCTGCAGAGAAGAGAGCCAACAAGAATCTCAATTTTAGTATTGAATACAATGCAGACTAAATGATATTAATTCTGCAAATATTTTATCCTTTAAATATACCTGAACAGTGTTACAGGCTGTACCTATTCAGATTGAAAAGATCCGTGGTAACATATAACATTCATGTATACAAATATTATAATTTATTTCTATTGTTAGGTAAAATAAAATTTTGTTATCAATAAATGAATTAGAAGCTACATGGTACTGTACATGTAGCTTCCAATTCATTTATTGATAATTTAAAGGTACTCCCCATAATCTTGTATAGTTTAGATTAATTATTCCTTTATTACGTAATTCCCGCATTTAGAAGCATACACAGACAGATGCTGTCATAAAAATCAATAAATTATTTCACCCTTTACTTTTTATAAAAGATGCTATTAGTAGCGATTACTGCCCAGGCAAGTTCAAATAAGAAAATTATGTACCATTATGATTATGCTGATTATGTACATATACTACAACATTTTCAATAGTCAAGAGGTTCGCTTTACATCCTAAGCTATGATGAGTGGAGCATCTCCAGCGTATCCTTAAAGAATTACGGGCAGCATATCGTCGTGAAAAACGAAAGCCCTCCATTAATATTATGGGGTTCCCACGCCATGACCTCTTGATCGTGTATGATGGAATATCTGAAAGAGAATTTTGTATTTAATACTGTATACGATACTATTTATTATTATTAATGCTATTAAGGGTATATGAATTATAATAAAAGTGTGTTCATTTACATTCTTAGCAAGTATTTATTGTAAGATTATACGAAATTTTATTGCGTATGCATGTACTATGTTCACACCTTTTTATATATACCTTTTATAAGTTTCTAATAATTAATAAATATTAATAAAATATATTTATTTATTTACTTATTCTTTATTATACATTTACAAAATAATTATATGCACAACAGGCGGGCGCGAAGCTGAAGAGTATTTTCTCCCAGCCAACCCGGTTATGTGGGAAATGAATGTGTACGTGTACAAAAAACTAAACTAAAAAAAATGATAGGAGGATAACATTCGAGTAATGAAAAAAAAAATATAATAAATATACATACATATATATAATATGACTTATACAAACTATCAATATCCATATAAATATGTACATGTAATACCAAAGCATTTTTGCTTCATTTTATAAAGTCTATATTAAATTCACATATACAACTATAAAACACACAGACATTTGAACTGTTGTTTCTTAATAAAATGAGAGAAATAATTATAGTAATTAAAGCCTACATTTCTAGTAAAATAAAAAAGCCTTTTTCTTACTCGTTTTAATATTACTATATTTGTGACAACTCTAGGACTCACTCTATATACTCTATATACCTATATAAACTATTTTAAAATACAAACATAATAAAGCACACACACAAAAAAATCCATAGTTACAATTTTAAAAAGTTTAATATTACAAATTGTTCTTCTAACAATACCATGAAATGCCTATAAATTTACTTTTTCTTACGCTTATCGTGATTATGTTCAGCTTTTACTTTCACAATCTCATTATCTATGGTATGTAAAACTGCTCTACATCCATGTATATAGTGCGTTGAGCATATCCACCGTCCTTTGATAGATGTTTTATTGTAGTTTGTTACTCGGGAATAAGTATAGCCCATTAGGCTTATCATTGTATTGCCTCTTATAGATTTGACAAATTTGGCTGAAAATGATAAAATAAAATTAAAGATTATGTTATTAAATATTAATAAAAATTACTTTTTTTAATTCAGCGGTGAAAAATAGAACCGAAAGTAGATAATATATTGTCTTTACGTACAGATACGTTAAATAAAAAGAAAGGCAGCAAAGGACTGTAAATAAAACAAGGATTCAGAAAGAAACATTGATTTTATTATATTATTAAATAATGTTACATGATGTCGTAGTGCAAGTACGAGTACAGCTAGCCTGACTATATACTAGAAAACTTTTAATTAAGCTTACAAACATCTTAGCCCATCTAATAAAGAAAAATACATCGTTAAATTTTACCACCTAGCAAATCGCACACTTAAAATTATAATTACCTAAATCATAATTTCAATTACATCTAATTTTGCTAAAAATTTACCTTAAAAAGAACTTAATCTGAGATTCCACGATGACTTCCCAAAAACTGCAAGATTTCGGGTGAAATCACGTACATTCCCAGAGTGCAATGTATTTATTCATACAATTACTAATTTCTAATTCTCAATATTCATGAAAATCGCAAATACAATAGAAAGTGACAATACAAAAAAAAATTACCACACTAAAATATATGCATAATTACTGTGATTTTGAATAAGACATGAAATTAACAGAACTATTAGGGAAATGATTATGATTGTTATTAATCAACACCACTTTGTCATCTATTGTATACAGCTTCGCGGTACAGCGTGACAATCTTCTAGTAGAGCAGACCCACCTCGTCTTGACTTCGTACGGGCGTCTCTTGTCCCTCGTTTGCGTAAACCGGTAGCCGTCAACCATAGCCATCACATTCCCACGACCCGAAGTGAGAAAATAAACTGAAACAATACACTATGTTAGAAAATGATCTATATTTCAAAAATGGTTTCGACTTTCCTTATATTACTAACTATAACTAAATATATCTAATGTATACAAGTAATTACAATAAACACACACACACACACATATATATATATATATATATATATATATATATATATATATATATATATATATATATATATATATATATATATATATATATATATATATATATATATATATATATATATATATAAAATAAGAAAAGAACGCTAGAGGACAAGGAAGGCGACGGCGGTTAAAATGAAATAAAAGGTATAATAATGTTGAGATGTTTTATATAATAATAATTGATATATTATGTTTAAATAACAACAAAAATTATTTCCAAAATATTTATTTCCAAAACAAATATATAAAGAAATAAAACCACGAAATATTTATTAGGTACTTAATAAATTTAATTTCGATTTGTTTTTCTAAAAATTAACAAACTTTAGATGATTTGAACTAGGTTGATGATTATGTTCATTCTTGATGCTAATTATGGTATCTTCGACGGTATAAATTACCGCCTTACAGCCTCTGCAGAAGTGCGTAGAGCAAACCCATCTCTTCTTAATGTCAGGACCAGAGACCCTCTTTTTATTGTAAAAAGTGTACCCTTCTAAGCTAATAAGGGTCTTCCCCCGTTGTGAAACGACGAATGTCGCTGTAAAATGGCATGACATGTTAAAATTGTTCTACAATGTAATATATGCTTTATCACAAAGTTACATTTAGAAAAAATATAATTGAAAAAAGACTAGAATTCGATCATGTACCTCTAAACAGAGTTCTGAAGCATTGTTTTTATGACAGTCATGTTTATTTCATTCAAATATTTTATCATATTACATTTTATACGGCTAAAATGTTTTTTTTTAAAATGAAATTTTAGCTGTATAAACACCGACTGAAGATGATAAAACTTAAAATTACCGTCTAAGACATAGTTGAAAAACTTAAGTAAAAAGGTTTTATTTCTTTTCATGATTATGCTTATTATAAATGGCCACAATTTTGTTATCCACTATGTGTAGAAATGCCCTGCAATATTTGTTTTGGGTACAACACCACCTCTTCTTATTGGACTTGTAATTGCCTGGTTTCAGATAAAATGTATTTTCACCAACTTTAATGTTCATTTTGCCTTTTTTTGTCTTTACTAACATCACTGTAAGAGAAAATTACAAACGAATATATGAAAATTCAATAAAATATCCAAAATTGTAAATAATTTAAGAACATTACTTACCTACTTTACATAAAAAAATCAAGATATTATTCCTTTACTAGAATAACCAATAAAATATTTAAAAAAAAACACAATCACAAAATAAACTTATACCAAAAATCATTTAAAATATCATTTATTCAGGTACATTTAAGTTACAACATTTATTAACAACACATATGCATGCATGTGTGTACATATGATGAAAAAGTGCACCTCACGTAAAATTGTGTAAAGAACACATCGTCATAGTGTGTAAAGAACACAACGTCATATATATAAAAACATCTAAAATATTATTATATACAAACATTTTGGAATTTATAGGACATGTATATTTATTTTCAATTCAAAATATTTTTTATTCACAAGAATTTTACAAGTACTTTTAATTCGCCGAAAGAATGTAAACCTACCACTAGCTCGAAAGGCAGTTCTGCTGAGCAGAGTTAACATAAAGTGCAACGCCTTCAATTTCTTTAAATAATAATAAATTGGTAGCTTTCCTACATGAAACCCAAACGTTCTTTATTCCACATACTTTAGTTATTATTAACATTATCAAAATATTTTATACAATTTTAAAGGGAGAGAAGAAAATTTATTTATATATCACTATTTTAACATACCATTACTAATTAATGGTTACTAATCATTCCATTACATTCCATTACTAAGTAAAGGTAAAGATAATGCACATGTTTCAAATGGCAAGCAGATAATAAACATTTATATACACACAATATGCTTTAAATACGTTCGTAAAGAGATATTGGGTCCTCATTGGAACATCCGGAAATAACCAAAATTGACGGTGGGAATCGAACCGACTGCCGCTGGTTTTGCAGTCATATTCATCATCCATTAAATCAATAGGTCAGTCTAGATAATAAATGGCAATAGCTAAGAGTCGGAGGTAAGAAAACACATGGCTTCCTAGTCAAAAAGAATTACCAAAGACAAAAATATTCAATCAATTTGACCCAGTAACTCCTGAAATTAGCTTGGTATCGAAGTGTAAATACAACTTTTAGTACAGCACTCACTATTATATAATTTAATACTTATACCCACTTAGTAAGATATTATTTGTAGGAATAATTTACATAAATTTGACACAACATTTAATAACACATCAAGACAGCATTTATCTTTATAAGTTTATCTATCTTTATATTCTTCTATCACACTAACATCGATAAGTTGACTATTACATTTGTACTGTAGTATAATGTCAAATTATACCATAGTCAGAGTTCAGCTCGTAACGTTAAATTTACCTTTTTACTTGCAATTTGAATGTAATGAATCGAGATAAGAACCCTCTTCGAACTTGTATACACTGACTCTACATAGAATAACATCGAACAGCTAATGTTGACAACATTAGTGTTTTCACAAACGGTTCATTTATATTTGTATTGTATTTCACGTGTATATTTTACTTCTATAACAACAAATTTAATACTCTCTTATAATTATAAATTCAGACATATTTAACATAATTTTTCAAATAATAATTAGTCCATCTGTTTAATGATTATGCATATTTTTGACATTTACAATTTGATTTTCAATAGTGTAGATACTCGCGTTGCATCCTCTATAGACGTGAGTAGCGCAAACCCAACGCTGCGTGAACTTACTCATTGAAGTTCTACGGCTGAATAAATATCCTTCCACTTTAAGCATGGTCCGACCAGTCTTCTTGGATTTCACAAACTCGCATATACCTGAAAATATAGAAAAAATTATTAGTATTGTATTTAATTTGTGCGTTATTTAGTATAAATAACGTTTGAAATACAAAATTATTTTGATAAAAGAAAATGTTTTAATAATATTTTCTTTCTTAATCTATATATAAAAAATATACTCTTCCGTTATTTAGTGACAGACTGACAACAGACAACCTGAAACGCATACTTTAGGGCTGTAGAGGAACACTAGGGGAGCTTTTATCGAAACTCCAAAGGGAATGAGAAAAAATAATATACATACATTTAAACATACCATGTTTATATAGGTATAATATATGTAGATTAGTATATGTGCGTAATTTTGTTAGACAACACTAAATTCGAAATTTTCCGTTAACACAGATACCAACAAAATACAGATGCTAAAGAAATACTTTTGGTTTAATTCATGATTTTATTACAAAGTCAGTACAAAATATTTTATAATACAGCTGCTTATATATATATATATATATATATATATATATATATATATATATATATATATATATATATATATATATATATATATATATATATATATATATATATATATATATATATATATATATATAGAAATAAATGATATCAATACTGTCTATAACTAATATACGTAGTCTATAATCTCTTTCATTTATTTTATAGCCTACGGACATATCGTAGCCTTAGAATAAAGGTGACATAAGTCAAAATTACTGTCACTTCTGTATACTAAGACTATACAAAAATTTGTTATAAATTACAAATTTATGAGTTAGATCACTTTCACTCACTTAATTTACATATAACTGGTAGATAAAGCGTGTTTTATTCATATGATCAGCATCAGTTTTATTTTCGTTTGAACGTTTTTTTCTTTAAATAAGTGTTGTGAATAACTTATATTTTATTTTATAACTAATTTCTAACTATCATCATAGAGAACACAGAGTCGTAACTATAATAAACATAAGAAATAAATACTAAAAGCACATGAAATACATACTATTTTCAGGAGGTAGCATTTTTATTATAAGCGCAAATTTCAATTCTACGTACACATTCATAGATATGCAGAAATCTCTATACAATTCTAAAAATTGTCTAAAACTAAATAGTATAAAAATAACATAAGTAAAGCTAGAAGTATTCGTTTACAATTAAAATCAAATCATACTGTAAACTAATAACTGATTTTTCTTATATAAATGAAGCTTTCTCTGTAAAGTACAGCAAGAGGATATTTTAATTATGGCAATGGTTATTATTTAGTCTTAATATCTGGTTATCATATGTATGAACAACAGCTCGACACTGTTTGTGATTGTGAGTAGAGCAAACCCATCTTATCTTGCGACCGGTAACACTTTGCGCGCAAAATGTAAATCCGTTGATACTTAGTAGAGCTTTTCCGCGCCGTGATTTTACATATGTTACTGAAAAGAAAGAAAAATCTATATTTATTTAATATTATGATTCTTTATTACATAGGATAGGCTGACATTTGATTATACAAAGCGTTATATTATTAAGCGTTAACAAAGCTTACGAAGGCATAATTTTGCTCAGACGAGACATGTTGACTTCTCTGTTGGCATCACCTAGACCCGTAAGATGTTAGACCCGATTAGATTAAAACATTTGTCTCTAACGAGCCTGTAGATGTTGGAACTGCATACATAAACTTACCAAGGGACCAGGTTCTTTTAAAGTCGAGAAAGAATTAAAAATAAAGATGTTAATAATATTATTTATTTAAATTATAACTAGATAAGAAACATAACTTATATTTAACTTTGCTACAACAACAACTATACAATATCGTACCACAGTTTGTTAACTCAAATCCAATTCCGATGTATATTATATGTAACATTTTACTGACATAAAATGAAAAACAGAGGGATTTATCACTTCTCTCTACTTGTCATCTATATATAAAATGAGCATAAATAAAAAAATCAGAATAACAAGTGTCTAGCACCATGATTATGTTCATTTTGGACTTTAATCAAAGTATCTTCAACCATATGTATGACCGCGGTGCATCCCTTATTGTTGTGAGTGGAACAAACCCATCGAGTCCGGAGTCCAGTCTTTTTCTTAAAACAAAACGTATAATCGCCGTATTTGAGCAATTTATTTCCTCTTTGAGATAAAATAATATTGAAATCTGAAATAATTATACAAAATAATTAAAACATAATTTTAGTAAACATGCAGTGGATGCACATTTGGGATGTACGTAAGTACACGGGGTTAATCCCGTATATAGAAAGAGAGAGCCTAGTGTCAATCAAGATTCTCCGTTCTCCGCTTTCCGCCTGAATTCGAGATATTACATGTTGAATGGCAGCACTTAGCACCATGTTTCGTTTTATCAGAACAGAGAAATAAAAACAATTCATTCACAGCAAGCGTGTTTACACTCATACGTTGGCCCATTCCGTCACGGTGGCAATATCTTGGTTAAGATAAAAAAGACCCTATATGAAACTGGAACAATGATTTTAAATACAACTCTTTTATATGACAAATCGCGTAAAAGTTTCTTTAAAGAAATCGCTAAAATCAAAGATCTTTATAAAGACCAAAAGAGCTGGCTTAAGAGCTTAAAAGCTCAGACTTAGGTTTTTATGAGCCACTGCCAATAAATACACACATCACAATAATTAAATGAATAAAATCCAGATATTAATAAATAAAACATGTTAAATAATGCAAAAATATTTATCCAATAAACTTAATATCTTACCGATTAAAATTACTTAACTATTAAATTAAATAACAAGCATATACATACATTATACATATGTGTGTACAAAATACAAACATACGCTAATTTTATAACACTTATTATTAAATTCTTAAGTCTCCATTTAATTTTTCCTCATAAATGATAAGTAGTGAAAATGATCTCTAGATCGTATTAGATTCTTTTACATCCAGACCTATTTAGATATTGGTACGAGTAATTCAGCGAGCTAACCTATTAGCATATTTGAGAAGTTATTTTGAGAATATGCGTAGGTGTGTTGATTGACTATATATACAATTTCATCGTCAACTGTATGAACTAAGGCTTTACATCGGAACCTTTCATGGGACGCGCAACGCCATCTTATTTTACCCTCTCTGGTGCCATTCACGCGAAACTTGCATCCGTTTACGAATAAAACCCTCTTCCCTCGTACCGTTGTGAAGAATACTTCAGTGACGTCTGTAAAAAAGTTAAATTGATAAAATATATGATTTTTTTTGTATAAAATGACGTTATAGAATGTTACAGTTGAATCATATATGATACTAGGCTAGTATCATAAATTCAATGTGTATTCAAGATACGGTCTAGCCAAATTATATATAGTGTTAAGATCCTCTCCCTCTACTAAATATTTGTTTACATCTTCCCAAAATCATTTAAATTGAACCGTTAAATAATTGAAAAGTAAAAGTAAAATGAAGTGGCATTTTTAAGATAAACTAACATACTCGTAGATAGAGTTTTAGAGGTATACAAAAAATAAAAAAATATACTATACATATTCTATTTATTTATATTACATTTACTTACAAGTACACGACTTAGAGTTACGGTAAAGCTTAATTTCTGGGTAGTATCTTATAGGTACAACAATTCGTTCATAGATTACAAAAAATAAATAAAATAAACAAACATATTCCTTTTAACATATTTCAATAATTTTATACTCCATAGTTTATGACCATTTTACCAAACTCCATGTATTTATTAGTATCGTGATTATGGCGTTCTTGAGATCTCACTATAACTCCACCGACGGTGAAGTAGAATGCTCTACATCCTCTCTTGGTACACCTCCATCGAATTCTATCTTTTCCTTCCGGTTGCTGGTAATATTTCATATTCTTATACATCATTTGCATCCTCCCGTTCGATGATTGAAAGAACATTGCTGTAACATTTTTTTAATTTATAATAATAAATTACATATTGAACTACACGTTTTACACTAGACACATTTTGATAGAAGATATTGAAATAAAATAACAAATAACTTCCATTTTTATATATTAATATTAAATAAAATATTATTAATAATGTTTATTAGAATACTAATACATTAAAAACATTTATATATACCTATGTATCCTTAAATCTTTATATTTCCACGTTTAATTTATTCATTAAAACAAAAAAAATATATAAAATAATTAATAATTAAATACCGTAATGACCGTTTGTACTCAATTCACCTTGATCCTAAATAAAAGTAGGTACTATCGTCGTCTGTTTATTAAAAAACAATATTTCTTTCACAAAACAGTAACAACATATCTTCTAAAGAATAATATAACATTATACTAATATCGATCTTTGTTCTCTAACAACGACAAAGAGCCGCATTATTTTAAACATAAATTATTTCAAATATACTTAATAATATAATATAATATATGATTTAGTTAATTTATGTAAATTTATATGTATAATGATTATGAATATCCTTTATTCTAATAATTTCACCTTCTACTGTATAGCATATAGCTTTACATGCCCTTTTAGTGCAGCACCACCTTGTCTTCCCATTTATTTCCCCGCGTGGGTAGAACTTGTTGCCATTGAGTAACAGCTGTTTTTTGCCTTTACTGCCAGTTACGATAATACCTGATACAAAATTGTCATTCACTGTCATGAACTCGTATTATAAATCATCAAGAATTAAACAGTCAAAAGATTCTATAGCATAGCTAGAGTACAGCTTCATGAAAGTAATAATCAAGGTATAATTGACAAAAGTATTAGCATTTTTTTAAAATGCAAAATATCCACATTCAATACTATTGGAAATTATTGGAAATAACTAGTTATTCCTTTATATTAAATACATTAATAATATCTACAATAAATAACGTAGGATTATTAATTATACAATTTACTATTTAGATTTTGAAACTGGGCAAAAAAAAAACAAATACCTTACTGGACATATACTTATATTTATTTCCGATAAATATTATTAACAATAGACATATTAATTATGGTTATGGGTTGACATAAAAGCTAATACTTCCTTATTCAAAGATAATACAGAAGCTGGACACTTTTTACTCTTCTTCTTAGAGCAGTACCATCGACATTTTCTGTTGCTTTGCAACTGGTATCTGTCACACCAGAATGTGTGTCCGTCGTAGGAAAGCTTGAAGTTGCCTCTAGTGGTAGGTATGAAATGAACTGAAATCAATATAAATATAATTAATGTCGCTTTACTACAGTAACATATGTAAACCTAAAGAATAAATATGGCTAATATTTACATTAAACAATAACAATTCAAAAAATTAACGTTAAAAATATTACTGTGACAACTATATCGTGTCAGGGATAGTTTAACTTTAAAGTAATGGTAAAGTGCTAAAAAATTATATAGGTTACATACAATTTTAAACGTGAAGAGTAAAAGACAAAATTCATGTACAATTTTATATACAATAATAATATTTGGCAAATCGGAAATATGACAAACTTAATTGCTAGTATTCTAACATCATAATCATACATAACCTAAAATAATTAAAACTAATATTATTTAGAAAATGTATAGAATTTTAAGTGTACTGCCTAATCGAACAACGCCTCCATCTTGGACGTTTCCCAAGAGGCGCGCAAATTCAATCGGCTACGTCAACTGTTTAAATATTTTCTAAATATTTTCCTTTCCTTAATAACACTTTAAAAATGTTAATATAGACTAGTATAAGTTGGTAAATAATTCTGACACATAATTGAGATCTTGGCAACAAGTACCTAATACAGTATATCTGACAAAATAATGTTCTCTCTTTATAAGAATAACTTCAAATGTGGAAAATGCTAAATTTTCTCCACAGTCCTAGAAAATATCTCTATGAATCTAAATTTTAACACTACGAATCTCTGACCGAAATGAAATGGATAACATCGAAATGAATAAGGTGATATAGCCTATTATATAGCCTATCCAACACAAAAACAAATTTCATGTAAAATTAGTATTTTTTGAGACTAGCGCTTCTTACCAAAGAAACTTTTCAGCTTTACAATATTAAGTAAACATATATTTATATCTAGAATATTCTAAACATGGCTATGGTTATTTAGTACAGTCTCAATACGCCCGTTAAATGTTTTTATTCGTACCCCACAACCATACTTTTTACGTTTCGAGCAATACCAATGTCTTAAAGGCCTGTCGACTTCCGTTCCCTTGTACCAATTAGACCAATACGTATTGGTACCGTAGCGGAGAATATAATGACCTTTTTTAGTCATTTCGAACACAGCTTCTGGAAAATTATGATTTTATATATGTAAATATAAGTAAAATATACTTATTTTGAGTATAAATAAAGTACTGACCACAATAACTTATAAATTATCAATTTTTAAAATCATTTTATACCTAATATTGTAACTCAAAATCGATTCTTAGATCTATAACATAAACAAATGGTTATATACCTTTTTCACAGTCGAATATAATCAAAATATATACATATTTATAGGAAATTATAGGGCAAAATAAAAAAACCATCTTTTATAAATTAATTTTATAAAAAAAAAATGTACAAAAAATCAAAAAAATTAAAATAAATTAAAAGGATTCATGACTATGCTCGCCAATCAAAGCAACCACCTTCCTGTTATACATCCTTATTTTTGCCGGACATTTCCTACTAACTCGTTTTGAGCAGTACCATGTTGAATGTCCAGAGATATCACGTTGATTGGAAGAAAACGTATCGTTATTTATCTGGAGAAGATATCGTCCACTGGGCAAAGGTTTCAATGTAACACCTATAAGCATACATAAATTACCTTATTAAATGTTTTTCTAGTATAGAAGTACGAAAGTAATAAATAGTGATGATCCATTGTTTATTAGCTCCTGAATTAGAGGCATTTTAACTCTACTCAAATGTTGATATATATATATATATATATATATATATATATATATATATATATATATATATATATATATATATATATATATATATATATATATATATATATATATATATATATATGTGTATATATGTATATATATTAACGCTTGGAGTAACGATTGACAAATCGTTAATAGACATAAATCTACACCTTGTAAGCATCTTGTAATATCAAATTTCTTTTAATCAATTGCCTGAAGAATGTCATCGTCTCACCATCTTTCAAAATGATGATTGTGAATACACCTCCCCCTTATATATCCCCTATATATAAAAAGAAAGAATTTATATTTTTAATTTAAAAAAAAAACGCTTACAAGATAGTGTGACCAATTCAAGAATCCAGACAAACCAAATTTCTACACTTGCTAACATTGCCACTGTCAAGAGACATATCGTCCTTGTTAAGGAATTTTATTAAAACGAATCTTTGAAAAAATATTTTTATTCTATACTTAAAATTAACATTAAAACATATGTAATTTTTAACTACCGGTTAGTAGTTAAAAATTACATATGTAATACATTACAAATATATAAATTACATATGTAATACCTAATTCAGCAGTTCACATTGAAATGTGTGTAAAATAGACAGTAACATGTGAAATGAGTAATTCGAAAGCATTAATGATAACAAAAATTAATGATTATGTTCCTCACAAGAATAAATGATATCATCATTACAAGTAAGTACATACGCCCCACACTTAGTATTCACTCTATACTTGCAATACCAACGGTTCCTGTTACGATATCTACGACGGCAGTAGTATGTGTTATCACCAAGTTTTAACGACGACTTGCTTATGATACCTGAAAAATAATAAAATAGAGAAAATAATATTTTTTTAAATACACAACATTTGAATAAATAAATTCGTTTGTACCATATAAAAATAAAATGAAATATGTATTTTTGTACGTTTTTAAATATTGAAATTAAAAGTTGATTAAAAAAAAGTGTATTTCAATTGTTTCTGTGTTAAAGTGTTTTCTTGTATGATGGTCAGATGACAAAACTCGAGTAGATGCGGTCGCCTGAGTTGCGGAACCCAAAATAAAAAATGCAGTCGTGGTTGTATCACCTTATTTAGGCGGATTAATGCACTGCCGTCTATCTAGAGTATACTTAATGAAAACGTTATGAATATTTATCTGTTGATTAACTTACGATAGAAAACATTAGAATTGTCAAATAAATAAAAATGTACAATTTTTTTGTACAAATGTACAAATGTACAATTTAAGAAGCTTCCCTGCCGTGTTCCGTCCCAAAAACAGAGGCACAGTGCGATATTTTACCATTCCGAAAATGGAAAATAAAATAAAATATTGTAAAGTAAATTTTATTTTCACCATGAAATAAATTTAATTTAATCTGTCACTATCATTTTTTTATTGATTATATTAATATATTTAAACTTCTTTTATTAACATTATATATAGAATCATAAAGTAAATATATACGTAGGTATATACCAAATATACATACTATATAAATCATAACAAATATACATACTACTGTGGTGTCAAACCAAATTTCCATTGAAATAACCATAATTTTATTTTGAGAAACATTATACGAGTATAATATCAAAATTTGAAATACAATCCGTCCTGTATACAATATTTTGCAGGCGGGTGATTGTGATGATTAGCGATTTCTAAAATACCAAAATCATTGTCTAAAGTCAACTTGGCGTTACAACCCTTATAGTTGTTAGTAGAACAATACCAATGGGAACAATTTTTCTTCTTGCACAATTTCTTACAATAATAAGTGTAATCGTCGAGAATTACTATCTGCTTGCCCGAGTACCGTGACTTTGCCAGTGTAAGGACTAAAACAGTTAAAAAAACGTTAGAATATTGAAGGAATCCCTTTTTGTATCATACGATCTACGTAGACAACTGTAGACAAAGTGACTACGGTACGGTACGTAAATGTCATCTACATCTTAAACATGATGAAATGAGAGGAACATCAGAAATAATATTGAATGTTACTATTTTTAGTAATAATCTGATTTATTTTATATTATATATAAAATTTTATGTAATTTTATAATATAATATAATAATTTAGAAGTCAAATAATTCAAAAGAATACATAACACCTTAAAATATTCTTTATTATCCGTGTATTAACAACTAGATAGCCATTCAACTAAATTTATTTCACAGTCTCATTAACACACCTTTACGTATAATAAAATTCGGTGGTTCATGATTGTGAGCAAAATTGGACTTAATAAATACACTGTCAATATGCCTTATAGTAAATGTCGCTTTGCAGTAACTGGCTTTGGTACATCTGCATCGAGTTTTCTCATCACTTTGATTCTCAATGTAATAGGTAAATCCATCGACGAGTGCAACTATCCTTCCAGAATCCCTTTTTACCCATTGTACTGAAATGTAAAACAAAATGTATATAAAAAACTTACAATTCATATAAATATTATTATAAATAAGGTAGCTTAATACTAGTCCTGTGCATTTATATAGTCCGGTCAAGTTAGGTAGTACAAAAGTTGTGGTAACACATAACATAAAACGCTCAGAGCTGATATTTGGTATCTTGAGTGTATCCACATTGGGATGTTATATAAGCAGATAAGCGTTTTGAAGAATATATTAGTGCTAATATAACGATACATTATATTTCTTAAAAAAATGAGTTATAAATTAGATTACAATATTAAAGGTTATTTTTAATATATTAAATGTAACAAATAAGTAATATGTATAATTACGGTAGACCTACAATAGTTTACAATAGTCTCTACAATTTACAATATTCATATTTCAGTCTCAAATATAGATTGTCCCGCATAGTGGCGCAATGCCACGATGATCTCAATAAACATATAATATATACAAATTATTATTATTTAAATAGTCGCTTTAAATAAACGCTCGGTGTCACAGGCAGAACAATTATTTTATTAAATACCTGCGTTGGTCTGACTGGCGGCCGAGTGTGATAAAATACTGAATTGCTATGGATCGGGTTCACGGCGACGGTGGGAAAAGAATTTTTCCCTATTTTGGTTCACTTGTGGTTCAACGAGTCCACGAATTTTTGTACTCATTTCATTGCTCAAACTGCAGCCTTCGTAACTTTGTAACTGGAATAAATATAATAAAACACGAAAGATTTTTTTTATTGTAAGCTACATGGAAACAATACATTTTATTTATAGAATATGCAAATTTCATTTAATATTCATTCATATATATAAACATTTAATACCACTAAACGTAGTTCACATTTTCATTAAAACACCATTACGTATAATAAAATTCGGTGGTGTATGATTATGAACAAAATTGTACCTTAAAAATTCACTGTTAATATTTCTTATAGTAAAAGTCGCCTTGCAGTAACCTGCTTTGGTACATCTGCATCGGGTTCTCTCATCGTTTTGATCTTGGATGTAATAGGTGAATCCTTCGACGAGCGCAATTACTCTGCCAGAATCCCTTTTAACCCATTGTACTAAAATGAAAATAAAAATCATATAATTAAACATATTTGTACGAATAAAGTAACATAATAATAGTTTTATGAACTTATACAGCTCGAGTCAAATAAAAAGAAATCGCACAGAAAGCAGAGCTCATATTTGTTAAGTTGGCCTGGGATATACCGCTTGAGTGTATAGCCTGTTAAAATAAAATACAGTGTTAGCATTTCAGACAAGCAAGAAAACTTTTTGAAGAACATAAGGATATAAAATTTATATTAGGAGAGAACATTAGGATAAAAATCCGGGGTAAATAAAAAAAACAAAATTTTAGATTAAACATAATATATTAATGATATTAGACTACATTTTATAAGAGTTTCTATAGCTACACAGTATTCAAATTTCAACTTGTAATAAATACAAATGACCTCAAGTAGATCTAGATGTCGTCACATCACTACTAGAATACATTGAAGGTGATTAAACGAAGAATAATTATTAATATTATAAAATACAGTTCACTTAGCTTTTTATTCATAAATAATGAATGTAAATTCAGAATAGCTCAGATCTACTTCACAATTACATATACAACACACACTAATAAATAACCCGACAACATTGCGGGTAACAACTTCAAACACCTTTTTTTATTGATAAAAAAATTTATATATATATATATATATATATATATATATATATATATATATATATATATATATATATATATATATATATATACATACGTATACATATGTATACATATATTTATATATAGTAATCATTAGTTTAAGAGAAATCGAGCTTTTCAAATATGTCTAAATGTTCAAGCTAATTAAGCCGTAGAACCTTACCTAGCTAGCTACGTCAAAATTTATATGATACCTTTACAAGTAACAAGTAGGATAAAACCGGGATAAATGCCCCACTTTTGGAAATGGCCACCTTATTTTGAAAAAAAATTAATTTTATACGAATAATTCCTATATGTATGTATAGCTAGCTCAATCCTTTATCTTATATTATTGTTATTATTTATTAACCTCTCAAATACCGATTTTGCAGAAATTGGCTTTTCGTGGAACCTCTTTTTTGAGTATAGATGCCTACCTATATGAATAGTTGCCCCACCATTAAAACACTGAGAAAGATAGATGCCCTTTATAATTTAAGCACTTTGTAAACGATAAACCTAAACGAAATAATAAGTAGTTTTACTTATGAAACAACAAATGTCTCTAAGAGACATGGGCCATAATGAAAAAACATTTTGTGTTTTTTTTAAATGACTATTTTTTATCGTTAGGAGATAATTCTAATATCACACAAATAATCATAATACAATGCAATATAAGTATAGCATTTGTTAAAGTAAAATATAAATTCTTAAGTTTATATTTTAACCAAATTAATTGAAGTTTTACTGGATAATGCTTATATAAGTGTACCACATGTACCACATAGACTGTCCTGATATGCCGTTATTTTTACATATATCTTTAGTGTTATCCTGTCTACCTGTCTTAGCCTCTATTTTCTTTCCTTTAATTTTATAGTTAAGTGGATCGTCTTCATTTACGCTTGAACTTTCAATAATTTGCCTTTTTAGTTATAATTTGAGTTTTAATAACATTTTAAAAATTAGAATTGCTTAGTATATGTTGTACGAAGGTATAAATGCTTGAATTTTGTAGGTATAGGTGCCCAGGTATTTTTTTATAAATTATAAACAAAATAGATAAATATTTACATCTAGATGGAGACTCAATGAACTAATATATTGACGTAATAAAAAAAGGAATTTATTACTTATTATAGAGTTATACAACGTCAAATACTGATCTTTAAAAATTTTACGTGTTCATGAATTTCTTTGCGGAAATAATTACACCTACTTGCAAAACGCGCCCTCGCCACACAACCTTTTATGGGTAATTAACGTACGGGGTGATTCTTAGTCGCAAGTTCGGGAAGTCAGGTTTTTAGAACATGAGGCAACTATCCCACTGGGGCATCTATCCCGGTTTTACCCTACAAGTTACAAGTAATTATTATTACGAGAGAACAAACATTCACTTATCGCAAATTTTGACATAATAACCGTTGCTTATAACAAAACGTGGAGGTTCATGATTGTGGACACCCTGGAAACGATAGATTTCCTTAGTAGAGTTGTTACCACTGAACCTTGCTTTGCAAGTGCCGCCTTTAGTACAGCGCCAAGAGCTCAACATCTTCCCTTTTATTCTACAATAAAATGTGAATCCGTTGATAATGGCTAGCTCCACTCCTGATGACTTGCGAACCCACTGCACATCTATAAAAATACCATTTTATTAAAATCTTGCACAACAAAAAATATATTTAACTAAAAATAGCGCCCCAACAATCTACAAGTGCTTATTTATCTTAAAAAACAAATATAGGAAAGGAATCGTATATCACTATACTTTCATTGATGAATAGAATGCAATTACGTGTCAATTATTTTATTATACACATACTTTGGGTACATGACACAGGAAAAGTTATTTATTACATTAAAAAAAAACTTACAAATTAATCATTTATATTTTCATATAATAACCATTTCGAATAATAAAATGTGGAGGTTTATGATCGTGTTCATAATTGAACCTAATAATTTCTTCAGTATCGTTGGCAAGAGTAAACCTTGCTTTGCAACTGCCTCCGTTGGTACACCTCCAGTTAGACGTTTTTGAAGTCTTCGAACCAATGTAATATGAATATCCGTTAACTAATGCCAACTGTGCACCAGAAGTCTTTTTCACCCACGTTACTAGAAATATTAATTGCAATTAATGAGTTTCAGGATTGAAAACGATAATTTAGCTAGCGAAATATAAAAACAAAAAGTCTATCGGAAAACAAGGAATTTTCATTTTGTAAACTAAAAATGTTTATTTTATGGCCAAACCAAAAGTTGCACTTTATTTTATTTTATAAAACAAACTCATTTCTTTTAATATATAAAAGATCAGCTAAAAGGAAAAGAGCAGACCAGTAATAATACATACCACGCATAATTATTTACTACAATATCAGAAAGCTACTTATATACCAGTTAACATCTCCTAATTATTAGTTAAGTTATTGATTTATTAATTAAGTTTTAGGATGATAAAATATAAGTAGTGGATGTAATTAACTTCAAAAACGTAAAAAAGATCAATTAGATTTTAAAATAAATGCCATTTCGTATTATATATTTAGAAGGCTCGTGGAGGTGGTACAAGTTCTTCCTTGTAATGCTGTAATTTAGAGAGGTAGTAAATCTTGCTCTGCAAGAGGGACCTCTTGTACATCTCCAGTTAAGGGTACTTCTACTTCCACCTGCCATGTAATAGCTATACCCATTGATTAGAGCAAGGGTCTTTCCTGTCTTGTTTCTCACCCATTGAACTGAAAGGTAAACATATTATTTGTGCAAAAATAAAACATACAATATATATATATATATATATATATATATATATA
The DNA here is from genome assembly GCA_037127375.1 of Dione juno. Taxonomy (NCBI): domain Eukaryota; kingdom Metazoa; phylum Arthropoda; class Insecta; order Lepidoptera; family Nymphalidae; genus Dione; species Dione juno. The sequence continues at coordinate 1,372,014 of JAXRJS010000021.1, read as the reverse complement.
TATATATATATATATATATATATATATATATATATATATATATATATATATGTATATATATATATATATATATATATATATATATATATATATATATATATATATATATATATATATATATATATATATATATATATTGTTTGTGGTATTATATAATAATATAATAATAATAATATTAATATAATGAATACGACAAAAACTTATCACATTTTATCAATATATAACAGATAAATACGCTTATATTTATAATCATATATTGCAAAGTTGCCATTGTTTAAATTATGTAAGAATAAAGCAGCATCGCGCTTCTTCCTGTGCGGGCTGTGTAGTTGGATCGTACCTAGTGTTGAGACACTTTGTACCGCCAAATCTTTTGAAACATTGCGTGTTGACGCCGCACTATCTCTACACTATGTTAAAAGTTCACACATAAAGACAGCAACAAATATGCATATAGATAAAAAGAAATTAAAACATAATATGAATCTCCAAATTAAAGTTTATTATAAACTCGATTTAAAATTGTAAAAAGACTGTGTTGTAGTTTCATAATAATTACAGTTTTAACCGCCCTTTCTGCATCCCCAGAAGCTAATTGTATTGTTTTTATAACAAAGCTAAGTGAAATTTAATATTTCAGGTATGTAAAGTAAATATAAAAACGTTTCCTTATCATACATAATTAATTACATACATCTTACAACATACATACAACATACAACATACAACAGAGATATCTTAGAAGTTTTTAATTTTTCAGTATAAAAAAGGACTAAAAAGTATAATAATTAAAAAAATAGGGTTATGAATTATTTCATTCCTGCTTTAGTGTCTTCTAATGTGCCATTTGTTCGGAAGCTAAATACATTCAAAAATTTATCTATATTTTATGTTATTTTTTCTTAATACATATGTTTAATGTTTAGGACAAAGAAGGAAAATGGAAATGTTAAAACTTCAATCACATAATTTTTCCGCAGATATTATTCCGAAGTTAGTTTTTTAATATTTACATAAGTGTAGTGATACGTTTTTATATACTAATCCTAAATATTTTTTTAAGAATAATAGTTTATTAACAACAAATCATCATTTACAGTAATTTGTACAATACATTTTTAAGGAAGCCTCCTATCCTGTTCTAAGAAATTTTATTAGGATACACACAAGAAAATCGATGACGACATGTTGTAAAAAAAAATTAAGCTATCATTTAATTTAACATATTTATAATGTTTCAAGTACCTACTTAATAATACCTACCAAAATTTATATTACGAGTATATGTGGCATATGATTATTAATAAGTACCGATTATTTTGGTTAGACCGAAAGATAAACTATTTACCATCACATGGATTTGCGACGCAAGCGTACTAGTCTAGTGGTAGTAAGAGGACCCCTTCAAATTCATATTCACAATAGCTTCCAGTGCGACTAACGACGCCTTCAAATACGTTCTATAAATTATCTCATTATTTGCCTAGAAATTATACTGTTGTACAGAGGTGTGTACGTAGGAGCCAGAGCGCTCATACGTATTCCTCGAACAAATTAATTCTAAACATATTTCTGGGTACTACTTAAGGTCTAATTAACGATAAAGTAAAATAATTATGAATATTTAACACAAATATACCATAAGCCATACAATATAACTATGTATCACTTAAAATTTAACATAAGTTCCATTTATGATCGTATATCTTGGTGGTTCGTGAGTGTGGTTTTGATTTAACTTTAAAATTTCATTGCAGTAGGTACTTATAAACCGTGCCCTGCATTTAGGATACCTTGGGCACCTCCAAAAGACAGTAGTTCTGCTAGCGGACTTCGTTGGATAGTAGCAAAATCCATTCACAATAGCAAGATCTTTCCCGGCTTTGCTCCTTACTATATTTACTGAAAGAATTACAATTTTTATAGGAGTATAAAGTTAATTAAGTATATAAAATTGCCATAATATGTATCTTCAAATAATAAGTAAGCTTTTTTATATATTCTATGAAAAAATTCGGTGAGTTCAATTTTCACTTCAAGACATCATTTTCTAGTCTAATTTAATAATATTTATTTAATAATAAAACAATTATATGCACAACCGGCGGGCTCAATGCTAAAGAGCATTTTCTCCCAGTCAACCCGGTTATGTGGGGAATATAACATACATATATATAATATGATATACTATACTACTTTACCATACTATGCAAAATGAATACTATAATATATACATACTAAAGGACTAACATACTCGTACAATCACAAAATACATACATACTAAGATATGATGACCTATGCATTTACGTGCCACTTGCTGAATAAAGGGAGTTGCTTAACGATTATTAAAACGCTATAATTAAATTTACGTAATATTTTTTAATTAGCTTATTTGTCCATTTTGTGCAAATACTGATACCATTACACTAAATTATATTATATGTACATTACGAAATTGATCGAAGCTATATTCATATAAAGCGACAAAAAGATTCAATTTTCACAATATTAAACTATAATTGACTAAGCTCTATAATAACATCCGTCTCTTAAATAATATGGGGATGATTTATGAGTGTGATTCAGTTGCGACTTTTTGACAATATTCATGAACATATCCGTGATGAAGCGTGCTTTGCAAACGTTGCCTCTGGTACACCTCCAGGCTATGGTGTGCAGGTTGACCTTGGCGCAGTAGTACGTGTAATCGTTGACGATGGCTATTTGTCTTCCCGATATATTATTTGCTATAATAACTGTAAAAATATAATATAAATTATTAGCATAAAAAATGCGATAAAATTATTAACATTTAAAGAAAGAAAAAACGCTAATTAATATTGTAAAAGTAAAATGCTTGACTTCGAACGATTGAGACTAATATTTTTCTTCTAAATAAACCTAGATTTAAAAATAATTCTAGACTAAAATATTTTATTGATTATTATTATATATAACAAGCGATATGTATATGGAAAAAATATATAAAGTTCAACATTCAATGAGAACGTTAATTACTAGTTTGTAGCATCACTTCTTCTATTGCACACAATTGGATGAATCTCTTTAAGATAATACGTTTTCCACTTTCCATAGCGCTTCCGATGAGTACCGGAACACAACGCCACGCTTTGTCTTTCCAGGGCGTGTAAATGGAAGGAAGCCGTTCGTCTGTTTAAAATATTTTTAAAGGGCGTCCTTGGATTTTGCGACTTTGATAGGTCCTCTCTTCCACTGCCTAAAATACAGAAGACGATTATAGTACCTTTTTTTTCATTTGTTAACATTTTTATTGGACAATTTCATTTCTAAACCCTTTCCCATTTTTAAGAATAGTTTTGTATCAATATACCTCCCCCCGGTACGGTAAAGAACACCGTCAGCTATATAATAGTCCGGCGGACAGTGGTCGTGGCATTCTTGGCACTTGACCACGATGTCCATATCTTTTGTAGTGACAATTCTAGCCTTGCATAGCTTCCCTCTAGTGCACCTCCAAGCTATTGTCCCCGCTCCTACCGACGCACAGTAGTAAGTGTATCCGTTGAGAACCGCCATCTTCTTCCCCGCGTTGTTTATTACCACTTCCACTGTAATGTTGTATTATAATTATGGTTATATTATATATATATATATATATATATATATATATATATATATATATATATATATATATATATAATATATATATATATATATATATTATATATATATATATTATGTGAAGTTACACAGTGAATATCAAACTCGCAGCCATTTATTTATGTTAAACAAATATGTAAATATTTAAAGTTTTATAGAATTAAAGTTAAAAAATCAATTTTAGTGTTCAAAATCAGCTTTATTCATGTAAAAATTAATGACAACACTATCAAACATAGATATTTAAATAGCATTATCAGTTTCTACCAACTTCTATAGTCGAATAGTACATACCATCATTATGCTAAGTCTTGATTCTTTAAATTATATTATAAAGAAGGATCAATTTGTTTTATTCAAATATATTATTAATTCTGAGACCAAGAACAAATCTTGTCAGTACTATTTTTGTTAAGCTATTAATGTCATTATTTGAAATAATATAGCAAAATTTATTTGGCACTATAACATACATAGATACAACAAATCCTTATAAAATATTATTTGTAAACTATTTATACGTAAATTATTTTGTCCACGTATATACTTTTTAATTTAACTTGATTAGAGTTTGACTCAAACTAAGGTTCTATATTTCGTTCTGACACCTGATCACCATTTCGATATTTAATGTATTTTTAGCAGATCAATAACTTAACACAATTAAAATTGATAGCATCACGCTTTATCCCTAAAACGGAGCGCCAGACGCTGCAGTCTCCACATGCTTCTTTCGCCTCGTCACTGTCATTAACCTCGAAGTCGAAGGTCAGGACCCATATCACTTTTGCAAATTAAATATATTTATATATTATTAATACTTATATGACTATTACACGCACTGGCCGGTCATCATCACAGATACGTGATATATTTACAGAAATTATAGTATACCTACTTTCCTTAAGTATAACTTATAATTAACGTAAACAGCCTTTCTCAGAGTCATCCATTATGTTTTAATACATACTTTGGTATTTTTAAATACAATACGTTAAAGTGAATTGAAAATAAAAAGCTCAGATATATAGAAAATACATTTAAAGTTTGCAATAAATTCCGTCGTTTATAATATACCTGGGTGCTTCGTGATTGTGTTCCAGATTGCATCTCAATATTTGGAGATCATACGTGGTAACAAGGCGGGCCTTGCACTGACCACTTCGGCAACACCTCCACAAAATTGACGATATATTCTTAGTGTTGCTGTAGAACGTGAATCCGTCGATAAGTCCCAACATCTTGCCTCGTTTATTGCGTACCCAGTGAACTAAAAAATATCATTAATTTGAGAACAACAAAATTTGAGAGCTCTATTTAATAATTTAAAATTAAAATAAACACATACTTACAACATTATTTCAAATTCAATGTAAATTAATACTATAATATGTATTTAGTTAAATACATAAAACTATACACAAAAGATATTTATGTAAATAGAATTTTATTTAATTTATTTATGTAAAAAAAACGTTAACGTACTTAGTAACAAAGTTGTTTTATGCATCAATCTATATCAATATATTTTTTTCAGAATATGTAGGTATTGATATATAAACACATGAGTCATAAAAATTAAATCAAATTTATTTATAATTACTAAATTAATGATAATAATAATGATAATAATAATAATTATAGAATTGAATTGAATGTATTATTTAAAAAATCCTAAAAATAATCATAAAAGCCTAAATATAATCATATTTTAAGTAATAAACCATTACGAATAACAAAGCGCGGTGGCTCATGGGTATGTTCAGTGAACCCTCTAAGAAATCTCGTCTCCATCGTTGCAAATCGTGCTTTACATGGTCTTCCTTTGGTACATCGCCAGTTAACTGATAGCCGGGTCTTAGACGAGAAATAGTAAGTGAATCCGTCCAGCACGGCCATTGGTTTCCCGGCTAAGTTATTCACGAATGTTACTGTAACAAAAAATATATAATTAATATCTAAAAAATATGTATTGTGCTTGTGCTGTTAAACGAATATTTAATATCATAATTAAGCTAAAATGAAAAGGAAATAAAGTATATCAGAGATAAGATTAAAGTGATTTATCATAAGTATGGAAAATGTCCATGTGAATATGTTACAACATATATTTTAAGTTACAGCTTCACGCTTCATCCCGCATATAGCAGTGCAAGCAGGAGGATACAGCCAAGGGTTAAGACACTTCGTTCTGCGCTCTAAGACATTGCGTGTTGAAAATCCAATGCTATATTATTTTCATATAGACTATTTAATTATAATCATATAAATATTTTTGACAAGATCTTTAAAAATAACGGCAATGTAAGTTTAAAAGGTATGGAAAGTACGTTTAAAAACACATATAAGTTCATATCATTTTATTTAAAACAAAACGACAAGTGTGAGTACTAGCTGCCTATTGGGCTTTGTGTGTATGTATTTACAATTATTGTTAATATAAAAATAATTCTTAGAATATTATAACATTAAGAAATAGGCAAAATTTTACATAAAAGTCAGAATTTTAAATCTATAATATCTATAATTAACTTTAAATGTATAAATAATTAATACTGAACATGAGAAAGTGAGCTTGCAAATTAATATTTAATATTAAACATCGCTTAGTTATTTTTTCACTATATATAATTTTACATCATACATTTTAAATAATATAGATATAAAAATGTATGATTTGATGACATAGACAAATTATTTTATATAATTACAGCAACTCAAATACCGGAAGTTGCGGAATTAAACGCCGCGCTCGCTTTCTCTAACTCAGGCGGAGAAATAAAAAATCCTTCCCCTGAATAGAGTATCTGCAACCATTTTCATGCATGCATTTTGAATCTGACCGCACTACTCGCCACCCACGTTAATTAAATATTAAGCAACATAGCAAGTCAGAGAGTCCATCGTTTTAAAATAATTTAAAGCGTCAATAATATAGTTAAAAGTAGTAACAAAATATCGTACTCGCACAGATTTTATCATATTTTATAGTACAAGCCATCCTGTATAACATAACTAGGTGGTTTATGAACATGTTCCAAGTGGGCTGAGATCAGTTCCCCATTACGACCCATTATAAACCTCGCTTTGCAGGGACCCCATCGGGTGCATCGCCATATCGCGGTTCTGGTAAATCGGGCACCACAGTAAAAGCTATGGCCACCGTAAATTGCCAATTCTTTGCCACTTCTTTTACGCACGAAAAGTACTGTAAAGAAAACACATTGACTGAAAGAAACAAATCTAAATATATTTATACTAGTATGTTAATTGTGTATTGTTAGAACCCGTCTAAGCAGTATTGCAATAATCCAGAAATGCAATGGAACTGCTTATGCTTTAAAATATTTTTATATTAATTAACTTTTTTATTTATAATATTAAAATATACTATTTCGTATATTTTTTCGGTTAACCTACACCTAAAACTTTCGAGTATAATTACTTAAATATTAAAGTAGCAAATCAAGTTAATCCATCAATTTTCCACTAAATATAAATTTATTTTATCTATAGCTACAATTAATTTTGTGACTTACAAGTAACAATAATTATTTACAGGCATATACAACTTGGTGACTAAGAATATTTCAAAATGACTACATCACGAATATAAGTGAAAATTAAATATTTAACTGTCCACAGCCTGCCATATGGGACGTAAGAAAATAAACATTACAAAGAAACAACTTACTGAAAGGTACTATTGTAATGATTATGAGTTATATACACAACTTTACAATCACCATATATGTTCAGGTATTTCAGGTTCAGGCGTTCAGAAAGGTTCAGAAATAGACACTTATTATAAAAATATCATACAATAATACGTCGTTCTTAGACAATTGCATACCATGATATAATATGGTGAATGTCGTATCTAAACAGCGTAAAAATAAATACATATTCTATTAAAAAATTCTGAGCTGGAAATGAGTCCGGTACCACCGGTTCTCACCGGTACGGGTTCTTAGTAAACTAAATAAGCCTTCTTTGTGAAATTCATAAATGGCTATTAAAACCAATTATTAAAGTGAAAATATCCGAAAAAAAAATTCACTACAACACTACAGTATATAATCTAGTGTCAAGTCACTCTTTACTACTTTTTACTCGAATTCAAGACATTTGCTTTAAGACATCATGCGTTTGTCCAGCAGCGTCCAAAATATTCCATTAAATAAACATATTTCAAAATCTCTATCTTGGAAAAATTTTTGTACAGAATTTCAACATATTCTTCACAATCAACACGTTATAAGTACACGATTTTATCACACTTTATAATACACGCCATCACGTATAACATAAGTAGGTGGTTTGTGAACATGTTCCAAGTGGGCTCTAATCAGTTCTCGATCGCAGGTCATGATAAACCTCGCTTTACAGGAGCCCCATCGAGTGCATCGCCATATTGAAGTTTTCGTACATCGGGCCCCGCAGTAAAAGCTGTGGCCACCAAAAATCGCCAACTCTTTGCCACTTCTATTACGCACGAAAAGAACTGCAAAGTAAAATGTTTTAAGTGCCTAAAATATTCAGTTTATAATCTAAACACGAAAGAAAGATGGCGACCAATTATACCATATAATTGGTGCTCATTTCAAAAGTGAGCAGAGTAAGCTAGGCACCAGACTATCTTTTATATAAACTAAGGAAATTTCTAATTACCTTATATTATAGATTTTAATGGGCACCATATTCTATACACAATTGGAACTAATTTGTTTTATTGGTGAACTTTATCTTATCATACAATAAAATCTAGTATATGATGTAATTATAGTTAACAAGAAAGTAAGTAACATTAAAATTAATAAAATATTTGATTTTCTCCATTTTAACACATTTTAAATGGAACTGTTGAACCATAATAATTGAGTAGGCATATTCTAGTATAATATGAAAGTTATATACATTTTGTGGAAATTAAAGTTTCGTTTAAAACATAAACTGATAGCATTATGACATAGTATACACCTACACTTGTAGCCTGTCGTAAATCACATCGCCAATTGTATTTTTAGTGTACAATCTCCTTTGTGTGTTGTCCATACAATGTGGCATTGGCGATGTGATTTACGACAAGCTACATGTAATTGATCCATTGAAAACTACTACTAGCAAAGTCTGTCTGTCTAAGAGAGATGTCTAAGAGTAAATAAATACGACTGTTAAAATAATATTTAATTTGACCAGAATTTGAATTCACACTAATACAAACAATTACAATTTTACATAACAGCCATTAATTATCCTATAGTTTGGTGGTGGGTGACTGTGTATTATGTTCCAACGTATGATCTTTTTGTTCTTCGTGGTGACGAACCTCGCGTTGCATTTTCCAGATCTAGTACATTGCCAGACATCGGTTTTCTTCCTCCTGCCGTCGTAATAGAAGCTATAGCCGAAGAGAAGCGCTGTTTGTTTCCCGGCTTGGTTAGGAACGTATATTACTGTAAATGATAAATATGTTATGCCTAAAATATTAAAATGTTAAAAATGATTACTGTTTGGCTAACTGAAGTGGCTAACTACCACTCAATATGTTCTATAAAATAAGATCTCCACCTTCTTATTGATGTTTAAATAGAAACAAGAGATTGTCGGGTTCGTTAGATAAAAGTAATATTACGATGGAAACCCAATTAACCCAGTGGAACCCAGTTGTTAAACGAATATCCTGATAATTGGCTTTGATATTTACCGTTTTAATACTTGTTTTTTTTTTAAAAAGCCTCTCAATAAAACCTTGTTCGTCTACTATCTACTGTTTAAATAGGTTTTATAATGTCTGTGTACTATATATTTTATACAGAACAATAACGTGAAGCAATGAAAAGTGAAGAAAATAAACAATCACTTTTATCTAAGACAAGTATATTAGATTAAAAAATCAAAAAATATAACCTAACAATATATTACAAAAAATATAAAAATAAACATGGTTTGTTTTTTTAAAACCTTTAACATATTTTACAAGTTAGATGAAATTAAAGCCTTTCAACGTTTTTACATAAAAAAAAACTACAAACATTTAAAAATATCACCTCTCATATTCATATATGGAAGTAACACAATCTGTCACAACTTTGTTTTCTTTAAATTTAAGAACATTTAGTTAATCTAAATGCATTTAACTTATTTTCGAGTATTTTTTCATTAAATTTTCATAAGAAATAGAGACTTAGGTATAAGTTTTTACATAGTATAAAACGTAGTCGATAAAAAATCGATGTATGCTATTTGCAAATTACGCAACGGATTTTAAAGCGGTTTCCCTTAATATCATAGTGTAATCCCAATCGAATCGAGACCTTGCGTGTTTAATAGCGTAACTCAGCGTCGCACTTTGTCATTACAAGGGTTGTATTTGGTTGCTCGGTCTTAATAACTTAGGTATAATAAAAACAATATAATAAACGAATACTCTACTACGCCATGACATCGACATAAATATTATCAAAAGAAAAAAAATGCAAACGAAAGTTTTTTTGGCAACCTTCGGCGAACATAAATAAAGTCGAAATAAACTATCCCAGAAACTTAAATTATGTAATAATTTTTCACTTTCTATTTACACCACCATCCCATACTATAATTTAATTTTTTTTTAGCAAAGAACAAACGGCAGTTTTAGTCACTTGAGAACAAAAAGACGTATAATTTTAAATATATTCCGCAGTTTTCATAAAATTTTCTTAATATCATTTTTTATTAATCTCTTCTGGTTTAGAAACAAGCTCGAGATGAGGCAAAGTTTATCTTTAATATATAAATCTAAAGATATTTAGAGTGGATTCTGCACATACTGTAAACCATATTCCGATAATCATCATAATATGTTCACTTTCCCCGATCTTACATAATGCGATAGTTCGTTCTTGCAAATAAATAAAATTGAAAAAATAAATATTATTGGTAGTAGTAGCAATTTTTCCTTAACATTTCCTTTTTTGAGACCTTTTTGAGTACACCGTTGTGGATTTCGATCCGCGGTGGGTCATGATTATGTTCTAATGAAGTTATTCGTATAACTTCACCATTGTGCGTCGCTTTGAATCTAGCTTTGCAGGGGTACCCCTTGGTACACCTCCACATGCTACACGGCAGCACTCTATATCTGTCGCATGAGTAGTAGGTATAGCCTTCGAATACCGCCAACTGTTTCCCATCCTTATTCTCCACAAATGTTACTGTAACAAAAAATTTTATTAGCCTGAAAATTTAAAATTTAACATATACTTCTATAGTGAAAACATATCACGGTTAATTTATATGAATAATTACAATATGAACAGGTACACATACATTTATTAATAAAAACATTAAATTATCATAAATACAATTATAAAACAACGATATGGATTATAAAATACAGCACTTAATCATGATTATGACAATCTAGATATTTAACTAATATTCCGTCCACTGTAGTGATAGCTGATTTACACCCTCTCGTTCTTTGAGAACAACGCCATCTCGATTTACTGTTGATTTCGGAGGCTAAGAAGTACTTGAAATGTTTAAACAGAATCGCAGGCCGTCCGCGAGAGGTCGTTATGAAACATACTGGAAAACACACACATATGCAAAATTATTTAAAAAAAAATTGTTTATACAAAAATAACCATGATTAAATATATGTGAAATAACCATGATTGAACAAAATTACCCATGACATTATTTTGTTTTAAATAAAATTTTAGAACGCCTATTTCAATATTCTATTTATTTCTATGACGTATCGATAGCTGTGTAATACAAGCCCTAAAACTGTACATTTAAAATTATTTCATTAAATTATGATTAGGCTCGTTTAGTATTACTAAGAAATGACATACATATTTATTAAAACATATAATAACTGAGCATTCTACTAATAATAATAAATAATAAGAAGTTAGTAAAAAAAAATCCGCCACTCATAATACAATGACAATTTGGGCGGAAAGTTGGGAACAGAGTAAGGCTGATCTTTCTTAATTTTGGATATATCCTCGCTCACTTACAAATTTTCGCAACTTTTGATTTCAGTAACATAAACCTTCAATATTAAACGAGTAATATATGTCTAATGTACTTACTCTAACTTACTTCTATTGTATACAGTTGCCTTCTTAGTGAAGACAGATAAGCCACTTTGAAGTGACTTGACACTCTTGACTCTCTTAACCACCAAAGTACATAAACCATTGTACATGTATCCTTATCTTTTAATCGTATGTTACAAAAATCTAGCAAAATCTACAAAATTAGCCGTTTGAACAGTAAAAATTGATACCCTTATTCAATTTATATTATTCCTTTACAATAAAAAGATGACTAAAATTGTTAATATAAATAAATATTATATAATAAATAATAACTCTTCCACCAAAAAAGATCAAGATATATCCAAATAACCTATATGTTTTAATTGTCATATTTTAATGATTATGAAGACCTGAAACTTTAACTATGGAATTATCTATGGTCATTAAAGATGCTTTACATCCAAAATTTTTTTTTGTACAACGCCATCTCGTTTTGTTGTTAGTGTTCGTGTAGTCCTTTAGAAATCTGTGTATCCCCATTTGAATGACTGGATGTCCTCGGCTTGTCATACCAAATATAGCTTCGGCTTCTGAAAAAGATTAATTATTATGTACAATTTGTAACAACGATAAGCATATTGTATATATATATATATACGTGTATATGTTATTTACAAGATAAAGATAAGTATATGTTATTTACAAGATATATATATATATATATATATATATATATATATATATATATATATATATATATATATATATATATATATTTCTTTTTTTTTTTATTAAATATCTAACTGCTCCGAGTTTCTCTCCCTGTAACATTATTCATAACATAACATATTGTGATAATTTGTAATGCTAAAAAAATTCTTCTCATACTACACAAATTAAAAATGAAAAGTTACCGAAACTTTATTGGAAGTTTTAAACATTCATCTTTTTAAAACATTCTCTTGACAAATATAGTCTAGTCACATACCTCTTACAATGATATAGAGCATCCGACCCTTATTCATCGATAGCTATTATGATTCAACCCCATATATTTTTTTAGTAGGGTAAATGCTGCTTTTGAAATCAATATAACATAGGTTCATTTTGTGTTTGTAATTCCATAAAAATATGAGATGATTTTATATCATAGTAAATTCAAGACGACTAAGTACAGATACAGTTGGATCATGTATAATTATTGTTATATTATTTTAACAGCTTCTAATGTGTTATTTCACACTAAAGAAAGAAAAATATTTTATAAAATGTATAATGAAAGTGTGCTTTTTCTAAAAATGCTTACTCAAAATTCGATATTTGCTTTGTAATATACATTGTAACTTATCATCGTTTTTAATCCCATGAGATCAATTTATAGAACTTAAATAAAACAAGTATCACACAGCATACAACATCACACCATTTTTTTATAAAAATAAATCAAGGCAAATCAGCATAGTATATTACAACATACAACAACAATAACAACATTATTACAATAATAAACCTGTCCAAAACATTTTCAAAATACCTTTTCAAACCAATTTCTATGAAAATATAATAATATATTATTTATAGTAGTAATTTCATTAAGTATTTGTTGACATATTATAGCTAATTATGATTATGTAGCGACAAATATCTTATGATAACATTGTCTAAAGTAGTCATGGAAGATCGACATCCATAGGATCTTTTGACACAGCGCCATCTTACTCTGTTCTCTATCACATAATCTCGAAGAAACCTCTGACCATTAAACACAATAACTGGGTGGCCACGACGCGACGTACCAAAAGTTGCTAAAACATAAATTTTATTTATATATTATAGTTTAAGCATTACATATAAGTATATTATATAAGTTTATATACACAAAATTAGATAAAATGTATATTTTACATATTGGACTTTGCTGACTTTATTTTAGTTTTTAATTGGGATTTAAATAAACAAAGTTTGGATTTTGATAATAATAGTTAATGTTTAAAAATGTGTAAACGACATAATTGGATATAATTGTACATGTTAATAAAACAGTGAAATAAAACACATCCTTTCTTATTTGAGGCTCCATAATCTAAAAAGAAAAGTAAATGAAAGTCCGTTACATTTAATGATTAATAATTAATTTATGTCAAAAATTATCAAATAAATGAATTTCACAAACATAATCAGTTTAATACCTTACTTAGCCATACGTAATCAGTTTTAATACTTGACTTAGTCTAATATAGACACACTTAATTATCTAATACAAACGTATTCCCCATGTGTTGTCTTAAATAAATTGGGAGGTGCATGACAATGCTCTCCATTAAACTCGACCACCTTAAGCTCAGTAGTTGTCACCACTGAAGCTTTGCATCCTCTATGGTATCTCATACAGTACCATCTTCGGCAACTATTTTTAGACACGATCTGTCGATTATATGTATATTGATTAACTTTTAAAACTTTCAAATGACTTCCAGTCATCTTTATTAGTTCACCTGTAACGGTTGAAAAAATATGATTAAAGTCATAATGTTTATTGTACGTAATTGCTTTTATTTTATTTATATAGTAACTAATATATACTTATATAGTAGTAATTAAATAACGTAATATGATAGTCCAGTTCAGTTCAATTGTGTGCCAGTTGTACACGAATCACATCACCAATTTCACGTTCGTATGTGTACGAAGGAGATAAAATATATACAATAAGAGAAGTGAGCAGCTGTCGTAGAGCGTAGATACCATGTGTATGGACAGAATGACGGTACCCCTTCCCATATTCTTTTCTCTTGCTCTAAATTAATTCATCCATTATATGATGTTCTTTCCCACAAAGTCCCTCGTCCTCTTAATATTCAATGATTCTTAATATTTGTATTTAACCCCTTAGGCTAATTTCTATGTAAATATATTAAATATAAAGCGCTCGAAATTACAAAACAGCAATTGATAGCATTTGTAATACTTTAGTATTATTTATTATTAACCTACTATATAATATGTATATATTGTAAATATCTGTCTAGTTTATTATGTATATAACAAAAGGATTTAAGGATTTTTACTAGATACAGAGATAATAGATACTAGTTACTAGATATCGAGATTACATGCATTCTATATTATTTATTTTGTATTACCAATACAATACAATCATATTCTTGTATTATCTATACAACGAATTCTATGTTTTATGACACTAGGCATGACTGACAGAAGAATATCTGTGGGATTGGCGAATTAATTCTTCTTTTCGTACACTGGAAAGTGATAAACAAAGAAGTGAAGTAACTCTTAGAAAATAAAACACGTGTGAAATTATGAAATACGTTTACTAAACACTTATGTAATCAAAATTATCACTGTTATTACAATTTAAAAAATCAGATCAAACAATATGCATTAAACAAGTTAAAACTACCATAAAATTTTGATTAAATAAACTATTAATTCAGTACAAAAATAGATCGATAAATTTATTTATTAACTTAACTATTATAATAAAGCGAACATTGGTTATCAATATCAAGATACCTTTGATAGTGGTTAATTTTTATCTCATAGATAAATAATAGACACCATACTATTTGAAAGTGTAAAAGTGTATAAACGATTAGAGGTCCAAGCATTGTTACTTAAGCATTGTAAAAAGATTTAGAACTTGCTTTAATTAATTATTGCGCATCTAAAAAAAATGTCAGTAATATAAATAAAATCAATTAATGTATGTAGGATATATTAAAAGATTAATATGAGACTCCACTCGTTTACCCTTATAATTCATTTATTATCATATTTTATTTTTTTCTATTACGTATATTTATGTTTTCACCATTAGGAACTACTGTACTGTACTATGAATCGATTTTCATATTGGTGATATCCAATTTAAATTTAACTTTAAAGGCTCCATAGGAGCCAATTTAATTACATACGGACAGATTATATTATGAACTTAAAATATGTAACATCTGTTAAATTTAAATATCAAGCAGACACACACATGAATAGATCAAGCATGACCAAATTCCCCAATTATATGGAACGTCACTACTTTTTGGTTGTTTTATTAAATTAAGGAATCTTAGGTAATATAAAAAAATAACCTTAAATTTAAAACTATTTTACAAATAAAATAAAAATATATTAACATCATTCTGTATGTTATATTCCGAAGACTTCGATTATAAATGCAATAATTAATCGAATGTACAATTAATCGATACTGTATGTTGGCACATACTGGTATACTACAATATGAATAAGTCCTTAGAATTCAAATATAAAATTATAAGACGAAAAATTTAGAATGAAATAAAGTCATATAGTAACAAAAAAATGACTTAGCTAACAACCATTTTAGAATATACACAAACGTAATTTCCTCCCTGCGTTCTATATAGTCTCGGCGGCGGATGAGAATGCTGAGCTATGAATTCCAACACTTTGAACTCTGGTGTTGTAATAATGGACGCCTTACACCCTCTATGATACATAGTACAGTACCACCGCCAATTATTATTTCTAGACGGTACTTGACGGTTATACGCGAATCTGTACACTTTCAAAATTCTTTTACCTCTCGACATTGTTATAATCTCACCTGTAATATAATTACTTCATTACTGATCGTATTACGTATAGTATACGTATGTACATATAGTACAATATATATTTTTAATACAAATAAAAGAAAATCTTACTTTCACAATATCGTTTATATCAATGAAGCTTGTCACAGACATCTATTAATATAATAAACGTAGATATTAATAATGGCACAAATAAGTTTAAAATCAACGAAGGTCACGAATTGACTGCATGTTTGTTAGAGTGTCAGTGGTTAGGTAAACGGGACCCCTCATGTTTAAAGCTGCTCCCCTACCCAAGTAGGACTAACAAGAATAGCAATATAAAAGCTTCATATTTTTATCATATGTATATTAATATTATTAAATATTAATTATTGATAAAATGATATACGTTTTTTTTTAATAATATTTTTCTTTCCTTAGTGTGAAATAAAACTTTAAGGATAACAAAAATTAATGTAATATAATGATATGTACATATATAAAAAATTACAAAATTAAATAATCTAAGCTTTATTTATATTTTTAACATAACATATATTAAATATTAATAATTTAACTTTTAGGGCAAAGTTTAAGTAAAATTGTCATTGCGAAACCTGTCTTGAAGTTTTCAATTGAAAATTTAAAATTACTATCAATAAATAAAAACATCATATTTAAATTCATTCGCTATCAGAATTGGCCATTCGGATCTCGTTGCTAAATAAATTCTATCTAATACAAACATATTTCCCATTCACTTTGTACATATTGGGCGGAGGATGTGTATGCTCGTCGTGCAACTCCACAATTTCTGCTGTCTTGGTCGTAATGACGAAGGCTCTACAGTATGTGTGATATCTTGAGCAGTACCATCTTATATTATCATTCCTGGCCGATTTCGATCTGTTATAAGTGTAATCACCAACTTTTAGCTGTTTTGAACCTCGAAGCATTTCTATTATTTCAACTGTGGATGCCAAAACATGTTAATTTAAAAAATTGTTGACTATTGAACTAAAAATCAAATCAGAAAGTTAGAGCATTATTTATACTAATACAATAAAGGTGAAGAGGATGTTTGGTTTGGTTGAACGTTGTAATCTCAGGAACTACTAGTTGGATATTCCAATATGAATAAAATTCATATATAAACTACCTCTATAAATAGTATAAACAAAAAAAAAGAACAGTATCAGATGAATCGAGTTGTTATTTGACCTTTGAAGACATGTGGACACAATTTGACCACAGAGGAAACATCGCAGGTTAAAGATAATAATAATATATCACTTATTCATTTATTTAATCTTAATTATAAGAAACTTCTTATAAAAATCACACAATCTTATAAAAAATCTTAAAGTAATTAACAGTATGTATATAACAAAAAAAGTTATTTTCTACAATTTTTCATAACAACAATCATTCATAACCTATCCTAAAATAACATCCGCTAGAGGTCTGTATGAGGCTCGGAGGGTCATGGTTATGTGTCCCAGTAAATTCCAAAATCTCTGCGCGTTCGTTAATATGGACTTTTGTTTTGCATCCTCTATGAAACTTCGTACAGTACCAAATACGTCCAGACTTTGTAGACCTTTTATATCTAAATATGTACTTATTGAACAACACGGCCTTTTTATTGCCTAAGGTGATCATTTGAACTACTGAAAATATTTAAGTCATTAGATTCTTATTAATGAAGAAACATGAAAATATGAAAAAAAAGATATATATATATATATATATATATATATATATATATATATATATATATATATATATATATATATATATATATATATATATATATATATATATAAATATATATATATATATATATATATATATATATATATATATATATATATATATATATATATAAATAAATAAAAGGAAGCAGGTTAGATAGAGAGAAATCTAATTTTTGTAAACAATGTCATTACTTTTATTCTTTACTTTCATATCTATTTAGCGCTTCATAACTTTCACAACATAAGATCTGGTAAGTCAAGTTAAATCAATTCATCATATAAAAATCATACGGATCAAAACGTATATTGACTAATCATAATCAATCTGTATATATAAAACTCTTACGTAGTAACTTTCACGATTTCTCCAAATTCCAACGGGAACGGGAAATAACGAGCTTTTACGTTTAGTACACGCAAATGACGTAGCGAGCTACACTCGTTGCAATATAAAAGAAAAACAATTTGTGAATATTAAAACAGAATTTTAATAAAACAATGCACATTACAATCGCTGTGTTAATTTTAACATATTAGATATATAATATTTACTTAACAAAAAAAAGCTATGCAGAATAAGGATGACGTTTTTACTATTAATCGTTTTTTTTTTGAATTTATATAATTAAGTAATAAAATTTAAATTTTTACTTAAAGTTGAATGTAATCTAACAATGACACACATTTTGATTTATCCGAGCCAGGATGTGAAAATAATTGATACCCGAGCGGGGACCTGAACCCATCTTACAATCAGGCACTATTGCCCAACGCCCCGATGGCCATGCATCAAAATTTTTAAAGACTAACATTTTGAATGGCATATCATCCCTACTCATATAAAACATAATATCATTAACATGATATAAAACAAATTAATAATTTAAGCCACATATATAAACATTTTAAATTACCAACAATTTTGAATTTTTGGTCGCATTCCGCAAATATTAACACCGATCCGAACATCAATAAAAGCTCCTTTGGTAACATTATTAAATATGTTATAATTAAATATTATAAAAATACTATATATAATTATTATATAAACCAAATTCTTGTGGAATGTTCAAGGCTTATTCGACTAAAAAATATTTTAAATTGTATAAAAATATATTACATAGTGTAGTATAATCCTACTGTCGTAGCGTTGACAGGTATAATTTCGAGATTTCAGTCGATCATTGAAAATGACACTAAAATACATAATTAATCTTATTGAATCTAAATTTATATATGATATTCGCTCTAAAAAGTTTTTAATTAACTATTCATCTGTTATATGACAGAACATAATACTGTTTCAAATCAATTTTAAACAGAGATCCATGAATTTAAATAGGATCTTTCCAAGTTTGACATTTTTTAACTTATAGAATATGCGTTAAAAACCTCCACCGTTGAATAAAGAGTACAAAATAATATTAAATAAAGCGATCAACGCTTCTATATCGCTAAAATGAGAAAATGTTAGATTATGAAACAGTCGTCTTTACTAACTTGTCACTAATTAAGTCCAAGTTGGCTATGTACAATTACTAAGCGTATAGATTAATCTAAAAATCAATAAATAATTAATCACTATATAAATATCTATAAATACAAATAAAATGTAAAGCACAGAATATGTAAGATGTATAGCGACTTATTGTGATGTTACTAACACTAATAAAAAACAAGAAGAACAAGATTGGTCAAGTATATAAGCTCTCCGTAACGATTCTGGTTCATTTCTTTCTAAAGCCTAAAGTCAATTTATAATTTCCTATCAACAATTTAGTATATATCCAAATAAACTCTATAACCAATTCATAAAAACTTTTAAATTTACCATTAATATAGCAAATGTGCTATCTACAATATAAATACCCGAAAATCCTGGCAGAGATTTGAGTAATTTGTCTAATTTTGTCACTTTCTTAATAAATATATTTTCAGCATACATTTGTTTTGATATGTAATAGCCTCATTTTTTTTGACTTCTTATGTTAATATTTAGTCGTGTCTTATATTTAATCATACATAAATTCATACAGGTATACACAGGAAACCCTTCAGTTTTAATTAAAAAAAATTACAAACATTAAAATATCTGCCAGGTTTTTAAGAAATAAAAAATATAACTTCAATTATGAGAGTGAAGACCAGTAGTGGAGACGACTATGCCATCAATCGTAACAGCTGAAGCCTTGCATTTCAATTTATGTTTTTTTTGCACACGTCCATCTTATTCTATTTCCAAGGAGAGATCTGGAGTGCCGAAAGAACTTGTGGCCCCCTATATAAATATTCGTTGACTCTCTGCAAAATCTAGCGCTAAGTATCGCCTGCACAATATCTGAAAACAAAGTTAAATGTAGATAACAATTCACACAGAATATATAGTCTAATATGTTTATAGTACTTAAGTGTCTAATAATATACAGAATATGGTGACCGAATTTTTGAAACCACTATATCCTAATGAGGATATACTTTAAGGAGGTATACCTTAATGGATGAAACAAAATAACAGTGACTTTTAGTATTTTTATATTTATCAAGAAACAAAGTTAGCCAAAAACATCGACTTTTTAATTAAAATAATCTCTGGATTACACAAGATATTAAACAGGAGCCTTATAAAATAAAATTTTTTTTGCAAGTTCTCATGAGCACATTGATTGATACAAAATCCTTACATAAATCTCTTTTTATGCTTTTTGGTTTCAATGAAATGCTATCGCGAGTACAATGGTGCTACACGTGTTTATCTTATATCAGAGACAGTCAAACTAGATTGAAAAAGTGTAAATTATCTTAAATATATTTTTAATACACGAACTGAATTTAAGTACCTCCTAGTTCACGAAATTAAAATAAATTGGCCAGAAGCTGTGATGTGGTATTTCGGTGGATCGTGCGTATGATTTTCTTGTAGAAACCGCAGCTTCCCTTGACTATCAGTGCGGGCCTTGGCTTGGCAGTTCCTACTCTTCTTCCTGGTGCAATACCAAAACATGGGGCTGTACTCGGAGAAGGTAAATCCATTAATCATCAATAAGCCTTTCTTAGATCGACTTGGAACCCTGAATACTAGAAAGATATGGTTTATTAGAATAGAGAAACAAAATAATTACAAAACTAATTTAAGTTACTCTTGCTTGCTAAATGCTAAATAAATTAATATCCTCATTTTCTTCTTGAATTTATATATTTTTTTTTATTTTCAAAATAATTTTATTATTATAATTTTATATAATGTGATATAAAGAAGTAAAACCAAACCATAGCGTTTATCACTTATCGCAATAAATCTAATGAAGAACTTTAATAGGTAATTTGTATTAAAAAATGTATGTAATATTTAAAAAATTATAATATTATAAATTAATCATATATCACATTTTAGTATGGCTAAGTATAATAGCTTTTTACTACTAACTTAACAAAGAAAATTAAATACTTTATGACTACACAGACGTTATTTGTTCAAAACACAACTGTAATTTATTTAGGAAATCAATAAAGTTTTATATTCGAAAAACAAAAAAAAATCGAATATTTATTTGTATTTTAATATGATAATTTTCTATATTCTTGTTAAAGAACTAATTCATATAAAACAACAAATTATTTTTAAATTATTAATTAAATTTAAATTATTTTTAAAATAGCTTCAAGATTTTTACCGCACAGAAGCATTAAGAAGTCTAGTGTTAAGACACTCCGTTCCATTTCTATTTCCAAGGCGACGTACAACGCCGCGCTTTATCTTCTTATAAATAAGAAAATGTGTCGACTTAAGCTCAATTAAAGGTCCTCAAGAAGCAAATTTTCACAAACATTTTATTCAAAAATAATGAAAATAATGTTGCGAATATTAAACTATGACTAAATAGGAAATCCAATACATTATATATTATGTAGATCCTATCTATTGTCAATAAATTTTCAAACCGGAACATAGAAATGGATAAACCTTAAGTAGTTTAGTTCTTACTGTAAATAAAGTATTTTTTTAACATTGTTATCAATTTCAAACCATTGATTGTATGGAATACTGTATTATATATAACCACACCAAACAAATATGTACAGTTCAAATATTAATGTTAATTTAAATAAAAATTAATTTAAATTATAGACTTTTTCGGAATTCAATATCCTCTAAAAGAAATTCGAATCCCCTACCATTATATGCACAAATATACACTTGAGCTATGCCTGAATAAAATTTTCATTTAAAATATAATGCCTGTGTATTCTAGGAGCTCTATAATTTCTAGTTAATTGAGCATTAGAGAGTTATTATTAGTTTTAATTAAAGATTGACATTGATCAGTGTTCGTGGCGATTAATAAATTTGACTATATGATCGTTTATAGTCCATACTCGGCTTTTACATCCTATATTTCGTTTAGTACATCTCCAGGATATTTTCTGGCCGGTACAGTTTTGTTTGTGATACCTCTCTCCATTGACTATGAGGACGCGGCCACCCACTCTAGTTATACTAAAGTATACTGTAAATAATTTATAAATGTCAGATTAATGAATTAAATTATTGTATGGTTAACAATTCAACATTATTATACTTTAGAGAGAAATATTACTTTTATCTTTATAAAGAAAGATATTAAGAAATGAAAAGAAAAGTCTTTAATGCTTATAAAACATATATTTATATATAATATCAATGTAAAGTCAAAAAATATTATGCATATTTTTTATTAAAATTAAACCTAAATGTATTAAATATATACAATATTTATGAATATATTACAATATATGCACTTTGCAAATCTTTAATTAAAGTAATGACAAACAATACAAATTTCGTTACGAATATCATAAAAAAATTAAGTATAAAACTAAATATATATCTACAGCTAAAATTAAATGCCTAAGTGACTGATTTCAAACGTCTTCGAAATATTTTATACAACAATTCAATCAGATATGTTCGATGAGTAGGGATAACACTTAATTTATGTAACTGTGTACTTTACCGTTCTTACCGTTGCTTTAAAATAATAAAAAAAACAATAGTTACAACAATGTAATCGCTCTCGTAGTAAATATATGAATATATATGAATATATATATATATATATATATATATATATATATATATATATATATATATATATATATATATATATATATATATATATATATATATATATATGAATATATATGAATATATATATATGTATATATATATATATATATATATATATATATATATATATATATATATATATGTATATATATATATATATATATATATATATATATATATATATATATATATATATATATATATTTATGTAAGTAAAAAAAAATTATAAAGTTAAAGTATTAGGTACTTTACCGTTCTTACCGTTGCTTTAAAATAATAAAAAAAAACAATTGTTACAACAATGTAATCGCTCTCGTAGTAAATATATGAATATATATGTATATATATATATATATATATATATATATATATATATATATATATATATATATATATATATATATATAACACCTATAAAAGGCATTTTCCTATCGCACAAGTGGTCCAATACACAGCGCCAGAAAATATATAAATCACTTTGTTGGACGTATATTTTAGTATCATAAAGATACAAACTTCTTCTTATCTTTATATATGGCGTTTCGAGCGTGCCAGTGGAGCACAATTCACTTCGCCAATGTCACGTGTTAGTAGACATATATTATTTTAAAAACACATTCGATTCGATGCTGCGCGATAGTATGAATGTTAAAAAAATATAATTTTAACCGACTCTAAAAAAAAGATTGACGCCAATACTTTTTATCTATGTCTAGAGATTATCTGTCATTAGTGAAATATAAAAAAAAATATATTTTGTTTCATTATCAATGATTATGATCATCTCTCAATCTAATTATTTCGTCATGAAAAGTCCACACAGTACTTTTACAGCCTAAGTTACGTTTGATGCATCTCCAAGACACTTTACCATTCCCATTGGTACTTTGTTTGTTGTAGCGCTCACCGTTCACAATAAGAACTCTGCTACCCACTTTAGTGAAATCGAAGTAGACTGTAAGAAAAAAATACCTTAAGTTTATTTAATTCATACTCTGGAAGTGTAGCGATATATATTTAACGAGAGTTAAAAAATATATGATACAATTTATTTTATAAGAAAAGTTTTAACTTATAAAAAAATTTACATTTATAAATTATAATTAAGAAATAAAAAGAAACTTTCGATACCAATTAATCTCCTTTACTGTCAAGAGTTAATGTCACGTTGGTCTCCATACAACATGACAAATTGATTTGTACTCGATTGAGACGCTGAAAACATGCTCGTACCTAAAGAACTGAACTGAACGCTCAAAAGTCATAACTAAAGGACAAAACTTAAATATCTGAAAGTTATTTCTTATCTGTATTCTATATTACATACATATTCATCATTACAGACGTATACATACATACATAGCTTCACGAAACGCCAAGCGCTACGGTATATTATTATTTACCTACAGTTTGAAATATACACGTACATTTATTAATAACGTTTATGTCGAATAATATAACAAGACATATATTGAAAAAATTATATTTTATGAATTTATTTAACAAATTATATTTGTAGTTCACATCAATTTGACATATTTTCAATGATCATGACTATAATTGAAATTCACTATCTCATCACAAATTGTAGTGACGGTCGCTTTACATCCATAATTTTTCTTATTACATCTCCAAAGAACCCTTGTAGCAGTGGAAGGATCCTTTTTCGAACAATTATATGTATGGTGGTCTATGATCAAAATACGCCCGCCACGATTCGTCTGCATAAATCTAATATCTGTAAAGGAATTTTAAATCAAACTGTGTAGGTCAATTATTTATAAGATTATGTACAGTAAAAATATACAAAATAAATATAATATATCGTCGCTATGGTACTAATGAGAAACAAGCCACAACTTAAGCTCTATAACTCATTTTGGTTAAAATTGTGGCCTAACTGCCAAAGCCACGGTACAAGCACATAACTAAGTGTTACTAATATTTTATATAATACCAACATCTAAATTTTCTGGCAAGGAATGTAAAGACTATAATAGTAATATATGTCTTTATTGCAATTTTAAATATTCTACTGTAATAATAAATATACATAAATAATGAATAAAATTGTTTGCATTACTTCATCGAGTTATTACAGAGTAATCGCAAATATTTAATTTCTTTATATACGTGTCATCCATTGCACTGCAATTGGGAAAAAGTACTTAAATATCTAAATATTTAAATTTCGAACAGCATATGGATATTAACTCTTGTTATTATTCCTCGCGAAAAAGCCAAGATCAGGATTAAGTTAATAATATTATATTAAAACAAACGTATGCCTATATTTATATAAATTATTACGACAAAAAAAGGTAATCATACAACAAAATAATCAATTCTTTGTAATAAATACTAAAATATTTTGATATTAGTTAAAACTATTTCAATTTATATGTACGTTTAAAAAATATTACTTAAACCTATTTCCATTATATATTTAAACAAAAAAACTCATATACCTACACAATACAACAATTATAAAAAATATTATATATATGTACCTACTAGAGCAACCTATATAGATAGTACCTATATTTAAGGTATTACATAAAAGCCGATAACAGTAGATTCGGTTATCGCGTAAGATAACTACTAACCACTAATTTAACATCTACTCCTCAATTTAAAATCGTGAAAGATAACGTAGAAAACGTAAAGAAAAAAATCCAGAATAACTCAACATTCCCCCCTGTGATTGTGGCAGTAATTAAAAAAAACTACTTCGTCATCGATGGTCGTAACAGTGGCTTTACAGCCGTGGTTTCTCTTGCAGCATCTCCATAATTGTCTGCAAGACGCACTCGGTTCCCTTTTTGCGGAATGATATTTATGGTTATTTACTTGCAATATACGGCCGCCTCGGAGTGACGTCATGAATTTGATAACTGCAAAAAAAATGTCAGGCTGTATTATAGAATTGTGTTTAATAGTAACTTAGATTTTAACATTTATTTATATTGTAAATATAGCTACTAGACGTAGATTAAAACATTTATACAAAGTAAAATAAAATATTGTATATAAGTATATATTATAGTGAATACTTATCGCATAAAAAACTTAACGAAGCGAGATTTGATCATATCAAATACAAGAACTGATTTAAAGTATACATAAGATAATAATACGAGAACTAGTATTACATCATATATTTATTAAATATATCTTTAAAATTTACACAAGCACACCAAAATTTACAATAATAATATACATATATACAGAGCATTTATTATAATATTATGTGGTTTGAGATTTCTTGTTTTTAAGATGACTATTAAAAAAGAAAAAGAAGAAATATATGCTATAAATAACAATATATTAATTTAATTTTAATTAATTTTTTTCTTACACTAATTGCAACACCTTAAAAACTTAGGAAATATCCTTCTTTTTTAATAATTTAGAGATACTTATTCACAAAATGTATAATAAACAACAAGATAGGCGCCGTCTTAGACCCACTGTGCACTACAATGCAATGCTATAAAATATCAGTATAATTTATTTAGAATCACATAATTTTTAAAACATTCAAGGTACAGAGTAACTACAATTTAATTATATACAATTATTTACCCGTTTATTTTAATCTGTAAAATACTAGTATATAAAAATACTTATCGTAATATGAATTTTTGAAAGCTTTGACTCCAAAATATCGGTTTAATACATATATGCCTAATACGAGATATATTATGCATACCTGTTCCCAAATTTAAATGCTATTATAAGTTTTTTATAATAAAATTATAAGGATTTATTACATTTATACTTTTTTCGAAATTGATTCATGCATGTTCTTAGATATGTTCTAAGGGTAGGAAAAGAGAACCTACCCCAAATTCTAAATCCCTTTTTAAACATTTCTCACCGAGTGTATTTACAATATCAACCTTTGTCGAACTTCAGTAACAAAAAAGAACATAATATCTTCACTTATATATTTTTCTTAAATACCTACTATCTACATATTTACATGCTATGGTTATGTGCTTGTCGCACCCTTATTATGACATTGTCAATGGTAGTAACGAATGCTGAACACCCGGATGTCTTCTTAATGCATCTCCACCTTATTCTGGGACCTTCGTTTTGATGTACTGTATACCTATGCATCCCTATATTTAAACAACGCTTTCCGCTGCTTGTGTACCCAAAAAATGCTGTAAAAAATAAATTTATGAATAAATATGTTTCATGTCATAAATTAATTTGATTTAGTGTTATTAAGGATTTAATGTGGCAGCCTTCACTTGACATAAAATTTAATCTCTATATATTTTTTATTATTACTTATGAGGAAAATTGATCCCCCAAACAATTTTCCAAATTCGATTTTAAAACAATTTTTTTTTTATAATGAAAATTTTAAGCACTTTTAATTGAAAAATGATTAAAAATCAACCGCAAGAGATAAATTTGTGAAATTTTCAGGATCCATGGTCAAATGTCTATATTTTAAGAATATCTTTATGACTTAAAATTATTTATTATTTCATATTGTTAATTAACTTTTAAGTTAACAAATGAAATTTAACTGACTTCTCGGGCAGAAATGCAGTTTTTTTTCATCGGTCACATGCTTTATCCATTTAAGTTTAAAATTCCTGAAGAGAATTTACTGCTCGCCATTAGTTTAAATAAAATTAATTTATTTATGACAGCGCGCCAGGCGCCGGAGCGCTGTGGAAATACCGCGCTGCCGAGCGTCTTGAACTACACTAACGCTTTTATCATGATAATTTATAATAACATTACAAAATATTATTATAAAACAAATTTTATTATTATTTATCTTATAATTTATTATAATTATTATTAATAAAATTTAATTTTTTTAACAATGTTATAAGGAATGTAATCAAAATTTCTTCTTATTTTTACCAAACAGCGGAAATTAAAAAAAAAATAATCAATTTGAAATTTTTAAAACTGTTTCGGTCTATGTGTATTTTCTTTTAGGTAATTAAGTAAATTATTATTTTTTAATTTATCAGTCAACACTCCATCTTTACTTAACAAAAGAAAAACCGCTCAGTTACGATTTTCATTTGTTTTCGCGTATTGGAGTAAATAACAAAATCATTTTAGAAGTCATTCCTGTAGATTCGTGAGATAAGTTTATACGGAAAACAGTGAAATAATTATTTAAAATAGCAGCTGTTGTTGAGTTGTGTTTTTTAGTTAATATTAAGTATTATAATTTTTGATTGTAATAATATTTTCTGTGATTTAAAATGGGCCGAGTGAATAAATGTTGCAATCCGTTAAATAAAAAAAATCACAATAATGTGTTAAAAAAATTAGTTATAATTAGAGCTAATCGTGCTTGCCAATTCATTTTGATTTTTGATTACATTCCTTATAACATTGTTAAAAAAAATTAAATTTTATTAATAATAATTATAATAAATTATAAGATACATAATAATAAAATTTGTTTTATAATAATATTTTGTAATGTTATTATAAATTATCATTGATAAAAGCGTAGTGTAGTTCAAGACGCTCGGCAGCGCGGTATTTCCACAGCGCTCGGCGCCTGGCGCGCTGTCATAAATAATTAATTTTATTTAAACTAATGGCGAGCAGTGAAATTCTCTTCAGGAATTTTAACTTAAATGGATAAAGCATGTGACCGATGAAAAAAAACTGCATTTTCTGCCCGAGAAGTCAGTTAAATTTTCATTTGTTAACTTAAAAGTTAATTAACAATATGAAAATAAATAAATAATTTTAAGTCATAAAGATATTCTTAAAATATAGACATTTGACCATGGATCCTGAAAATTTCACAAATTTATCTCTTGCGGTGATTTTTAATCCATTTTTCAATTAAAAGTGCTTAAATTTTCATTATAAAAAAAAAAAATTGTTAAAATCGAAATTTTGAAAAATTGTTTGGGGGATCAATTTTCCATCATAAGTACTAATAAAAATATATATAGATTAAATTTTTATGATCAAGTGGTAAATAGGGGGTCCAGTTGACGTGATTTTACCGATATATTTTTCTTAAATACCTACTATCTACATATTTACATGCTATGGTTATGTGCTTGTCGCACCCTTATTATGACATTGTCAATGGTAGTAACGAATGCTGAACACCCGGATGTCTTCTTAATGCATCTCCACCTTATTCTGGGACCTTCGTTTTGATGTACTGTATACCTATGCATCCCTATATTTAAACAACGCTTTCCGCTGCTTGTGTACCCAAAAAATGCTGTAAAAAATAAATTTATGAATAAATATGTTTCATGTCATAAATTAATTTGATTTAGTGTTATTAAGGATTTAATGTGGCAGATCCAAAATAATTAGTAAAAAAAATATTATTACTGGTTACTTTTGTTAAGTATAAGCAAAAAAACATATAATTCTATACATTTGTTTAATATCACGTACTTTTATAGAATTTTTAGTCATTTTAGTTAGTCATTGTAACTTATATAAGAAATTTAATAATAAATTCATATGATCGTTATTAAATCGTTAATTATGTACAAACATTTTCACATACGCATACAATATATATACTCGTAACACTTATATGAACAGTGGTAGTAAACTTCAACATGCTCATGCACTTGCCTGCCAAGGACAGAGAGTAGTGTTTGAGAAACATTAACCATGTTATACACATTTCAATTCAGAATCAACCTACGTAAATTTTTTTATACTAGCCAGTTTAATATCACATAAACTTATATTTTACAACTCAAGATCGTACATCTCAAGGCTCCAGACAAACATTAAATACAACAAACATACATATAAACAGTAAATAGATACTATTTTTGTTCACAATAAAGAAATAAAATTTACCAACAATTTAGGCAGGAATTTTCTTCAATCAAAAGTTGATTATTAATACATTTACGAGAAGCTGGATGGTTACTATGTACATTGTGTATCTTTGATATGCTATTCTCTAGAGTAACTACAGATGCTTTGCACCCACGGCCTCGTCTGTACCGGCACACCCAAAACACGGAGCGTCCGTCACACCAGGTTCGGTTTCTTAAATAAACGTTATTGTTCATGTACAGCTTGTAGCCACCCCGACTCGTTTTTATTATGACAGGCTCTGAAAATTGAAAAGTTTTTAATATCTATATATTTGTATTGAAGCTATACTATAAAGAAGCTGTACTTGTTTTTTTTTATCTAAAACAAATCGTAAAACAATCAGATTTGCCATATAATTAATTAAGTAACGTTTTGCATTTAAGCATATATATATATATATATATATATATATATATATATATATATATATATATATATATATATATATATATATATATATATATAGATATACATATATATACGAATATATATATATATATATATATATATATATATATATATATATATATATATATATATATATATATATATATATATGAATTAAAAAACAAAGAATAAATAATGAAAATTAAGAACGGCATTATTAAGTTCTCCCCGCTTACTGTGGTAGATGCGGATGATGCGATGAATAAAAGCTATATAAAAAAAACTAAATTCTTTTGGCCAAAGTGTGACGTCAGGCACATAACTATACAAGTTAAAAATAGTCAAATACCACAAAAGTATCCTTACTTAGCAATAAAATGACAAAAACATCAGATATTTTCAAAATATATATTTAATGATTATGTTTATTATTATATTTTAAAATATTATTTTCGTATGTCACTATGGTGGCTCGACAGTGGTGGTCTTTCTTTCCGCAAACCCAGCTGGCCACTGGTCCTTTTCTGTCAGTGCGTTTGTTGAAACGATATTTACCGATAATTAATACAGGGTTGCCGTAACGAGACGTCGAGAACATAGGTGTGTCGACGTCGTCTAGAAAAAAATATTATCTATAACATGACGCATAAAAACTTGTTATGAAAGAAAAGAAATTTGTAAATATAAAAACCACTTTTTGTTATTAAAGTAAACTTTTATTAGAAGTCAACGAGTTTTGTACATTTGTATAACTGATTCTTATAATAATAAATATGGTCAATGAAATCATTTTAAAAGAGTTTCAGTACCTTAAGAAACTTTCTTATTTTTTTGAGCTGCACGGTAGGCAGACGAAACGTAGTGTTAAGACACTCTGTTTCCCACTTTCCACCACTCGAGACATTGTGGCGGGGGCACAACAACAACTCAACAGTGAGACACTGTTGAGTGGCGGTACTCAACGCCGCGGTTTATGTTGTTACCAGAACCGTCACGTTTACAGGTCAATGCTGTGCCTCTGCACCAAAGCAGTCTCAATTATGGTAAATTGAAATATAATGATAATTTATAAAATTTAATTCAAATAACACGGAGGTAGATCTACATACTTATTAATAAGATGGGAACAGGACACTCCGTTGACTGCTTTTCGACCGAATTCGAGACATTGTGTATTGAATGGCAGAAGTCAGCTCTGTCTTAACAGAAGTTGAAGAATAGAAACAAAAAACTAATAAACGTAAGAAATTAGGTTTTATTTAAGTTGTACAGTTATGTATAACAACTAAAAATACAACTACATTACAAATAAAGGTTCATATAACTTTCAATTCTCTTTTATTAATGTGTTATTGTAGAAATCATATCGCATGTTACTATTTACATTGTAAATGGGGTTAAAAGGTACAACACATCAACAGACGTTGGTATTAAATTTAAATAAAATATTATACTTATAATATAAAATATTTAAAAAAAACTAAATAAACACTCGTTTCAACATGGATATAAATGTATTTTTTATCTTTACAAAAATATAATTCTTTGAAACAAGTTACTCTTCTAAAGTGATGCTGACAAATTTCATATATAATAATATTAAGTATAAATAAAATACAGACACTCACAATTATGTAATATAATCTGAAACACTAAAGTGTAAAATTACACAAAAATTATATCGAAAAAAATTTACTAATTTAACTATAGTATATAAACTATTTCACAATTTCCAGTACATAAAGTATTTCCTTCGCAACGAACTAATGATTATGAAGTTTTCTCTCGTACTATAATATCATTGACCGTTGTGATGGTCGCTCTGCAGCCAGAACTGACCCTTCCACATACCCATAGCGCTCTCAAGCCACTGCTACGATTGTTTCTATTAAAACGATATTTCCCTACCTGGATGGCCGGTTTTCCAAATCGTGTCGTAGTAAATCTGTGAACTAATCATATTTTTGGTGAGTGAAAAATATATTTAGCACTGTTACTCGATATATTTGATTCGAGACTTCTTTAATATTTCGGTTAATCTAACATTTCAATAACATCACACAATAAATTTTCATTTTAAATACATATTTTCATATAAAATTTTTATAATTTTTATACTACCCAAAAAATTACATGAAAAAGGATCGTAAAAAAAATAAAAAAAATGTGTATCGTTTAAAGACATTTATTACTGGCTTAAATAAAAACTTCATGAACTAGTGATTGTGTTCGTTTTTGAAATTTATTATGATATCATCGACTACCATGACAGATGCCTTGCACGCTACTTTGTTCCTGCTCCTCATGCAGAACCACGTAGCCTTCCTACCTTTACTGCGGTTGTTCTTGTAGAACCGATAATATCCTATTTGGAGTATCGGCCTACCATTTAACGTTGAAATAAATTGTGGCCCTAAAACACATATGTACAATATTAAATGTAAGTAGTTAATTTAACTTTGATCTCAAACAACACCTCAATTAAAACTACATCATTTTTTTATTTATTTAGTTCACTAATTTATTAAAATTGAGGGTATGCATTTTAAAATACAAGAAATAATAATACAAACATCCATAAAGAAGAAGATACTGTAGATGTAAAGAAATAAAAAAGATATATTGAAATATATTTATTATTTCCAGAAATACAGATAAAAATTTCTGATATAAAATTATTCATAACTTTACCTTTAACTTTACCCGCGTTCAATTTCCAATAATGTCTTAAACTTCACACAAAGGTAAAGTATGTCATAATAAAAAAATCTTTATGCCTTTAAGTATGTCTTTGGTGTTGTTTGAAAAATATATTTAACAATATACATACTTAGTTCCAACCCCCATATCGTAACTTAAAAAGACTAGAATTTTTTACGTTTATTTCGTTAAAATTAAACTTGAACATTACACCGACTTATAATCAAAACAGGAAATATTAGCTTTTCCTTACTTCAATAAAGTACATTAATACCAAAGATCGTTTGTTATTGAGACAAAATTACAATAACATTAGGTACGTTTAAGCTGGAATGTCAATATATATAAAACTCAAATGTATTTCTAAAAACAAACCAAAACTACCCTTCAATTTCAAATATATAAAAACATTTAATGTGAATGATTATTTTTGCTAATAATAATTTCGTCTGCCACGGTAATGACAGAGGCGCGACAACCCAAAGACCATTTAGTGCACAGCCACTGCGCACGCGCACCTTTACTAGAGCTACGACGATTGTATCGGTAGCTTCCTATTTGGATAACAGGCTTCCCATATTTAGAAACAGTATAAAATGGATCATCACCTGTAATTGTAAATATTCGGAATTATTTATTATATTTTTATTTATCGAAATATTTATTTATCGTGAAATAAAGGGATTTTTGGGACTTTTGGTATAACTGTTCTTATAATTTTAAATAGGGTTTTCAATAAAACCCTTTAAAAAGGGTTTCAGTCCCTTTAAAGAAATTTTCTTTTTTTTTTGAGTGCCCCCCTTTGGCAACGAAACGTAGGGGTTAAAAACACTCTGTTTCCCCCATTTTTCCCCACCGGACTTGGGTGGCGGGGGCACAAAAACAACTCAACAGTGAGACATTGAGGGGGCGGTACTCAACGCCGCGGTTTATTTTGTTACCAGAACCGCACGTTTTACAGGTAAATGCTGTTGCCCTCTGCACCAAAAGCGTCTAAATTATGGAAAATTTGGGGAAATTAATGAAATTTTTTAAAATTTTAATTAAAATTAACAGGGGAGGAAGACTACATACTTTTTAAATAAAGGGGAAAAAGGACACCCGTTATTTTGGGTTTTTCGCCCGGGGGAATTTCGAGACATTTTGTTTTTAAATGGCAAAAGTCAGCTCTGCCCTTAACAAATTTGAAAGAATAAAAACCCAAAAAAACTAATAAACGTAAGAAATTAGGTTTTATTTAAGTTGTACAGTTATGTATAACAACTAAAAATACAACTACATTACAAATAAAGGTTCATATAACTTTCAATTCTCTTTTATTAATGTGTTATTGTAGAAATCATATCGCATGTTACTAATTACATTGTAAATGGGGTTAAAAGGTACAACACATCAACAGACGTTGGTATTAAATTTAAATAAAATATTATACTTATAATATAAAATATTTAAAAAAAACTAAATAAACACTCGTTTCAACATGGATATAAATGTATTTTTTATCTTTACAAAAATATAATTCTTTGAAACAAGTTACTCTTCTAAAGTGATGCTGACAAATTTCATATATAATAATATTAAGTATAAATAAAATACAGACACTCACAATTATGTAATATAATCTGAAACACTAAAGTGTAAAATTACACAAAAATTATATCGAAAAAAATTTACTAATTTAACTATAGTATATAAACTATTTCACAATTTCCAGTACATAAAGTATTTCCTTCGCAACGAACTAATGATTATGAATAGTTTTCTCTCGTACTATAATATCATTGACCGTTGTGATGGTCGCTCTGCAGCCAGAACTGACCCTTCCACATACCCATAGCGCTCTCAAGCCACTGCTACGATTGTTTCTATTAAAACGATATTTCCCTACCTGGATGGCCGGTTTTCCAAATCGTGTCATAGTAAATCTGTGAACTAATCATATTTTTGGTGAGTGAAAAATATATTTAGCACTGTTACTCGATATATTTGATTCGAGACTTCTTTAATATTTCGGTTAATCTAACATTTCAATAACATCACACAAGAAATTTTCATTTTAAATACATATTTTCATATAAAATTTTTATAATTTTTATACTACCCAAAAATTACATGAAAAAGGATCGTAAAAAAAATAAAAAAAATGTGTATCGTTTAAAGACATTTATTACTGGCTTAAATAAAAACTTCATGAACTAGTGATTGTGTTCGTTTTTGAAATTTATTATGATATCATCGACTACCATGACAGATGCCTTGCACGCTACTTTGTTCCTGCTCCTCATGCAGAACCACGTAGCCTTCCTACCTTTACTGCGGTTGTTCTTGTAGAACCGATAATATCCTATTTGGAGTATCGGCCTACCATTTAACGTTGAAATAAATTGTGGCCCTAAAACACATATGTACAATATTAAATGTAAGTAGTTAATTTAACTTTGATCTCAAACAACACCTCAATTAAAACTACATCATTTTTTTATTTATTTAGTTCACTAATTTATTAAAATTGAGGGTATGCATTTTAAAATACAAGAAATAATAATACAAACATCCATAAAGAAGAAGATACTGTAGATGTAAAGAAATAAAAAAGATATATTGAAATATATTTATTATTTCCAGAAATACAGATAAAAATTTCTGATATAAAATTATTCATAACTTTACCTTTAACTTTACCCGCGTTCAATTTCCAATAATGTCTTAAACTTCACACAAAGGTAAAGTATGTCATAATAAAAAAATCTTTATGCCTTTAAGTATGTTTTTGGTGTTGTTTGAAAAATATATTTAACAATATACATACTTAGTTCCAACCCCCATATCGTAACTTAAAAAGACTAGAATTTTTTACGTTTATTTCGTTAAAATTAAACTTGAACATTACACCGACTTATAATCAAAACAGGAAATATTAGCTTTTCCTTACTTCAATAAAGTACATTAATACCAAAGATCGTTTGTTATTGAGACAAAATTACAATAACATTAGGTACGTTTAAGCTGGAATGTCAATATATATAAAACTCAAATGTATTTCTAAAAAACAAACCAAAACTACCCTTCAATTTCAAATATATAAAAAACATTTAATGTGAATGATTATTTTTGCTAATAATAATTTCGTCTGCCACGGTAATGACAGAGGCGCGACAACCCAAAGACCATTTAGTGCACAGCCACTGCGCACGCGCACCTTTACTAGAGCTACGACGATTGTATCGGTAGCTTCCTATTTGGATAACAGGCTTCCCATATTTAGAAACAGTATAAAATGGATCATCACCTGTAATTGTAAATATTCGGAATTATTTATTATATTTTTATTTATCGAAATATTTATTTATCGTGAAATAAAAATAATTTATATTTTTGGTAAGCAGAATTTATAAACCAGATATATTATTTAATTGACTGGAAAAAATACATGCAGGGAAGTGTTATACATACATATATAGTTATTGCACATTTACGCCAAGGACACGCCAACAATAAATGAGAATGTCTAAAACGTTGTACGTGAAATTAATTCATATTAAATATACTAAGGCAAAGTACGACAAAATTAAATTCTTAGTATGTATTTAATTATTTTTAAAGTAACAAAATATTAAAATATTTTTAAAATATCACTTGTTTCTACAGCGGCCAATGTTCCCTTGTCCTTCCTTCTAAACGACCACGACCTAAAGTTCCTAATAAATATACAGCCCCTTTAAATTACATATATTTAATAACGTAATAAAACAAAGAATATAATTTTAATGAGTATGAGCATGGCCCATCATTGTAATAATTTGATCATCATAGGTGATAATAGATGAACGGCATCCTTTGGACCACATAGAACATCTCCATTGAGCTCTTGCCCCCCTATAGGAACTCCTTCGATTAAATCTGTAGGTACCAATTTTTATAATAGGGTGACCATATTTTGACAGGTCAAATATTGGCTCTGAAAAGGAATATTTTTAACATTATTTAAAAATAATAATTTTATGCTAATCATTATTTTTATATGTACATGAATATATATTTTTATATAGAACACAAATAGAATACATCAAAAATATACTCGTTTCAAAAGAGTTTCTTAAGAGGATAACAAATTACTATTATATTTCTATGAAATATAAATTCCTGATAACAAGTTTGATAATATAATACATTATATACACGCCACAGTTCTAATCAAAAAATCACGAAGGAAATCCCTTAAATGAAACTAACATTCATATTCATACACGTTTACAACAATTTTATTTTCTATTTAATTCCTAATGAATATGTTCATTCTTTATATATATAATTGAATCATCAATAGCGAATATACTGGCTCGGCAGCCCTTATTCTTCTTACTGCACATCCATTGTACTTTAGTGTCCATCTTCAATAGTGCATCGATTGTGGAGATGGTATCGATATTCGCCAAGCGTTAGTACTGGTCTACCGAACTTAGTGAGGCTGAAAATTGGGTCTGAAAATGTGTAAGTCTAGTATAAAATAATTTTTTATACTTTTTATAAACAATAACCGTAAATAATTTAATACCTAAAAAAAATTGTTTGAATAAACAACAAATGTGTGGTGTTGATGGAGAGTAATGAATGTCTCCTCACAGTTAGCACTGAGTATATTCAAAATCACTTTAAAAGTACAAATTGTATAAGCAGTAGAGACGGTGACAAACATATAATTTAAAACTGACCACAGATATTCATGTACCAAATGAAATAATAGTAAAATATAAAAAAGCACATCAAATGGAAAGCATCTATCTATCAGGATAGATGAAGACGCGACGACACCGTTGCGGCTCAGTTGACGCTGTTTGTTTATAACTAGCTTAAATTTGAATACTTATGACTAAATATATATTCTATTTATAATATAATGTATACTTACGTCATTTTGATATTAATAAATGATAAATAATTGTTCCCTTGGAATACTTTCATTTTATTTCTTTAGAAAAGTTTACAAACCACGTAGTAATACTATAAAGCCTAATATTATAACATTAATGTTTATGATTAGGGTTGGTTTTAATTATTTCGTTTTCAAATGTCGTCACAGATGCCCTGCAACCCCTACTCCACTTGCTGCAAACCCACTGAGCTTTCGGTCCTTTTGCGCGACAATATTTATTAAATCGATATTGCCCAATAACGATTACAGGGTTTCCGAATTTTGAAAGTGCGAAGACAGGTTCTGAAAAATAACAATTATGTACATTAGTCGTTTTATGTAATTCAAGATATAATGAGCTTTTCAATAATTTAATATATAAAAACAAGATATTTTAGAAAGTAGACTGTCATATTGGTACAGTATTCATTGTTTATTAAATAAAATACTTATGCTACAATTCAGATTGTTTTATTTTACTAATCGTACCATATTTCACATATTACATACACTAGATTTACTTTGTATGTTTATATATTACGATCTCTTAACTATTTTGGATGGTTCCTGGATGATCTGAAAAGACAATAGATGGCGCTGGAGTCGCCTGGAACGTATTAGACCAACTAATCATATTCATGGTTTCATATACCTTGTGCACTATAAGAAATAGTGGATATCATCGCAGCGTCGCCTTTTTTTCGAGGCAGTCTATGGAACTCGCTAATTAAAATATTAATAATGTATAACGTAATTTTAGTTATCGATTAATATAATGATATATGCAAAATATTAGAATTAGTCTGGACATATTATAATCTACAACCTTTGCACTTCTGTACCATGACGCTAATGACTAAACCTAAAAAACATATACATATATACAATAGAAGGAACGATTTGAAATAATCTTATGTATAAAAATATATTTTAATGTACTTCATACAGTTTCGCTTTATACATAAAAAAATATTCGAGTAATTATAAAAATATAATAAATTGTATTACTTAATATATTATAATATAGTATATTTCTAAAATAATGTCAAATATGTCTATATTTAGCTTAATATCATCAGTAACAAATCATTTTATACTTAACAAAAGATTACAACAGTAAAGTACACATGTAACATATGGCATTTTTGATAATATGCTAATAATATAAGCATTAATTAATTAATTTCAAGTATAACTTTCAATGATTATGAATATTATTAATCTTAATTATCTGGTCATCTATACTGCTCAGGGATGCCCTGCAACCCATATGAGTTTTGCTGCAAACCCAAAAACATCTCCCATTGTTCCGCTTGTAACTGCTATGCCTGTAGAAACGATAATTGCCTATTTCGATGATAGGCTTCCCTTGCCTAGACTCCGACAGAACAAATGCTATAAAAACATAATATATTTTATATAAACTTTTGTTTACTTAAAACTATAATATATTCATAATATAAATCATAGAATACAAATTGCAACACATTTACTACCATAATTGAAGCTTACTATATAACCAATTGGCAGTTTCTTACCAAAGTACCGATTTAACCGTTTGATTATTAATAAAAACAAATTCAAAAAGTAAACATTTCAATTGCATATATTTATTTAACTTAACTTATATTCATGACTTCTCCAGTGTGTAATTATACCTGGTACTAACTAGGCATTTAGGGAAAAAACTAAGCTTAGAGTTAGATGGTCGTTTCATTTATGAGTATGATTATTATTTATCTTCACAATTGTTGAATCTATAGAAGTCACTGATCCCCGACATCCTGAACACCATTTCACGCAAACCCAAAGGCATTTTGGATTTCCCGTTTTATAACTACTGTGTCTGTAAAATCGGTAATTCCCCATTTGTAGCATAGGTCTGCCTGTTCGAGATGTGATCATTATTACATCTGAAAGTAAAATTACAATAATGAAGTATTTTTAAGCAAAATAAAAACTAATTTAACAGAATGTTAACTGATGAACTAATCTGATGACAGAATGCTAACTAATTTAATAGAATGTATTAAATTAGCATGACTGACTTAAGCTATTACTGGTTCTGACTACTTAACCACAACACAGAATAACCAGCACATTTGTGCCACATTTTTACAATTATAGATAGTAATAATAAATAGCTTCAAAAAAGAAAGAAATCAAACACGGATATATATAATAATGTGTTTAATTAACAACATTAATGAAACATCTACATAAATAAAAAAATGTGCAAACGGTATCGATATTTGATGAGTTCAAAATTTTCTAAATAAATTTTATTAATTAAATTAATATGTACTTATAACACTTTATTTATCTTAAAAAATTGTTCGATATTCCACGGCTTATACACAATTACTAGAAAAGCATTTCACTGTATAAGCTTCAGAGTTAGAAATATGTGTGAGTGTATTCACACATGCTAAGGACCTTTAATACTTTTTGTGTAGTTGATAAAAGCGTCAATGAAGCTTCAAAGACAGATTAAAATAAAAAAGTATACAAAAAATACTAAGCAGGTAATAATAACTATGATTATGATACAAATTAATTGACCTTTTTATAGCTTATTATAAAAACTTTATATTGTTTCATAATCTTTAACTAGTAATAAACTAATTAAAAAAAAATTAATTGTGTAACAAAATAAGTATAGTATATACATACATACATCTGTATACATTAATTTTCTTTCTTATTCATTACTGAACTTAAAAATTACTTTAGTATACAATTACAAAATGTTAAGTAATAAGCAATTTGTCATTTGTCATGATTAATAATAATAAATATAATTAATCCGTTGTGGCTTAGCCTCTGACTGTAAAGGTGACAACTATGGATTAGAATTTCAATTTTTTTTCTCTCTGGTATTAAGACAAAGCGCAGCGTTGAGTTTCACTACTCAACACGTGGAAAGTGCTTAATAAAGTGCTTAATAGTAACTCATTCTGTCACATGCGTAGTACAAAAACATGCTTAATGGTTGTGAGACTTTGTATACGAGATAGCCACTAGATCACCGTTAACGGTATTGATTGTTGCTACAGCCGCTCTACACAATCCTTTCCTCCACTTCTGACATCTCCATATTCGTTTAAAATCTTTCTCCTGATGAATGTTATATTTGTAGTCACCGATGACCAGCAGCGGTTTTCCTGCTCTGGACTTCGATAACGATACTATAATTAAAAAAAAACATTTATTTCATAGTGTTGTAAGTTATATTTATTAATAACTATCTAATATTAGCATATATACTATACACCTCATAAAAACGAATACATAAATGTAGATACAGGTAAATCATAAATAAATGTTATTACAAAACTATAATATTTATTTTATTCACAAAAATATTTACAGCATTAATAGTTTGATTATAAAATAATATAAAATATCAATTAAAATCTAGACATATGCAAATGCTCCTTCACCACGAATACTTTGTCTTCAATAGTAATGCAGGAGCTTCGACAGCCAGATCTCCACTTCACGCACCTCCAGGTAGACTTGACCCCTCTAGTACTGTATAGATTGTATCTATGCTCGTCTAATAAGATGACCGGCTTGCCAAATGCTGATGTTGTAAACGTTGGAGCTATATAAAGAAGGTGAACAGTGAAATACTATTCTAGATAAAATCTGGTAGGATGTAAAAGATGATATGCCAAATAAAAACACAAGGCAAGACATGAAATCATTAAAAAATATATATATATGTGTGCAGATTATTTTTAATTCAAATATATAAAATTGCTATATAAATAATTATTGTTAATAAGTGTTTTCAAACAGAGATTTTTACAAAAATCAGTCATTCCGGGTGTACTATATTTTTTAATGAAAAATATATGTTTTGGATAAACGAAATACATAAACATATTATAGTCATAATAAAATCAAAAAACATTCATAGAATTACCTTTATATTAATAATATAATAATAATACAAATTGTATACATAGAAGCTATTAAAGTTGCGTTAGAACATCTTAACAAAATCTAATAATGATTATGTTGATTTCGTGCAATAAGCAATCTATTTCTATGTGTTTTTAACGAAGCCCTACACCCGCAACTCCATTTGACACATACAAAGTAACCGAATTCGCCTCTAGTGTTGCTGTGTTGGTTGAACCTAAAACCACCGTATATTACTGCTGTTTTCCCAGATCTCGTAGTTGTAAATGTAACTGTAATATTGAGAAAAATCACTTGAATTTCACAAAAATATTCATAATATTATTAAAAGTTTACTGTTATTGTAATTTACATAGCCAACTATTATAAATTAATTAAAAAAGAACAGTTTTTTACAGTTACAAACATAAAATCACAATTCTGGTGAAATTGGTCTTGTAAATTATCTTTCGTAATAAAATTTATATTGCATCAAACTATATCTCGTGTTTAAAACATAGATAGATATCAGCTATTCAACTTTTGTAATGTGGTCCAAATGTAATTAGATGTTTCATAAACTAGATTAAAGGAAAGGTGAATATGAAATAGCTTTACAGTCAGAACATATCAATAAAAATAATAACGTTATTCGCTACTCCCTAATATATAAGTATAAATAAAAAAATATGTAATCCTTCAAAACTATAATAAAAATATTACATATTAATATTATCATAATTTTTTTTTATTTACATAAATATTTTACTAATGGTTGTGTTCACTTTTGTATTTAATGATAACATCTTCCACAGTGATGATGACAGATCTGCATCCTCTTGAACAATTGCTACACACCCAACGCTTTTTAGGTCCCCTACTTTTCCTCTTTTCTAAACTAAAATTATAACGACCTACTTTGATCATTTGATTCCCATGCACAGACGTAATGAATTGGGGCTTATCTGAAATATCATCTGAATTGTTAATAAAAGTATGTACTTTTATGATGAGTATGTACTTGTATGATATGTAATTTCAAGATTTTCTACTATCGAAATTATGGTAACATGCTAACTAACTTACTCACAGTTTTATAATGAAAATAATATATTTCGAAAAACAGAATTCCACAAAAACAACATTTTATATAAAACTATATATTAATTATTAATCAAAACAACACAATAG
The DNA here is from genome assembly GCA_037127375.1 of Dione juno. Lineage (NCBI taxonomy): Eukaryota > Metazoa > Arthropoda > Insecta > Lepidoptera > Nymphalidae > Dione > Dione juno. Next base: position 1,328,935 of record JAXRJS010000021.1, on the reverse strand, counting down.
TCCACGGTGGTGCGACAGTACAACATCCGATCATAAACCTGATGTTTCTGGTTTCGAGCTGGGAAATGATTGGGCTGGGAATGATTATGATATTTCAATTTTTTCTGTTCCACACTCCAACAGACAAAGTTCGAAAACCGTAACTTTTCAAAAATTGTCCTGAAAGTGGGCAATGCGAGAAAAAGCGTGAATCTCCAAATAAAAATAGCAAAAACAATTATCCATAAGAAATCATATTTAAGGCATGGCCCAACTATGAGCCACATATTTTACAAGTGCACGTTATCTTCAACATGCACATGCCACAAACGTATTTGTTGGAGTTAGTATAGGTATATACAGTTCCGTTTCTGTGTATGATTTTAGATTTCTTTCTGCAGGTTTCCGGAAAATTCTTTTCCGCAGCTTTTATGTTTACTACATAGATCTTCAGGTAATCTAAACAAAAATTGCTCGCTAAATATATTTTCATCATAAACTTTCATAAAATAAGTAAATGCGTAGTTTACCCTTTATATACTCCACAAACTTTAGCTCATTGCTCACGGTACACATTTAAAAAATCACTTCTTATTGCCCAAATGTTTACGATTTTTAGGTATTTATTCGGCCTTCTTGCAATATGATACAGCTTTATAATGATATGCTTTATAATATATATTTTTATAAAAGCACAACAGTGATAATGATTGCAACCAATTATAAATTATAATTATTTGTTAATTTGAATAAAATAGATGTTTTTTTTTTTGCTGAAAACTCGTCAAGATAAGCAGATCTGTCATATTCAAAATGTTGAACAACATATTTTATAGACTTTTAAAATTTTTATAATCCTGAACCAACGAATTATATATATATATATATATATATATATATATATATATATATATATATATATATATATATATATATATATATATATATATATATATATATATATATATATAAACAACTGAAAACATAACACAACATGTTTATTTAGTGATTATGAATATGGTTTATTTTAACAATTTCATCCTCAATAGTGATGAGCGTTACTTTACACCCAGTTATTCTTCTTTTGCCACACTCCCATATTCCTTTTGGACCTCTACTTCTAGTGCACATGTTGTACCGATACTTTCCCATTTCAATTACAGGTTTTCCTTTACGTGATGTCGTGAATATAGGTTCTGTAAAGGTAAATATTCAAATTTCATTACTAGTTTCATTTCCTCCTTTAAGACTGTACCTCTTATTGTAAATATTAGTATATTTTCCTTTAAATATCGTTAATTTTTTTACATTATTATAACCCACAAAGTAACTTAATACTGCTAAAATATATACTGTTTTAAAATATGCTATTAAGCTATCATGTTTATTTCAGTTAGCAAAATAACATTAGTATTTCATTTACCAACAATTGTCGTGTCGTAAATTAATGCATAGTCATATCTTTTATTGTAATTATATGATTTTTATAGGTAGCTAATGAGGCTCTGCATCCGTAACGTCATTTATAGCGACTATAGGTGATTTCCAAATGCAACCACTGGCTTCCCACATCGCGAGACCCTAAACACATCTTAATAAAATATTTTAATTTCTTAACGTTATCATGAGCCCAAATATTTTACTTCATTTAGTTTAATTAGTGAAAATTAAAAACATTAAAGCAACTTCCAGATATACGGGTGCATTCATCAATATTAAAATATTAATTAAATCGAAAATAATTGATTTAAAAATAGGTTTTATTCCATTTAATTATAACAATATAATGTACGGCGTAAAACAAAATGTAAAACAATAAGTTCATTATTGTAAACTTTTATTGACAAAGTACTCACAATTTTACATATTTTTTTTTGTTACTCTCGCATATGTCAATGTTTGTGATTATCTTTTAGTGAAATAATGTGATTTTTAAAAGTGGTTATTGACGCTCTGCATCCGTAACACCATTTGGAGCACATCCAAAACACTTTAGGTCCCTTACATCTGCTATGCCTGTTGTAACGGTGATTTCCAAACATTATTACTGGTTTCCCTCGTCGCGAGACTCCGTACACGGGCCCTAAACAAAATATTGTAATAGAATACTTTTTATAATTGTTTAAAATTAAATAAGAAACAATGGAAATTATACATATAAAATAAAAATCGAATTTAACCGTTGAGATCGTACCTTTTGGATACCATTAGAGTGATTTAACCGAACTTTACACTTAATTCACTTAAAGTTGAGAACGGAGTGATTTTACACTATTAAAATTATTTATCTAAATATTTTCTTTGATTTTTTTTAATCATTCACATAGTTCAATTAATGCATTTAAATAATAAATTTTCTAAAATATTTATTTTAGGTATTTGGTTATAAATGAAATGTTCAAATTAATCTTAACCCCTTTAATTAACTACAAGCATAAATTATACAAAAATAAATATACCTAACATAATTCGAGGTTACATAACAATGTAACAAATGAAGAAATTATAGTGTGGTCGCAAGATGCAAGTACCGCTCCTCCTCTCCCAGCAACCATGAATCCATAGAATATATTCTATTTATGAAAATTGCAATTTAGAAATACAATTACGAGCTTTATGGGTATTTTGACAATCAAAGTCAAAATCTAAACTGTTTAAAATAATCGAATGTGACGGTGGAAACAGTATCGACCTAATTTTGGATTACAATAAATCAGTAAATGGAAATGGGGTGACAAGGATCGTAAAGTCCACTCTAACGAAGTTAAGCGGGCAAATTCTTCTAATACTCAAAAAAAAGTAATGTCAATGACAATGGTTATTATTAACTTTGACGATAACATTATCTATTGTAGTAACAGTGGCGCGACATCCATACGATTTACATGAACACCGCCATGATGCTTTCGAACCGCTGTTCCTGTGGTACTTATTGAATCGATAGTTTCCTATTTCTATCACTGGTTTTCCAAATCTTGATGTTTTAAATACTGCCCCTGGAATAAATTAAATCATTCAAATATGTTACATATATATAGTTATATAGGTAAATTTTGTATGTAGTTAATGAAAGCAAATACAATTGTAAATAATAAAGTTGTATATGGATTAGGTTACCTCATTTTATCAATCATATTAAGATACTCAGTAAACAGTTTCTGCCATATTTGATAATTTTTATATAGATATACATTATAGCATTCGCAATATAATACTACCTAAAGTAAAGTATCGCCAATATAATATGCCTATGCAATACATAACTTGGTTTTATGTACTTTCTATCTGCTCTGATCCGTCCTGATAAAGACATCAGGTTCGTTCGGTATTTATTAGGCACATAAGTAAATCAATGAAGTCTTCTTCTTGCAAGATTTTCTTAAGTGGATACAGGGGGCCAAGCTCATAAAAATGAGTTATAAAATCGCAATTTTAATAAGAAACCTGTATCAATAAAAATATTTTATTCAAAATTAATCACGTCAACACATTATATAAATTACGGTAAAACAAAAAAAAAAGAATTATAATTTATGAGATTTATGTTTTATGATAATTTAGATTCCTTAAATTTAATTGTCATTTAAAAACATACTATACACACATATATTATGAACAAGGAAGGTAACCTTACCTTCATAAAATATTTTGAACAATAATACTCAAAACAAACAAAACTTAATGATTATGAATATAATTTTGTAACACAACTACATCGTTGATAGTGGTGAGTGTTGCTTTACATCCGTTGGACGACCTGGAACATTTCCACAGGCCTTTGATGTGTCCTTTATATTTACAATATTTGTTAAAGCGATAACCCCCGAGAAGTATGACTGGTTGACCGAATCTCGATGTCGTATATGTTACTGGAATAAAACAAACAAACAGTACATCATTCTAATCAAATATATTACATAATGTATAGTATATAATTTTTTATAAAAAAACCTTTTTATAAAAAAATCATAGAGCTTTAATAAAGACATTATATTATACCATATATGTAGTACAAATAAAACCAAATATCATGAGACCCAGTAGAGTGGTAACTGGTATCCAACGTTTAATGGTTTAGTACAAACCCGTTAGATAAAGAATAATTTCAGATAAAGTTAGTTAAGTACTTTCCGAAAGAGTGACAAATCCAGTTTTTCGTTACAATTTTTCTAATATAGGCGGTAACCTAATTAAACATATAATGCACTTATTGTTAAAAATTTGGTAATAATTGCACAGTAATAATTTTAATATACAAATGATTATGAAACGAATTAGAACATCGATTGATAAAACAATCCATTTTTGGTGTCGACAATAAAACACTAATTATATAAAAAAAAATTATTTCCAAAATATTTACCATGCAGGTACAACATATAAAATACAGTTTATAATAAATAAAAAAAAAATTATAACATTTCAAAATATACTTCTTTATTTTTAAAAAATACTTAAAGAAATCATATAAAAATTGTTAACGCAGCGGGATACTTAAATATTTATGTTTTCTTTAAGTATTTTTTCCAGCCTTAGTGTGGATTAACACTTTAAAAATAATTAAAATATTCTTTATTCTTTTGAAAATTCCCATTTTTTTTAACGTTTTATCCCGCATAGTTTACGCGCGAATTGCAGACATTATTTGCTGAGCTCTCCACAAAAGGGAAATGACATTGAATGTGAACCCAACCCATATTTTTTTCCGTCAGATGCTGTCCCACTGCGTCACGATGGTGCCCCTGTTTTGATTTCCTAACATTCGCAATGACATACCTACCACGGTTTATTTTACCAGACAAAGTGCGCACCGCGTAAATACAAATTAAACTACGTACATGCATTAACATATTAAATAATAATAAAACAGTATTAAAATAAAACTAAGAAAACTTAATGATTATGAACGTTATTTAGTTTTACAATTACATCTTCAATAGTGGTGAGTCTTGCTTTACATCCGATTGACTTTCTTGAACATTTCCATATGCCTTTGATTTGTCCCTTATATTTACAATATTTATTAAAGCGGTATCCCCCGAGGAGTATTACTGGTTGACCAAACCTCGATGTTGTGTATGTAACTGCAAATAGATCGATATAAAACAAATAGATCGGTTTATAATTCTAATAAAAAGTAAACTATAGTATAGAAAAACATATTAACATACATATATACATAATATATATACACAATATATATAACTTTAGCAAATCAGCGTATATTAAATTTGTAACGTATGTATTATAATTATATAAAAATAATTTTAACAAAAAAACACAAATTAAAAATCTAAAATGATTTTGTCATATAATGTACAATTTTTGTAAAAAGTTATTCCAGCATTGGCGTTGTAATGAGGGGTCCAGGTCACGCGTAGAATAATCTGGTGCTATTTATCGGCACTTTATTGTTTTTAATTTGGTAAAATAATAATAATAATCTACAAGCCATTGAAGGCGAGGTTTCCCTAGAACATTTATATCTACATACGCCCATGTATATTATAAATCTGTTACGAAGAAAGTTTTAATTATTGGATTTGCAAAAATTATATAAAAAAGCGGTTCTTTTTACGTTTGGCCTTAAAATATCTGTAAAAGTAAGTGTTGAGATAAGTTTTAGCGTGTCAAGACAAAGACTTTTATAAGTTTATAGCTAATTTATATGACTAACATAATACCAATAATTACCCAATAATAAAATTTACTTTCCAAGACGGGTGGTACTATATTTTCATTTTGCAAAGAACATTAAGCTTGACTAAAAATTAAAAGAAAAGCTTTTTAAAATAATGTATGAGCTTGAAATATTTATCTCGTTGGCTTTCATATATATACAAATATAAATATATTATAAAGTAAGAAAAAAGATTAGAATAGTAAAACTCAGCAAAGGTTTAGGTAAATAATATAACAATCAGATCAAATACAGCCGTTTATATGGACTGGACATGACATGGACTTCTTTTGTTACGTTGCCTAAGTTATAGAATTTAAATTTTATAGAACTGGGTTTTGCAATTTTTATTTCATATAGAGGGTATAAAATAATAAAATAGTACTTTGTACTAAATAGACTATAAAAATATTAGTATATGTAAAAAAAAAGTGAATTATGTTAATAATTTATTGATCACCCTTACAGGGATACATATTCGCAATAAACAGATTATTTAACCTCATTTACAACTCAATATTACTAAGAAATAAATACATAGAAATACAGTTTCTCAATGATTATGTTCACGATTTTGACATATAATTTGGTCATCAAAAGTAGTCAGAGTGGCTCTGCAGCATTTAAGCGACATTTTCGAGCACACCCACTTCGCTCTTCGTCCCTTACTTCTACAATATTTGTGAAACCGATAGGGTCCTATTAAAATCATGGGATTCCCGTTCCGTGTTGTGGAGAATACAGCTAGAAAAGATAATAAAAAATTATTTTATAATATTCCTTGTACCATTACCATAGGTACATAAAGACATGATTGAATAAAACATTAAAAAAACTTTATTCTACTTACTACATAAATACTATCTTAATAGTGCAAAATAAAACACATATGTAATGAGAATGGATGTGATTCAGTTTTATAACTTTATTTTTTAATGTATGTACAGTAGCCGGGCACCCGACGCTTTTCATGGAGCATCGCCATCTACTTACAAGACCCTTAGAGCCAACTTTATTATATCTATATTTTCCTAAATTTATCACTGGGTATCCAAAACGTGACCGAGTGAACACAGCATCTGTAAAGTAATGATACTTGAATATATTACAGAGGTATTAAGGAAAGAACTGCTGATTCATTGAAAATGTTCTATTGCACAGTCAATGTATCAAGGAAGGCTATAGGCTATGATGCACTGTACATGCGATAAAAGCTACTAGTAAGCGCTTAAAATTCATGTATGATGCACAGCTTTTTTTTTATCACACGCGGTCAAATTGTATATTTATTATATCGCCTAACCACGCAGGCAAAGCCGCTGGGAAACGCTAATAATTAATATTACTTAGTATGGAAAAAATTATATTCTTAAACAGAACAACAACTATATTACTTTTTTGTAGCAGATACCTAAATTAAGCAAGGACGCAAATTTGGGCTTACGACAATTAGTTTTTCCAAGTGATAAAATTATAATATTCAGCACATAGTGTTCCTAAAATACGTTTGGTATGGCATCCAGGTCTTGGGGACGTATGAAAATAAAAAAATTGATATGTATAAAAAATATATCCGTCAAATAATTTATTTCCCAACAATTAATGATTATGAGGTTTATATTGTATTATTTCATTCTCCATCGTGATTAAGGTTGATGAGCACCCATTGTGAACCTTCACGCAAATCCACCTCCTCCTCGTCTTATCTTTGCTGCCACTCCACAAATTAAATCGATATTCGCCTATTTGGATTACTGGCCTCCCATTTCTCGTTGTTAAAATCTCTGCAACTACAGATAATTACTTAAATTTTGATATTATTTTTTAATTTTGTTTTCTTTTTTTGGAATAAATTGATATTGTTACAATATTATTTGATAAAATTTGATTGATTTGTAGTGTGTAATCAAATAAAAAAACAATCTGTTGCTCCGTTGTGGTAACAAAAGGGGCTAGTACTTCAGTAATGTGTTATAATATCGAATAATAAGATAAAATAAAAAGTTATATACAAATATTTTTAGAATTCATATATTTCAATGTTTTAGAAGTATAAAGGAATAAATAATCATAATTTTATTCCTTAAATTGAAATTCTATGAACATAACAGCTTACTTATTTCAATATTATAAGCTAGTCAATTTATAGCAGTATATGTATAATCCACAATCTGCAACATTTGTGATAATATAATAATATATATAATAGTCTGTAAAAGATAATAATATAAATATGCTCTACTTATTGAAATAAATCTATAGTTATCACCTTAATTGAACCTATCCATCGACATTAAGTCTACCCTCCAAGTCTCCTAATAACAAGAATGTACATTATAACAGGATATAATCGTATTCGAGGATGTAACAATTTTCGCATGACAACCTTTGTGTGCGCGTACGCACACCCATCTTATCCTTCGACCTTGACTATCGGAATATTTCTTATTGAAACGATGAGAGCCTATCAAAATCACTGGTTGTCCATATCTTGAAGTACCAAATACGGCTTCTGAAATATTTAAAAAGTATACTTTTTGCTTGTTTAACTTAAATTAATTACAAATAAATATATAAAAATATATTATTAATATGTACACAAGCATACTATTTTTTATAATATATTAATATATATACTTTAATAATATATTATATAAGATTAAAACTTATAGAACAAGGTGAGAATAATTTTAGAAACATAACTTCCCCTTAACAACATAAGAAAAAGAATGGCTCCTATCAAAGCCAAATGGTACCATAAATACATGGGTGTAAACAGAGAAATATATCAATTTAAAATAAAGTAAACAAAATTTATAAAAATAATACTTTTATTATCAATTAACTTATTTATAACAATATTTACTTTATACTATAGATCTTGGAGCTTACTAAATATATAACACTTTATATAGTAAGATTACTATTCGTCAAGTTTCAAAACTAAAATTGAAATTATATTATTATTTTTATGCAAAAATTGCAAGAACCTCAAGTAATACATATTGTAATACATAAGTAATACATTTCTATATATGATATATAGATACAGCCTAATGACAACTCGCTTGTTTTCCATTTCACGCTCATTTCGAGACTACACTGTACTTCATCCAATAAGGCTAGGATATTCAGCCCAACTACCCCGGAACAACAATAATTGTTAGAACTTTCGCAATTAATAATAAGTATAACTGTAAATATATGAAGTTGCTGACATAAGAATTTGTAATCGCTCCACTGCACGTCTGGACTTCTTTTCAAAACTACTACTTAGCCGTATATAAAATATATCATATCAGAATAGGAGCGATATTGGTAAAAGTGTCTGTATGTATATAGCATTTAAACCGTCACTAAAATGGAAATCATTTGAAACATATTCTGATAATCTCTACTCTCTCATAATCAAATAATAAACGTATTAAAACTTTTTCAATTTAAAGAATATATTTTTTTCAAATTTATAGAAGTTAATGATTATGAACATTATTAATTTTCACAATCTCTTGATCAATAGTCATGATCTTGGCTTTACATCCTTTTTGATCATTGTTACAGATCCATCGTCTTTTGGGACCCTTACCGCCTGTAGCTCTTCTAAATCTATAATTGCCTATTTGTATTACAAGGTTGCCGGAACGCGATAAGAGGAACTGTGGAGCTGAAACAGTAGCCGAAATTAATTCAGTTCAAATAATGTGTCGCTATAATAACAGAGGTGTACCTCTGTTATTATAGCGACACATTATTTGTATGTTTAAAAATATTTATATAAGTATATGACAGATGGTTTTATGATTGTTAGTTACACCATTCTAATTCAATTCGAATGTCTATATGTGGTTATTAATTTTAATTCCTGTAAAGAAATATATAATAGACAAAATTCTATAATTAAAATGAATTGGTTTAATTTAGGTAGAAAGAAGTATTGTCTTAATCATTAATGAGTTAGTCATAAAATATATTATTAACAAGAAACGGAATGTTATGTTAGTAGCTTAATTTAACTCTAAAATATTAATACTAAGGCATTATTATTATTATTCAACATTCGTAGAAGTACCTAAGTAATACTTTAGTAATATAATTTAACGTTGATTACGAAAAAATCTAATAGTGTTTATATAATATAATATAATTTGTCTATGATATTATAATAAGAAGCTTCTATAGATCTGCAGTTTAACATATAAAATATAGTGTATTTTATTATTATTAAGTGGATCAAATATTTTTATTCAAAAAAAAGTATTAAAAAATATTAGTATATTGGTAAAATAACCAAAACAATTGCGACAACAATCCAATTTAATGAGAAAATTAAAGAAATACTACAAAAATAATAATATAAAATTAAAATTATATAAAGCAGAAAAAATAAACCAAACAATTGAAAACATATTTTTGAAAACAAATTAATGATTATGAACAGTATTACACATTACAATCTTATTGTTAACAGTGTAAATTTTCGCCTTGCATCCCAAATGGTCGAAGTTGCAAATCCAACGGATTCTAGGGCCAGTTTTTTTGCCGGACATCCTGAATTTATGATCATTTAACAATATCAATGGATTTCCAAATCGCGATGGAATAAAGAAAGGCTCGTCGCTATAATCTGTAATTATTTTCTCTATTAGATATTATTTTATTTTAACCAGTGTATAGAATATGAGTGAAAACTAAAGTGTAAAAAAAATAAGGAAAGACATGACATATACATAATAATGTATACGTCATGTCTTTCCTATATTTCTATATATTTTATGTTTTCAATGCTTCTTAATAATAATAATTAAGAAGCATTGAAAACATTATTTTTATATATATATATATATATATATATATATATATATATATATATATATATATATATATATATATATATATATATATATATATATATATATATATATATATATATATATATATATATATATATGTCAAGTATCAAAGTTATAAAAAATAAAATAAATATGATATATTAATATTTTATTTATCTGGCTGTGTTTATATACATTTGATTGCAAATGTTTTGACCTGTGAGAAAATAAATTTAATTTTAGCATCATTTGTATTTCACAATTAAATATTTTACTAAAATAGACGGAGACCATAGTGATTCTGTTTGATCTTCAGTAAAATTTTCTGCTATAACTTCATCTTGTTAACAAAATTTGTAAAGAGGTTACGTAGCCATTATTTTCATCATCAAGCCGCTATCGCACAATGCTTATTCTTTCCATGATTCCATGTACTGTAATATATATTGCATTATATACACAATTATTTTTGAATTTATTTAGTCATGGTTATGTTTGTCATTGTAATATATGATTTCGTCATCATAAGTCCATATCTTCGATCTACACCCCTTGTTATCATAGTTGCATATCCACCGTGCCCGGACACCTCTACTGCCACTCCATTTCCTAAACTTGAATACTCCTATCTGTATCATCGGATTTCCGGAACGTGATTTTATGTACTTTGCTCCTATAATGAGAATGTAATAATAATATTTTTGGACCAAGTTTTCTAATTTATGATCAAAATGTGTTGATTTTGTACTTAATTTATCGTTATTTCAAACAAATTAATTGTATCTTAGAGTTTATCTAACATAAGTTGTTAAAAATAGCCTTATAAACCAACCTTAAAATACAGGAAAATAATTAATTTAATTAAATACTGTTACTCATGCATTTGCGGATTTTGGCAAAAATATATAATAATCGCTTATCTGAATCTATCAACGGGTAGAACACACTCGATCATAATTTTAAATCCTTTAATTATTTTGAACATTATCTATAATACCGCATTTTTCCACTTTTGCACGTAGCGTGCACTCGGTTCAATGGTTATGTTCATTTTTATAATATACAAGTTCATTGTCAACTATCCATAGCTTTGACCTGCATCCTTTTTGATCGTTATTGCAAATCCACCTAGACTTGGCTCCACTGGAGCTGTGTTTCCTAAACTTATATTTACCTAACTGAACTACAACGTTACCATAACGTGAATGAATAAACTGTAAATCTGAAACAAAAAAAGCTAATAATATCCAAATTAAATACAGAAAGGTCACATATGGAGAAAATTTACAGTAAAAAATTGTATATGTGTATGTTTGACAGGAATTAAGAAGAAATACATCAATATATTTACATTTTATTTTATTTAACAAATCACTAATGTAGTCGTATAATTTAATTTACCATATACATAAATATGTTAGATTTCAATAACTTTTAATGATATATTTTATATCTATTACATATGATAAAGCAACAATGTTTGGCACTATAAATAATAAATCTAATAATATAGAGCCGCAATAAATATTACAATAAAAGCCTGATTGAGCTAATTTTCGAAATAGAACATCAATGATTGTGAACATTAAACATGCTTATGATAGCATCTTCGTAAGTGTAAATCTTGGCTCTACAGCCTCCATGGTCTCTTGTGCAGACCCAGCGAGCCTTATCACCTTTACTTCCGCTCCAACGGTTGAACCTGTACGGGCCAAGTTGTATTGCAGGTTTTCCATAACGCGATTTCACGAAGATAGGAACTAGAATTATAAATATAGAGTATTAGACACTTGTAATTGTAATGTGTCGTCTATCAGCTAATCGGCTATAAGGTAAGCTTACAATAAAATCATCTTTAGATGTATATTACCTTTTATAATTGTTAAAAATAACTATTTTTTAAAAATAAGAGATGCGTTAGCTATTCTGCTGCTGCTAATAATTTCATACATTCTACATTTTTTATAACTTAAGCCTAATGTGGATGTTATAAAAATAATGAATAAATAACACAATCTGAAAGTATACATTTTTAATGGTTATGTTCATCATTCATTTTTATAATCTCTCCTTCGATGGTCCACAGATTCGCCAAACAACCAGAATTATTTCTATTGCAGATCCATCGAATCTTAGCCCCTCTACTGCCAGACCACTTGCGATATCTATACTTACCGATTTGGATAACAGGGTTCCCATTACGGGACAACGCGTACACTGCAATTCCTAGAATAATAAATAAAATAAATAACGAGCGGCAATATTTAGATGACACGATTTTAAGACTTCAGCTTTTTTTAATATAATATTTTTACACAATTGATGATAATAAAATGTTCTTGTATGACATGACGATGACAGAGTAATGAAAAATGATTTTTCATCTCTCAAATATATATTTTATTATAACATAAACGTCACTGTGAAAACAACACAAACGAAGAATAGCTTAAGCAATAACAAATTAAAGTTGAGATATATATTTAATCCTTGTCATAAATAATAATATATTTTTTAATGATTGTGTACATGACGAAATTTTATTATTTCATCATTAATAGTCAGAATTGATGCACGACATCCAGCACCTGCTTTAACACAGGGCCACCTCGCTTTGGGCCCTTTGGAGCCGCACCACTTATTATACCTATATGTTCCTATCTGAATTACAGGCTTTCCAAATCTGGAAGTCGTGAAAATCGCCGTCTGAGAGGATAAATCTGTAAATTGAAATAAGTGTAACTTTTAAAACACAATTCTAAATACATATATTGATTTCTTTAAATTATTCACTCATCAATCAATATTAAAAATATATGTACTGCTATAAATTACGCGTCAAAAATAAAAAAAACCATTTTATATATATATTTATATATATATATATATATATATATATATATATATATATATATATATATATATATATATATATATATATATATATATATATATATATATATATATATATATATATATATATATATATATATATATATATATATATATATATATATTTATATTCAATTAAAATGTTATAGACATCTTTTATGTATAATGATATGAATTTAGGTGTAAATTATCTAATCGAATTAATATACAAATATAGCAAATAAGTAATAAAATATTATGCTTTATTAAAATATTTGATAGTATAAAAAACATGAAATATTAAAATAAATTTACGTGATACTATTCAAGTATCTATCTAGTCGCTAAAATATATATCGCGATATCGTAAATAGTTAAAATAACACCACCACCATACACCATTTAAAAATATATTAGTTATATACTTAAGAATAAAATTATAATGAGTTATATACATAGATTTGATCTATGTATATAACTCATTGACAATAACTTTCAGTTATTTATTGTTAATGACTTTTCAATGTTAACAACAGAAAAAAACAGAAAATTTCGAAAGTTAAAGTAGCAAATGTTAGCTGCGGACGTGTTTTACGAAATTTATCCCCTAAGAAGATTCAAAAGGTTTATTTGAAACTCTTTATTCATTGAATAGATTTACTCGGAACTTGCCAGAAATATTTTTCTATACACATAATAAAATTTTTTATGTGAAAGAATGTGAAATAGATGACTTTCACATATTTACGCAGTATCGAAACCGTTGAATTGAATATAAAATTGATAATATATTTTTTCGTAAAACGTAAATTACCTTTAAGAAAGAGTACCTACAAGAAATTTACGTATATAATCATAATAATATCTAATGAAGGTGAAATAGGGTACAGAATTTGTTAAGAAAAATTACTTTTATTCTTGAAATAAACGAGAAATAAGGGCAGACGACACTGTAAATAAACTAATGATTATGTTCGCGGCAGAATTTCATAATTTTATTATCTATGGTGAGAAGAGTGGCTCGACAGCCACTACCGATTTTGACACACGTCCATCTACACCTGGCTCCTTTGTAACAACTCCGTTTATTGTACCTGTATTCTCCAATTTGAATTACTGGATTTCCATACTGAGATGTTGTGAAAACAGCCATTTGTGCTGTCAAGCCTAAAAAAAATCCAGAAGGAATCATATTATAAAAACTAAGTGTTAGTTAATTTATAATTTACTCTTTAAGGGTAACGTATTATTAGCATTATTAAAACGATAGAATTTCATATTCCAATATATTTCTTTAATATATTTTAAGACTAGGTTTGTACTTCATAGTCTAGGCTGGATATATTGTTTTCTTAATGATTATGCTCGTGGCAAAATTGCACTATTTCATCCTGAATAGTGATAAGGGCGGCTCGGCATCCATTGGCGATTTTAACACACCGCCATCGACTCCTGGCTCCTCTAGACCCGCACCATTTATTGTATCTATGTTCGCCTATCTGAATTACCGGCTTGCCATACCTGGACGTAGTTAATACAGGCCTAATTCCTAAAAAATATGAATATCGCATAATAAATTTATAATATATATTTTGTTTTTTTTTTATTTTAATAATATACAACCGTATGTAAAAAAAAACCCTGTACAAGAAACTCTAATCTGCGGTCTCTAAATTTCTAATATTTTTCAACGTGTTTCAATTCCAATTAATTTCATTATCTGGACAGTCATTTCTATGACTTGCTTTACTTAAACATTACTACGGTTAGCGATGTTAAGCAACGTTTACTAAATATAAGGTCGGAATTCAATTAAAAATAATATTTTTTAAATAATACTTTATTTCATCATAAACCTAAAATAAATAAATTTAATTATTATTATTAACATAGTAATAATTACTTGTTTAGGCTTCTTTTTGTCGCATTATTACAATCTGAATTAATGGTAATCTTATGTTAGTTGTATCACAAACGTATATACTATCTATATGTATTTCTACTACCTATAATTATTATTAAATTACAAATGCGTTATCAAGACTAATGTGACTTTAAAACAAGTGGATGGCAACTGTAAAATTCGCACAAAAATATATTTTATATAGCTGCAATCTTTCGTAAGCAAATAAAATTATACTTTACATAAGTATAGTCTAGAATTATATACCTAGTCTATATGAATAGTTTGAGTACGTAATGTGTAAAATACTGTATAGTAGGAAAATAAGATTATTATGAGATCAAGCTAGCTATATTTAAAAATTAACACAATATATAATTAAACTTTGAATTCTGTGTCTTGCCCTAAATAGGTAGGTAGGTAGGTTTCAATTTTAGCGTTATAACAGAAAAGTCACATTTCATTATATATAATATTCGTTCCTATAATATGTTTGTTTTTATAGGAACAGTTATTATTAAAAACATATAAAAAATATGCTTATTTGGTGTGCATATAATCATATCTGCATCATGCATGTAAGACAATAGACTTGCATCAATTAACTGAATACGAAACTTTCGCAAAGCTAGAAATGCGATAAATCTAACATTAAAAACTAAATTATAGTGTAAATAAAATAATATCTTAAGTCCATTCACAAATATTAAATTGACCCATAGTTAGGTAGTTTAGGTAGGTAGGATGATCTATAACTATTTGTATTAGGACTAAAAATATATATCACTCATGTACATAAATAATTAAATACTTACATATTACTCTATATTCCGCAAACTGATACACTATGTTTTTAGTTTCTCTCACCTTTTAAGATATATGTATATAGCCATATGCATAGATTTCGCCCGTTACTAACTGATTGACTAACAAACAACGCACAACGGAAGCTACTGAGCGTACAAAGCTGTATTTTGTCATGTAGATTCCCCGGAGTCTACAGGAGAACGCTAAGAGAGAATTTTCCGGTATTCTTAGGGGAACGGGAAACCACGCCACGCCATGCCACGTTTTGCAGTGGAAATTAAGGAAGATAGAGGCATACAATTTAAAACATTGGTTATTTTGAAGGAAATATATGGCAGCATTTTTTAAAATTGGATTTACAATAGTAGCAGTGGTAAAATGATCTAACTTAGATATATATCACGATAATAATGTGATGATAGGTAACTTGCTCATGCGTTTTAAATTCAATGTTCTTAATGTGTAAGCGAATATAAAACTTGTTCAATAGATATAATATAAATATATATTATAGAAAAAAGATTTATGAAATAAAATATCACGACAAAATCACGTATGAGTATGAAAGTTTCTTGCCCGCACTATAATATTGTCTATGGTTGTAATGGTTGCCCGACAACCCATCTGGTTCTTGACACATGTCCAACGCACGTGAGGGGCTTTACTGTAGCTCCATTTGTTATATCGATACTTTCCCAACACCATCACTGGATTTCCGTATCGTGTTGTTTCAAATCTCACTGGAATAAAGTAAATGGGTACATTAACATTATTCTATGTACTTAGAACATTAAGCTGAAAACTTGGATTTAGACTACCAATAGAAGGATACAAGCATATATATATATATATATATATATATATATATATATATATATATATATATATATATATATATATATATATATATATATATATATATATATATATATATATATATATATATATATATATATATATATATATATATATATATATATATATATATATATATATATATGTATTTAAAAACACTACGCTATCATCGTGTATGTAAATGACGAAAGGACCAAAATAAAATAAAAATATTTTAATATTTTTAGATATTAATCCTAACAACTAGTAACTCATAAAATATAAAGGAATCAAAAAGTAAAACATGTCTTTTAAAACTTACCAAACAGAAGTTATATTTTTATATTAAACAAATATTTGTTTCACTTATTTGTTAAATCGTCATTTGATACGTTCACAGAGTTATAATTTCAAAATGTAACTATTTACTGTGGACAACTCTCGTACGGCAGTAAAAGAGCGGCGTCAAAGTACACGGCACGCAATACGCAGTACACGGCATATTTTACTAATTTGCAATGAAACTCTTAATTGCATTAATTGCATATATTTTAGTATTCGAAAATACATTTTCAGAAACTCACGGTAAGACTGAGGTGTGATCATATCACCTTATATCAGACTACCGCCAACAATATCTCATTTGCTTCGTGTACTGCTTCGTGTACTACCCTGTATCCTTGCAAAGTGAGTGGAGTGTACTGTTTGGCTCATGTGGCTGGTTTGAGACAAAAGTTTCAAGAAGTATTTAGGTAGTAGAAAATTTCCACCTGTCTTCTCTATTGAAATTAGGATCGAAAGAAGAATAGTGTTCGTATCCTAATTTGGTTAAACAGTTTCTTTTAAAACGAGTAAAAATCGATAATATCAAAGAAGATTTTACATTAAGATTGTTTTCATGACAGTATTCATGAAAGTTATTATATAATTAAGAGGAGCAGGTTTGAATCCTCGAACATTAATCTTTTATATGATTTCTCACATGAGTGCATAGTGTTACTGTATATACTTGGAAAAACATTTAGAAACAAGGGCACTTCCGTTATTTAAACTGCTAAAATTTTAAAGCATTAATATTTCGTACGAAATAGAGCTTTTTAAGGGATTTGTTTTAAGGAACAAT
Source organism: Dione juno (assembly GCA_037127375.1). NCBI lineage: Eukaryota > Metazoa > Arthropoda > Insecta > Lepidoptera > Nymphalidae > Dione > Dione juno. The sequence continues at coordinate 1,310,909 of JAXRJS010000021.1, read as the reverse complement.
TAAAAATAAGTTACAAGAGATAATATTCCTTTGTTCACAACATTCTATAAAGATTTTTTAAGTTTCTAATACTTAAACGTATATATTGCGCAGAATATATATAATTTCCACAACACTTTTATATAAAATATACATAAAATCTAAATCACCGCCGTGAAGAATGAGAATGAACACCGTAAACTGATACAATTTCCATTTCCACTGTAATAAGACTGGCTCTGCAGCCGTTCTTCGCTCGGGAACACAACCATTTACCACGAAATCCTTTACTATCACTTCGCCTGTTATACCTGAACCCGTTTAGAATTATTACAGGATTACCATACCTTGACATAATGACTTTTGCTCCTGAAATATATAGTTGTTATATTAAAATTCAAAGTAAATGCAGTATCTAATTTCTTATACTATAATTTTAATGATCACGACATATTTCACATCGTCTAATTATTAAAGAACAATTAAAAATGCTATATATTATTTTGTCATTTATTTAATATTAATCAACAAATAACGTTTGGAATGTAACGAATACAACACAGTGTACCTTATCTATATATATGTAATATAAAAAATAAACAAGATATGAAAAAATATGTTAAATTTTAAACCATCGATAATCTATTAAGGTATTATGCTTTTTTTTCAAATTATGATTATCAGAAGTATTTTGTACACACAGATATTACCAGTATTTGTGTCAAAATGCTTTTCTATAAAAACTTGAAATTAGAAATTAAAAATAATTGAAAGTTGAAAGTAAAATAATAATTTTACTTTCAACTACTATTAAAAAAAAATGTCGTCGCATAATAAACAGAAAGCACAAGCATTAAAAAATCACGGTAAAAATATCTTAAGCTCTCTTCTCTTAAGGTATCTCTAAATGTTACAATATAGTAACAAACTGAGCATAAAATGCTTATTACTTATAAGTATAAAAATGATCTCAAAATTCACTATAAAATTTACACATATTAAAAAGTAGAAAATATTATTTCAATCTTAGTTAAATAAAAAAATAAACCCCTCAAAAACCGAAAAAAAATAAAGAAGCAATCTATTTGCCATAAAAAATAATAGTTATAAAAAAACCATTTAATGGTTGTGCTCTCTTTTAGTCTTAACTATAATATCATTTTTAGTAAACAAAGTCGCTTTACAATTCTTCGTCACGCAGCCCCACCGTCCTTCAGCACCTTTTTTGCAAAATCTATACTTTCCAACAATAATAGCCGGTTTTCCAAAACGACTTTTGCCAAAAATTGGAACTGAAAAAAAAATTTGCGAACTAAACAGCAAAAGAACAAAAAAAGTAGTTTGACGCATAGCATAAAAGACTACGATAAATAGGTATTTTAATTATAGTAAATTTATCTAGCATACAATAAAAGGGTAAGGATTAATAAGCAAAAAAATACAACTGATCAGAACTTTTCAATAAATATATTTCGATCTATATAATATATACGTCTCCTTCACCTTACACTAGACATGGTTAATATTTACAAATTAACTAAGATATTTTTTTGTAATCATACATTGCATGTACAGTATTAACTTTAGTGGTAATATTTTACATCTTTCTTATTTCTAATATAAGAGATCATGTATTTTTATTTATTTATTGTTTATTAGTCCACAGAACAAATAACAATCACAACAATCTGTAAATAATAAAAAAAACATTTATCACGATGCACACACAGCGTGCGTTTATAGAATTATTTATACAATAAGAATAATAACTTAACCAACGTTATCATAATATGTAAAAATAAAACGGAAATCAATAAAGAAGTAAACATAAATTACCCATAATAAAAATAGTTTAAAGGTATTTCTCTAGAAAGCTTTTTCCATAAAACTCAAATACTACCGACTATATTCGACTGTAAACGATCTTATTGTGATTTATACGTACATAAATTACTTGTTAAATACGTTAATAATTTTAATTTTATTTATTCACAACTCTTTTAACATGAACACGGCGAATGCGGCGGATACATAGTTTTCTCTGTTTCCGACGTTGCACTGGTACTTTTCTTTCTTGACAGTAATACCGCAACGGTCTAATAACATGCAAGTACGAAAATAAAGCTGCAATAGAAAAAAATAATAAACGCACATTACATTAATCGAGTCTATAATATCTTTGATGTTGTTTAAGAATAAAAAAAGTACATACTCATTAATTATTCATTATAATGTTGATAATTTTGTATTCAAAAGCCTTGCTTACATTATCTGCTACTGAGGTGGAGACCTGGTGACCTGTAACACGGGTTTGAACCTATCACAGGCACCAGCAACCTACAATTGGTTAGTGTTATAATGGCTTAATAGATTGTATCTTTATTATTTGTTGTTGGTTGAAATAAATAAATATTATTATTATTTTTTTTCAGACTTACCTACTTTTATTATATTTTTGTTTACTGCCAAGGTACAAGTTTTCAACAAATGATTTATATATTTAGTCAACAAATGTATAATATTTTCTATGGAACTACTGTTAAATTAAATCAAAATTTTAATAAAAATATATTTAACAATCGGTTTTAAGAATTGAATCTCATTTGCCGATGATGCTTACTGAAATAATACGGAAAAATGGAATACATTACTTGTTTTTTATTTTCAGGTACAAAATGAGAGGATGATTGATGAACCATTTTTTAAACATACTTTTTATTAAGCAATTAATCAATAAAATTATTATTACTTCAATATATAAAATAAAAACAAAATAAAGGAAAAAAATATAAGTGGGTATGTAATTTATATTCTTTTTACATAAAAATATTGAATCACGAATAAAATATTTACAATATGTTTTATTCGCTTTATTTTCCTAATGATTATGGTCTCTGGTAAATTTAACTATTTCATTATGTAAAGTGTAGGCTGTAGCTCGACAGCCGCTAGGATTTTTACAGCATCTCCATCTAAACATCGGCCCTCTACCGGCAACACGATTAAATCGGTAACGTCCTACTTCCAAGACTGCATTGCCTCGTCTAGTTGCAATAAAATTCACTATTAAATCTGTAAATCCAAATTAACAACGATCAAACGAAGACCATTATTATTTCTGGAAAAGTTTTGATAGTTATATACTTTTAATAATATAATATATGCGTCAAGCACTAACCAAAATAATACGAGTATTTCCAATCAGAATAAGTATAATTTAGGAGTTATTCTATACTAGTGGTTGTGCTTTCTGAAAAATTTGACTATATGTTCATCCAGTGTGTAGAGAGTGGCACGGCAGCCGTAGCAATTTCTGGCGCATCTCCACCGGTATTTAGGACCCTTGCTAGGCACTCGGAGGTATCGATAAGAACCTATTTGTATAACTGCATTCCCTCGCCTTGATCGAAGGTAAGTCGGTACAGCTGAAAAATAAATATTTATGGAGCACAGCTGTGAAAACACTAATTTAAAACATTAATTTCTAATCTTTTTTAAATTAACATAAACCAAAGAAAAGTTGAGAGTAAAATATATATATAATATATATTTTTATATATATATATATATATATATATATATATATATATATATATATATATATATATATATATATATATATATATATATATATATATATATATATATATATTTTTCCAATTAATCCTCTTTTTTACCAAAGGTTGTTTGTGAGGGATTTAAAATCGCAATCGCACAGGTTTTGACAAAAATATTTAAGGATATTCTGTTGACCAAGACCCGAAATGACAATATCAGAAAAGTCTATCTATCCAATTTTTCCACGTATTTATCATCAGTGTTGTTTACGCGTGATTGTGAGGTTCATTTACAATTCTCACTATTTTCCCATCAACGGTTATCACAAAAACACGACAATATATGTTTGTATTGCGATACTTTACGCATGTCCATCTTTGCTTAGGCCCATCTCTGCAGATTATCTGATTGTATCCGTGACCATTGAACTTCATTACGAGATTGCCTCTACGGGAGACTTCGTATTCTGGTTCTAAAACAATAAAAAAATCAGTAAACGTTAGAAAAGGTTACTCGTTTAAAATTTGTAATAAATCATTAGCATTAAGGCAAATGTATTAAAAATTACTATAAAACATTTCGATGTGGAAAGATTTGAAAGTATACGTATATTAAATTCACTGTTTAGCTTTTATGCGCTTTTTCCAAAGGCTCATCAAAGCATAGATTAAGCATTAAGGATTTGGTTTCACTACTTACATATATCCATTAGAATAGATTGATCGTTTGTATAGATGATTTTTTTTCACAAATATTAAAACCAGAAAGTGTTAATATATGTAAAAACAAAGCATACGTTAAGAATTAATTTATTAATTTATTATAATTTAATTAGAATTAATTAATTAATTTAATTTAAATTCTTTGGATATTAAACAAAGTTTAGTACTGTATGCTCTATTTAAATCTAGATAGAATAATAGTCCATAATAGTAATCTCTTATAATAATATTATAATAATCAAACAAATATGTCAAGGTTTATAAATTACCATTACCATTAAGAATTTTAAAGAAGTTGACCGCTTAAACATTTATTACCTTGTACTTTTATATAGCCGGGAACAGGAGAGAAAAATAATTTAGTAATTGTCTATAAATTAAATTTCATAGAAACGACTGTAAAATTTATATAAAAAAATTTATTATCAAGACGCAATTCTCAAAAAAAATAATAACTTTACAAACGTAAGGTAATCTCTACGCATGATTATGAGGTTCATTTACAATTTTCACTATTTTCCCATCAACAGTTACCACAAAGACACGGCAATACACATTAGTGTTGCGATACTTCACACATGTCCATCTTTGGTTGGGTCCTCTGCAGATTATCTGGTTATATCTGTGACCTCCCAGCTTCATCACGAGGTTGCCTCTACGGGATGTTTCGTATTCTGGCACTAAAACTAACCGTAAACGTTAGAACAAAGGTAAACAAAGGTAAATCATAACGTATGAAACATATACAACGTATACAACACAAATAAAACAGAATTGTATTATAAATTAGTATTACAAAGATTTCAATCTGCAACGCATATTAATGCTAGTACAAACTTTTTATATTTATCATTTTCTCAAAGAAATGAAAATGCTTTAAAAACAATTTAAGAAGAAATAGTATTACTTGATCATATAAGTAATACCTTTAGAAAATTCATGAAATGCTTAATTATCTATTGGCCAGATCAATAGTGACAAAATATTTCAAAGAAACGCGCAGCTGGCTCATGAAATTGCCGCTCTCAATTGACCAAATTGTAAAGTGATTACATTAATTTGCGATTGAAGAGCTAAGCATAATTAATTATATATTATAAGAAAATTAGTTAATTTTATAAAATCGTCTATTCTACGCTATCACGACTTTTACATGACTTATATCGGAAGGGTTTTTAACAATGGAGCCCAAAATTTACCTGTTGGTTGAAAGGGTCATTCTTAAAAGTATTTAAAAGAAATAAATCATTTAAAAATTATATATCAACTTTATTTTATATCAATCAAAAATCAATATATTTTTTAAAATGACCAAACTTTTACTTAATAGTGCTCGACATCATAATATGCTTAAACTAATTCAACAATACACAAAAAAAGGTCATTTGTTCAACTTTCAAAATGAGAAGATATTAATTATTGACGAAGTATTATAGTTTCAAATAAAATACTCGTATATTTTATTCTGCTATTCAATAAATAATAAGTATTTTTGTCTTACAAAGAAAATTTTGAAGAAGATTTAGTCCAAACCAACGACCACCAATATCACTTCGATATGTTCCACCTTGACCACATAAAATAAATCGGTAAAGATCATTTTCATATACCATTTACTACATATGGGCACAAAATTAGAAGTAAATGAATTAACAGTCACCGAATGTTGAAACGGATTACCTAATTAAATTAACAGTTATAAATATTTTCGTTATTTTTAAAAGGATAGAAAACTAAGGATAGAAAATCTTTTTAATTATAAATAATTGTAAATAACCTTCATACCTATTTATAATCAATGTGTGAATATTCTATACCTATATATATCTTCTTCTTCTTGGCATTAGTCCCGGCTTTTGCCAGGGTCTGCCTTCCGACTGAGCCTACTCCACTTTGCACGGTCTTTAACATCCTCAGTGGACAATTTATTGGCTCTCATGTCTTGTGTCACGACATCCAGCCATCGCTTCCTTGGACGTCCGGGTGGTCTAACTCCAGGGACAGACATGTCAAGGCACTTCCTTCCGACATAGTTCTCAGATCGGCGCATAACATGGCCATACCATCTCAGGCGACGCTCTTGGAGCTTATCCACTACGTCACGGACCCCAAGACTACCTCGAATGAATGTGTTGCGTATGCGGTCGGACCGCGTCACGCCACACATCCATCTCAGCATCTTCATTTCCGTGACGTGAAGCTCTTGAGTGTGCCGAGATAATGTTGGCCAACATTCGCTGCCGTATATAAGAACAGGTCGGATAATGCTCTTGTATATCAATCCCTTGAGCTTGGGCGGTATTCTGCTATCGCAGACCACACCAGTGACCTCCCGCCATTTGGCCCAGGGAGCGTTTATACGGGCATGGATGTCGTGGTCGATGCCTCCAGACTCATGCATAACGGCTCCAAGGTACCTGAACTTCTCCGACTTAACGGCTGGCTCAGGCCCGATATGGATGGTGCTCGAGTCCGGGTTCCCGCAAGCCATGTACTCGGTCTTCGACACATTCAGTTTGAGACCACCGTTCTCAAGCGCACCCTTCCAGGCGTTCACTTTACGCTCCAGCATCAGTCGGTTTTCATCGATGAGTACTATGTCATCGGCATACATCATCAGCCACGGAGGCTGGCATTGGATGTTAGCCGAGACAGTATCCAGCACTACATTGAATAAGAACGGACTAAGAGCTGAGCCCTGGTGAACCCCTACTGTAATCGGGAAGGGCTTATCTATACCTATATATATATACCTATATATATTTTTTGAACTATTAGAAAAATCTTGAAGTATGTGCTTAGTGATTATGTTCTAAGTTTGTATGAACTATGGTGTCTTCGAAGGTTTTTACGAATGCCTTGCATTTGGCCATCGATTTCTTGCTGCAGTGCCACCGCGTCATTACTTTAGACCTCTTTTCTACGTAGAACTTGTAACCGTCCACTATTAACATGTCTGTCCCACGGTTTGTTTTAACAACTCTTACTGAAATAAATTATTATTATTTTATATATACAACAAAACAGAATTATTAAAGAAAAAATAATACTTAAGAAACAAAAATTATTAAGTAACATTTTATTTATCCGAAAAAACAATGATCTCAAATATAAAAATTAAATGATATGAGAAAAAATAATTCGTATAAATTTTTTATTCGTAGGATTTAATATTTACAATCGATATATTTAATTTATATATTTTTTTTATATAAATAAAATTATAATAAGGTAGTACGGTCGGAACAAAGGTAAAGACAACGCCATCATTCATCCATTTCGACTTTAGTACCTACTCAATTCCATTAGTCAATCATTTAGACAGGTAAAAATAAAACAAACAACTAAACCAATAATACAGTATATAATATGAACTATGTATGCAAAATATTAAATAAGATAAACATTACTCATGATTAAATTGAATAAAAGCTGTTACTATTTATCCACCACCAAAAACCTTAAGTAATATTTAAGTTAGTATCTTCAAATCGTGACTGCAAATAGCCTTTACATTTATTTTGATCTACAATTTATAACTATTCGTTAACACTTACGTCTACCCAACCACATTAACAAAAATGTAAATCTACCCTAGATTTAATTTCTTTAGTTTATTAATTTATGTCATTACATTCGCTCTCGAGCCTCGTTTCAAAACATTAGGAAAAGCACCGTTTATTTGAAGATAACTATATCAGAAAGATAAATATGTATAGAATATTCTATCTGGGACTTCGCACATATTCGGCAACAATAAAATGGTAGAATACTGTTTCTTTAAGCATAGACCAACTTTTTTGTAAATTTAAATACTCTTATTTGTACAAAAATATTGAAATATCCGAATATCTGCATAGTTCCTAAATCCATCCTTTACGTATTGTGTTAATACTTCATACACGCACTTATTTAATCGACAATACTGGTCTTGACATGAGTAAATTTATGAAATATTAAATAAAATATTTAATTAATAGAAAATATAGTAACTTAAACATTCAAAACTCATAATAATCTTTAAACTCATGCATTATTACGTCAATTCATAAAAAAAACTATTAAGCTAATGCGCTTGTGTACGCCATAAATACCATTACATAATAATATATGGTATAAATTGACCTTACGTGATAAAAACTGACCGTATATTAGAATCTATTAGCACTCGTATGAGCCATGGGGTCGTGAAAGCCCCATACTCTAACAATGGCGTTGTCCATAGTGTGTAAACTTGCTCTACAACCTGCTTTTGCTTTCACACATACCCATCTAGTCCTACTTCCATATTTATTCACTCTATTGAAACGATATTGCCCGATCATTATAACTGGATTGCCGCGTTGAGATTGTGCGAATACAGGGTTCAAATCTGAAAACAATTTTCTATTTTAATACCGATTCTTATGTTGTATAAAAGTAGAAAATGTCTTTTTTTCCAGTTATTTTTTTTTTCAAATTTACCGATGACCTCCTATAGTCTATGCAGATGTATTCGATCTATATATTTAAGAACTGTTCAACTACTATCATCACCATAATACTAACATGATTAATGTTTTCCCAAAAAAAAAAACAATATTAGATAAGCAACTTTTTATTGAATCAGAATATACTTAACATGTTAAAACTAAGACACAATCGTTACGATCAATACAATTATTGTATATTAAACATAAAACCATAGACCTTATTTACTAAAAGTAAGAACAAACATTATTAAGTGTGCAATCATTATTTTTTTTTATCAATTATCCGCTAAGCTTTTAACAATGATAAAATATGCTAAATATTTTTACTATAGAATTAAAATTATAGCTAAATGCTAATACAAGGTGCTCTGAAAGGAATGGATAAGCCATCAATTTAAAAAATCCTATGTATTTTTCCTTTATTTTTAATATTCACTCAATTCCATGATATTTATTGAAAATTTTAAATATTTAAAAAAAGATTACAACTTATTGCATTTATTTATGCTTACGATTTATTGTATAGGTATATATTGGTATGATCAAAAAAATATCTATTATGAAATAGTTATATAGCGAGACGCTAAATAATCCAAATAATTTTATTTTAGACGCCCAATAGGTAGGACTACTATGAGGTGTTTCATGTTTATTGCTATTCTTTCCAGCCCCAATCTTACTGGGGATCCGGTGTCGAGTAATAAAATATAACTTATTTATTAAATCTGAAAATTAAGTATTATATTAAAATTAGACAATCAATAACTTTAACATTAACAAAGTTATCGAATACAATATACCTTCTTAAATTGTAAGCACACCTGAAACATCCTGCTCGTTTGGTATTTTTAAACAGATGCCGCCTGACGATGACCAATGATTATAATTAAAGTAGAAACTCGATTAACCGGAGTAATTGTAGCCGTTAGGCACACTGATAACAAGATTATGCACATGTGCTTATCAAAAATACACTTTTTATGAAGTACCAATGTTTATTTGTGTACCTTTGTATTTGACACTGTAAACTCTACTTTTCAATAACATCTCACCCGTCTACATCTGCATATATACCGGATTGAGAGTCCGGATAATCGCGATTCCGTATATTAGAGATCCGGATAATCAAATTTCTACTGTATCATATCTATACTTAGAGAGTTGAGATAAGCAAAGAGAACGTAATGATACTTCACTTCACACTTCCAGGACTTTCGGAGGACTCCCGCTATGATGAAAAAGCCCGCGCTTCTCATATCAGTATGTGGAAACCTTAACATTAAACCAAAATATCTCCTAGCCAGACAAATGCCAACTAATCGGCTAATACCTAGTCTTATACATAAAAAAATACATGTAATTTCTCCTACACTAGTCATATACAGTGAGCTACGGTTACATATTTCGTGAATAAGAACAACACAGAAAACAATTGAAATTAAATGTCATAAACTTAAGGCTTCGTTTAAAATGAACTTACATAATAAAATTTACGTTTAAAATTAATGATTGTGTGAACCAAGTGTCTTAACGATAACGTTCTCAACAGTAGTTATCGCCGCAGTGCATCCGGATTTTTTTTTGATACAAGTCCAACGAACCTTGGAGCCCCAGCAGGCGTGTTTATTAAAACGCCACTCCCCTATCTGCACTACTAAGTTACCGCGTTGAGACAATCCAAATTTCGGCTCTGAAACAAAAAGTACAAATTACTACCTATTCTAGTAAAAATATTTCCTTTAAATTATTCATTAATTAACTCAAGTCCGTCTTAAATATACATTCATTCTGTAATAATAATATTTTGTCTATATAAAAAATACGACTACTTATTTAGATGGAAATTATATAAATGTAGTGTTAGAACTACCTTCACAGCCATCCATAGGGTTCAAAATAAAACACGACAGATCAAAAAACTATTTTTATTATAAGTAAGTATTTTCATCATATAGCATAGCATCCACAAAAAAGTAAAAAATTAAATTGTAATGATAAATTTTTATAATAGAAAAAAATTAAGATGTATAATGTATAACGATTATCTTTAAAAGTAAAATGATATCATAAAGCTCACTTCCAAAACTATTACTTCATATTTTTCAATGCATTAAATAATAATACACAGGTGATAGATCATTTTCATATGTCGCTTAATTAACAAACGCTGTGCTTAAAAACAATACCTACACAAAGTACAAATTGAAATGGTCACACCACACCTAGAAAAGATATAAAATATAAATTTTACCATACGAGAAGGAAACTAATATCGAGTTATCGAAACACAGTATTAAATAACGTTATAAGTAACGCTATAATATAATTATCATTTCGTGTTCTATATTAATATAAGTAGCCTAAAATAATCAATGCAAAGGATAGTTAAGCCGTAACTAGAACAAGAATACGAGTATCTATAAATATATGTATATATAACTACAAATACAATTAACTATGCAATAAAATCTGTTAAACAATATTTCTATTTTACTGGAGTTAAATATAATTGTCTGAATATTGAATATGAACAATGAACAAATATTTTTACGTAAAACGTGACATTGGCTATCTATTGTTTTGCTAATCTTTGAGAAGGATAGGGAACAATTGAAAATGGACAAATAAATGTTAATATCCGAGATAATTTTGCTGGTTATTTCTGACACATATTATTTATTACACAGAAAATCTGTAAAAAAGCTATAAAACTTATAAAAACTTACTAAAAGCTAAAATTTAAACATCCCATTCGTACTTAGAAGTATTTATAGGAATGTTACTTAGTATTAAAAGTTTCTTACTTAATCATAATAAGTATAATATTTTTAATGTCTCAAAAGTGCATTGAATGTTATTTTTTTTTTATAATAGTGCTGCTCCCCATCATTTTATAACATTATATTAATTATATTTATCTATTAAGTTTAATTATTAATTTAACTAAGTTATATCGCAAACTGCACTTTTAAAAGTTACGTTTGTACCTCTTGTAACAGCTTACTCCTAATATCTAAATACAAATCAACTAAGATTTGTTTAATATTAAAAATAAATTTAAGTCTTAATATTAAAATTTAATATTAAATTATAATGAAATTAAAATAATATACCATTCAAGTTACAAATTTGAAAAAAAATTGACTTGCTTCTCATACTCTATATACGGGAGACATCAAAATTACCAAATGCATACCATTAAAAATAGAAAACTACTTAAATTTGTTAAAAAAAGAAGATAAATTAAAAAACAAGTCAAAAGTAAGAACAAACGAAAGGAATTGTCTAAAAAGAAGTATTTTAATATGTAAAATAACATTTAAAAAAAATATATCAATAGACTTTTATCTATATTTCAAAGAAATAACAAAATTAAGGAAGTTAAAGAGAGTAAAAGTTACACTTGTTACGACACGAAAATTATTTCATCAGTTAATCAGTTCTCAAGAACATGAAAAGTTCAGGTAACTTTTAGATCTATACATCGATGTAGATGAATATAAGAAATAATTACAGACTACTTATTTTATACGCAAAAGAAATACATACATACATATTAGCTTTATATTTAAAAAAACAATAAAAAAAATAATGTAAACGCAAAATCATAATTTTGTTTTATACTGTAAAAGAGTTCAAGCCGTTAGTAATATGCTGCACTTATAAGTATGAATTAGTTCTAACATATATTTTTTTGTTTTTGTGTTAAAATCAGTAGGCTCATATCATTTACAAACTGGACATGAGCACATCGCTATATATACTTATATAATAAACTATAATATTCAAGTGAAATATAAGAAACTTTCAAAATTTTAATGGTTATGCCAACCATTGAGCTTCATAAGTCGATTTTCAACGGTAACAGCGACACACCGACAGCCGGTAGTCTTCCTCGCTGTACATTCCCACCAGGTTTTCATACGTCGAGACAATTTCTTAATAAATCGATAATTTCCCCAAGCTATTGTGGGGTTGCCGAATTTAGTCATCTCGAATTTTAAGCCAGAATTGTCAACTGAAACATTTAATTATATGTTAGAATATAACCTAGATACAAAGTGTTTTAACAGTTAATTATACTAAATTATATAATAAGAAATAGGTTAACCTTTGTTACACAGAAATAAATAGACAAAAAAGTTTTTATGTACATTTATATTAAATATTGATGGATAAAATATAACAGATCTAAAAAGCACGTTTATAATCTAGACTAGGCTAGAAATTTGTGATAACGAATATACACAAAAATCCATTTTTTAGCTTTACACTTTATAATGTATGTAACAAGTATGAAAATAGAATCTATTTTGTCATGCCAAGACAAGGGAATAAAAATAATTTTGTATTTGCAGTCAGAAGCTGTCAGTGCCACTCAATAATACTAACTAAATAGTTAATTAATCATTATATATATTAGATAAAGACTTTCTCACTTTTTGCAACTTAAATTTGGTTACAACATATCATTATTACACAGTATTAAGATTACCTTAGTTGCGTAAACATTTTCAAAGTGCACTTTTTATAATTAAAAATATTGTAAGTTTGTGGCATTCTATATTTCTTTACGTTATTATAGATTCTTAAGTTAACTCTATTTAGTTATCATTTTTATTGATTATTAGTCATGTCAAATGAGAAAGGAATATTTTTCGTCTCATGGTTATGATTATTTTGTATTTTCACAAGTTCTTGGTCAATTGTCATAGCTTTAGCTCTGCATCCTCGAGGTTGCTGTATGCATCTCCACGTTAGTTTATCACACACTTGAGAAGATTGCTTTGGATTTAAACAGAATCTGTGCGAACCAATGCAGAGTAACGGCTTTCCAAACTTTGAATTAACAAACCAATGGTTATCTAAAAAATAATTCACTTTTTAACAAAATATTAGTAATTTTTTAAATAATATAATTAAATTGAAGCAACTGACAAATGTTTACATTAAAAAAAAACATATACTCACTTAAGTTATTTTACAATCTATATTTATTGAATCTAGACTACTACGAATTAATTTATTTAAGCTTTAAAATTATCCATTCAAAAGGAATAATTTATATACAACTAAAACCTTCAAAGTATATCGCTAGTGAAAAAAAGAAACGATCCAAAAATAGCTTTCTCTTTATTAAGAATTCATCAAAGTTATTGTAAGTATTGTTAAGAAAATATTATTTTTTCTATATAAGTGAAAAGAAGATTTAATACAAAAGGTTGGACTGGACTAGTTTTAAAGAATACAGTTCTTGAATATAAAGACGATAATAAAATGAAGAGCCAACATTAGTTTTAATGAGTTAACTTTCGTCTCATTAATAAAATATAAAAGAAATACCCATATGTCATTAACACATACTTATTACATTATAATGTATGAGACAGAAATCAAATAACTAGTCGATATTTGGAACTACTTCTTTAAAATTATTAATATTTGACGAATAGGAACTAAAATGCAAAGTTACTATTGCAAAAAAATTAAATGACTTCTTTCACATTACAACTTATAAAGAAAATATAGTTCAGTATCATTTAAATAGTTGCTACTTGGCTATGGTTGTGGTTATTCTTGAATGAAACAATTTCCCCGTCGATAGTATTGACACGCGCAATACAACCAACCTTGTTGCATTTCCACGATATTCTTGTTCCATTTTGATAATTTTTCGAGAAACTACTTCCCTCGTACTGCAACCGCATAGTACCCTTAGATGAGAGGTAAATCCTACCACCTGTGCATGTAACCAAATTAACATTATCCAGATATGTATATAGCATCACATAATCTAAAAATCTATAAATTCATTAGTTTATTACATATTATTTTATTATTATATTTATATTTGCCTAAATAACCTTTTACTTTGGTAACTAATACTTAATTTATACAAAACAAATAATTAAGAAATGTAAGACCGAGTTGAAAGTAATTAATTAAACTTTTAAGTTACTTAGTCACATTTATTAGTTTTTACTAATATTTATCTGGATTCATCTCATTGATGTTTGTGATTATTTTTCATTGTCAATATCTCATTGTTTAAGGTAGAAGCAGTGGCAGGACATCCTCGCTTACAGCAACGCCATGATATTCGAATTCCCGTGTGTTCGTCTTGTCTAAACCTGTATTCTTGCCTAAACTTATAGCTTCCTATAGTCAAACATGGATTTCCTCGCGAGTTTAATCCAAACCAAATATCTAAGACAAAATAACGTCAATATATAAGTTCGTAAATAATTGTAAAAACATAAAATAATACAAATATCGAAAAATAAAATCAGTTCACTTTAAGCAAAATTCATTTATTCAATATAAGTAGCAATCTATAATAAAATAATAAAATAATGATATAATATATACAAACGATAGTTAAAAATAACATTTGTAAGTAGAAGATCGTTCTAAAGAATTAATAATATGTATGTATATAAGGCTCTTAATTACGTACTAAAAATATCACCAAATTACGTATCATGTTGAGATATCGTTGAAGCTAAGCCTAGAAGTCTAAATAGCACAGCATTTGGAAATAAACATAAACTTTTAGAGATCATCAAATAAGTTAACAATACATTCGTCGTCTTATGAACATTCGAATCAATTTATAAAAGATAATATTCACAGCTTACGTAAACGTAACGTATTGTAAGTTCCGATAAAATTATTGTAAGCTACCTATCTGCCCGTAATACTATTCATCTTTTTTGTCTTCAGCAGACTTCGGCCATAGGTCGGTTTTGGGTAAGATCCTAGGAAAATTTAGAGCGTGAAGGGCTAAAGACGCTGCTCGTGGTGATATTATAGGAGAGGGGAGTATAGCTGTGATAGACGGAGGAATTGTTTGAGATCTTGGCCGAAGTTGAACAAAGGCGCCATTTCCACAGCGAGCGTGAGACGGCGGCGCGTGGTTATGGGCGTCACCTGAGACTACTAACTTCCCTGCTATAAGCCTGACTCTGGCTCTACATCCCATGTGCTTTGAAGAACAATAGAAGAATCTTCCCCCAACTTGAGAATATGTGAAACCTTTTAGAACCAAAATGTATTTGCCTTTTTCCGTTGGAATAAACTGCACGTCTGAAATACCCAACAAATTTAGTATAACATTCGAAAATAAAATGAAATCATTAAAATAATCAAAATATAAAAAAACGACCATTCATATCTAGGAATAATAGCGAAATACAGTAAATTATAATTAATATATTTTTCAAAATAATAAAGCAAATTGATTAACTAAAAAATGCAAACAGAAAAAACTTTAAATAATTATACAAATAACGCGTAGTACAGGTGTTGTAGTTTCTCTAAAAGCCTTCAAACTAACATCAAATGACTACAGCTTAACATATCTGCCCTTATTGAAGAAGTATCTAGGCGGTTGATGATTGTGCTCCGTGTTGATCTTGATGACCATACCGTCAGGCATGCGGCGCACTCGCGCAGTACAGCCGTGCGCTTTAGAGGAACAAAACCAGTGAACACTGTAGTTTATCTGTGAATACGTGTAGCCGTCGATCATTAGTAGATATTTCTTGCCACTTCTCGTTGGTATGAGCACGGCTTCTCCGTCTAAAATTATTACTTACAGTTTATTAAGACTATAATTTGAAGCTTTTAAAAAACTACTGTGTATGTACTGTATGTGTATATCGTTATCCGATATAATGGCGAAATAAGTATATTTTAAATTTATGTATAAAATAAATTAAAGAAACAAAATATGAGCTACCTCTCGCACCTTTCCTAATATCATATAATATTAAATATATCGATACAATAGATAGAGACATCAAATATTTGTGGAAATGAAGTATGCAAAATTTAGAGGCAAGAAAGTTACTAAATAAAAGAAATAATAAACTGAATATAACTGCACTGAATTTTTATTACAAGTGATCTCTTATATAAATTTTCAAAGTCGTAAAAACCGTCCCTCACTAAAAACATAAGTAGGTCGATCATGAGTATGCTCCGATTGAATACGATTTATGGAACCATCTTTGTATCGCTTGACGCGGGCTGTACACTTCTTAGATCTGTTGGACGAGCAAATCCAGTTGTCACTGTAGTGACTTTGAGAATAGGTATAACCATCTAACATTAATAAAAACTTCTTCCCACGTCCTGATGGTATCATCATACAATCATCTGGAAAGATTTTTTATGTTATTGTTCTAAGAGTAAATGGTTTCCGTTAGGTTTTAGTTCTTTATAGATATCGGCTTTTTCTATCGATGAATTCTATACCTCATAAAAAAAAAGTAAAACAAAGGTAAAATTAATAGGTAAAGGATTTATAAACCCTTGCAGTTTTGACGTTAGGTAAATAATGAAAGACTTGTAAAACAAATATTATTTATAATCTCAAGATATAAAAAAATAACACCCATTACCAAACAATCTTACAAGTAAGTATATGTACGCCATGTTCTAATACATTAACTTAAGACCAAAGCTATATCATTACTATTGCTCTATTAATAACCAACACCTCATTTAATAGTACATTTAGGAACATGTTTATAACTGGACTAATAACTGGACTAGATTATTTTGAACACTTTATAACTTTAAATCGTCATATATTTATCAGTATAGTCTTAGGTGTATACTCTATAATAGAGTATTTGGGAATTGTATTTTATGCTATAGGTCATTTTAGTTTAAATTATTGTCAATTTATAACCTAATTAAACATCTTATAAATACATATTATGGAAGCACATAGTTTTCAATATAAGACTCACACTATTATCGATTATTTCCCACATATAATCTATATATATATATATATATATATATATATATATATATATATATATATATATATATATATATATATATATATATATATATATATATATATATATATATATATATATATATATATATATATATATATATATATATATATATATTTTCTTTTTTTTTTTACTGGTTTTATAAATCGTTAATATAGTAGAAGTTATCCCATAATCTCTGATGATCAAAAATAATAAACTTATGAAAAATCTCTTAAATTCCTACCATATACCTCGTTACAATAGTAAGCTGCATTAAATGCTTATTGTTTATGCTAATAAAAAGCTAATTAAATTTTTTTTGACTGGTTTTATAAATCGTTATTATAGCAGAAGTTATCCCATAATCTCTGATGATCAAAAATAATAAACTTATGAAAAATCTCTTAAATTCCTACCATATACCTCGTTACAATAGTAAGCTGCATTAAATGCTTATTGTTTATGCTAATAAAAAGCTAATTAAATTATTTTTTGACTGGTTTTATAAATCGTTATTATAGCAGAAGTTGTCCCATAATCTCTGATGATCAAAAATAATAAACTTATAAAAAATCTCTTAAATTCCTACCATATACCTCGTTACAATTGTAAGCTGCATTAAATGGTTATTGTTTATAATTATAACGATACATATGACAAATCACGATGGCAACATAAGCGAATTACTTAAACTATACCCGCAACACCCAAATGTAAATGTAACTATAAAATTAAACTACTCATTGTAAAATAACTAATATAAAAAATTAATACTTCTGAAATAATATATATATGTCTCTAGCCAGCAAGGGAAATCTAACAGCTACATGTCGCTGTCGCTTACTTTGTACGTACTCATAATTATATAAAATTTGCTTTTTAAACACTTGTGAATTAGAATACTTACTTATAGTATGTTTTATAGCTGCACAGAACCAAGTCCTTCAATTCCCAAGTTCAAGACATGACAATATGGAACATGTTGAAGGAAATCAACTTACAATAATATCACTATAATCTCATAAATGCATGTTATTATATAACTTTAGTATAATTTAAGTATTCTTATGGTAAAGAACGAAGAACCATAGATTTTAGATGAAGCTTAAAGAAAACAGTGAGGAACGACTTAGGAATCCTGAAAATAATATTATTACCTAATAATATAACTTATATTAATTTGTATTTTTCTGCTTGTGATTAATCATTTGAGCAATGGTGTAAGGCCATTTCCAAGTCATAAAAAGAAAACTGTCGATTTCTCAGACCTGAATCCGAGTTGCGTTGCAATTTGTGAATATCTGAAAGTAACATAAAATCCAAATGTATAAAATAAAAAAATAAACATAAATGTTGTTAAAAAAAGTAAATTAAAATCGAACATATTACAAAATTTTAATTTAATTTATTTATAAAAATACTTTTACATTTTTTCATACGTATGTATGTATGTTTGATGACAAATATTTTAATATTAACTAAATAACATAATGTTACAACAATCGTTATAATATATACAGAGACATATAAATTTCTTTACTTTAAGAAAGAGTAGTCCGTATTTTTTTATAACATCGACTAAAAATTAATAAAAATACGTTAAACGAACTCCTAAAAAAGCGTTGGACTGAACTTTAAAGTAATTAAAAAAAAAAGCCATATAGAAGAAATCTATAAGCAAAAGACGGGCTGCTATTTCCTATAGTACTATATAATAAATATTTCATTTAATATTAACATATTTTTATAATAAAGCACCTTTATCAATGATTATAATTATATTAGCACATGAATATCACATAACGAATAATAAAATAAGTAACTTTATCATTACAGTTTACATTTTAACACTATATTTTTATTGGCCCCTTCCTATGTTTATACGATTGCTCGATGCCACTGTCTCTCAGCCTCACGCTTTATCAGTCCGCTTTCCGCCCGAATTCGGGATATAACGTGTTGATTGGCGAAACTCAACGTGGCGCTCAGCCAATTCAATCCCTGAATAGGAACCCACCACCATCACCTTTACAGTCAGAAGCTGGCATTGCACCACAATGGTTTCAACATTTATTAATCTACTTTTGCTCAATTGATCGTGTCGTAAAGTATTTCCGAAAATTAATACAATACTTGTGTGTGTGAAAGTTTAGAAATGTATATGATAAAAGCTACTGTCTAATATATATACTAACATTCGATATGACAACATTTCTATAACCACATTCAAAGTTGTTTTGAGTATATCCAGGACTTTGAAGATGAGTTTTTGAACGATTTTTATTATATTTAGAGGCTAGGCTCATTAAGTCCATTTTTAAACTCTAAGATATTAGTAAGGCCATTGTAACATTGACATCGTATAAAATAAAATAAACGGAACTTTAAATGCGTCTAAAACAAATTAAAATTTAAGAGTATAAATATTTTTTATGAACACATAAATTTATGTGTTAATTTTAACATGGACTTTAAAATGTAGCTTAAAGTATTTTAATATTTAATATAAAATGCTACCCTAACATACCATTACATATTTATAATAAATATATGTATATATTTTTAAATATAAATAAAGATATATTCACTTTGCTATTTATTTACACATTTCTTTCCTAAGTATCTTATAGTAAATAAGTAAACTAAAATAAGTAACTTCTTCACACTTGTTCCCAACAGTAATCTGCACTGTATAGATTTTATGTATATCTACAAAAATCAGGAAAACAGAACAATAATATAAAAATAAATTCATATTATTATTTAAAAAAAATACAAACATAAATCCAGATAGATTACAACAAAATAATACGGAATATTTTAACAATAATTTTCTACGAATATTCTCATAAATGCTAGCTATGGTTGTGGAAGCCATAGTACTTAATCACAGATCCAGCAACTGTAGTCAAACTAGCTATACAGTGTTTCCTTCGTTTTCTACCACAAACCCATCGGGTCCTATCTCCTCGGGTCCTCTCTCTTATAAAATTGACTCCATTGTAAATAATCATGGGATTCCCTCTACGTGACGTCACATAACGAGCATCTGCAAATTTGTCAATAGTAGAAGTTTAGAATATATATTATTTAAAAATATGAATAATACTAGTAAGATTGAAATATGAAAGAAGCCTTTTCAATACAAAATTATTTATTAAGTTCGGAAAATACAATAAATATAAATTTAAAAAATACTTTTTCACTTGTCCTATAAAACGACCTCTAGCGTGGACTCTAAACTATAGTAGGTCTTAAAATCAGAACTTATTATAATATTCAAAAACATTTTGCTTATGTTCATACTTAATATTTTTAATTTCTTATCAAAATCTTCGTCTTGCCCAAAAAAAGTGATTCAGATAATTTACAAAATGATTGCGTAATTTAGTGGATCATTTTGCTGTGAGTTTAATGTTGTTAGCCCTATTGGCCTTGACAGCGACACCGGTTGGGGAGGGAAGAGGATACTCTGTCCCTGAGAAGTAGCAAGCACTATCGTGTCTGCTTGAGAGGAAACGTCGGCGGTGAGGGCGTCCCCTGCGGGAAATTAGTGTACCAGTAATCATAAGTGATCATAAGAGTTCGTGGAAAAGATATAGTAATCGTACTTATTTATATCTTGTTAATATCGGTTCCGGCTTAAGCGTCATAGAAAAATAACCATTTTTGTTTCCATCCTCGAAGCTTTCAATGAAATGAATTCTTCTATATTCAAGAGTTCTGAAGAAATCCAAATAAAATATGTAATCTGTATAAAAATACACACATATATATATATATATATATATATATAATATATATATATATATATATATATATATATATATATATATATACATACATACACTCTTTCGTTACTGAGACACAGCCAACTCTACTGCGTTCATAAGCTGAAATCGGCATGAAGGTTCTTTGGGGAGTTTAAGGAAGCACTAAGAGAGGATTTCTGGAAAGCCCTATAGGAACGTAGGAAAAGTTTCGGGCTACAAATAAACAAAAAATTTAGTATCCTAACACATTTTTATTAGAGTAAAATTATAAAAGTTAGCTATGATTGTGATACCCGTAATACTTTATCAATGTACCATCAACGGTGGTCAAGCTCGCTTTACAGTGATTCGTGCGTTTCTTCCCACAAACCCAGCGTGTCCGATATCCGTTGCTCCTTTCCTTTATAAAATTTACACCGTTGTACAAAATCATTGGGTTCCCTCGTCGAGACGTGACGAAATAAAGATCTGAAACTGATATTGGAATGTTTTAATTTAAATAAGTAGTATTATTGTTACAGAATAAATAACTTTAAATTTAGGTAATAGTACTAAGTCAAAACATGTAGATTTTGAAATATTGCCCATAAACAGTTCTTGTTTCAACTTTACCACAAGGCCATACGAAGCCCGTGCTAAAGGCCATCAGCCTTACCGGGGCCCCAGGAAGCCTGTCATTCATGACTTATTTTTTTATAATCCAAATGGATAAAATAATAAAATCGCGTATGCTCGAAAGCCCTAAAGCATTGCCTATAGAATATAATTATAAAGTTTACAAGCACTTCGTACATCGCAGTAGTAGATGTGGCTTTACTGGTGTAAAGTTAATATTAAATGTAAGTTATGTCACTACATTAGTTTATTGTGGTCTGATCTATGTTACTAAGTTAGATTCGTCAACCTCGAAATAAACAATGAATTACGTTTAATCGGACATCGTGGCGTAAGAGAACGCTGGCTGACTGTAATAGCGTTGGTTGTAGCTTCGATTCCCACTCGGGGGAATATCTTTTTTATTTCCTTCGCTCTGGTATGAGCGAGGTCCGTAGTCAGGTCCGCAAAACGCAACAATTCCGACGAAAAGTGGAGAAGTGCCACGATAGTAAGGACCCCATTTAGCAGCTAACCTAACTTGCTATACGGGGGATACAGCGTGAATCTGAAAAAAAAACATTATTTCTTAGATTTAGGTTCTCTATGATTTATAAAAATATCGCCAAATGTTAAATATTAATAATGATAATATTTCATAAATACATGTCAATTTAAAATATATAATATTATAATGAGCACTCATTTAATAATAAATGGTATTACTCCAAAGTATGTGTTTTATTTCTCTTGCTATAACGCCATCTAACGAAAGACGATTGTGACGCGTAATTCATAATAGCCCATCTGTAAAGTACCAATATTATACAATATGCTTTCGAGGGCGCTGTCTCCCGAAAATACAGGTAAACATGGATCCATCACTTTTATTTAAATGGTACTTTTTAAGTCGATCGGCTTATAATTATTTGATTTAATTATTATTAAAATTAGGCGAAGGTGATAAATAATATAACGTACCAATAGATATCTCTCTCTAGTAGTAGGGATAACGTAAACACACGTGAAGTCATATATATGAAGGCATATTTTTTTACGGAAATGTAGTTGAAATTATGTTATATTAAGTATTGTAGATAAACATATAGATAAGCTTATGTACTTATTTATAAAAACTTATTAATTTTTTTTTAAGTTACGTAAAATGTTACCAACTCATTCTCTACTAAGTGTTGTTTGTCTCAAATAATCAGAGGTTTGATTAAAGTCATGAGAGTATGTAGAACAATAACTAACGGATCTTGATGTGAATGCGCTTCGCTAATAACTCGGCGGCATTCTCATGGAACGATACACACGTCTTGCCTATTTATTTTTTTCATAAAATTAAGATTAACTTGGCATATATTTATTTGTATCTAAATGATAAATTAAAAGAAACTACTTAATTACGATTAAAAGTTTTCAGATATTCATAGCACCAACTGCTAGATACCTACATTTCAAAGATGATGAGCTATTAATATTTCATACTTACTCGTTAGAGGATATTTAACATTCATAAAATTATAATACCCCTATAAATATTGTAATGTTTCTGAAATAAGGCAATTATACACTAAGAAAGTGAATGTACATTATTTATAATTTATAATTGCGATATTTTTAGATGAAACGTATTTAAATTGTTTTATAGGCACACTCAAAACCTACAATTAGCGATTTAATGTCTGGTTAAATTTAAATGATTTTCAGAATACTGTATAGCTTCATACGACATGGCTATGTCAAATTATCACAATTCCAAAGAGATACGCCAGAAGACCATAATTTTTTTTTTATTTATTTTTTTTTTTATAGCATAAGTTCATCCGTTTAAGAATTGACGATGTTTGTTGTTACTTTCTCAGTCCAGTTTAAGAAAAAATATATAAATCAGACTATTGTGAAATCCCACATTTATTCAAAATGAATAAAAGATAATAACCAGAATATGTTCGTCAGGTTTATCCACGTGATTTGTAAAAAAAATATTTTAATAATATACGCAAAAAAATTGTAACCTACTACGAATGGACTGTATAATTTGAGGACTTGGTAACGGCAGATAAAGTAATTTATAATTTAGCTTCGCTGTTATATAAGCTACTTTTATATGTAGACAAGTATATTTTTTATTATGATTACTAATTATTCCTATCGAGATTCAGTAAAAACTTTAGTAGGCTTTATTTATTTATAAAATACATTAAAATGTTAATTTTTTAGACATTACACCATAGGATGTAATTTTTTTAATCAATAAAAAAATATGACTCAGCTTACACCGGATATGCTCTAATCATACTAAAAGTTCACATTCATTAAAATAATAAGACCGTCCTTAACTTTAACGATTATCATGATAATTTAATTTAAAAAATACAAAAATTAAATCTCGTTAACCATTTGATACCTGATGACATTAGCTAAATGTTATTTACATTACATTTAACTAATAAACATATAAGTAAGAGACTCATCTACCAAAAAAGGGATGAAATTTAGCACTATTTTATCTAAATAATACAAAAAAATATGTATCTAATTTAATCACATCATGTTTGCTTCTTGTGATTGCTCTAGCTAGTCTAAGCCTATAAAGCTAGGTACGCTTTGCATGGCAGTTGGTATATAATAAAACACACCTGTATAATATTAGAGACAGATATTATATCCGCATATACATATTATCTATTTAATCAATTAGTATACGTGTCACTGTTAAAACCAGGTCATAACGAAGTAATAAATGTGAAAACAGTTATGAAGGGCAACAAGGTTAGAATATTTCAATGTATAATCTTATTTAAATATTAAATTATGCTAATTTAGTTTTAACTTATCTCAGATATATATCAGTAGTGTTGCTAAGGTGGATTCTTTTATACACGTTTTTGATAGTTTTATACCTAACTAGCTTTAATTGCGGTTTTCCCCGACTGGTCAAACGATAATAACCTGTATCATGCATCTCGGATGCTCTCAAATTTTCCCGTTTATAGAAGTTTCCATCTTTAATCAGCTCTCTCAATCTCAATAATAGCCTATAGCCAATATTGAGATTCTGCCATAAATGGACTATCCAATGACTTCTGAAATTAGCCCGTTCAAGCAAACAAACTTTACATGTATAGAAATATATCATTAAATTGAATATAAATAAATAATATATTATTTTATTTATTATTCTTCTTATTTATTAATATATAAAAAAACACAAGATGAATACGATACCCTATTTACTAGACAAATAATAGTAACAATTAAATTAATTTGAACGCGATGGACAAGTAAAACGTATTTATTATACAACAAGTACTACGTTTCAAAATTTAACCTAGAAACTGGTTTCGACGGCCTCTATTACCGTTATGTTGATTATACGATTTACATATAAGGCACCTTTTTGAAGGGAACGTTAATTATTTCACTTAATAAGATCTCATTAGTTGTACATATTAAAGTTAATATATTATTTTAGTCAAATAACACCAAAATATTTGTGTTATTTGACTACTCGTGTAATATTTAATTACTCTATAATATTTATTGACATATTTCTGGTGTCAGTGACAACTTATCAAGAATTATATATATTCTTGTAGTTATAACTTTAAATGATTTAAGGCAATACGATGATTTAAGGTAAGATATTCCCATACATGATCAAATTATATTTGAAGTGCAGATTTGTAGAGAAGGTGGAGCTCATTTTTTATGGTAATATATACGTCTTTATGCTTTCTGTAACAGCAGTTGTAAATCATCCAGTTAAATAGTAAATAATAAGTAAATTATAATGAACATACGAAATAAGCACACACAAACGTATAAGAATGTATTTAGCCATATTCTCAAAAAACACGTTGAACTCATAACAAATCAAAATGTAATAAATTAGTCAATCGAAGACCCACGTTACTCGTCTCCAGAACCACTTACTTACTTTCAAAACCTTGTAACACAACATTCCCGTTATCTAATACGTACTTTTACCTCAGGTATTAGTTTTTATACGAATACTTTGAAGCTAAGGGCTAGGCTAACAAAAAACACACAATGTTCTATCTATCTCTAATATCATTGAAAGATATTTCGTCCCTAAGATCGAGTATTTGAATGTGGGATGAGACGTTTACCTGCACCTGGCTTTAGAACTTCAGAATATTACACAAAAACCTTTTAAATAGAAATATATCAAAAGGCAGGACGTCTAGACGTTCTTTTTTTTAGTTCCCAGAACGTGCAGGTAGTTCGACCCCGCGTCAATTTTAGGGGTCCCTATTATAATTTAAAAACATTATTAGGTTTTGAAAACATCTATTTACATAAATAACACAATTTGGCACAAATCCACATTAACTTTATATTAAAGCAATAGAATGAAACTTAACTACTATGTGGCAACTCTTAGGAATTTATTTGTACTTTACACACTAAAGATCACATTTGTCGGTGGATACATATATCGGAATAAATTAAGATAAATTTTACTAGTTTCTTATTTACTAACATACAAGTATATCACGTTTTAAAAAATTTCTACGACTAGAAAAAATTGTCACAAACATTGAATCAAACTATGATAATTAGAAACAATGGAAGCTTATTTTAAAATTTACATTAAAATATGACACATTACAATTGAACAGTTATCAATTTTTTATATGAGTTTAGTTTTTCAGCTTCAAATTAGTTTTCATCTTCACCTAGTTCGAATTTGGTGGCGTTAGTGAATGCACAGGATACTTTAGGCGGATGAGTATGTACCGGCGGTTGGCCGAGCACTCTGTCATACATAGTGAGTATAGACGCTGGACAATTCTTAGATTTCCTAGAAGAACAGTACCAAAGTACACGTGCTTTTTCACGTCTTTTCGACGAGTTAACGAAGTATGTGTTGCCCTCGTAGAACAACAATTTCCCTCCTCTCGGCGTATACAGGTATCGGGCGCCACCTTATAATTATAGTTTTTTTTATTAAATAATCGTAATAAATGATTTATACTTTAAATGTACAACAGATATACAAAAAAAATAATCACATACCTGAGACCGATAGGGTAACATCGTCGGCTGAAACGGTTCATGTTTAGTTTCTCTCAACAACTTTTTTAAATACCATAACAACCGACGACGTACTTAGAGCTAGGAGGAAATGTAATAAAAATAATTAGAGATATTTATTAATAAACGTGAATAATATAACATGTTTGTACTGTATCGTATATTGTGTAAACGTCTTAAAACATTAGCAACGTGACAAAGCACACACCTATTTAATTTATAATTTCTTTATCTAAGTGAATATTTAATAAACAGAGTCCGAAGCATAAAGGCTTTCAACAAGTGTACAAGCAGCTATAAAAGCGAGGTTATCATTAACGATTTATATTTAATTACTTCAATATAAAGGCAATTGAAAGTTCGCTAAAAGCGAACAATCTATGATTGTTACAAGTGACTTGACTAAAGTTATGATATATTGTGATATTAAATTTTTTATTAAATTAAATAATTTACTATCGGTGTAGTACTAGAATTCTTCTATAAATAATTATATTATAAACTCTGTATACTTTTCATAAAAGTTAGGCATCTTATGCCCAGACGGATTCCAATTGTGTTCAATTATAAAATATAGCATAGGTATATTTTTAAGAGGATTAATTTCTTACTAACTATAATATATTGACTAGGTAACATTTCGCTATGGCCATTTTCTAGAACTTCAAACGTATTCGTAGTAAGCAATCACATCGTCGTTTAGGCTGAATCCCAATACTGCAGGTTGGAGCATGTGTCTTGCTGCCACTGCGCCGCCGCCACATTATCACAGGCTTATCCACCAGTCCTCCGTTATGCAGGATCTCTACAACTACAATAATATCGTAGTTTTACCTAACTGGTACTTTAGTTACTGATAAACTAACTGCAACATAAGTCGTGTAAAGCCTTAAAATGTTGTGTAAATAACAGTGCAAATTATGTAAATATTAGTGAATAGTGATTTATTTTCTCTTATCTATATCGTACCTACTTATCAATTATATAAATAAATGGTTGTGACCTTAACTTGTCCCATTCAAAAATTCTATTGGCTTATTATCCAAATCTTAGTTAAGCCTATACATTTTAAATCTAAAAACTACATCAATCTTATACATCTACTAACACCTAACAAAAAATTTGCATACACTGAAGCGAGGAGCGGAGAAAAGCTCACGGCGGGTACCGATGTTACGATAGTCACAGATAAAAAAACGGTACGGAACAGGCTCCCTGACTAATTTTTATGGCAGCCATTACACGGAAGTTGTAGCAAAGTTATTGCGTATGTTTTGAGGGATGGGGAGACTGGATCGATCCCTCGAGAACTCGCGCATGCCTCGCCCGGACATACCTAGATCCGCGGATTCAACGCCTATGTTTGGAAACTGTATTATGATGTTTGGAATCATCGATTTTGATGGCGTCTACCGTTTTCGATGGGAGTTTTAGGAAACGGCGAATGTTTCTATGATACTTTGTAGGTATCTAATAATAAGGGTTTTATGGTATAATTTTATTGCTATTAGAATACTATTGCATTTTTAAATTATAATAAGTATATATCTTTTTTTGTTACTATTTCAACAATATAACTTAAAAATTAATTTTAATATCGATTATAAAATTACAATAATGATTTATTTCAATATGAAATTATAATTATAGTTAACATAACAACTACACTTTATTCTAAAACTACGACGTATATATACTCCACAACAACAAAACTAAAAAGCTAATAAAAAATATTTAATTCTGCAGTTATGATATTTCTAAGTAATAAAACATAAAATATAATATTTCATAACCCATAAAAACACCATTAGACATTGAGCAAAGGAGGTCGCGTTCTCCGGAACGTTTTCCTTCTACGCACACATCCAAGATAAGAAAGGGACGTCAAAATTAGGGCATACAGGGCGGGCGTAACTAGGCTGTAGCGCGGGAAACGGGAACTTGCCCTGCCGAACTTTCTTTCATAACTTTGTAGCTCGTATTGATCCATCAACTGCGCAATTCATATCCCCCATAAAGATATTGCAACGAAACTACTTCAAAGTAAACCGCGACCCCTAAATCTGTATCGGATGATGATTATTGAATGTTGCTTATTTGTACGTTTTTATCTAGAATGTTCTGGATTTTTATCGTAGAAATAATTAAAATTTAACATTATTTTTCTCTACATAAGTGTTACGAAAATATCATAAAAAATACTAAAACATAGTTTAGATCATAGAGGCGTAGTATGCAAAGTCAGACAATAGACGTGATAGTTGTGAGTTCGACTCCACTCGGGAGAATGATTTACTTTTTTTACCACTCTGGTAAAACAAAGTGCGGTATTGCAAAGCAGAGAACGGATTGTTTGACGTTACGTTTTTAAATCCTGCCCAGATATAAATAAATATCAGTATCAGGACGTCAGTTCGATACAAAATGTATTTTTTTTATTTTCATTATTTTTTCCATTATTTACAAATGCTATGAAATATCTTCTAGGATGGTGCGTGCAATGCCTACAATCATTTGATAAATATTTCGTTTAGTTAGTCATTTGCGTTCACTTAGATTTAACTGACCCCATAACCTGATTTAGAAAAGGGCGAGATTTTACTTCGCTTTATGTTTAATAATTTCGAACATTTAATCTTATTTTAAAGAGAAGTAAAATATTTGAGACTTCAACTGGCGCTTATCATGAAAAATGTTTAGAATATTGTTCTGCACTTGTTTCAAATAATAATATCTAAGTAATGAAAACAGAACCGCGTCTTTGAATTCCGCCAATAATTGTCTCGAATTCAGATGGAGACTTGGAACGAAATTACTGACACTAGATTCTCTGACTTCCTACGTGGGAAAATGCGTGAAGCTTTAAAAAAAACTATTTAGAATTGTTTATTTTATTTAATCGTCTTTTAATTTCTACTACATCTTTAACAAATTTAAAAAGAAACTAAAAAAATCATATTCCTTTAAGTGAACAAATTTCGTTCGTTTCGTTTAACGACTAAGAATATACTGAAGCAACATATTCAAGAAACATTTGTACAATTTTGTTACCTTCAAACACTTATCTAATTAACATAAATCTTTTCTTTAGAAAAAATAAAAATTAGCAATATGCCTAAACTTCTCATCGCTTACAATTTACGAAATGATCCCATTTACTTTCACATTTGAAATGAACGCTCAAACAAATGTTATTTTCCATTCATCGAGATATATATTAAATAACGACAATAATGAAGTACTTCTTGTGTTATATATATATATATATATATATATATATATATATATATATATATATATATATATATATATATATATATATATATATATATATATATATATATATATTGTACTTATTACAATAAGTATATAATGTGTAGGTATATCTTGAAATGCATAGTCAAATAAAATATTAAAAAAAAAAACGAAAAAGAATATAAAAAAATACAATAAAAAAACTAAAAAAATAAATGTTACTTGATTGACGATGCTCTAAGTAAAAAATCCACATTTAAAAACACAAATGTAAACCGCGCTCAAATTTTGCTACCTATACCTATGATAGGCGTCTTTACGCCTCACATACTTACCATCTGGTGTGAAGTAGTAGCTTGGGGGAGCGTGTATATGCCGTCCTCGTATTAGGAACAGTACATCTCCATGCCCCGACCTTGCTGGAGCTGTAATGACGTCAGCTCGACAACCTGCCATATCCCTTGACGAACAGTACCATTGCTTCCTACCGTGGGCTTGGAGGTTCTTCAAGTAATACGTGTATCCCTCGTGCAGTAAGAGGGACTTCCCCGTTCTCGATGGCACGTACACCGCCGGCACCGATTCTGAACCCATCCGACAATATCATCATTCTACGTAATAACTTAAATGCATCTTAATAAATAAAATGAACATCAAAAATTAAATTAAAAACGTAATAAACATTTAATGTTAACAATATATTTGTTATTTTTATTTTATCTTAAAGCTTCTATGAAAGTGAAATTAAAGATGAATATAATAATAAATTCTTTGGGCGGAATAATCGAGTTAAGAGAAAAAACAAGTTAGTTCGTAACACATTTGTAATTCAAAACATTTATGTATAAATCAAAGATGTGTATGTATGTATGTATGTATGTATGTACAAATATAAAAATAACTTTATATTCACATTTTTCATAACAAGGATTATAAAAATATAAGAACATAACTAAAGTTATAGACAAGAATTCAGAAAAATATGATCTATCAAAGAAATGCCGACACCATACTATATAATAAGTTTATCGATCAATGTTTGTGGTCAACGGGCATGATTGTGCTCGCCTTCCACTGCAATCACTTCCCTTTGGAAAGTACGCAATGTGGCCGTACAGTGAAACTTGTTCCGAGATGCACAATACCACAGTACTCTAGGCTGATTCCTATACGCGTTGTGAGCACGGTAGAAGTAGCCAGTCTAAAACTAGCTTCGGATAGCCTTTCTCGTTATATATGATTTCCACTGCAACATTGCAATTATGTTAATTTATATAGTTTCATATTTTAATAAAGAAAACTACAAAAATGACATACCTTATCATATTTACTACGAAACTGGCATGGCATGCCTAAGATGTTTTATCAGTATATTTTCCAGCCTTAGACCTAAGAAGTTTCAATAGCAATAAAGTATTCTCACTGACCTATAAACGAGTTTTAAATACAGGTTTAGAAAAATATTGTGCAATATTGCGATGACGATGACTACACCTAAACCTACCTGGAACTAAACGATATTAAGAGCTGGTTTGTAATGAAACAGATGATTGATATAAAAATGATTGTTTAATTTACATAATTATTTCCTTAAACACATTCAAAGAAAAGGTGACTAACAACTGGCATATGGAGACTCTTTGAACCAAATAATAATAGCTAACAAATATTATTCAATTAATTAGATATACAGATATTTATATAAATGTTGAGTTTCGAGGTATGTACTATGTATCATATGTATAGATCATTCACCATTCGAACCATTCAAACTTAAGTAAGTCAGCTTTTCCATTATGATGGATATAAAACATTTTGAGAGATATTTAAAGTCATAAAACTACTATTAAAGCCACCAACAAAACATTAAAATTCTCATTAGACAATAATAAATGAGTATTAAATTTCATATTGTCTCAGTGTTTAGGAATATCATCATTCGCGTCATAGTTTGAATACTAATATTATTTATAAAATTCAATACAATAGTTAAAGATAAATTTAAAATTGTCATTAAACAGAGTAATTATTGTTAGGTTTACATAAATGTCTTAATTCTGAGAATACCAGTGTTTTCCCTGTAGTGTGTATCCTGGCGCCGCAACCACGCGCGCATGTCCATCTTCTCTTACTCTTATAACACGCGTCCAGCTTATACCAGAATCCACCCATTTTTAAAAGCTGTTCCTCCTCGTGACTGGTCGTCGACGAAAATAATACTGTGTACAAATGTAATTAGAAAAAAACGTCAAAACTAAATATCGTACAAATAAAGCAATATCCAAAACATCTTAAGTGTAAAAGTCAATGAATAAAATAAATAAAAGGGATATTTAGTATATGATTTGATTTATCAATATAAACATATTTTCCACGTGAATATTACATATGTGATATAGGTACATAGGTACATCATGTGATAAAATACAAAAAAGAACTTCCATTAACAATTAACTATAAAAGTAAAAAACAGTAACATTAAAAATAAATAAATTATCAAAAACTTTAGAAATATCTTTGGTGAAATAGAAATTCAATAAAAAGGTCCTTCATAATCTGACGCAGTCGCGTGCTCTGTATCTACCAAGTCCAATTTATATAAGTATCTAATATAAAAACTATCGTATATATTGCTAATAAGCTGGTATACATTACATTAATATAGGTTACACTAAGTTTTCTCTACACCTAAGTACAAATCATACATATTGGAGTATTCAACATTGTCTATCAGTCGTGCCGCATTCTACGCCGCGGCCAATAAATAGAATTTTGTAAAAAAGCTTCAACAAGACGGCTAGACTATATAATTAAAGCTATATTTTGTATACATAACTACTAAATAATTTGGTAAGAGAATATTGCACACCATGTTACATAGTTAATGTAACGATTCATATATTTGGCTCCCTATAATATTAGTCTCTAAGGCATTGGTACAAGACCGTGGAGTGACTAAGTCCTAAGAATTATATTTTGTAAAATAAATAATCCCCACGGAGCATTCTACTTATAAATTCTAAAAGCTTGCTATTTTGATAACAAGTGTCCTCACTTTGGCTCAGTTAGTAACTTAGGCAGTCTTTTAAGGTTTATACTTAACAAAAATAAGAGTAAAAATGATATAATAACCGTAATCCAAAGTAATTTGCACACATTCTTAATATTTTAACGACGCTCCGCGTACAGTCAATGGCGTCTATCTAAGAAGCCGCGTACGAGGAGGTCGCGCCAGGCCTATAGGACCAAGGCGGCATGAGGGGCCGGAGGAAGAGCGGGGGCAGCCGCTGACACTGCTAAGCGAGGCGCGCAACTCTCCATAATCTTATATTTCCCCATAGGATCTACTTCAAACCTCCTAGATTCGTGTTTGGCCGGATTATAAGTGGCAGGGTGATTATGAGATCCTCTGAAATACACCAAGCGACCGTCTCTTAGACACAAGGCCACTTGACATCTTTCTGCTTTTTGATAGGATCGTGCACATCTCCAGGTGACACGACGAGGGTGTGACCCGCCGTCTTCATAAAAAATGTGACCATCAGCGACTAGGTGCAAGCCGCCGCGGGCCGACCGTATATAAAACCAGCCTGAAACAATAAGTTACTTTACTATGTCGTGTATCATAATTAATAATTAATGAGTTGAATTATACATAATTTAATCTAAATACTGATAACTAAATAAAGCTATATTATTGATATTACCGTAATTTTTGAGAAAATTATTATTTCAAGATATGTACGTATGTGTAGCGACGTTCTAGCAAAACATCGACTTTCTGATAAAACTAGATGGCCTATATCCAGGACAAATTATGTAAATTCTAGATGGTTACCGAATGAGAATAATTTTATGCAAAGAATAATAATCCGATATATATACTTTTCTTTGTTTTTTGTTTGTATTTAATAAAAAGTATAAATATTAGCTTAATAATATAGAATAAATAATATATTCGAAACTTATTTTAAAGGAAAGGTAATTCAGTAAAACAAAAAGGCTGACATCAGCGCAATATAATCATTTCTTTGTACCTATACAGGGAGAACTCTTCTCACTACCAGTACTCACTACACAGCGTATACATTCCACTCAACGACTCCCGCCATAGCTACCTTTAACCATAATATTAATATGTTCCACTAAAATAATATAAAATATCTTATCACAATACAAAATAATACTTTTAAAATAATACTCCTGGTGTTAACTTAAAAATATCGTATACATCTTATATGGTAAAAACTGGTATACTATAGTCTATTGGTAAACATTGTGCGGTATATAGTATTGCATCCAAAAATAAATCTTTGTGTAAGTACAGCCGTAGCTATAATATAGTATCTTTAATAAAATATGGTATTTAAGTACGTACTAAACTAATAATAAAAAAAATAATCTTTAAAATGTTTCAAAAAAATAAAGATCTCACTAAAAACAAAAATACTTATAACTACAACGTATACATTGAGTATTTATTATATTAAGTAAAATGTTAAATAAATGCAGCTTCCTACCTTAATCTTCCTAACATCGTATACATGACATGACTCGATTTTAACAATCTCTGTGCTTTACAACATAACTTTACCAACCTGATCTCAAACCGAAACCGATCATTCGGGACGAAGCCCCTTTTCAACAATCATTGTATATACAATATGCGAATAAAATTGTAAAAAAATATGTAAAAGTAATATATAAAAATACTTATTATCATAAGAGAACTATCACTTTGTACAACAAACTACACCTAGGACCGTCGCGCGGAAGATCTAAACTGAGACAGGCAAGAATATATATTTTATATTTCCGCTCGTAATATACAAAAAATACTCTTTCTATAAATGCATAGTGAAAAATACTGTAAAAAAATACTGGCCGTATATATTTGTCACTGATTTATCATTTATTATGAGATTCTAGATAAAAATTCTTAGTGTAAAATCAACGGAGGACGCTCCTTCGAACAAACTTGCCAAAGGTCAGCCTTGAGTAATTGTTCGCAAACGGTCTCACTAACGTGCTAACAATAGATTCGTATACTTTACACAGACCATGTACGTTAACTATACTTGTATAATGTAGACATGTTAAATATAATCTCTTTGGAGAATCATCAAAAGACGGTAAAACTGCAAACATATGTTTGCTATACATATATGCCATAGACGCGTTACTATCGCGATCGACGAAAGCGTATGGTGACCGCCGGTGGAAAGGCACATGAACATTAATAATCATTCCATTCGAAGAATTTTCGAGCCAGCCTCTAACTCTTTTCACCGAACAAAATATAATGAGATCACATCTTGTGCCACCACTTAAATTTCACCAGCGGTCGGAATAATAGAGAATTGACTTATTTATGATTTGCATTGTAAATATGAGATTTTTGTAGAGAGCGCGTTTAGAACATAGGTCGGAGAGGAGTTGCGCGTACCCCACACGTGTGCGCACTATTCATTTGGACAACCCGCAATCCGAAGGTGTGTACAGCAGCACGACAACGAGGATTCCTGGAGCAACGCCACCAAACTTTCCCGCTGGCTGCACGCCCGTTGAAACAGAACCTGTGAGCTCCAACTTCGATAGCCGGCTTTCCTCGTTTACTGAGGCAGTATCGGAATTGTCCAGGAAAGCAGGGAAATGGAAACGGCAATCCAAGAGTTGGTGGAGCATCTACTGGTACTCCAGTACCTGTAACTAATGGTATCCTTTTAGTAACCATTATGAGGACAGTAATTTATCTATTGTAATTTAGATATATTCTAATCTAAGTCTAATTTCTACTTTGTACAAATGTGTATAACTCGTGTAAGGTTGACAATAAATAAAGGACATATTAAAATATATGATTTAATTAAAAAATATAAATATATTTATCGACGACTAGATTAAATTAGGTAACATCACCATTATTTATCTCGATAAAAATAATACAATTATAGTAATAATGTGTTCTTACAAATCTTGTAGTTACATATGTAACAAAATCAACTTTATTTACAATTAATTTTAACGTAACAAATTTATAAGCTAATTGCCATTTCTTTTAACTTTAGATGAAAATGGATGTTTGTGTTTACTCTTGACGGCTTTGCTACTACTGTGGTTAGTGTGAGGGTTTTCTATACTCGTGACATGATTGATGTGCGTGACAGCGTATGATCTACAGCCATGGTCGGACTTAATACAGCGCCAAGTAACTCTTTTGGCTATCTTTCCACAGCGGCGGTACCTTTCACCTCCGATGACTAGCACTGGGTTACCAAAACGAGACTTGGCCCAGTGCACTGTAATAAATATACAACATAACACAACTTATAGGTTTGAAACTTATAAAAGAAATTGTGTAATTATTTGTATACGTCAACAAGACGTGCCCCAAAGGTGTTAAAATTAAGTTTAATAAAGACTGCTATGTAACATTTAAAAGCAAAGAAAACAAGGATAAGAATAAAATAAATATGTCATATAGAAGTGCAGAAATGACACCGACAAAAATATTCTTTGTAAAAATATTTTATTTTCATAACACAAAATACTCTTAGTATTCACTCACACGATATTTTGACTTAAATACTAAAATGGACTTATACCCCGATTATGTAATATCTATACAGATCAATTTTCAAATTCATAATTTTTAAGATGGGAAATTCGTAAGTTTA
Organism: Dione juno; assembly: GCA_037127375.1. Taxonomy (NCBI): domain Eukaryota; kingdom Metazoa; phylum Arthropoda; class Insecta; order Lepidoptera; family Nymphalidae; genus Dione; species Dione juno. The sequence continues at coordinate 1,274,014 of JAXRJS010000021.1, read as the reverse complement.
ATTTTTAATCTAGCAGTCCTAAATAGATATAACGTTGAAACTTACTTGTTTCCCAAGTATATTTGTTACATACATTTAATTATTATCTATAATATAACGAGGCACAAGAATCTGAATTTCCTTGTTCTTACTGCTTATAAGTATTCTAAATGTAAGGAGGTTTCTACTTGTTGTGGTTAATTTTTGGTACTTATTTTAAATAAGGCATTGTTATAAAATATAAAAACACAAAAACAGGTCTAAATAAAATAAGATACGAAAAACATTTTGAAACGCTAGTCTTACCATAAATGTATGTTGAGATCAAATGAAATGAGTTTAATTAGTAAAAATTTAGGTGCTAATACAATTTTAGGAAATATTGATAGAATATTACACACACTATGTAACATATGAGGCGCCATTATTGATTTAGTTTATATGGATATAATAAACAAATTCTTTATTTTATAGAAAATTTTTTAGAATTAGAAAAAAAAATCATAAATCTTTCCAGTACTCAAACACTACGTTTGAGTAACGTAAACAGTAAAGTAAACAGTAACAAATTACGAAGTAATTAAATGTCGAAGTTTTTATATTTCAATTTAAACTACGTACTACTTAAATCATAATATATCTGAATAATTCAAAAAGCACACAAATCCTAAAACACTATATATGGGTGGAATGCATTACTCCCAGCTTGTATGAATGTATCAGTTATTCACAGCCACTAAGGCCACTGGCGTGATCCATACCTAACACCTAACCTAAGTACTTTTGACAGGAGAATGCCAAGCGTTCAATAGTTTTTCAGGGGTCGGAGTATCGAAATTGAACGGCGTGAAGTTTGGTTTATGATTATGACCACCTTTGATTCTTATGAAACGTCCATTCATTGTCGTTTGTACTCTACATAGACATCCCTTTGTGTCCTTGTCACGGCAAGCCCAGTTCAATTTGTCCCGATACTGATTGTTTACCCAGAACTTGTTCGATTTGAATATTAACACCGACTTCCCAGCTCTCGACGGTAGGAAAAAAGCTTCTGAAAATTATTTTTAATTCAATATGAGAGTCAATTTATTAGAAAATTTAAATGTTATTTTTATTGATGTTATAGATAAAAAAACTTAAATTAGATAAAAAAATATTTTCTCTTGGAATTTTCTTTATTTCTTATTCTTACAAATCATTAATTACACACACAAGTATATTTTATTTGAAGATTTTCTTATAGCTTGTTAGACTAATTGCTAACATTTCAATATTTACTTACACACCTACATACTTGCGTAGCAGTTACCCAATACGAGGAGCTATAAGATATATATATATATATATATATATATATATATATATATATATATATATATATATATATATATATATATATATATATATATATATATATATATATATATATATATATATATATATATATATAATTTTTCATACGAATGTAATATGCATGTATTTACAAAAACATATATAATAAATTTATTTGTATATAATTTATATTAATATTCTGAAAAATGACTTATATATTACACAAATGATTATATTAGACCATCGAGGCATTTACAATATTCATTATATCTTTTAATAACTTTTGTAATTTTGCTTCTTTTACTGTCATACCATAATATTTCATATTAATTCTAAAATCTATTCCTAAAATTTAACGCTATATCTAATAGTATCAAGATTCTTGTACATTTAATTATACGTTAGAAATATAGTTACATTTATAAAGAGCAGATGAACATACATATTTCCAAATATAACTCACTTCTTGATTGATAGTGATTTACATATATTTTTGCTTTGGACTTTATAAATGACATGTTCCTCTTAGTTCGTTCTTTAGCTTACACTATGTCCTTATCAATACATAGTAATAGTACGTTCCTTTTAATATAAAGTAGGTATATAAAAATACTTTAATAGATATTAAATCTGTTGAATAAATTTCATTATCATATACCTAAGTACAATTACATATCAGTACGAGTACAATTTCACTTTAATATCAGTAATAAATATGATAATACACGATACGACAAGTAGGTATTTATTACAATAAAAAAGCCCATTATTATAATTAAGTACAAAATGGAAATAAATTGAAGTATGTGACCATTATACTAATGATTATGTTTATCATAAAACAGAACAACATCTGAATCAATAGTGTATATATTCGCTTGACATTTCACAGATTTGTGAGCACACCGCCAACGCGTCCGCCCATTTGGGAACTCCTTGTCCTTCACGTAGGAATATTTCCCGTTTATTATCGTCGCCTCCTGGTTACCACTGTACCTAAACTTCCCCATTGCGTCGTTTACAGCTAATAAACACAAAACAATTTAGTATTTACATTTTAGGTAATAGTCAGTAATTATAGTATATATAATATGTTTTAGTATTAATTTTATATCAAGAACATAAATCTATATATGTATATCAAAACCATGTTGAAATTTAGCTGATAATAAAATTTTAAAAGATTTTTTAATTAAGTAAATATATATCACAACTGTACAAAAATAAACACGAGCAGGTACTAAATAAATTAAAAAAAATAAAATAAATAAAACTGTACGTATATATGCAGGTAACAAGAAAACACACAATTTATATAAACATATTTAATTTTTACCTAAATGAGTAATACTCTTAGTAAAATCAACGTCTTATCTTATCAACGTCCTATTTAAAAATATATTTAAATTATATATGTATTATACATAATGTAAAGCCAATTAATAATATAAGGAATGTTCAGTACGATTACATTATAGCTATTTTATAATTGACATGTGTAAGGCACTAATTTATATTTAATATCTACGAATACCATACGGCCGAATGCAAATATTGTTGTAAGTACTTTAAAAACACGAAATAATACAGAGGTCTCTACTGCATTCGTCATATTTGAATAAGCAAAGTATACAATATTTTACTCAATAGGTAGACCTATTGGGGGGACCTCAGGGGAGAATACAAGGAAAACGGTACAATTCCATCCGTTATGAACGTACAACTTATGAATCGAAAACATATGCCGAATTACTATATCATATATCGACGGTAAAAATGCACTATCACAAGCTTAATTATTGCAGTTTTTTATACTTACTTCATACGATAACTATAGTTAATAATAGTAAATAAATTTATTGTGTCCACGAGTATATACAAACTAGTCAAACAACTTCCAATAATTTATAAATAAAATAGTTCAATAAAAGAAGAACTGATTGATATATTACTAGATTATCTCTGATGATATTCATACAAAATGGACGTTTATTTGTGCGATCAATTTATATGCCAAGATAAATTAATGACAAACTCAAATTATCCTCATATATAGGCTTATTATTAAGTTATCATTGAATTACATTATCGCACATTACAACCAACCACATCCTTCCTGCTATAAACAAGAAGTATGCTCTATATCTTGTTCATTACGAAATACATACGAAGGAATACTAAATGGCCTTTGAAATATTAATTTGAATATAAATGTACTTAAAAACATGTTTGTTTATGAAAATCTGTCTATAAAACATTAATGTTACATTGAGCTACTCTTAAAAATATACTAAACGCGTAGCATCTCTAATAAAGTTAAGAACTACGTTCGTAACTGTTATATATATATATATATATATATATATATATATATATATATATATATATATATATATATATATATATATATATATATATATATATATATATATATATATATATATATATATATATATATATATATATATATATATATATATATATATATATTCATACTCCAAGCACCAAAAGCTATATTCTATTATATAAAACAACACATTATGGAATGGTTCGAAAAGATATCAATTTAGAAAATGTTAAGAGTGATAGTTACTTAATAATATAGTCAAAAATTTAATTTTCAAGTTAATAAATGCTTAGCTTAAACGTCAAAAATAGTCTTTTTTTACAAAACAAATAAGCTATGACTGTAATATGATCGACAATATTAATTAAGATACACTATAGTACCACCATATAAAATATCAACTCCAAACTATCGGATGGATCATATAATATTTTTAATAGAAATAATTAATAATTTTATATATTCCTATCGTGGTAATGAAGGTAAATAAATTGAGTGGTGCAGGAAACAATATAAAATAAATCGGCTAATATAACAGACGCAGCCATATTCTAAAACGTCGTTTCTATAACGTTAATACCATAATAATTAATAATTGTCACCAGAATCACAACTGAATATTAATCCTAGATTTGTATTCTTATTTCACTTAATACTAATAATGGAAATTAATTTTATGATTAATAAGCAATATAGAATTCATGTCTTTTAAACGTTACATTATGATAACGATTAATACCAGAAGACACAAATTTAAATGATATAACTTACAATAAATTACAGAAAAATAAAATTCAAGTAAAAATAACGTCAAAAACGTAAAAATGTTCTCAAAAATGTATGAACACAGTTTGCCCCTGTATCTTAAGTGTGTATTTATTTAGGTGACAATTGACAAATCATATCTTTATTTGATATCTTAAATTTTCTTAAATAGTATTTAATTAATGTAAAGGCGTTTTCAATTCCGACTGCATAACATGTTCAGAAACAAGAGTTAAGAATTCAAAAAGAGGATTAAGAGTTAATTATCAGCAGTTTTGATGTAAACAAATACTATAATATGTAGATTTAAAATAGATAGAGTGTATACGCGTACGCCCTCGTAACACTAAAAATATTCAATTGTTATTTATTGGACCCGCTTGTTGTACAAAAATTTTAATATTGCAAATTACAAAAGAAAACTAAAATATACAAAAAGTCCGCAAAAAATGTAACAAATAAATGAAATGGACATCAAGAAGATATGATTCTCGGAGGATGATTGTGCATGCCTTTCACAGCCACTACGTTCTTCCCCAGCATGTGTATGCGCGCCTTACAGTTCGTTTTCTTTGAAGTGCACCGCCATATCACTTTATCCCGTAACTTAGATTCTTCGCAAAACGGGAACGTGTTCACCATCATAATAACTTTTCCGCGTCGAGATTTCATATACTGAATGCCTGCGACAAATATTATTGTCAGAAACGAGAAGAACATTGCAAATGTTACCCAAAAACCACCACCATGTACTAGAGAGGGGAATTAAAACGCAGAGTTAGAGTCGTTTAATTGTACAGAAATGAAACCAGCGATTATTGATAAGTACAATTTAATATTTCATAAAACATACCCTCGTACAAGAACCCAAAAAATCTTATTATATAATGGTAAATACAAAATTACTCTATAAGATTTGAAGGTATACAATAGTAACAGTGATTGAGGTAGAAAGATAATGCTGATGAATAGGTCAACCGTGTCCTTAGCACGAACCGAGGCGACTGGCAACACTCATCTTACCTTGTTGTTTACTACATATGAGATTCACAATTAAAAACTATAGGAATGGTGTCATTACAATCGACACAATGACTACGTGGAACAATGTGTGGAACATTGAATAAACAGTTTTTGTGAGAAGCTCAGCGGTGATCGAGTTCATCACTTCAAATATAGTAAAAAGTAATTGACGAATATTGTCATTGATCTAAATATAATTAAAAACATATTATGCTAATTTTTTTCTATAACTACATGTCCATGTCGCCACGGTTCTAAGTAACCACGTTTATTTGGCGTAAGATACTTTTCAGGTACAATAGAACATGTCAAAAGGTCTAAGAGCTTACGATTAAAACTGGCATTTGTTTATGCAAGAATAGTCAATAAAAGAAAATATAAGTGGCTAATATTGACTAAGCGCTTATTTATTTCAAATAATTTCGTATTATAAGTAAAAATATAAGTCACCCTTGCAATGAACTGGGCAAAAAAATAATTCAATTGTTTCCAATGGAATACATTCTAATTAAGTTCCTTTAATAGTTTTGATCTTAATTTCTACTACAATAAAAGATTATTAATAATGAAGGAACTATAATGTTTAAAATGCTAAAAGTGTAATACAGTCTTCGTAGAGAAAAAGAAAAGCAAAATATCGCATAAACTTAACTTTAAAGCAAATATATAAAATCAAGCTTGTTTTATAGTATAAATTAAGTTATATAATCATAAATACACCATTTGACATGATCTATGACTAAACCTAGGTAAAATGTTTCCACATTTTATAACCCGCGCACACATTAGACCCCGTACTATCTAAGTTATCTAATAACAATTAAAATTAGTCAAAATTTGTACTTATTTCAGAGTCTTAGAAATATGGGCCTAATTTTTATTGAAAAATAATTCGACAAGCAACAAATCATTGTTAAAAAAAACAATCAATAAAATATACGTAGACAACAGTCTCAAAAGAGGCTTTATATTACAGTCGCCAACAGCAAACACTCGAGTACAAGTTAAAACTTCATAAAGAGGTAGTTGAGTTTCATAGAGGTAATAAGATAGCGCGCCGGACCCTGCGCAGCGAACCGCCTCGGCGCGCTGCGGTACCCTAACTTAGCCTAACTTAGCCTAAAACACCTTACTCGAGTAAAGCTTCTGAGTATTCATTCGTGTATATAAAATTGTATAATTAAACTAATCTGTAAAACCCGTATAAAAAGTGAAGAGGTAGTTGATTGAGCTTAAGTACTTAAATCAATCCTAAGAACAGAGCAACATCGACTGAAGTCTGCGCGCCACGACGAGAGCCGTTGAGCAAGCGTCTACTGTCGAAGGTAGGTACTTAGGTAAACACCTTTGATATAACAATCGTTCGACTTGATTCCTTACAGATAAGAAGGCGGACGTCATTTGTCTAATGTAAGTAGTATTATTTGAAACTTGTAAAGTTAAATCTCTCAAAATAAAATTAATATTTCTAAGTTACAGTCGAGGGATCCTTTATTGCTTAATTCCGAACCGAGTTCGCGTTTCAGTCACCAACGCGTCGTCGACGGCGTGAGCCGCCAACCTCTTCTGCATACCCGTTTCGATCGCAACATGTCCTACGGTCCTTCTCGAGTTCCAGCTCTAACCTACCCTACGTGCTGACCAGCTCGCTTAGTGCCGTTATAGGTCGACATACCCGAAGCATACCCGTCGTAATTATGCCGCTAAGATCGATTAAGCCGACATTGTAAATCAAACGTTAAAATGCCTATTACCGGATTGAAACCATCTATCTAAACTTCACATGCTGACACAATAAGAGTTCCACACAAAGGTACGAGCCAATCATCTAAATCATCTGAATCATTCAACAATCAAACTACGATGACATCCCCAATCCAAACCATTACTGTGATGATACTATCTCGATCGCTTGTGTGAAAATTCTTACTTCAACTAGAGTTCTTACGTACTTATTAAACATTTTCTTTAGTTCCCTATACATTTCCATAAATAACCCACACCTATACGAATAACATTATAGACCTCGAAAAGACCGCTTAACCTAATACGTTACGACAACAATCAATCCATTGACTCGTTGTTTACATTCCACCGTAAGTCGCAACTTTCAAAACACAACATCTAATTCTGAGGTTTTACATACACATACCGACATATTAACCAACGATACCATCGCTTTAAATATCCTCCATTCTATCCCCATATAACCTAAGTAATAATTATGATAATAATAGTTATTCTAAAACATAAATTATCATACAATACGAGTGCAAAAGGCTTCGAAAATATCGGTTGGTCGATATTTAATCGTCAATTAGTAAGAATTCGCAAATACAACCGTAATACGCTCTAAAGTGAGAAGAGAGACGTAGTCGCAATATTTAAGATTAAATTTTACAATTTTGTTTAATCCTCTTCATTACAGGGAGTATCAACCAAAAGTGGTTTGGTAGCTGGAGTGTGCTGCGCGGGAGGCTGTATCGTATTGGGCGATTGTTGAGGCCCTGTGCCGGTCGCGGCTGTGACGGCAGCGGAGGCGTTTGCCGTGGCTGTGGCGTGAGCGGTGGCCGCATAAAGAGCTAGCGCGTGTTGCAGCTGAAGCAACTGGTGGTGAGGGTCTAAAGGAGCGGGAGCTCGATGACCGCTCTGATGTGGCGTGCGGACCACATACCGTCCATCGGCAAAACGCCTCACGTTCGGTGGTGCGTGATTGTGTGCGTATCGAGAGCGAACTATACGCTCGTAACCTTCAGGTCCTTCAGTGTTGACGTCTGCCAAGCAACGTGATGTTAGTCTTGAAGAACAATACCATTGTTTCCGTCCATGTGCCAAATTATTTTTCAAGCGAAATGTATAACCTCGATGGAGAAGTAAACGCCCCTTTCCCGCTCGAATAAAACGGGCTGGAAAGGAAAGAGAAAGTTAGTGGCTATTCGGGAGTAAATAACATATTATGAATAAAATTAGACTTAATGTTATTTAATTCAAATAACATAACTAAATAGCTTAACACTATCCTTACACGTAATGGTATATAATATAAAAGGGAAAATAACAAGAATTGTTGTTTAATATTTTATTTGAGGGTTAGATCATTAAAAAACATTGCTAGGTATGAGGTTAATTTAATATCACTTATACAAGTCACTTATAATCCTAATATTTATCTATATACTATAAATACAATAGAAATAACTTCTCTAAGAGATAAAAACAGTTTTCCTGAGCAAGATATTTTTGGCACAATTAATGAACTAATTTTAGAAGAATAACAAACAAGTAAAAAAGGTCCAGCGTCGAAAATTTCTAATCATGGCACACTTCTTTTTGTACTATAATTTAAAAGTTAAAATAATAGAAACATAAAAAGGGAAGCACGAAGACTTAAGATATATGAGCATTGATAGTTCAAATGTACGTATAAAAATGTTCCAAATATTAACCACACGCTAGAAATATTTGGCACCACTAACAACAAATCTAGATAGTGTGAGATCATAATTCGTCTAAGTCCTTAAGCTAGCAAGAATGTACAATATAATGACTAGTTAATTATAACAAGACAAATACTGGAATATGTAGAAATATCACCAACTTTTAGTCTATTACATTTGTACATTATCATATAGTTTAACTGTTTCTTACTGTTGAGCTTGTTGCTGTTTGAACTAACAAAACAATGTACTTCATTGTGACAGTGTTGTGAAAGTTACGTACTGCAAGGTAACGAACCGAACGAATCGAATATTAAATAATCTGACAAACGCGTAAAATGGGGTAAAGTATACGATCATTATTATTTTTTGTCATCCGGAATTTAGGTAAGAGTTAGTTACTATTACAACAATTAGACAGCTATATATTTATTATCTATTCGAGTTAAATAGAAACAGAGTTAATATCTAGTGATCCACGCGCTCGGATCAAAGTTGTCGAAGTCGAGATGAGGCATTCTCGGTAGTAGAAGTGGCGTGGGCGGGGAGGGCGTAGGCGGTGCGTGTTGTTTGTTACTCCGCCGCCCACAGCGGCCCACGTGGTTGTGTTCCCCGACCAGCTTGTGGAGCTTTCCCTTCTGTGTGTAAGCTTTGCAGCCACATCCTCCCATGGTACAGCGCCACCGTACGATACCCGAGCGCATAGTGTGTGCTGCGTAAAAGCTGCGACCTTTAACCCATAAGCGGGGCCTGCCACCCGGTCCGACACACAGACGTACGAATTTTTCTGAAAGTTCCAATTATTGTAGAACAACAATCTACTACGAATAAACTTATAGTAATCAAATAATAATTAGATCAACATACTTATTTCTAATTAATTGCATACTTCATGTGGATAGAAATAAAATTAAATAACATTATTTCACAAGATATACTGTCACAGTAATTTATTGATCGTATTGAATATAGCTAAACATGTGGTACAGTGATCTATTGGTACTACATACTCTTATTGATTTGTGTATCTATTCCTGCGACTGCAATAAATATATAATTATGCTATAAACTCTCTACTTGTAATGTACAAGCTCTTGTGTATAAACAAAAAAAATCACACCTTTATAAGATAATTATTGCTATATTCTTAAAGTTTACGTTTATCATATTTAATCTTATCGCTCGATAATTCGAATAGCCGCATACAAAGTTTGGGAATGTAATCATTTATTTTTTATAAAAAAAATATCTTAAACTGGATATTCGATAAATCACTATCGATCCGATGAATGTTTTCTTTTTATAATATACAATTAACTGCGTTCTAATAGAATGTTATTTTATGAGATCATTGTAGACTATGCAACTACGATGTTTTCTCGACGACTAGACATTGACTAGAGATACGAGTATACTTATGCCCTTGATATACTTCTTTTTGTGCACAGTTAAATCTAAATAAATAACCAATTTTCTTAAATCATACCGTCATAACTTTACTCTTAATATAATTCACTTTTCACATTCCGGTGTAAAGCCATAGGAGCCACACGAAATTGGCCTCGAAAATAATGTAATCGTCGAATAGATACAGTTAGTCTAAATACAATACATACATACATACATACATACATGTGTATAATATAAATTTATAAATGTTTATTGATATTTTATAAGCTAATATAGCAACCACTTTAACGTTTATCTATGGTTCAAAAACTAAAATATCAACATGATTGGATGATTGCTAAAAATTATGATAGATAGTTAGATAAGTAGATTAGTCATCAAGCACTGCTTTCGCCTGAGTGGCCAGAGCAGCGTGGGTAAATGCTCTATACGAAGCGACGGTTGAGGGAAGCAGCGCCGGGGGCTCGTGCGAGTGTACATTACTCAAAGCAAATATCCGATCGTGCAAGGTGTGCGCGTACGCACGGCAGGTCCGCCGAGTGCACCGCCACCGCACCTTGCTCTTCTCGGGAAACACTTTCTCCGCATAAAAAGAAAACCCGCCGAGCCGCATGTGACGCCGGCCGCGGTTCGATATCACGAACTCCACTGTAAAATAGACACACATCACTAGCTATTCTTAACTAGATTATTATTTCACAGCGCTATAAAAAATCTTGTATGGGCAAAAGTCTACTGCAGTTTACATTTATATACTTATATTTATCTACTATGAGTAAAATAAAACTACAGTTAGATTTAATATTTATTTGTCAGTAGATATAACTTCAATGAGACTTTCAATATGGTTAATTTGATCAGCTTGTTTTTGTGGGACGTGATTGTGGTTGAAGTGGCGCATGACTAGGCGGCCTTCAATGGTGAGGGCTCTAGCAGCACATCCCAACTGCTTACGGTTCCTGCACGTCCAGTACACGCGCGTTCCTCTTTTCTTACGTGCAACGAACCCGTAGCCGTCCAGCATGAGGCAGGGGGCCCCACGCTGAGTCACCGTGTACAGCACCGTACCTGCTACGCCGATCGCCATAGCAACACACCATATTAATAATTTAAGAACTCACAGAAAAGCCGGTTTATCAATGGATACTATTTATTATGCTACCAGATCACAACAATTGTTACAAATTGTAAAAAAATCATTCGTGAAAAAAATAAGATGATCCGAAAAAATCGTTTCAAACCATCTCATTAACAAAAACCACTCGTAATTCTAAATTAAATTTAATATTTAAGCCTAACTAAATCTACACGATTTATTCTATTATAGATGGTAAAAAAATCACAAGGAACATATATTGAACGTAAAAAAATCTTACGTATAATATGAACTGGCAAAGTTTTTACAGTACAAAATATTTACAGTGATCTCACTAATTGTTAATACAATATGTAAAATTCCCAATCAATTCGATTCAAAGCAAAGCTTCAAACAGACGGACAGGTGACTACTTCGCCTAGTTCGTATTTGCGTGTGATTTTCTTCATATGATCCTCGACATGATTGTGTACAGGATTGGTTATTCTCAAGACGTTATTTTTGGACGTGATCCTTGCTCGACAGCGCTTGCCGTACTCCATGCAGCGCCAGAACGTGCGGCCACTCCTCACGCTGTCCGTCACAAAGATGTATGGCTCATATATCAATTGAAGATGGCCACTTTTTGTTTGTATGAAATGCAAGTCCCCCTTCATGCCACTGTTGATGTTTCCTAAAACTAACAACAGTGATTTGAATTTCAGAACGAAAGAATATAAATGCTTCTGTTACATTTAATATAAAGGTTTAGAAATGAAACAAGAACACTTGTTAAGATAATGTTTAATTTCAAAATGCAGTATATTTTATATAAAATTTAAATTAAATTGTTTTTGGAAGAGGTTTTCAACAGATTATATGAAATTAGAAAATAACTAATTTAAAACACTATTAAATTAATATATGTAATATGATTTTCATAACAATATTGTCTTACTTCAGAATTCATTAGCTTTCACAGTATATTGTTTATTTTAAAGACATTATGGGAGCCATTCTCTAAATAAACAATGTGAACTTTTATTAAAATCACAATTTTTTTCCTATGAGAATGCATTTTACCTGCAAAATTATGCATTTTTTCTAAACAGTTAACATACTCAACATTGTACATGTGAAAAGTATCTGTAAAAAGTCTTATATTTATTTCTATATATGTTAATATGAACTTATCAATTCCTTCTAGAGAAGTTAAGACAAAAACTAAACAATATAATTATTAAACAATAAGACTAATTTATTTTAAGATATGCCATTTTATTACTTACTTACAAACCATAATTTCTGTATAGGATTTTATTCGAAATATTTTTAATTGCACATAAAATATATAAGAAAAATAAAATATATATTTACAAAGACAACAAATATATATTTAAGTCCACTTTTGTAAATATATATTTTATTTTTTCTAAATGGTTATCCTTAGGGGTTGTACCTACTGTCATTTCTTTCTGTTAGTTTGATTGTTGTATATATATATATTTTCTTAAACGTAATCAATATGTCCATTCACCCTGTAGCTGCAAGGTTCTACATATTACAGGGAGAGGAGCTCAGAGTAGTATCTGGGATTTGCTACTTTAAAATAGATATTAACACTGCCTTCACAGCCCAAGTTCATCTCTCTACCTAACCAAATTTGAAGTCATTCTACTAGACCCACCATTGAAGAATGTTCTAGAATTGATAATGGTTTCAAAAAGTCTAACATCTTTTAACAAAACAATAGAAATTTCAGTTATTGTTGCTTCTACTTCTATTGTGTACAAATTAACTCTTAACTTACACTTTTGATAAGTTTGAAATATTTAATTAATTTTTGTTTTATAATATAATAAATTATATAATAATCAAAAATTACTTATATACATGTCATGACCTTCTCAAATTTAACATGGACATGGAAAAAATATATTAATAAAAGTATTTAGTTATATTAAATTTTATTATACTACAAACTCACATCATACTTAAGTCTTGCGATAAGCTGAGGGTTTAATAAGTAAAACAAAATAATATTGGCAGAAACTTATTTATTTTTTAATTTGAATTTATTGATATGTTTTAAAAAATCCATCAAAAAATTTTGGTGTTGGAGGGAACATAACAATTACGTGCCACTGTAATTGTGTTACATAATGGAAAAAAGCCAGTGGAGATTTTGTGTGAATTACACTGTAAAAAAGTACAAGGAAACTAAAGGAGTGGCACAGTCTATGGGAACATCTGTAAACATCAATTAATCCGAGAGCCATTTCACCAAAATCAAATCTGTTCCAAATTTCCATATGCAAATCTGTCTACAGACTAGAATTTCGCATTTCAGTCAACAAGATATTGAAATATGATCTCAAACTAAAGAGTACCAGAAATGTTCACTTGTTGAATTATTGCCATTGAAAATTCAGATTTAAGAATTATATAATGCTGCTTAAACAAGGAAAAGAGGAAGAGTTTACATTTCTTATTTTAGAATTTATGCTAAAAGTAGTAGTGTAATGGCATGATAGATGGTTGCATATGAAGGTGTCACTTAGGTCCATTGTTGTCAACAAGGTACCATGGTGAAATCAAAAAATAACCACCAAAATACAACATATAATGACATTTTAGAACCTGTAGTGAAAACAATACCTGATACTTTACTTTACAACAATTTGTATTTCAACAGGACTTGCCACCCACCCAAAAGGGAAAAAACAAGCCACTACGCCTAGTCTTGATCTCAACCTACAGGATTATACTTTTTATGAGTTAAAGCTTAGGACTTCTATAAATTCAATTTATTTCAATCTTTCAACCACAGTAGGAATATGTTGTTACTCGTTTCATATGAATAAAAAATTTAACCATAGAAATGTTGGTCGCAATGCACTAGTTAATAACTATCCTACATCAGATTATAAATAAATTATAATTAGTTGAATAAAATAACAGTTAACTATGGAATTATTACTTTTTAATTCAGTTTCATATAAAAACCACTTGCAAAAAGTTTATGCTTGGCAAGTTCACAGTACTCTGTAAATAATCACCAATATAAGCATAAATATGTAAAATATGTAAAAGAAAGTAAAAAAAAATTACATTGCAACACAAATCAAAGGTGTTTGTTTCTTATTAGGTTACCTTAAAACATCCCCTGCACAAAATGGCCTTGTGGATCACTCAATATAAAGAAATTATTTTATGATTTAAAATAATTTCTTTATATTGAGTGATCCACAAGGCCATTTTGTGCAGGGGATGTTTTAAGGTAACCTAATAAGAAACAAACACCTTTGATTTGTGTTGCAATGTAATTTTTTTTTACTTTCTAATAAATTAAATGAGTGATGCTGGTGGAAACTCTATCTATTAATGTAAAAACCACATAACTAAATTAAATGATAATGAAATTTATTAATTTTCTGGTAAAAATCCACACAAATAAAATAGTATAATGTATTATTTTCATAATTGTTCATAACAATACTATGGTAATGTAGAATTATTTAATACATTATATTATGTAAAATATCAATCTTCACATACTCAAACTTAGTTCAAATGCCTAAAAAGCCATATAATAATCTATTGTTATGTATTTTTTACTAATTTAAATAAAAATAAAATAACTGATATGATAGTTATAAAAAAATATTAAATTGTTTTTAAATGACCAACAGTAATCTTGAAACACTGAAAAATACAAACTAGACACCTTTTCTAACATAATATTGTAAACAGAAGTTTTCAGAAAAAAAGCTTAGCATCATAGGAAAAAATTATAATCAAAAAGGATGTATACTCAATTAAAATTACAAAAGTTAATGAGATATATGATAGTATTCAATGAATTTCCTTTTATAGGTTATGTTTACAAATAACGCGCGCAAATATAATAAACGATGTTTGTATTATGTTTCATACATATTTAATAAAGAAAAACATTGAATTGACTTCAACCTAAAGAAATAAATGATATTCTTAAGCTGCATTTCAATACTAAAATCATATACTTAGTATGAGGTTTGACAATCTCTAGTAGTTTGGGTGTCGTGTAACTAAGAATTTTATCTATAGCTCACTACACTAAAAAGTTAAATTGTACATACCAATGTTCAATCCAAATTAAATTGCACTTTTTATTACACAATCACTAAGTATTAACACTTCTGTAACACTAAATAACATAAAACATTTGACGTAAACACGTTCAAAGTTAAAACGCCACTTGCACAAAATGCACTATAAAGTTCACCCGTAATTACTTCAATAACATTTTGCTGTACAATACTATTATTATGTCAACATTAATATACCCAATAATGCTCTATATATTTTACTATTTCTCAAAATAGTAAACAATCCCTAAATGACACATTTGCGACCATAGATCTCACGGCGTTTAGACGGCAACCACAAATAACGGAATTGTATTTCACTTCACGCATAGCGTGTAATAACAATATAGAATATAAATATTTCATAATTATTATTATAATACATAAAAATATAAATATTATTCAGTGTGCTTATACTGTTCTTTATTTATACTTAAAAATTATAATTAAGTACGAAAAGAATTAGATTTTAGGTACTCAATCATATTATTAATATTTAATATTACGTTGTACATACTGGATCAAGTTCTAGAATTTAAGAAAACTCTTTTTGTTATAAACCAAGCTTTATAGAGTGCAGTAATTGCCTTTTATATATTCGTAAAAATTTGTAAAAATATTTTTTTAAAAATATTTGTAAAAATATTTGTAAAAATGGACAAATATTGTTTGTTTATCAAATGAAAAAAAATTTGGTCCTAATAAAAAATCATATGAATATTAGATAGTAGTAAGTAATAAATAATAGTAAGTATTTATTTAACAATTTATATAAAAATTAATTTTAATATATCTTTATGTATAAAGTACTGAAAATTACTTATTTACTACCACTTTTAAGAAACATCGATCCAGCTAACTTTATGACTGACAGTGCCCTCTGTCATACATTAGCGATATATAGCAGTAGCAACACAAGTAGCGCCATCTATTGACGCGTACATTACACATTTCAGTTTTGAGAAATGCTTTCATGGTACTACCACACGTTTTATAGAAAGGGTACGGGGGTAATGAATAAAACCATTTATTCAATATTATTATATTTTGAAATAAATAGCCTCAATAATAAACCACAATAACATGTTATCCTATATTATTTTGCAATAAAAATCCGCCAAAAACAAAAAATATAACAATGCCTAACTATCCAATATTGTGGTAGGTAGGTAATTAGTATACATGTTACAAGCTAGAAGAATTAAGACCTTTGAAAAAAGACTGCAATTATTAAGTCTTCTTACACACCCGAGCATACTAATAGATGTTACCAATATATTGGTCGTAAAAACATCTTGATTAGGTATTTCCAGTTGTCAATACAATAACGCCTATATTAATTTCATTAACAGGCATCTCAACCAAGTTTATAGCAAGTAGGATACGTTAGCCATTTACCATGATAGCCGTAAGTGCCTAGGAAACTAATAAACTCCTATATTAGTATGCTAGGGTAGGTACCCAGTTATTACAAACTTATTCTGCGCTCAACTAGTATAACAGAACTTTAACCGCCAATTCGTAGCCTTACCTGCCTCAACTACTACCATAAGAAAATCCTTTTACCTCGAAATAGGCACAACTACAAAAAGCCAATGCAACGATTACATTACCAATAGGTTCTACCCATTACCTAGATATAATAATCAGTTGCAGTAATATTTTACCAGGCACCTTTTATAGATTGCTACAACCTAATGAACCTGGCATTCTGTTAGCGCCACCTACTATCAAATTACGCCGACTTAACTCAACCTAATACTTACGATTTGTCATACTTATATGCGCCAGCTTAGTCAAACCTAAAATCATACCAATCTGCAGCAACCGCATCTAAAAGTTAATAGCATATAACATGTACCACCATTTTTAACTTTAAACCAAGATACATTGTTACCATTTATTGACCACTTACGTATGTAACGTATACTATTTACCATTACTTGCATACCTTTACCTTTTTAATACCTTTAAAACCAAATACCTTAATACCTTTTACCAACACGAATACCTTAACAAAACTTAAGGCATTGCTTTAGTTTCAATTCACTAAAGCATTACCTTTCAACTGGTATATTACCTGTAACATTATAAATTTATTACATAACCATAAAAATAAGCTATGTCTACACTTACATCTAACTTACAAATTTCATTCTAATACTAGAGACTTAAATGATCTAAAAATTTATTTGAGCGTTTAAATCATAATGAATAGCAAAAAGATCATATAAGTCTGTTGTCGTGAGGTAGCCACCATCAAACCTAATGATGAGGGCTATCTTGATATTGGTAATGTAAACCTACCTTGTGCATCACCAACAGCGCCGCCTTCCCCGCCTCCAGTTATATTACCGTCGCCAGTCGTTGAGCCATCGAAACCTAAAACAAAAAAATATTAAATGGCAGAAAATCATACACTAAATATATATTGCATATACAAGATATTAATCAATAAGATGTTTACCAGACATTTCCATATTAGAGTCATCTTCGCCAAAGTTAGTTTCATCGTTATTCGTGCCATCGTCATCTTCATCCCACATGCTTTCGTTAACAAATTCGGGTTCCATTTTAGGTGCCACAGCGTTGTTTTCATCTTCGTCGGGTATCGTTACGAATTCCTCTTTAGTAGAGCCAGAGGGTCCTGCTTCTAAGGGGTCAACACATTTCCGTTTCGCGGGTCCACTTTGAGATGATGAAGAGTTATTTGATGCTATTGATGGCCTATTTGGTCTCTTAATTGCTACTGGAGTTGAGGAGGGCTTAGAATCTAAATCAGTCTCTAACTTAGTCATAACAGATTGCCTTTGTTGTGACGACCTCGGGCCTGGCCTCGACGTCGGCTTTGGTTTGGATGGCGTGGAACTTTCTTCATTTTGATTACCGGTTAAACCTTTAACTTGAAGTTGTTCCGCGGTACTAATAAACGACGCTAATTCTTCTTGCTTAACATTAACTTCCCCTTGATACATAAACTGTAATAAGTCCCTAAGCGCCGAATGACTAACATCTTTTAAAAATACTGAAACAAGGAAAAAAAAATGTTAGAAAGTTGGTACAATGAGCAAACTTGAATTAAAAACCCACAGGGTACATGGAATAAATATCTTACCTATGGGATGCTGAGTGGGGTTCATTTTGAACATTTCTTGAAAATAGGGAGAACATACTGATAAAACTAATTTGTGTGCCTGTAGTAATCTGCCTTCGGCAGCCAGCGTTACATCAACTAAATCTCCACGCGACAGCAGGCCATGAAAGCCTGCTGACATATTCGCGTGGAAATTGTTCCAACATAGCGAAAATTGTTCGTCCGACGCCATAATGGCGGCGACCGTGGTAAAACCCTGAAACGATAAAATATTATTAGTTCTCCATAGACAACGCGTAATATGAAAATATAATTTTCATAAAACATTGAACATTAACGAATTCAAAAACAATCATAGCTTACCTATCCTATTACTTTGTACTTATAATTTCGATATTAGAAACATTTGAAAAAAAATATAATGTTCCTAATGTAGCACTACAGACTCTTTCATCCCAGGTCCTCCCCGTTTGAGCGCTGTTCAAAGTATGATGACGCAGAGCGACGTATGGCGTGTCGTCACAGTGTGGTTATGTATAAGCGAATTTTCCCCAAAACGTTTCTAATTCATAATTAAATAAATAAGATGAGCAGAAACATAATTTATATATATTTCAGATTGTTGTTCTTCTCCACGCTTAGTTATATATATGAACATTTTTTTAAACAGTTAATATTCATTTACTAAGTATTGATCGGTTTGACATACTACATTGCGAGGTAGTCTACGCCGCAATGTTCACGTTTAATATTTTTCACACTTATTTCGCCGCTCGTCACTAAATTATAATATTTGCGACAGTAAAACAACCTATTATCATAGAAATATTATTTATATATGATACTTTTGAAATAAAATAATAATCATTATTTTAGCTACATTTTGCATAAAATGTTTTTACTTAATTTTATTTTATTGTAATGGAAAATTTGTAATATGAATATTGAATGTATTCACATCACATTTACATTTATAATTTAAGAACATTCTTATATATACCAAGAGCACAGCAAATGATGAACGTTATAGCTAAATATATATTTTTTTTTTCATAAGAATATATGTAATTATTATATTTTTAAAAATATATTTATCAAAACATGACGAGGCCTTATTCACTTTTACAATAACATATGTCATATCACATTTTAATATTATTTTAACAACAGATGTATTAAGAATTATAATACCTAATGTAAAGTTACTTATTAGTCTTTTAATGTCTTCTAATGTACGATAGCCAATAAACAATACCTTTCGTTAATTTTTTTGAATATTAATTTATAAATATAATATCCATTATAATGTTGTGTTCGGATTCCACCACATTACG
This sequence comes from Dione juno, assembly GCA_037127375.1. Taxonomy (NCBI): domain Eukaryota; kingdom Metazoa; phylum Arthropoda; class Insecta; order Lepidoptera; family Nymphalidae; genus Dione; species Dione juno. The sequence continues at coordinate 1,254,088 of JAXRJS010000021.1, read as the reverse complement.
AAAGAGAAGAAAGATTTCTAAGACACCCACTAATAAAGCAAAGCATTTTCAACTTTAAAATCTGACTAATAAAGGCGAAACTTGTGTAAATATAGTTTACACTACAGTGTTGCTAGGAAATATACCATATAAAATTTTAGTGGAAAATAAATGTTACATTATTTGTATAATACAATTTATAAATTATTCCTAATATATTAATTTTTTAAATTGTATATTTTATTAATATTTGTGTTTCATTTTTTTCACACGTAATGATCTTTTTATTATGTAAAGAATTTATTTCTTTACGTGTGAATTTATTTTATAATCAAATTATTAAATTATATCAGTACTCTTGACAAAATGTTATAAGAATTTGCATAGATATTAACTTATTCAGTGAAATATGTAAGTCAATTTAATAATTCATAGCTTTAATTATCCATACAAAATGGAAAGTATTAAATTATTATCCATACAATACCATTTAGATGTGACATCTATGAAAATTTAATATGATTTAATAATAATAGTTTCACATGAGCAGGTGCTTTTCCATTTTTTATAGCATGTAAGAATATAATACGCCCAAAATAATAATAATGATGATAAAAAATCTTATATAAATGATGTCATAAATTCTGGTACAAATTAAGTAAACAATAAATTGTAATTTTTTTTAATCCAAATATTATCTAATGCAAATTTGGCATGTGTTGTAATGTTTTTGGGTCGTGTTATTGTTATTTGATTATTAATTTAACGTGAATTGAATAACATAACATAAAACCTCTTAATTTCGCACCAAATGAAAATTTCACACAAGATTGTCACTGGAAGTAATATTTTCCAGTCTACGTAATCAAAACAATCTTGAATAGATTGTTATTGTTATAAAACCAAAAAATAAATATATTTAATCTTAGACATATTAATTTAAATAATTCGATCTAACACACATATAATACACATATAAAATAGACAAAATATAAAACAGATACTTAAAAACAATTTAAAATGATAAAATAAAAAATATAACTATACACAGACTTAAAATAAAAGGGCATGATTTATTTATTCTAATATAAATATATTATACTTAATTAAATAACTACTAATAAATAACATATGGGAAGCACCCAGGCAGCGCACTGCAGTGTGGTGTAATAAGATTTTGATTATAAAAGCGATTGTTGTATGTTCCTTCGTCTCGAATGTCGAGAGTGGTCATATTTAAGGCAGCTTTTTCATTACACTATTAATAAATGTATTTTTATGTTTAATTATCTAATGAAGAAACAAATAATACACATAAAAATTAGCAAAAAAGGCTTGGCCAAGACAAGTCCGTAGTATGTAAGAAAGAAGACTTAATAAAAAAAAAAGAATAATCGTTCTAAATAGGTAAAGGCACTACATATAGTGCATTATAGTCTCAGGTAGAGATGTAGGATGCCTATATACGTCATTCAGTATTGCTGCGGCAGCCGTTGTAATAACACGTGATGTGTTACAAAGAATAAAAAAATGAATTCTATTACGAAGAATACGTTGCTCAATATTATAGATATGTATAAAGATATGCCCTATTTGTGGGATAAAAATCATTTTGAATATAAAAATCAATCTTTACGGCACGACGGTTTCAATGTACTGCTTGAAATGTACAAAAATGTAGATTCAGCAGCGACTATGAAGACTTTAAAAAAGAGAATTGAAAATATGAAGTCTGCATACTTGAGAGAAGAGAAAAAGGTACGTAAGTAATATCTTTTTATATCAAGTACTTATGAAATTGATTTCTATTTTATTTTTAAATAAAATAATTACAGAATGTTGTTTTATTTGTTTTCTTTTACTTAGATGAAAGCATCAAGACACGCAGGGTCTGATGAAGTATATATTCCAACATTATGGTATTTTGACGCCTTCAGATTCTTGGGGTCCACGACCGAACAATGCCGCCCTGTAAAATATGATTATGTGGTAAATGAAAATGCGGTATGTCAGATTATCATTTAAGTATGTATTTAATGAATTTACTGTATGTAGTGTTCTATCTATGTATCCATAGTTACAATAGTATCAGCCACCGCGATACCCGCGGCGTCCATGTCCTCCCAGTTCGGCGGAGGAGCGGACACCCTCCACTCCTTACTATATAGAGGCTAGAGTCTACGCGGTAGACTGCAACGGCTATCACATTATATTTTCATATACGAGTACATACTACAACTTATTTACTATAAGGCGCAACGTGATTAGAACTTCCGAAATATTTTATGCAGTGGTAATAAAAATTCTACAAAGCCTTTTGAACCTTATGATGCACATGCAAGGGTTCATCCAAGGTCTACATGCAAAGAATTTAGGAATTAATGCTATATTAAATATACTAATGAATGGCATTAAGAAACAAAATGAGGTACCTTAATCTTTTTTGGGTCGATAATTCCTAACAACTTTTACTAGTATACTCTTCTTTATTTTTTATACTTTAGTTTATCTATTGTAGGTCTACAATATACAATTGGTGTTCCAGATCCTTGATTTTTATATATAATTAAAAATGTCTGTGAAGCTAAACAATTTGTGTCAAGACACCATTTCTTTATCTCATATACTTTAGCTGGACATTATGGTTCTAGATGAGAGGCTCTTGCTTTGTCATATGTCAACAGAAAATATTTATCACGCCCAACAGCAATTTCTTGTTTTGTACTAAAGAGTCATAATCTTATTTCTTATAGTTCCAGTAGTTACTAATGTATTCTGGTTCTACATGAGGTATTCCCAGATCCTTGATTTTTATGAATATATGAATTTAAAATAGAAAATGTTTATGAATAATATTTTTTGTTATTCAAAATATTATTTATTTAAATAGATTTTTACAAGCACTTTTGAATCGTACCATGTAAACATGTCGCTAAGGCAGTTCTGCTGAGAAGAGCCGGCAAGTAACTCAACATCTTTTCCTTTAGAAAATAATCTGATAATCGGTAATTTATAAGTTTAACGCAAAAACTATTACAAACCTCCATCTGTTCATACAAAATGAGCGGAGACGACTGCAAATTGAATTTTGTCAATTTTTATAAGTAGTATTTTCCTCAGCTGAATACATACAATCATAAAATTGATACGGAACGGAGAGAGTACTACTAGCACTCGACCGATTTTATTCAAAGTTCATACACACGACTAGCTTTTGAATTATTATTCAAAAGTTGTAAGTTGTAAACTGTAGAAAATATGTTGCTTTATTCTTTCTGATCAATGTCTCCAGTTCCTCACACTATACCTTACTCCTTTGTGAAGCAAATTCACCAACAGGACAGGCAATATTTTATTAAATTACACTGGTTGTTGTGGTCTTTTTAAAAAAAACGACGAAGACAGATTCTTGCTGTAAAGGCAGGAAGCAGCAGGAATTTGAAATTTTTCTCTTATCATTTAACAAAAAAGCATTAAAAATCATCAAAATATGGATTAGTTTTATTTCTTATAGATCGATCTTGTCATTGCCTGTAACCGCTTACAATGCGAAGAAAGATTACAATTGTTTCAAAGAGAGATTTTGCGTGCGTGCGTGCGTGCGTGCGTGCGTGCGTGCGTGCGTGCGTGCGTGCGTGCGTGCGTGCGTGCGTGCGTGCGTGCGTGCGTGCGAGCGTGCGTGCGTGCCTGCCTGCGTGCGTGCGTGCTGAAGATAGTTGTGCAAAGCACAGCAACCCAAAATTATGGAATCCACATTGTCAATGTATATTGTATACATTGTGAGTATACAATATACATCAAAGTACTTTAAATCGTGACGCTGAAATTCCAAAAGCGTCCGCCAATACGTGACTAGGCTAGGCTATACTTTTAAATAGGCTAGGCTTTATAAAAAAAACTATTTTGTAAAATATATGCATTAGCTGCAAGAAATATATATAGCACGATAGTATCAAACCATGAAAATACAGATGATGGTTGTAAAAGAAAATATTGATTATCACTTTGTAATAAATAGTATAGACTTTAGCTGAATTGTCAACAGAGCCGTTGGCATCAATTTGCACATACATGAATTCGAAAGGAGTATTTTTAACTTTTATTTTCTTATATTTATAAAACAGGGATTCGATTAAGATCTGTTGGAGTATTTTCTCTCCGAGGCATCTCAAAAAATGTTCTTTTTTGTTGGCAGGATTCATCAATATCTGAAAGTGGCAGTGAAAGTGGTCCACCAAACGCAGTTTTTGTTCCTACCAACAAAAACAACAGAACACTTTTGAAGAAACAGGAGAATATGCTTTATATGGCAGAGAAAGTACTGGCAATGAAAGAAGAAAAGTGGGAATGTTTTGGAAGGTCAATAGGCTTACAGTTAAAAGATCTAAATGAGAAATCACTGACAATTGTACAAAAACTTATTGCCGATGCTATTTACTATGCTAAAATTGGTAAATTGACCGAAGATTCTTATATAGCCCTGGGACTAAATCCGATCAGACCTGTTTCATATCATGAAATAAACACAAACCTAAGATGTCGTTCATCACTTTCACTCCATTCTCCATCGCCTCCACTGTGTAATAATACATCTCCCTCTCTATCATCATCAAATCTACCACCGTCTCATCAGATTAATCGCATTCAGTTATCTTGTCCGCCGCACCAATTTACAACCGACCCACCTAACCAATTACCACTGTACCAAGCGCAGTTACCTAAGCAGTCACCACAATACAAAGTCGAGTTAGATGACTCATCGAATGATTACCTATTCATTGATACTGAGTCTTCGCAGGATCACGTTGATACAGATAATCGTATGCAAGAAAAGAACGACCTCAAGATGACTCGCCAAACATATTTCCGAGAATAGAACGAGAATCTATCGCTATTAACTTGAATTTCTACAATAATTTTGATGGCAAGAAGATCAAGAGTAGAACAGATCGGATTGGTTCAGGTCTATAGATATGGAATTCCGAGCGTGCCAGTTGAGTACAGATCACAATTTTACCTTTTATGCAGAACACACGAAGAAAATTGAACCGTAACAAAGAGATATTTAAATACGTATTTACAGTTTACGTATTAACATAGCGTAAATGGTTAAAGCTACCTAAGGATGAAATATGACGGAATTGTTTCACATTAAAAGTTGTAAATAAAAGTTCACGATATATCTATCTCCTAACAATAATTTACCCGTAGTAACCATTTAATGTTTTACAAATTGCAAGAAATAAAGCGAACATGTTAAGCGAACTATTTTAAGCAATACAACATTATTCCATATTCAAATAAATACATTACGTTCGTTGAGCGCATCTACATTATGGCTCGTACCGTATTAATAAAATCGATATTTTAGAGACACCAGCCACCCCCGCATTCTATATATGTTGAACAGCCCATCTATCGAAGAATTACAACATATTTTTGTGATCGTGATTACGTATAAAGTTAAAGAGGGTCAATATAAATTATAAGTCAATAGGTGTAACATATGTATTATAAGTAACACATAAATAATGATAAAATGTAATTAAAAAAAAACTAAACTATTGTCAAATTTTTATGACTTTGTCTGCAAAATATAAATGTATAAAGGATTTTTTTAATTCATGTTTCTTGATTTGGGATTGTTGGATGGATAGACACGGGCCGACCGGTTCACCTTTTTTTTATAGTCCATGGCCGGACCACGTCTTAACATTAGATTTTTTCTATCTATCCAATCATGTGCAGACAACTTAAATAAATAAAAAAATATGTTTTTAAATTATATATAATATATATCTTAAGAACTTTTTTGAGTTCTTAACTTTTTAATATACCCGCTCTGGTAAGCCAAGGGCGGCGTTGTTTTCCGTTACTCTACATACTCATTTCTATCTTGGGTGAAAGGCGTCAAGCTGCAAAATATTTTTTAATTTTTGTTTTTATACTGTGAGAGACGAGACAAGCTTCATACAAGGTGAACTTTCAAAATTGATAAAATTCGATTTGCTAAAGTGTGATGTCTTATTAGAATGCTTATGCAACTTCTACGAATAAAAACATAGAAGGCAGTATTGCAATTTTTAATCTGGGTTTTTCTCATATACACATAATTGATAAAGGATTGGTTACTAATCAACTTTAGACGAGATCAAATAAAAAAATATTAAATGAATAAACCACGAAACATTGATAACAATATCATTATTTCGCAAATGATTCCGCTCATCTATCAGTCACAGTTATGTTGTGGCCGTTGATCGTGTTGGGCTTAGCTGTGCCGGCGGCGGCGGTGGTAGGAGGGAACCCTGCGGCACCCCCCCAGCCTGATGCTGCAGTGGTCTTTACCCAGAAATATGGATACAGCGGCCGATTAGAGGGCTTAAAAGATGATGCAAGAGGATATTATGCTTTTCATGGAATTAGGTAATGTAATTTTATACATTTAATAATTGGTATAATATCATCATACATATTTAGCTAACTAACTAGTATAAAATGCTATGAACAAATGTAAATTTATAGAATAAATGAAAGATGAAATAAAAGAAAATTGGATTTTAAGATTCTAAAGATTTCTTAATGATGATAAATGTGGCAAAAGTACCTGCTTTTAAATAAAAAAAATTGGTTAAAAGGGACTTAGTTGAAGGATTCCTCAATCCCAAATGCCAAGAAAAACTAAAAGTTGAGATACTTAAATATGCTCAAATTTTGTATGCAATGAACTACAGATATAAGTTTATAATGGTATGTTCTAGGAAAGGTTATATGACTTTTTTAGTATGAATTTTCTATTCTTTTTTCCTTTATATGTAGGTATGTACTTACTGTAAATTCTAACTCCTTGCCAAGTTTCTTCATTCTAGGTAAACGAGGGTACTTCGTATAGGTTTTAATTACATGAATTGCATGTAGAAGTTCTATTTTTCTGTACTCCAAGGGATGTAGACCTGAATATCGTTTCGCCTTTGAGTCAAACTTCTAAGCCAACACAAATAAAAAATACAGGTGTTTATGCTTTGTTTTTGCCGTATTTGTATGAAATTCGCCAAGTGTTAAAAACCAAAAGGATACATTCCGTTATCCTAGAGTAATAAAATATGGCAATAAGTTAGAACTTATAGTATAAACAAAGGAAAAAGATCCAAAAATTGAAAATGTGTTCACGAAAAAAATTATGGTTGTATTTATCGTTGATGTAGGCCAGGTTGTAGGTTTCATGACATTAGTACGAAACCCTTGGTGTGCGAGTACCACTTGCACTTGGCCGATATTTTTAACTATAAATTTATTTATTAAAAACATATTTAAATTTATTTAAGACAATATTAATTTATCCTAAAATATCGTAAAATTATCGACTTATGACTGAAATGTGTTACATATACTCACATGTGTACATACTTACATACATGTACATATAATGATTATTATATATTCGTATTATTATATGTGTAAAATAGAGTAGGTACCTACATATATTAAAGTTAATAGTTTCTATACTTATCTAATGTGCTTTTATATAATTATATTTTTTGCAGTATTAACAAAATCACAAAATTAAGCATAGAGGATGTGATGATAAGCAGTTCCGCAGATAAAAGTCTGGGCTTGTTAGATTTATATATATCCTGAACATTAGATACTCCTTTTGCAATTAAACGTTATAATCATAACTTGCTTTACCAATTTTTAATAGTATGAATAGTTTTAACCATATTTTTTTTATTTGCTCGTCTTGAGTCATGGGCTAATAACTTTCACCTGATTTTACTTTATAATGTATTATCAAAACTATTTATCACGCTATTATCATTAAAAGTACACTACCTACTGTGTTTCGTGTACACAAGTATATATAATATATATTTTTTATAAATAAAAATTCAGATATGCAGAGCCACCATTGGGCCAACAAAGGTTCCAAAGGCCAATCCGGCGTTACCTTGCTGGTGAAATAAACGCTACTAGAAACTGTCCACCATGTCCACAGCTAGATCCTAGTGGTAGTGGGCGTGTTGTTGGAAGAGAGGATTGCTTGTGTCTTAATGTGTTCACTCCTAAAATGCCTGGTGAAGAAGAAGGTTAGAAGTTACTGAATTAATTCTTAATCGTACTTAAGCAAATTGGCGTAACTAGAGGTAACATTAGTAACATTTTCCAGGGGAGGCACGGTGTGGGAGGTCGCGTATTGAATAAATGTCCCCCCTCCCCTCCTACGCCTATAAAAAAGAAAAATATTTTTAAAAGTCTAAAAGTCCTAGAGGCATATTTATCTGAGAAATTTGATTCCGTTTATTTTGATTATTATACTTTTGTGAATATATTATGTTTTTTGTTCTAATTTCTAGGTTGTCCAGTAATTTTCTACGTCCATGGGGGGAACTACAGGTCGGGATCAATCTCACCATATGGTGTAAGTTTAATTGTATATATTATAAGTTTTAATGTATGTCAGATGTTCGTAGCTGCTCTAATTATATTGTTAGTCTAGTTATTAGTGGGTCTTCATCGAGTTTTATCTCAACAGGACCATTCTTCAGTGTGTCATGTATCATCACTACAGTTTTCTTTATCTATTTATCTTTAGTTCAGAAACATGACTCAGCAAGACTTGCTATAAGCCTCTGTAACTACTGGAGATTCTTCGACAAAACACAGGTTATCTACGTATACCAACTCGATAACAGTTGCTAAAAACGTTATAGCGAGATGTTTTAGTCTAGCTAAATTAAAGATTCCGCAGCTATTAGTATGATAAGGGATAAGAGTAGGATTATGTGTGATCGCACCCTTTCTGCAAAGATAGGTTAGGCTTGTCACGTTAGAGTACAAAAACGAAGCACTCGCAAGTCGAACGTCAGCCGATAATGCGGAAAATAGTCAGGATAGGAAATATATAAATTTTGATTTAAAATCTCCACACATTTTCCCGCGTATAACAGGGTAAACATTTTCCACTTTCTGTTTCATTCATTTTATAATAGGCCGGATAAACACAATGTAAATATATATATATATAATACTTTAAGTGACTTTATAATTAAACGCGTTAAGGTCTAAATATTTATTTCCAAATCAATTATTTAAATAAAGTAGTTAATATCTTCATAGGGTCAACATTTCGCGCAAAGGGACACTATAATAGTGACTGCTCAATATCGTTTGGGCTCCCTTGGATTTCTGAGTACGGGAAGACAAGATGCGTCTGGAAACACCGGTATGTTCGACCTCCGGGCAGCTATGGCTTGGGTAAGTAGAAAAAATAAGTAGTAAAAATATAAATAATCGTCATATATTTATTTATATATTAGTATATGTAATTTTACGTTTTAGTATAGAGAGGATCTAGTAAGAGTTTATACCTATTAGCTGATAAATATAATTATACGGGAATTTAAAAAGTTTTATACTATTTTTATAGTTATATATTAAGTCTTACTTATTTGATAAATGTTAATGTTATTCCACTATCCATTTTTTTACAAAACAGTTTATGTAAAGAACCGACTAACTAATTAATTTACTCATACTTTATCCTACTATATGTATCTATATAAAAGATGCAAATATCCAGTTACATATTTATATTTTTCAATTAAACATAATTCTTTTTAGATCGACGATTACATCGAATTTTTCGGTGGAGACAAATCACGCATCATGGTAATGGGTCAAGGGTCCGGTGGTAGTGCCGCGTCACTTCTCTCTTTGTCACCTGAAGGCAGATCAGCTACTGGTGTAGCAGCTTTATCTGGAGCTCCACTATCACCTGGTGCAATTAAGGAGAATCCAAATAAACATGCTGAGACATTAGCAGAAAAAACCGGCTGTCCTAAAGAACCTGCAGAACGTCTCCTTTTATGTCTGAGAAAAATGCCCGTAGAAAAAATTGTACAGGTATCGTATTTTGACAAATTAGAAATTTGAAGCTATAAATTAGTATGGTTAAAATATTTTTGCTAAAATGTTTACAACATTTTGTAAATTTAAATGAAAAAAGAAAAAAAACTCACTTGAATTTATATTTTAATATTTTTTATTAAAGTGCTTTTTATGTAATCAAATTCATATTATCGAACAAGATTTGAACCCCTTCTAACTCAGATATTTACGTTCGATTAGTGTAATTGCTATTTAAACTTATATTTAACTATAATATTAATCATTTTATATTTTACTGGTAGGTTGATCAAGAAATTGATACAAACATGGTAGATGCAGATGCATTTTTGGATGATATTTCTGGACGGTCAGGTATGATTGCGTATTTATTTTTTCAACACTCGCCATTAATAATTAATTTATAAATTACTAGTCTTTTAAAAAATAGAATATTATATATTATGTTTATATTTCTATATAAATATATTATGGATATCTATCTGTACATGCTATTCCAAGTAATACTAGTTTTTACATTAATTTGGGCCATACTCTCGACATAACGGCATTTCTTTTTATTCATTGCCGTTCTTATATATAAATCATTCTTTCGCTTTAACTTTCTGCAGCACTTATTAATTGATTTATCTAAATGAAGCTTATTACATTACAATATTAAATTTTTTATTCATTTTATTTATTTTGTTAATTAATCTCTCGTACTCGTATGTGTATCTTAACATAAAAAAATATAGAAAATGAATAATTTATATTATTTTATTATTGTATAAGGTTCTGGAGTACGTGTAGAAGGTAAATACGACAGCCGTGGTCTTCCTCCCATTATCGAGGAACAACCGGCCGAGTCGTTACAGAAGAAACATCAAAGGGTCCCAATTCTCACAGGCGTCGTTTCTGCGGAGACTTCCAACGCTGTTTTTGGTAAAAAAATAGTAGATTATTTACACTTTAAAATATATTTTTATAGAGATTGACAAGTGTGTAAATTTTCAAGTGAATCAAGCGGAAAGAACGATGTGAAAATATTTTAACTAATGAAATAAAAAATCTTTTATTATTGTTATAATTTACTTTTGTTCAATAACGTACGTCTAATTATGTTTACGTCAAGGAGTACTGGTTTAGAAGGTGCTTAATCATAATTTACGTCAAGTAACATTATTGTAAGTCCAAGTCTCGGTGAATGTACGTACATATACTTAATTGGTTATTTTCCTTGGCTTAGTAAGACAAATCGCTGCGTTAGTTTCCGGCGCTCAGTATGCAATGTCTCAGAAACAGGTAGAAAGTGGAAAACCGACCACAGTCACAATTAATAAAATTGTGCTTTTAAATACATATGTAGTAAAGGATATTCTAAGAAAGCTTAAAATTTATCAAAAATGGCAATTAATATTAATTTCAGGAAAATACAGCAAATTCCTAACAACACAACTGAATGCTGTTAGGGACTTCATAAAGAAAGACGTCATCGGCGGACTCAAGAATGTGGTAGATGAGGTCCAAGGTCTCAACGTACTGAAGAAAGTTGGACTACAAGCTGTGATACCTCTGCCTGACTATTACCAAGCGTTGTTTGATAGTTCTTTGAACGTCGTAGATGGACTAACTCAGATCGCCGAAGCTACTGGTAACTTATATTGTATTATTCACTTATTAACGAATTTATATTTCCTTTTTCGTAGAAAGAACGTATTGATATCTTTGTGATTATTTTTAAACGAACACCGTATTATTAACGTGGATTTTTACATATTATTAAGTATATGTATATATATATCTATGGAACAGAATTGTGAATCAAGCTATCAATTAACAACATAAGTGAAATGTACAAGACCATTACAAAAAGTGACGTTACTGTTCGTTTCTAATAATAAGAATTTGTAACAGCTGCGAGGAGTGTAAGGGATTATTTTGACCCTTTGATATTCACCCCAAGCTTTATTGAATGTAACTCAACCCTTATTTCTGAAATTCATTGAATTCTAGATTCATTGAATTACATAACAAATTTACATATCTCATTTTAAATAGATATATCTATGGAGTGTATGACTATACTTCTGAGTACTAACCTTCATTGGTATATCTAATAACAATTAATTAATAACCCTATAATAATTGATACATTTGATTAGATTAGATTTGGGATGGTTGTAGATGCAATGTCCAATTGGAGGAATGCATTTAAAATTATTTTGTATATTTTTGTACAAAGATAAAGCGTGGCGTTGAGTACCGTTATCTAACACGCATTGTCTCTATAATTGATATAAGGTGGAAAACAAACTGTTAACATCAGGTTCTTACCCTCCCCTTCTATCCCTTCAGGTTCTTAGTGTAATATACTCGTAGGTACATGCGTTAAAAATTGTTGAAATATTTTTAAAAAGCATCTAACAATGTATATAATTACGAGGTCATAGATTTGTTTTTTTTAAGCTTCACGCTGTATCCCGCACGTAGCAGGGTAGGCAGAGGGAACCGTAGGTAGAATGTAGAATGAACCTAGTGTTAACACACTCCATTCCCCACTTACGCAACGCACACACAAGTGTATTTAAAACACAAATTTTTGCATGTATAAATATGAAAAACGAAATATTTTTGTAATTGAATGTATCTGAACTCTCCTGTGCTTAGGTGATGCTTTATTCAACTTCCCCGCGTATCAAACTGTGCGGTCATGGAGCGTCGCGGCGCCAGCTTTCCTCTACAGCTTTGAACATACTGGGAATCTTACTAAGGGATCGCATTTCTTGCCCGGACTGGCGATTACAGGTACGTAACTTATATATATTATAAGTAGGAAAAGTAGTTTATTGGTATTGCCCAGGACAAGAACCAACCATGATAGAAAAATTATCAATTTTGAAGGTGCGGAATTCAATAACTGGGTTCCCCTGAACATAAAGTGTCAACTCATTTAACACAGTTAAATTTGAACTAGCCAAATACATTTATGATCATTACTAAAAATGTGTTTAGTTATCTTATTTTTTTTTTGTTTTAATCCTAATTTATATTGTGTTAATTGTAATTGTTATTGCCTACTACGTAATGTATAAATTGACAACGACAACTTAATTATTGTATCTCAAATATTGTTCTCAAGTAAGTTGCTTAGGTCTTATTGAGGAACCCTTATAGGATCGCTTCGTTCATTGTTGTCCGCCTGTCTTTCTGTGGTCAGTGAAAAGCGGTGGTCTTTTAAAGCACAGAAAAAATCAAACTTCTAAGTTGTCAAACGCTATCAAAAGCTATGAGCGTTATTCTTATTGCTTAATTTTTTTGCAATTTGGATGAAAATTGCCTATAAGGTAATTCCGGTTGACCTAAAGTTATGAAATTTGGCATTTACTTAGACTCAATAGTACAAACAAACAGAAATATCCAAAAAATAGAAATTTATAGGTAAACCCTAAAAAATTACGATAACAACTTTATTTTTGTAGAACATAACGGGAAAAATAAAATAAAAATTGATAATTTATAAGTTTAATACAGAAATAACAAATTACAAACTTATATCTGTAGTTCATTTCATACAAAATGAGTGGTATGACCGCAAATTTAAGTATGTCAATTTTTTATGTTGTATTTTCTGCTGACTTGTTGAACAATCATGAAATAGGTACGGAGCCCTCGGTGCACGAGTACTACTCGCACTTGACCAATATTTTTAATAATGCATGATATACCTTATGCTTATATCACCGTCTATTAGGAATTGTGAAGATTCCTACGAATATTCTTAGTAAACTATAGTCGTTGCCACAGCCTGGTTGGATGATTTCTTTTTATAAAATTCATGCTTATATAATTTTCTCCAAAGGCAAAAATACAGTTAATATTTAAAATATTTTTAAAATATCTTAAATCAATATTTTTTATGCAATCTTTTCATAACAGATAATTCGAATGGACAGTCACAGAATAACAATAAGAAACCTAAAGGTCCAGCTCACGGCGACGAACTCGCCTATCTGTTTGAACCGTTAAATGACGATGGTAAATCTGTAGCCGGTGATATATCACAAATGGATGCGAGAGCACGAGAATCCTTTTTAAATCTTGTCATTAAGTTCGCCCATCAAAAGCCGGCGCAAAAGAATCAAACAAAAATCTTTGGATTTCTTCCTTTCTCACATGATGGTGAACAATATCTGAAGATAACCGATAGAGTTAGTGTGGATAAAAATTTCAGGTAAGTACAGATAGCAATACAAACATAATAATAATTTCATAATTATCATAATTTTGTGTGAATAATACGTTAAACATTATTCCATGGAGACTTTCAAAATCGACTTATATACGTCTGGACTAATATTATAAAGATAAATGTAATAAAAGTTTGTATACTTGAACGTGCTAATCTTAGGAACTACAGGTTAAAATTTGAAAATTCGTTTAGTGTCTATTTATCTAAGAAACTTATAGTCACTATAGTTGCGGTGAGATATACATCGTGCTCTTAAAGTATATCATGTATACCCTTACTTATTTCCATTAGAGCACGCGGCACGCGGGACGGTCAGGCAAAGTGATCGCAGGTACAGTGGGTTATATCGAAACTCGAATAGAATATCGTGATTTTATTTAGACTTTTTCGATAAATGAATAGCCAGTTAATTATAATAAATAGCCAGCTGTCCCATAGCTGACCGCGTTCACACAAACAAACTCTTCAGCTAGTAGTATATATATGTATTTCCTTTTGTGTCGTTATACCTCTTATTTTGTAAGGAAAACAAGTAATATATGCCTAGATAGCCGTGATATTTATTTTAAAAACAACTTTATAGGTTAACGAATGTGGAGCAATAATTATTATTATGCACTATCCTGACACAGTTGAAGTGTCTGTCTGTCATACGCAATGGGTTCGATTTTCAATAGTAGAAATATTTATATTTGCATTATTTTACTTACAGAGAACTTATAAAAAATGTAAAATCTAGATTAGAAGTAGATCCTTTTGTAAATATATCTTTATATAAAATAAATAATATAATATTCTCGATATTTTTCAGATTTTGTCAAATGGGACTGTGGGGCAACATGCCTGACAGGATTACAGACGCATTCTGTAAAAATGTGCTAGGAAAGCTGTTAAACCTTCCAAAGCTATTAGATAATCCGTTAGGTAAAGTTCCTAATATCTTGGGTAATAATCAGGACTTGGGAGGAGGACTGGGTCAGGGACTGGGTCAGGGACTGGGTCAGGGACTGGGTGGGGGACTGGGTGGGGGACTGGGTGGAGGACTGGGGGGAGGATTGGGAGGAGGACTGTTAAACAATCGTCCGAAGAATCCAAACACTAATCCATCTGTTGTACCAATATTTAGCAATACGTATAATAACTTTGGAATATAGACATGAAGATTTTTTTATTGAAATAAATTTTATACTACGTGTCTTTATGTGTGTTTATTTAATCCCCTTAAAACATGTGTGTGTTGAATGTTTTATGTGCGATTAATAAAAGGAAAATGTTAAATTTTATGTTAAGCCACCTAGATAGCGGGCGGTATTAAGTATACCAATGAGGGTAATGATAATGAATAATAGGAATCACTATCAGTTGCACTTTATTTTCAATTTGGTAACTATACATAGTGATCTTTTTGACAATAAGTATAAAAATAATAAAGATCAATAATAATGAGCATCTAGTGTTATTTTTATTAATATGAAGATAAAATTGCTAATTATTATTATAACTATTAATTTAAAAAAATACTGTTACTAATCGTAGCTATTTATCCAGCTCTTTATATGTACTCGTATATAAAAAAGTCCACGCTCGCCTGCTAACGGCTTACCGATGAAGTTGCCAAATCACTTTATTGCCTTGTTATTTATATACTTATTAAGTACTAGTCTATACGTTATTCGATAAGGAAAAGAAACACTTAAACTTCTTTCATGTTTTTAAATTTTCACTTTTATTTACCTTATGTTATTGTAGGTAGGTGCTAGAAAGTGAAGTTAATACTTCTGATTAGAATTATAAGTGGTAGCCACTGTGAAAGGACTTTGTTGGCTTTTTCCTTTTATGACATCGTGGAATAGTTTAAGTATCTGTGTTTTTATTTTAATTACGCAAACAATGCGTATCATATCGTATCGTATAAGGCTAAGAACATACTAAGAAAGTTAGTCTTCTATAAATTTCAAAAAGTATTTATATATTTTACGTCAGGAAAGTACCTCTCCTAGGTAGGCCCTTTTAATTAATATGGCTATCCTCCAAAATGGATAATAATAAAATAGCAATAATAACGATTCTATGTCGGCAAACGGTCTTATGTATAGTATTTTTTGTTAAAATTATAAATTAACTTTAATGTATACCATTACAAATAACCTACAGATACTTTAAAATTTAAAATTGTTATTATTATAACTGTTACTTAAATGTGTACGTAAAATTAACATAATTTTTATTTAAAGACAGCCATGTCCCCATTTTTTAGATTCACACATCTTCGCAATGAACGTAGTAGACAGAGAGAACCCAATGGTAAGACATTTCGCTCTTCACTTACTCCACTACACAAGTTATAAACTTGAATTAAAGCTATTATTTTCTCAATAAGAATAAACAGCAACAACAGAAAAAAGCTATCAAATATCAAATTTTATTAACACGACGTAAAAGAGAATATTATAAAGTATAAAAAATAACAAACAATCGTCCAGTGTGGTTAGTATCCAGCTATGTTATTTTTATCGGAATTGCTTAGCGTACAGTAATTTTATGCGGGTGTAGTGTAAGTGAGACACATATAATGTAGCTTACACTTGTCCACACATCAGTGTCCATTTTGCAACGGGACCTGCCAGAAGTTGACAAAACAAAAATGAATCGCTCAATTATTTTATTGATAATCTCCTCTATACTACTTATTGAGGTTTCGACTTATCTTATAAAGGCGAGGAGCTTTGAAACTGCCAAGGATATCCCAGAATCTTTATCTAAAGATGGCGTTGATAATATATTGGGGGAACCGGACGTGTTGCCGGAAGTAAATTTGAAAGTAGAGTGCGCTAAACCTGGACAATTTGTAAGTTAACATTTTTTTATAAGACTTTTTTTCGGCCTTAATTTATATTCTGTATATCATTCCCTTAGTAGAAAATCCATACTTCGCTTTCTGCTTGAATTCGAGACTTTGAATATTTAGTCGTATTTTATCTTTGTGTGACAATTCCTTCAAGTAAGGATCGAACCCACAACTATCGGCCATTATCGGCTGCCAAAGGCTGTTGTCTCACTCTGTCACTGCGACCTCTTTTTAGCCTAATATATTTTATGTTTGTCTTTACTTTAAGTCTATATAATGATTCTGAATTTCACATAATTTACTTAATTAATATAGCATCTCATTCCATGAAAGTAAAAACTATTTATTTTATATATTTAAAATAGGTTAATGAAAGTCGTTACATATATATATATATATATATATATATATATATATATATATATATATATATATATATATATATATATATATATATATATATATATATATATAAATAAATTAAATATACTTAGGTGATAAAAGCAGCACCTGTGCTAGGCTAAGTTGTTTTTTTGAAAGTTGTTTCGTCTAGTGGGAATGTTCTTTTAGCTCTTGTTTGATTATTTAGTTTTGTTTTTTTTAAAGCATAATATTATGTTACTATTTTTGATATTAAATATAAAAGCGATGTATTGCCTAAGTTTGTTAATATCATGTTGGTACACATACAGAGCTTATTGTTTTTTTAGGCACTTGAGCAGTTAAATTGTCATTGTGAGTATTGCATTTTAGTATAATAAACCTGTGGGCCCCTGGGGTAAATGGAAATAGCTAAGAGTTATATATGACACTTGCATATTCTAAGTGCGGGAGGTAACTCTGATCGGAGATAGAGGCATGCTCACAGCCTTTCACAAAAAATGACTATAGAAATAATTCATCAATTCAAACAAGCGTTCAACCAAACAAGTTCTTTAGTTTTGTAACAATGGTATAGATAATGTAGACTATAGATAATATAGATTATAAATACAAGGTAAACATAAAACTTAGTAACTGGTCAAACCGAATTAGGTTAAATATTAAGTTTCGTCACACTGCACTGTCCGTATCTTAAAGGTGTTAGCAAATAGGTATACTCATACTAATATATATAGGTAAATATAATGCTTCAGTGATTAGTGCTAGTGATTGTTACGCGCTTCATCAAGAATGTACATATAAGCAGTTTTCCCTATATAACAAGTGGATATTTGAACGTATTTAATTATTTGGTGATTGTGGCGGCACTCCACGTTATACCTCAGATCTCTGTGTGGAAATCGAGTTCACAACCATAGTGTTAACAGTCAGACGCTGTATTACTTCGCCATGACTTCTTGTTATAAAAATAAACAATAATATGTAATGATTTTATTTACAGTGCATGAATCATAAGGATTGCTGCTCTAATGCCTGCTTGTTCTACTTGAAGAAGTGTGTGCAAGGATCATAACAAAGAAACAATTAAATTAATCAAAAATTATTTACTTATTTATTTTGCGAGCTTTGAACAAAGGATGATTAAGGTGCGTCAAGTCCGGAGGATTGTCGACCAGAGCGCGAATTATATTCATAGTGTCTTCTGAAATCTTCCATAGATCAGGATGATTTTGCTTGAAGTTGTTGTACCATTTTTGAATCTGTAATTAAGATATATTTTTTATTTATATGAGACGCAAAATATTAAGTAACATTGTATGATGTCATTATAAATTTATGATAATATTATTTTAAATTAATTAAAATCGATTAAGATTATCTTATTTTCGATTTTAAGTTGTTTATATACTAAGTGATGTGTGAGAAATAATAAAGATATATAAGAAATAATTAATATCAGTTTAATTTTACGTTATAGACAAAATAGTTTTGGAAAGCTTGTAGGTATATTATTAACTAGATAAATATTTTCTTAGCAAACAAACAAAAATAAAAGAGTCACTTCAATTTAATTTTTATGTATAGATTATTAAGCACATTGCTATACCTTCAAATAATGCATAATAAAAAAAATATTACTTACCCTTGGATATTTGCTGAAATCGAAGTTAATAGTTTCCAAGCACATGGTTGAGTTGACTAAGGGAAAGTCAGCGATGGTCAAGTGGTCAGCCGCTACATAGCTAGTTCCCAATCTTTCCAAGTATGTTTCAAAAACGCCAAGAACTCGTTGAACATGCTTCAGACCGTCCGCTGTACGTTCAGCGTCGAAGAATATTGGTATTATCTGAAATTTAACAACAATACTTATAATATATAAATGAGTTAATGGTCATTCAAATTCATGTTTTTGAATTTTTCAACATTAATACTTATAAAAAAGTAATTTTATCGATCTACTTGGACGAAGTACTTCGTAAGATTATGGTGCAAGGGGCACGCAATGTGTCAAAAAAGAAAAATTAGAAAACGGAGGGTCTTGACACTACTGTGCGACAATACAAAATGTATTCATAGAAATATAACGATCAAACTTGTTTCTGAAAAATATGTATATCTTAACTTAATTTGAGCAGAACTCAGAAAAAACTATATTTGTTCATAATTTTACATGAATATGTTATGAGTTATAACGGAATAAAGAAACTTGATAGTAACTTCTAGTAAGAGGATTAATAAAGAGCTTGAAGAACTAACTTCGCGTGAAATAATAACAAATTACAATCTAAATGGTTATAGTGCATTCGTTTTGTAGTATTTATAGAAATAAATAACAAGGTAACTCACAACACTTGTAGTAATATTAAAGTTAATTATATAAACGGCTATTTTTATAAACAGCTTTTAATTTATATTTTACACACAAAAACACATAAAAACAATATTGGTACTTACGCTGTATGGGAGTATATGTACGTAGTACGAGGAAAGATTGAAACATAGTCGGTGATTCACGATGGCCCTGCAAAATGGAACAATAACTTTATCTTGTTACTTTAACGAGTGCATGATGCAGCACTGCACTGTCCTGTTTACTTCCTGCCATTTTCTAATAAACAGTTATTTTGAAATGAGGTTAATGTATTGTAATGCTTTTTATATCTTGATATTAAAAACTAAATGCGTACTAAATAGCTTTGTTTGTTATTAAGTAATATTTTAACAACTACGAGTTTTTTATGTTCACGTTGTACCCCGGACATAGCAGAGCTCTATTCCTTGTTTATTTATTAACTTAATATCTAAAACAAAATTAGTTATAATTATATTCTTGCATAGATATACCTCTTTGATGTAAAGTTTATTATTATTTATAATACGAACTACTTATTTTGCTTTCTTTCAAGTATAATCAGCCAATGCCAATGCACATACTGGCAAAGGTTTTGATTCAATATCTACTTAATTAAAGCAGTAAGTTTGTTAAAAGAAAGCACCTACATATAAGTATATACCTAGTATATACCGTTACATTATCCGAATTCTAAGTGTCCGAAGTAACTGTGACCACTAAAAGGTACAGTGGGATGAAACACAAACAAAACGAACTACATAGCCTATAGCTTTTCGCGATAAATGAGTTTATAAACTCAAAATAAACTTTTGTGTACGAACCTATATTGTACTTCCTGTTGTTATTATTATATATATAATATGTTCATAACGGTATAATAATAATAACAAAACATTCGTATAATAGGTTTAGCAGTACACAATAATACCTTTTCAATTTAAATTAATAAAACAAAAAATAATAACAGTTAACATCTGTTGTACCATCGTGTCTAAGCATCATTGGATAACTTTCGCGACGCGGCTTACAAAGACTGATCGATCTCTTTTGTGCCTCTATGCTTTCATCATTTATATATTTTTGTAATCCTGTTTCACTGTTTCTCAAGTGACGTGGATATCGATGTAGTTGCTCTCGGACTATTTTGATGCAGGCTTGCAGGCCTACTCACAGACGGTGGTCGACAACTCATTGACCATGAACATATTGCAAAAAAACTGTGTTTTTGTACTGTTTTACAGTACAATACACGTTGTTACGGGTCACATCTAACTTTTTTTGTGTTTCACGAAATACGTCCTTTGTTTTTCCCGCCTTATTATTTCCCGTCTTCGCGAGAAATTTTATTGATGTGATTTTTAAAATAAAATAAATTAAAAAAATGTTATTAGCTACCAGTATTACGTATATAATGAATGAAATTAGTTTTTAAGTTTTATCATTACGACTAGAATAACAGATGGTGATAGGATTTTAGGATTCGAATTCATAATCATCGCCTGTATATTCATGCAATCACTGCGTTATGTTGGCGTTACTTGCTTTGTACAGTCTATACTAATATTATAAAGAGGAAATATTTGTATGTTTGTTTGTTTGTATGTTTGCTTATATATTTAAATCAGTTAAATAAAATTACTACAAAATGCTTCTTTTTAATTGGCTGAAACTTTAATCGTCTAAAGGAAATAAGTTATGGGACATAAGGCTTGAAGTTACGATAATGTACCTTGAGATAATAAAAAGTTCATATTAGGAGTCACGACAGTAGTCAAGACAGAAAGAAATTTGATTTATTAATAATAAAATAAATTTTAATAATAATACTGTAGCTCAGATCAGAATGTAAATATACGATAATCTTGTGGCATTTTATGCTTGCGATAGTAGCGCACGTTTCTTCAATATAAATCATGTGATAAACTTCCCCCCTTCAAAATGGGACTTTAGATATTAGACAGATAGCTAATACTCAGACACGATTCGCTTATCAGCAAGTCATTGCAAATATTTTAACTTTATTCCAATATTGATTTTCACAATCATTTTGTGTATATCATAGAATTCTACTTTGTATATGTTTAGAGTCATGTTAACGGCTAAATTAAATACGACTGACTGCAAATGTGACGTGAATGTATATATTTATTTATTTTTGCTTTCCTTGTCTTTACAAATAAATGGCAGATTATTATGCGATATTGGGAGAACAATTTTTTTGTTGGGATCATACTTTATTCCGCATATAGCAGGGTAGGCACTATGCGGAAACAACGTAGTGTCAAGGGATTGCGTTTCTTACTCTCCACCCGAATTCCAGACCGTATATGTTGTTGTTATCAGAGCAGAGAAATCAGACAATGTGTTACTGTGCCACGATCACGATCTCAAATTTAAACTCATATACCGCGGGGTAGGTACAGAGGTACTAAGAAAATAGAATATAATATTATTAACTAAAAACCGCCGCATGCTATGGCAAAGGTAGTTTCGGTAGATTAAGAGGTTTCTATGCCAGTAGGTAACAACATATTGTTTGTCCCCGCCTACAAGCTGCAGCACGTTAAAGTATTTAGTTTAACTTGTTTTTCCCTTTAAAGTTTACTATTTTTAGTATGTTCACTAGAAATACATATTCATATTCACTATCCAGTCGTCTGGACAGTACGGCGGCGTGTGAAAGAAACGGACACACATACCTACATACGTGCTCGAAAAACATTACTCTCCCACTGACGCAGCATTTTTTACCGAAAAATAAAATATCTAGCAAGTATTCAGTACTTATCGAATTTATTTTTATTTTTATAACCAACTGTAGCGAAATATGATTAAGTTCTCTTTATCTTATATACATTAGATATACGATTAGTGATATGTTAAGCTTGTAGGTATAATCCTTTTGACACTTTAAAATATATTAAAATAACACATAATTCTTACTCTTTGTAATCATTCTTCGTATTCTTTTGAGTAGCGAAGTTTGTAAAAACCTTTTTATAGATATGCCCACAATTAATATACGAGCTACACACGTCAACACAATGTATTTGACTATACCTAACCCCTACGCTTGCAGATTTTATTAGATGCGGTTTCATATATTCTACTTATTTTAGTTACTAAATTATATCTAGTATATTTGGAAATCTATAGTTACCTGACTTTTGGGTCTCTTGGGTACAGGTTGGAATCAGGCCTGTATTTATCACACAGATATTGCAAGATAGCATTGCTTTCACCGAAACAGAATCCATCGTCATCTATTGTAGGAATTTCCTTTTGCGGATTCATCTAAAAATAAAAACCGAATGATTACTTAGATACATAATGACCTTTAGGCTTTATCCTGCAGTTGGCAGAGGGGAACCTAGTGTTAAGACACTTCGTTCACACACTCCACCTTCCGCCTAATTTTCGCTAGATTTCGCCTAAATTTCGCTTTCATTGAGTGCTGGAACTCAATACTGTGCTATATCTATATAATTCGTTCCTCAAAGAGTCAGCTGTGGCTGGCCCACAACTATCACCATTACAGCGAGAAGTCTCCAATTTTTTGCGAGAAATTCAAATGAAGGCAAATGATGATTTCTTAGTTGTTCATACGAACAAGCAAATAATTTTCTACCAAATACGAAAGAAATTATTTAATTTAATTAATTTTAAAATATACTTATCATATACTAAGCTAATAATTTTAGAAATTCGAAAAAAGAATTTTTTATAGTCACAAAAGTTGTAAGGAAAAAGAAAAGAGTAAAAAATATATTTTCTAAAAAAAATATTCGATTTGACATAACTAACATATTATTGCCTGTTAGAACTTAAATAGTTCAAATTACCTTCATTGAATTTGTCAATGTATAACTATTTTAATTTTATCTCAAAATTAAACTTAGCGATAGCCTAGCCTGGCCATAAATTTAGTCAATTTACCTTTGCATATTCAGGTTTCAAATGATCTCCATCTATGAACTCGACACTAATCAATTCATGAGGAATGTTCAGAAACTTCACGGCTTGCCTGACGGAAGCTGACGGTGGCCCATCCCCAACTGCGTATACTTTCAACACCATATTGAAGAATG
The DNA here is from genome assembly GCA_037127375.1 of Dione juno. Classification (NCBI taxonomy): domain Eukaryota; kingdom Metazoa; phylum Arthropoda; class Insecta; order Lepidoptera; family Nymphalidae; genus Dione; species Dione juno. Next base: position 1,230,299 of record JAXRJS010000021.1, on the reverse strand, counting down.
ACTGTAACAATATATACCTACATATTTATATTTTTTCTTACTTTTCAAACTTTCAGGAAGGATTTTGCCTTAATAATCATGTTGAATTTGAACCCCTAATAATTACAAGCATTAATTAGGAAAATTTAACACTAGGCACAAAATGAAATGGAGAAATATACCTTTTTAGCTAGTTAGAGATTTGGTGGTACGAAGCCAAAGCGCAATCTTTTCGACGACCACAGTATTTATGTAATATAATCAATGTTCTTATCTCCCTTATATAATTATCTCTCTTATAACACTTGATATTTAACTTATACAATACACTAGCGACTTCACCCGAGTTTGCTCGGTTATTATTTTTATTATAAAAGTGTTTTTAAATATCATCTTATGTATGCAAAACCTGTTGATTCACAACCTGTTTTGTCAAAATTACGTTTCACGAAGAATTTAATTTGTTCTGATTGCACTTTATGAGCTTTTTTTATAATTAATATTTTAGAAGATGCAACTTTTACACTTTTAATCTATTTTTAAAATGACTGGACAAAATCTGTACTATAATAATTCAACAAGTCAGTCAATCAACGGTCTTCCATTTTCTTACAAATATATTGTGTCAGATGTAACGAAGGGTAGTAAAGGATATGCAGGGAATCGTATTTAGTGTGAACGTATTACGCGAGTATATATACTATATATATTTATTTATAAACATACAAACAACACAAATTGATTCTATGTTTCCAAGGCCAAGGCAAACAGGTTAGACTGAATAATCGAAGATATAGCAACATTTGGTAAAATAATCTAACATAGACAAACAAAAAGATCTTCATTTTCTTAGAGCAGCACCTTTACATATTAGAAATAATTCATTTTATATTTCTGTATGAAATAGCTATACTATATATAAATTTAATTTATTATAAGTATATTCAAATTTGACCTTTATATCTACTTAGTAATAGTTTTATCTTAATGTTTCCAGAATGGTAAACAGATAGTGTTTTATTAGGAGTTTTTGTTATAAGTAGATATTTTAATTAAGTGTGTAAATGTGAAAAATAATTATATTTATGCCTAGAGTAATTTTTGTTAGTTGCTGACTTATTGCTCGCAACTTTATGATACTTGCTACCCTTCTATTTACCCACCGTGGTGACTGGTATATATATACATATATACATATATATATACATATATATATATATATATATATATATATATATATATATATATATATATATATATATATATATATATGTATATATATATATATATATATATATATATATATATATATATATATATATATATATATATATATATATATATATATATATATATATATATATATATATATATATATATATATATATATATATATATATAGAGATATAAGATATTTAAAAAATTAAGCTCCTTTTGAAACTTAATGGCAAAGCTGCATTTTGTTACATGATTTATTATTTTTGCAGGATCTAATTTCTAACGTAATAAAACAGTAGGTTAAATCGTACTGTGGCAGTGAAGTCTATTATAGATACTAGTGAATTTATTCTAATAATTAATTTACTTGTATTCCATTATTGAATATTACTGATTCTGATATCTTTATACTATTTATGCATTAATTAATCTTAATTATTAATCATGCATTAATCCATTAATATGGGCAGTCTTAGATATATTTTGCAACTAAGCACTTCATCTTTATACTTTAGGTAGATAGGCTGCCTTCAACTTTAAACACTAATATCTCTGTACAACATAATTATATAACTGAAATGGAACGTGAACTAGTATAATTATTATCTATTATATAATACAACAATAAAAAATGTCTGTTTATCTGTTTCTATAAGCTAATTTTATTTTGTGTTTTGGGAACTATTGAACAGATTGGTCTATGTACAATCTATATCTAGTCTATAATTGATGACGAAGACTAGCACATCTGATGTAGAACCATAGTAGTCCTGCTATATATATATATATAATATATATATATATATATATATATATATATATATATATATATATATATATATATATATATATATATATATATATATATATATATATATATATATATATATATATATATATGCAATAACACTTATAACTATAAGTTATAATATTAAAAAAGATAATCTTATTATCGAATTAAAATAACATTAAAAGAACGCAATTCAGTGAAGAAGGCAAAGCCGAACGCAGGTACGGTGGAGAACAGTTACAATTAACTCAATACCCAACACAAAAATAGTCTTTTTTTGAATTCAAACCCGGAGCTGCTGAAATTAGTGCGTTCACGGTTCAACTAAACAGCTTTAGCATATGAGTGTAAAATAAATTTATTCAACCTGATGCATAAAGCATTAAAAAAAATTGGTTTTAAAATTTGGGTAGATACCATCTAATCTAAAAATTAACGCACCGCAAACCCCCCCCCCCCCCCCACAAAATTTTTTGATTTAATGTGTGAAAAGATATAAATATTGCAGTATTTCAATATGTGCGAGTTGCGGTCAGTATATTTATTGATTTTGTAGGGCGAAGATCGCCCCTATGTATGAAACGATACGTCTGCTTTGTAACGCGATGCGACATTTATAAACTAGTTGCTCGATATATCCGATCGTCGGGACAAAATCAATTCTCTCACTTAACATTGATATTAAGTTTAAAATCCATACATTTTCAAATATTGTTTTTCTGTGTCAGTTAAACGGCGTCATGTATTTAGTCACATTGTTCTATCCATCACTTCAAATCTTTCCATAATAAGATTGATTAAATAATTCAGGATCTGTTAATATTCATTATAATTTTTTTTTATATAATATATTTTCTTGCTGATCGTACTTTTTGTCGTCGAAACCATGCGACCAATGATAAATTTGTGTTTCATTGTTGTCATCTGATCACATAATTTGCATGTGCTTGGTAGCACAGTGGAAGGACGTTCAGTTTTAGAGTAGACGATCTTTATATAGGTTTTATTTACAGTTATGTGGGACTGACGCTTGTACTAAGCTCTAAGCTTATGTTACTAGTCGCCAGGTTCTTACTCTTACTTACTTCACTCTTACTACTTACACACGCAAATTATTAACAGATGGGTATGTACCCCTACTTTACACAGAGCCAATTTATATGTTAAGGAAAAAATAATATGTAACATAAATATCAATATTCGTCATTCCTATTAAGTATGTGTGTACGTGTGCATGAGTGTAATCGCGTGTAAGCGTGTTGTGCGTGTGTTCGCGTGTGTATGTGTCTTCATGTGTGTGTGTGTGTATGTGTGTGTGTTGTGTGTCTATGTGTGTTCGTGTGTATGTGTGTTTGTGTCTATGTGTGTTCATGTGTATGTGTGTTCATACACACACACTATGTATTTGTTTAGAATATACATTTGCAGGTATAAAATATACAAGGTAAGTTGCTAAAGCATTTTCTTTTTAAATGACGAGGAAATGGCTAGCGATATGGCATAGGTTTTTAAAAATGATAATAAATGTACGCAGTCTTATTGAGAGGGTATTATGTGTGTCAAAGCTCAGGTTCTGGTCAATGTCCCCATATACCTAACCCACCTTTGATAGAGGGTTTTACAAGAACAATGAGACTGAAGTAAGTACTTACGAAAATGAGCGGTAAGCTTTAGGTTTAATAGAGCAGTCATTTTGTGGATGGAGAAGGTAAGATACCTTGTTCTCTCAATGTTAAGTGTTAAAAGACTCTTATTGAGCCATTTTGTAACCTTTTTAAGGTCATCTTGCTCATGGAGGAAATCCTCATCCCCGGAATTGGCCTTGAATATGAGTACAGTATCATCCTCGAACGTAATAATTTTACCATTGGTCATAGGAAGTTGACATAAATCGTTAATATAGGTGATAAATAACGTGGAGCCCACTATACTATCTTATGGAACTCCATAAACGATAGTTAGGGGTTGACGTATTAACTCATCTATTTCAACCCCCCTGTGCGTCCACTCAAAGTAAAAGTAAGTTTGAAAAGCTCCAGGGATATTCCTGTGATTCCCAAGCATTCTTAATTTGGTAATAAGATCGGAAGGGAGGCAGTGCTTTAGCCAGATATAAAAAAGATATAAACACTAATTAAATATTATATTTAAACAGAAAAACAAAGAAAACTAATTAACATCAGTACTTATATTCACATAAATCAATATTTCAAAAACATACTACCATCACCAAAATTAAAGAATAGTAGAGGATTTATAAAAAAAACAGAATTATGTCTGTATTACTATTTATAAAAAGGTATGGATAGAGGGGTAAAATTTACATCATAATATTTTTGTTTTTTGTGTGCCAATACTTCCAGTGACAAAATCAGGAGATTTTAGATATCAATAAAATCTAAACTATAAAAGCTATAAAAATGAAACATTATATGTTGAATAGATATACTATTGACGACAACGACGAAGCATTTCGAGAAGAAGTACGTACCAGATAATGCCCTCTTGCACTTAGCTACCTCGTCTTGGCAGCTATTCATATAACTTTCATTTATATTAATTATGGTGATCTGATTATTGCGGATTCGATGCCTGCTAAAGCAAATATTGATATTTACCATGTTGTCATCTACTCCGAATGATGCAAATCAACGGAGACAACAGCCGAATCTGGTTTAACTTAATAATGAATCATTATATTATGGCTTTGTGAGTAGATATCAAGTAAATCAATTTATTAACACAATGCAGCCAGCATTGTGTTAATAAATTGATTTACTCTTATTTGTCTATCTATATCTTTAGAGCCGAGCTATCGTTTAGCAATATATAAAATGTTTACAATTAATTTGTAACGTCATATTTACTTCTACCTAGATCGGTGTCAAGCTTAATCGGTGTCAGTATATATGTAAACATAAGCTTAAAAAAACACCTTGACATAATTGAAAATAAACAGAAGCCGTCATTATAGTTAATTGCAAACTAAATGAAACTAAAGTAGCAATTGTTCTTATTATAATACAAGTATATTCATTATCTAGTATTTACAACTGTTTGCGATGCAGTTGGGGATTGAATGATTACATGTGACCCATGACCAGATCATACAAATCAAATTACATTTATTCAATCCCACGAAATAACTAAAAGTTTTATTTCAAAGACAATCCTTTCACTAGTCTGATTTGACACAGCACAGTATTGCAATTGAATATTCAACACGTTATACTTTATCAAAAGTAAAGATGAGAACGAGTGACAGCGACTCCTTCAGTTGAATATTGCCACGATTGTGCTTTGATCATGATTTGTCAGGATCTGGATCTGCAGGCTCGTCGGGTACCGTTATACTGGAGCTCAAGTGACATCAGATACAAGTGGTAATCCATCCGGTTCACCAAGAGTCACACGATTATCACTTAGTTTCTAGTGGTTATATTCCGCCTATTATATTTCTAGTTTAACTGGCGTCTTGACGAATGCTCCAGAATATAATCCGCTCGTTAACTCTGGGAATGGCTATTTACGTGTATCTACTAGTATTCAGAGTGGTACTGGATCATCAGCAGCAAAGCCATCTACCTGAATGACCCTTACTGAATCGTAATTTGTACATGCACTCATATCTGGTTATTTTGAAGCTATTACATATCTCTAACAAGGAACTCTTAAACCAAAGATTGCGATTCTATTGATTTGTGATCTTTCAACTATTAGCTTCAATGTAGCTACAAAAATATATAAATAAACTTTAGTAAAATATATAGGTAAATGTAATATTGAGCGTATGCTATATATTGTAGGAAGTTGCGTGCTTACTTAATGGTTCATCGTATGACCTCTTTATGATCTTAATTTGTTTACATTTATTTAAAAACAGTGTATAAAGCGAAACGCGGTTGTCAAACTTAAGTCACATCTATCTGTCAAATACGGTCGTAAGACGTCATACCAAAATAGAATAAGTCAAAGATGAAAGTTATTTTTAATATTTCTTTTTAAAAAAATGTTTAAAGCACCCTTTTGTTATTGAAAATGAAGAATCGAATCTGCAGTGAGAAGCTATGCAACTTGCGGGATTTCTATAAATTGTAAAAGCGTTATTAAAAGCAAAGGCTACATAAATTATGATTTTACTAAAGCAAACATTAAAATATTCTCGAATAGGAAGCAAAGTAATTCTGAGGTTGGTATGCTATGTACTACACATTTATAATAAGTTTACACATTGCACACACTATATGGTTGATATTTTTATCCATTTATTCAAAATATAAAAACATTATTATTTATACAATTTGTGTACTTTCATTTATTTATTAATTATTGAATAATATTTTAATTAAGATAAAGTACTTCTGATGTAATAAATATATTTTCAGGACTGCTAAGGAGCGGACTTCTCCAATTAAGAATGGTGCACCTAGAGATGACAGGTGTAGAAACATACTCTCATGTCCTAACTATAAATGATCTGCCAAATGAATTACTGATATACATATTTTCAATGATTGACTTTGAATCACTCCTAGCAGTGGCTAAGGTATCCATGAGATGGCATCAACTCTGCATGACACCTTGTATCTGGGACAACACTCGTATTATTGTATGTATGAAGAATTATGTGAGAATAAGTGATAGTATTGTTCCTTTCGTTGCCAGATATTTAAAAAATGTGAAATTACAATATTTTAAATTGTATTCACAAGTGAGATCTTCCCTCATCAGTTACTGCCCAAATCTTACTCATCTAGAAATAAGTATATCACAAGTGGATAGCTGTATTTTTGATGATTTGGGTCATTGGCCTAATTTGAAATTTCTTAGCTTTCGTAACTCACTGATAGTGCAAAATGCTGAAAATGCAAACGGAAATTTTGTATATCACTTGCCATTTGAAAAATTAAAGTATTTAGAAACTCTCATACTGTCCAATTTTGCACTGACTCACGGTAGCTTGTACAGCATGTTACAATGTGTGAACTTAGTTAGTATTAATATGGAGAAGATGAAAAATATTCCTGCAGATTTTCTTGAATCACTTCTTAGAACAAAACAGAATACACTTAGAGCTTTACATATCTATGGTGATACATTGAATGATGACATTATATCATCTATATCTAAATGTAAAATATTACAGGTGTTACATATCATGACATGCAAAACACTGTTTGATTCCAGTTTGCTTCATTTTTACAGACTGAAAAATTTGAGATCCCTAAAATTACGCCATGGCTATTTCTCAACAAATGCTTTACTTGCATATTTTTCTAATAACATATTCCAAAACTTGACATATCTAAGTCTCTCTAGATGCCATCATGTCACCATGCAAGTAGCAAAAGTCATCAAAACCAGTGCACCAAATCTAAAAGAATTGTCATTCTACTTGTGTCCTTTCATCATAGCCCCAGATTTCAAAAGAGCAGAGTTGCAGAAAATGTTCAAAATCGAATTACTACTTGATTAAATTCAATGGTTGTATTTTTAACTAAGCAGCTTGGTTATCCGTCCCTCTTGTTACAATATACATAACTTTTAGATGGCATTGAATATTATGCATTTCAATTTTAGAGCCCTTATTGGATTAGGACATATATTGAGATATATCATTATAAACATAAATGTATTGAGTAATGTATTAAAATTATGACAGTACTGCATCAAGACATTCATATACTCAACAGTATTTAGATAAATAGCAAAATCTGAATAGATTTTTAAACATCACTAAATCCTCTCTTGTATGTAGTTATTACTAATTATAAGATCTTTTTTTGTAAATTACTTGAAGTGTCTTATTTACCCTTGGGGAATAAGATTGGATAATGTAAAAATTATATTATCTTAGTATTTAAAAAAATGTATTAATATATTGAATGTTTATATGTGCAATATTTATGTATGGGATATATCACTGTGTATTTAGATAAATACTGTAAGTATTTATTAAGTGCATGTTTGTATACATTTTTGTAAGTTTACTAATTCCCCTCCCCAAGATTGTTAGGGCAAAATTCAGTATTCAAAATATGGTGTTAGTATTGTGTGTTTATATAAGTATTATAAAAATAACCAATTGATCCTAACACTAATATTGACTCAGGAATATTATAATGTGATATCATATAACTTGTCATCCCACCTTTCGTCACAGAAACATTTAGAAGCCATTTAGTCATAGTGGAATTAAAATTATTACATTTTAATTATTTATAGATTTATTTTTGTTTTTAATTAAAATTTAATAGAACATTACATTTTTCATGTAAATTTGTAGTGGCAATCTTATGGTAAAAATTACTTGTAACAAGTGTATAAGATTTTGTGTGAGTAATAAAACGCTTCGACGGCATCTAAGAGGCGCGAGAGATTTATTAAAAATACATTATATAATCAAGTACAAGTATCACATGATAAAATTTACTTAGTAGTCATTTGTGTGTTTATCTCAACTGTTTTTGTTCTTTGATGACGACAACTTAGTTGTGAAAAAAAAAATACAAATAGTTTAGTAAATAATTTTCTTCTAATTTATTTAATGTGGCTTCTTTAGTGTTTCTGCGATGATACAGTCAATTAAAATTCATGTGCCTTATATATATATATATACCATTAATATGCATATTGGCCTTTCAAGTGATGTATATTAGGATATTTCAAGAAATGTATTTTTATAAAAATAACAAATAAAGAAATACATATGTCTAGTATGTATTAAAATATAATTCATTATGATTGAAAAAACTTTTTTAACAGGAAATAATTGAAACATATAATTATGTAGATAATATATCTCCATATTGTCGACAAAAAATTAACTATTAATTTCTTTATTTTCTCGAATCTTTTTACATTCAATTGCTGTTCGCTTATTTTTGTGATAAACACCTAATTTAAATTTGGTGTAGCAGGTTTTTATTAGTCGACGACGTAAAAAGTATTAAACTTGAACTGAACTCGAATTATTCTTCTTTGTAACTCTCTTTTTAGCTTATATATATATATTTACTCTGTCAATTTCATTATAATTTTTTAAAACATAAAACAACTCGATAGGCAGTAAATGACTTAGTATGCTACTATACTACAGTTTTGCAAGTTGACCTCAGAATTTTAATTTAGGCGTCATTATGTATTTGTTAAATTGTAATTTGTATATAAAAAGTTGAATTTGGTTAAATTTAACGTCTACTTATTCATATATGTGTGTATAAAATGTATTTATATAGTTTTATTATTTGTGATGTTAATAACACACAATAAATAAAATGAATGTTAATATTATTTATGTTTTATTTTATTTTATGTCAGGTATGAAATATTGAATATTTAAAATAATAATAAAAACAATGTTTATTTAAAAAAAAATTGTAATTTACATTTTTATAAATATGAACGTATTAGATTAACGAAATAGGTCTAACTATTAACACAGTGGCCCAATTCCGAATCAATGTTAGCTTGACCTTATAAAAATGGTTCAATATTGAACTCCACTGCGGAGCACGGATTAGTCAAATCGAAGGCAGCTAAGACATTCGGATGGATAACTCCAATTTTTCCAATGACTGTACCACGAAGAACGATTTCTGCGCATCGACCGGGGAAATACGCTGGATCTGAAATTAAATTATTTTGATATGACAGTATATGTACACATATACAGATTAAAGGCGGCGCAGTAATTCTGTTGATTGTTTATGATTAGTTCGAGACAAAACAAATTTAATGTCACCGATCTGATACAATAAAGCTCAGTCACCCAACAGGCAACATGTCGTTAGTCCTGTCCTACACCTGGTGCCCCTTTATATTCCTACAAAAAAGATTATTTATAGATCTAGAAATAAAATGTGTATTTGACGTGGGCTGATCGTTTAATTTTCCAAACCATTATATGGTGGGGCACTTCGTGAATTGTCTTTAACTATTGGTCAATATTCCATGTTATGCACTTTCTTTCTAAGAGATTCGTTAATAATTAATAAATCATATTATAACCAGCCACGAGAAAAATTATAAATTAATTAGGAATTATTCGAAAAAAGTTCATATTATATAAGCTACTTTTACTTCTACTTCTTCACTTAAGTTATGGCGTTTCGAGCGTAAAAGTGCTTTTAATCACTAAAGCACGAGTTAAATACAAACAATCCCACCCAACCTATGTTGCTTTAGCGGTCTAAAATATTTCACACGAAAAAATTAAATAAGCCAATAAGATTAGTTCGGAGTTAGGTCAGGCTTCTTTTTATGTATCTGGCTCTGGAGTAGTTTTTACTAACTTCCTAAGCATACATTAGAAAAGCGACACAAACTATATACCACCCAGACGATATGGCGACAGCATTAGCATTAAGATTGCTTTACTTTTAGAGCTAATTAATGGTAAATCGATGGGTCTGTTTTTCTGTATACACCAAAGTTGTGATTTTTTTTAAATTTTCTTACTAAAGTGCTAATTATGATAAAAAAATGATTGCGAGTCGAATTATCGAGCTATTGACACCAGCTGCGGATATATCAAGTTACCTTCGCACTGCTTCAAGAAGTAACCATGTTCGCCGCGCCAGGGCTGCCTCAGCAGGGCCATGACGCGGTCGAGGAGGCCGTGCACGTGTTGGAAGCCGGCCGCCTTGCCGCAGTACAGCGCGCTCAGGTGGCGGCGGTTGCGGGCTCCGGTCTCTTTAACGACATTATGTGCTTGTGGGTTCAATCACAAATTGGCAGAAAACATTATTTAATAGTCCCGCTTTTTTAAGAAAAAGTGCAGCGTTGAAATCACCCACGAGGATGACAAGATGTATCGACATCCGGCGGAAAATGCAGAAGGGAATGTAACATGTATCTTATATATTTTATTAAAATATATACATATATATATATATATATATATATATATATATATATATATATATATATATATATATATATATATATATATATATATATATATATATATATATATATCCATTTTTTATACAAAAAATATGGAATATTAGGTAGATATTATCGATTAGATATTATCGGTAATTTGAGTTAAGAAAATAAATGCAAGTGTATTGTAAATTAAAAAGTAATATCATAAAGTATGAACATAGCATTACAAATCTATCTATTGACTAAGATTAAAGTTTACAACATAACGTATATCTAAAAATTAAAAAATATATGGATCTACCACCACCTTTAGCAAATAAGTGGAACCACAAGTTATGGTGTGTATAAAGTGTGCTGCTATCGATACAGTTGGGCGCCAATTGTTGCATTTAAAAGTAGTGACTATAATTTAAAAATATCAAAATATTTTTTTTATCACAACTTATTATTAAAGAAGAACATGATAAACAACAGGCAACAAAAATAAATGGTAATTAATAGTAAAGCATAAAAATACAAGGGTTCACACACTGAGGGAAAAAAAATATGTAAAAAAAACTTAGTTAACTTTTTTTTAAAAAAGTAAAAGTCCGGGTTACAATAACAATATTACTACTCAGAAAAATATAGTAGATAAGATCAAAGGACATCTTGGTTTTCACAAAATTCCTTTGTTAGTGAACTCTCGCCACCTCCGATCCCAAATTCTCAATAGCAGTTAACTCCGTAGATACAAAACCCCCATATGGAGTTTCTTGTAGTTTAATTAAATATAAATGTAAAAATAATTATTTTATTATTACAACGTTTTAGACCACGTTTCTCTAAACGCATCAGTCGTTAAAATCGCTCCTCGTACATTGGCTCGTAACAATGACGCGACGTGACAATGGCGACCTACCTACACTTGCACTTATTTTCTTAACTCAAATTACCATTAATATCTAATTGACAATGTTCGATAACTTTTTTATAAAAAAAAAAGAAATATATATATGTGTTAACAGACAAAACCGCGAAGATGCAGAAATAAGTAAAGATATTTTGTGATATATTGTACATTTATTTAAACATTCTGATCCAAAATTAGAATAATACGAAAAAAGTAACTACTCTCGCCAACTAAATGTTAATATTCTACTAAGGCTAATATCTATCAGTTGTTGCCAACAGTACATAAGATAATTCTGGTAAGTGGTCGTTGACTCATTGCTCATCACTACTTGGAGTGAGTATGTGCCAAACACGGCGTTTTATTCAGCCATCTAAATGGACGAAACACTTTTTGTCAACCGAATGTCTTAAGACTTCTTTCTTTCTGCTTCACTCCCTAAATGCAGAGACGTGTCAAAATGAACAAAAATACTTATGGTACACATACACACCTGCTTTCTCATCTTTAAAAACGACATCACTAATTTCAAATAGTTTCAGTGGCAGTGGCATTTTCTTATTAGCCGCTATTGTTTTAAGGAGACCTGGTAGTAATAGTGTGCGGACCACCTGGAACTCCAAGGTTTTGGGGTTTGATATGTGGACAGCTGGAATTTCTTCGATAACACGACCCAGTTTGGTGGCTATATCTTCTCTGGAACACTAAACATTTATGTTTATTTAATATATGTACGTATTTGCCTTTTAAAAAACAAACAAACATCTAATTTAACTATAAAATTATCTTAGATACTTGGATTTGATGACTTTTATGTATAATTTAACTATAATACATAAAAGTCATTTAACAAAGTTGTGTTATGAACAGAATTAAATTGCTGTAAATAAAATATTATAAATATAGTATATATAAGAAAAATAAATAATAACGCAACGCTCTAATTAAAATTGACAACGATTGGTTTAGAGGAAAATCAAATATTTTTGTAAGCTGAACTTTGTCTGAACAGGATGACTAAGGCCAGCCTAATACACAGGTGTCAGCCACTAATCTTAAATCAAAGTATAAAACGTAATAAATATTCCATACAAGTGTAAAAGTAAGTGTTTCAGTGTATCCGGCGTGCGCACATTCCTGTCGGATTTGCTCAGTAAGCTTGTTTAGGGGCTCCTGTCCTCCCGACGTCGCTACGTGGCACGGTCGGCGTTGGATGTTGTTGTAGCTGGAATATAACTTTAAATTAGGTCATTACGGTCATTGAATATATTTAAATGACTTAAAGAATATGTCCATATTAAAAAAAATCAAGGTTTATGTATTTCATTGTAACATCACTTCGTGACAAAAGAGGATGGGTTTGTGAGTGAGTTCAGGGTGTCTGTGAGAACTTTCCACTCAGGAGAATCTAAAATATAATAATTTTAAATTATGTTTATTCCTCCGATCTGATAGCGGCGTGAAGTTGCACCATTCGCCGGAATGTGGTTACAGCAGAAAGTGAAGATCGAAGCAGAGTAGATACATGACAAATGTATTTCTTACCCATAGGCAATAGCTACATCCTCGTACAAGTCGCACGCGTGTATGACGTCGTGGCGCGAGGGCGGCACGCGCACGCGCACGGCGCCCGCCTCGTGCCCGCTGGAGAGGCACATGCGGGACAGCAGGCAGGCGAGCTGGTCTCCATTAGCACTGTGGATTTATAATATTTTCATTAGTGGCAAGAATGTGAGGAGACATCAGTTGACCTACAAATCTTGATGACACCGAAGGAAGGTCACGTAAAAAGCATGAGAACCACGCGATCAGGAATATCTTTGTTACTTCTATAAAAGTTGAATATCCGTAAAACTAATGGTTATGATTTGTGCGTGTATGTTACAAATAATAAACACTTTTCTTATAGCTTCAGAATATTTGTTCTTTTTTACACAGTTACACACACACAGTAACACAGTTTTTGTTCTATTTCGTCATAACTTTATTTCTACCAACGAAAACAAAAAGATATGTAAGTTTTATAATAACATATAACGTAAATTTTATTTACTTAACTGGAAACAACTTTCGAACATTATGGTTCTAATAGAAAAGAGTCACAACTTTTACGTTTTTTTTTAAAGCTGTTTTAATATCGAATAAAGTAAGCTTTCTGTTTTTTCACGTTTTTTCATTCTTCTTTTAGTCGATATTTTAACATGACTTTGGAGGATAGCGGTCTTTTAATCACTTGCCGCTCCAATTCATGCCATAAATTTATTATAAACTAAAGGCTAAAGCTTAAACGTAATTCAAATGATAATTTTCAAGCATTTTTGGGTAAATCTTCCTTTAAAATATTCAGGTACGCATTCTAGCCCATTACATTATCACCTGGGCCGAATGCAGAAATACCTCCTATATTACAGTGTAATGTTTCATTTACAACTGGGCTAAGATTTTTTAATTCAAATAATTCCTTTGTCTAGCTCCACTCCATCTGGTAACGAAATTTAACGTTTTTGGGTCAGATGGGAGAAGAAAGAAATCATCCTCAAAATTTCATGGGTTAAGATTACATCATTCTACCACGTTTTTTCACTCAAAACATATTATTTTGTAAAACCCAATTTTTTATTGTTTTTTCTTACTTACAGGTCTTTCTAGCTACTCGTCAATTACAACCAGCACATCCATTAACAAGCTTTTCGAAAAGTTTAAGGGTGTACCTTTATTCTAGTCTCGTACAAGAGTTTTGTCCTTAACATTTATTCTCTCTCTTATTTTAATATTCTTAATTAATGTTATTTCGTTACGCTCTTCTTACTTTCTTGTTTGGGCCTTTTGCCGTATACAGTGTATACGAGCCTCGCATTTGAACCACTTTCCGCACCTACTGTACTTTTAATAATATTAAGCAGATAAGCCTTACGATAAATCACAAATTGTTTTTTTTGAAAAACTTGTGTAAGCTTTGCGTGGCATTATGTAACTATATTGCACAATTATCAACGAAAAATGTATGCAACAGTAACTAAATTTATCTCATTGAAATAAGAAAAAAGTAGAATACAACAAATCGTTGTAAACTAAATTTCAATGTACGGCATGAATATTGAAATGCATTCAGGCATTGTGAAATGGACACTTTTTTAAAGACAACGTATTCGAAGTCTGTTTCAAGTCTAAAAAAAAAAATTACGGTATCGTTTATTAAGTTTATAATGTTATCTTAATAATATTTGACTTTATTGAATAAAGATGTGGAAAAACATAATAGTATCTCATAGTGAGTTGAGTGAGTTCGTTGGGCGGTCTTATGGCATCAGGCGTATAATTTAGGCGCACTAATTTGGTAAATAAATTTCGTACTAATGTTCGTAATAGTAACAGATAAAATCAAGTGATAATAGGCTATATAATAATATGATCATTGATTTTTATTATATTTGTACACTGTTGTCATATATTTGTTGATTGGTATTAGCGTAAACAGTGGCGCAATTAGGAAGTATTTATTCAAACAAGTATAAATAATGACAAGAAAATGTTTTATATATTTTTTACACCAAACTCACATTGCCTTCAAAATAGTAATATAAAAAATATTGAATTATATTGAATTTTGAATTATTGAATACACTTGCACGCTCGAAACGTCATATCTAAAGAGAAATAGTAGAGTACATACTTAAACACCACATTCTCTATGCCTATTCGGTATTCCACAAAAAGTAAATACTTACTCAATTCCAATATACTTGTTGGCTCTATCGACACTGATCACTTCATCTCTATACTCCATTTGTGGATATAATTCGTAAGTGCCGTCTGGGGCGAACACTTTGCACTGTTGCACTTCATATTTGTTGGTACAATACTCTGAGAACATGCACACTATCGTGTCTAGCACTACTATGGCCTGGAAATCAAAAAATATATCTTTATTTTAATATCAACAAAAAAAAATTTCATAAGCTACTAACCATTTTTTACATTTTGTTTTTTAACATTTTAACGTATTAAATTTAGAATGTATTGCGGTATTGTAATTCTCAATTCTTTCTATAATTCTTAAAAGCCATATTTTCCAGATTTGAAAGTATAGGTTCAAACTTGTGTAAAATTTTATTATAAAATGTATTACGTTAAGTGCATCGCACGTTAAGTGCAATTATTAAGGTTCATTCATTACAAATGAATGAACCTTAATAATTATAAAAAAAATAGATTAAGAAATAAAAATCTAAACATTTTACTATATGATAACACAACATTGAGTTCTGCTTCTCAAGATATACCTACCATTAGAAAATTGGGTGGGAAGTATTTTTCTTTACCTTAGTGTGTAATAATAACACTTTAAAAAAGGGATTGAAAGAAATGTTGATTACCTTTGTGAGGTCAGTAGCTGTGCATTCAATGAAAACATTCTTAGTATTGAGTGTTATTTTTGAGTGGTCACCATTAATAATTGGAGGCATAGACAATACTATACCATTTTTGTCTTTAATAACTGGATAAACTGGACTGTCCTTGATGATACCGAGATATTGCTTCAATTGGGCATGACTCTGGAATTATGAAACTATTTTAAAATTATGTAACAAGTCTTATTTTATTTTTATTAAAATATAGGCAAATAAAATATATGAAGTATGTGTGTATTCCATTAGGTTTTAATTGAGAAAAAATATATTTGTGTACTGTCCGTTTCTTCATTAATAATAAAAAAAATATGTATAAAAGTGTGAGAGAGTAAAAAAATTATAATAACATTATATTAAGTGACTATGACAAAAGATATTAACAAAAATAGCAAAACTAGCAAATACTTACTGAATATAATTCCATTAGTTCAGGGGCTGTCATCTCTTTACTCTGATTTAATGCTTTAAACTTAATTTCATTTGGTGGTAAAGCATCATATACAAATGGTCCTTGGATAGTGTCTAGGTCATGAGTCCCAATTGCAACTAAAGTTCGTTTTCTACAAATATTTTGATGTAATTTATCCTGTAAATTTTTTTTAATATTATTAAATATTATTACATTACATTAATTAAATCATTAGTAAAATTAACCACAGAAAAACACGATATACTATATATACAATTAGTACTCTGTGAGTTTACAATAAGCATGTGACTGAATTGTTCAAATTAATTTATTATTTTTTTTTATTTTAAATTAAATTGTTTAGTGGTTAAATCTTACATATCTTACATATAAATATATTGTCTTTCATAACCAAGTTGAAGTTTATATCTAAGATATATTTTATGTAGCAATATTAGAAAAATTATAAAAATATTTGTAGTAATGTTTTGGAAGATAATTTTTCACAATAGAAAAAACAATGATGTATATAAAATATAGTTACTGATGGTTAACTTATTTTATTTGAAAATATATAAGTAAATAAAATACCTGTAAATCAATGAAGCTGTCATAGCTATCTTTGGTAAAAGAAATTCCTTTCAGTACGGCTGCTACTGCATAAGGTCTAATTTGAGAAGTTGCAGGTGTTAAATGTAGAGAATAGCAGTCTTCATATTTCTTGATATTATAAATTGGAGGGTCCTTTCTATGTAGAAATATTAAAAGACAATTGTACATAATTTAAGATAGAAGAGCTTATTGAATTATAAGTTATATTACCATTATTGGCATACTTTAAGAGTTCAGGTATATATATTATGTGAAGTATTTACGCAATTCTTACTTTCCCTGAAAAACCAAAAGTCCATTTACAAGTCCTTCAAGACACAGCAGGTCATATCTGTTAGCAGGAATGTCAATACGATATAGTATATCTTCAGATACACCAGTACCAGCTTGATCTCCTTGCTCCTTCATTAACATTTGTTTCTCTGTAGTCTGAAGGCAAATAATTTTTTATATAAATATTACATTTAAGTAAATTAAATTAAAGTAATGTAGTTAAGTTATTTACAGTTTAGTAAATTTTCAGTAATATGAGAAAGAATTAAACCTCACCACTTCATCCAATTCTAAGCCGAATTCAAAACATACATTTTGAAATTCTTCATCACCTGTAAAGGAAATACTTACTTTAATATAAAAAAAAATATGTATATAATTTTTACATATCTGAAGTGAATACTTACTATAACTTTTTCCAAGTGCAGCGAAAAGTAAATCGCGTTTAACTGATATTGTAGGCATATTTCACTTTTTGAATAAAAAATCACGAATATGATGTAGTAATTATGATTATCGCAAATATGAATTTATATATTTATGCTACATTCAATTAATGAGTAGATTTTTGGTTATTTATAAAATAAGTGACCTGGCCGATCCGTGTGCGGTATATCAATAATGTCAATGTCATAATAGTCAAGTGCCAACCCCAACCGTAACTGTCATCTGTAGAGGCGAAGTTAGTTGTCAAGTCAATGTAAATGCTGGCATTATCTAGATACTTGCTCAACTCTTCAAAAATTGTATTCTATAGTTTGCATTGTGTTTAAGATATATAAATTATGTAGTTACCGATAGGAACATTTCGCTTGTAATTTATTTCAGGCTCTATTTAATCGTCCCAAATGTAATTTAGATTCTAAACTAAATTTGAATGTAACTGCGAGAACACAAGCACCTGTATGTTTATGATTAATTTTCATTACATATTTATTTATGGTGAGGCTTTTTGATTAAGACTTTTTAAATATTAAAAGTAACAAAAATATTTAATTTATGACAGAAATCTCGAAATGAGCGATATGCTGTCTGATAATGTTTCACAAGACAGTCAATACTATACAGCTTAGATTACAAGTTCGATAAAGAAACTTTTGAGGATAAAATTTGTTTTATAGCTTGCTTCTTAATGCTAATGATTAATTAATGCTACTGGACAGGGTGTGGTTTGCCCTAAATAATAGTAGTGCCCGGCGAGTAAAATAAAAGCCACGATGTTCACAAATTTAACCTAAAACGAATATGTGAACTGAACATGTTTTGGGGCCAACGATGAAAAGATAAATAAGACTTTCGACCTACCTTGTATTCTTCCTGCTTCTCTAGCCCTTCAATATTGAGATCTAAAGCTCAATCAAAAATGGAATAGCATTTGAAAGATTACAGAAGACTGGTTACCTCAGCTCTACCCAATCACCCCTTAGAATGTATTATATTTTTATGCTATATAATTAATCACTGAGCCACGCCCCGTGAGTCACCATATAAATATATTTGTATCTCTGAATAAAATTTTCCTTTTTATGTATATAAGTCTTTTAAATATTAAAACATTATGATGAGTCAAACTCGATGAACACTATTAAATAAATTATCAACAAAGTATGCTTATATACTTGTTATTTTAAAAATGAAAGTATAGTTTACATCTACAACTTCTGAATGACAGTGAATGGTATCCTTTATTTATTTGGATATTTGATAAGGATATGGCAACTACATTATAGTCACGTGATCTGTGTAGTCTGGGTTTTGCAAACGGTGAGTGGAGTGCCTTGTCATCAGTCCTTTAAGTTTTTGGATGATTTTCTTTGGAATTCATATTCAAAGTGAGTAATTTTTTGATAGTAATTACTTTTACATTTATCTAGTCATTTTGCTAAATTTTAAATCTAACATTATAATGTTCTTATATATGACGAAATTGTACCTTGTTCCGTGATTAGTCTGATATGACGCCATTTTCTTCGTGAATGCCAATTACTGAAGTTCTTCAATATTTTCTTTGTTTCTACAGTAGAATTCCATTCAAATTTTGTCGAAACCGCTTACAATGATTGTAATTGAAACATAAAATAGAGCCACATTCAAGAAACAACAAAATTGTGGCACTAGTACTTTCATTATGTAGGTACGTCCTTTACACGCACTTTAATCATGACACTACCTTTAAGGCGTATATGTATTGATATTTACATTTATCCATTTTAACGTACTTGTATTTTCTGTATATAGTAAAACCTAAATAAAAAACATAAAAGCTGTCGCGCATTATACATAAAAACATGATATGTTGAGTTTGTATGTATGAATGTATATGTATGTTGTGTGGCTGGGTGCGTGTGTGCGTCTAAATTGTGAAGAGTTTAACGTGATTCTATTCTATGATATTAATCTTCATCTAGTAAATGAGTTAACCACCTATACTCATTATTGTTCTATTTATGAAACTATCTAAGCAGTTTGAACATATTCTAACACAGTAAAAGCAAACATGCTTTGTCCATTGTTTTATGGTTATTATTAAGTGACATAATTAATGGTAATAATATACATGTGCTTAGTGTTTTTACTCATAAATTATTTGATTAAATAATATATTTATTCATTGTATATCAAAAGAAATATACCTACATAAAGCTAGAAATAATTATATTTTATTGTTTGCTATAATTATTTTTATAATATTGTGAATCTCAATCAATAATAATAATGAAATAGTCTTATTTAAGTACATATATGTGTTTATTTAAATATTTCTAATTATAATGATGCAGTAATCTTGCATTGTGTACAATATATTGGTTAATTCAGTTTAATTTTTTTAACAATCATTATATGTGGTAATTATATTTAATTAATTTAAAAGTACTACCAAAATAAAATTGTAAATAAATTTGTTTTTCTTATAATGTTCTATGTATATTATATTACATCTAACATTTTATTGATGCACCTCCCTCATCCCACTGTAAAGAGAACTCTTAACTTATTAAAGAAATGATTATTAATAATTGTTTAACATAATGCAAATATTGTACTTTGTCTAATTAGACCTTCACCCATTCCATTTTAATTAAATGATTTAATTTTGACAATTTTTTTTGAAACTCACAAAATAGAATAATAGTAATACAGATGGATTACGTCACAGATTTAATATAACACATATTTAATATTCATTACCCCATAATGTAGATGATGTAACTTTCTTTACATTTATCACAGATAAACAAATAAAACTTTATAGACACTGTTTTGCCATATGGAATTTTAATATATAATTTTATATTTCACATTTCATGTGTGTTAACAGAATTTCAAAAATGGATTTTATATTAGATATAAATCATTTAAATTCATAAAAAGAATGTTCAGGTTATAATATGTAGTTAGACAGTATTTTGATTACTGTAGCACATACTACACACTTGATACTGAGAAGTCACAAGTTGTTTGTCTTATTCTGTCATTATGATGATAATGGTGTAGCTTACTTTATTTTTAGCATCTATTATGTATGAATCTTTTAAGATAATTTTTTATTATTTTGTAGATTCTTTCAATGACTTACTTTTATGAACTTAAAGTAAATTAATGGTGTGTATTGGTATAGAAAGTTACGACATGTTTGCATTCAAAAGTGGTTATATTGTATTTTAAAAAATCCAAAGGATCCACATATTTATTATTTTGTTTTATTATAAAGATAGATACTAACTAACAGAGCATTTTAAAAACAGTTTGTCCTATTTTAATGGTCAACAATATAAGAATATATTTATACACTTTTGTATGGAGAAAATTAAAAACATTTAATTTGATAGCATTAGTAGTTAGTTTTGTATGGTATTATTTATCAATATTTAATTTTTGCTTACAGTGAAAGTGAAAATATTAGAGCTGTAATGTGTATAATTAGAGTAAAGATGCAATTAAGTTGCTGACTTATTTTAACTATATCATCAATTGAGATTCAGCAAAATATTACGAATTTGACAAAATCGAGGTAGCTAAGGGCTGGAATAAAATTTTTCTACTATATAGTACACTTGAATATAGTAAAATTATTTTCAGAATAGTTATTTCAAGACAAATATTTTTGTCAGGTGGAGTAACTATTCATTGTGATGCCGGTGGATGCTGACCTCAACCGCACAGACGTGGTGTCGCCTGGTTGTGAGCTGAAGGGTCTTCGTACTTGGAAAGACATTTGTCTTGTCCGCAACTCTCTTTTTCAACCTCAGGTATGTATGCCTAAAAATCTAAGTGATGGTCATTATTGTACTAAATACAATGCTTTTTTCTTGTATTTTTTTTTGGTAGCGGGAATTAGGAGAACATTTTTTGATAACTGTTTTATCTTTACGTTTGTCTTGTTTTAAGTTTTGTAGTTATAATTCCTTTATAAGTTCATATACAATTGTATTAATGTAGGTACTTTTTTTTCTCTCTATTTCGAAGTGTTTTTAGTTTCTCCACCAAATTTTTTGATCTTCAATTGTTTATGTATAATTAGAAGTAAACAAAGAACACGTTGAGGACTTGTAGTGACAGGGATTTATTGAATCGGGACTTGCTCAGTGAGAAACGTTGACTCGTTTGCAGTGGCGGTCGCGTAGCTTACGAGGTCAGCGCCCTGGCCCAGGACTAATTTCGGGGAGATCGACGACTCGCGCCGTCGCGGCTTTGTCTGCGTCCAACGCACTCGAACCGATCTCATCATTGCACGCTACATCTTTGTGTATAACCAATAATAGACTACGCGACGCTTTCGCACTTGTAACGTTTCATATTATTTGAATATAACTTTTATTGCAAGAAAAGTGTATAGGACATACTCGTCTGATGAAATTAATTGGAATTTAAAGTCATGAAACAACATTCAGGGAAAGCAATGAGTCATACGTGGTAGTCCGTGAGTCATCATGGTTCCAATAATTTCCAAAGTTCAATTTAATCTTGTTTCCAATGCATGTTTATACGTTTGTGAGCGTAATGTATGTGTTTGTTCTGTGTGCAGCGACATGTGAGTCGAGTCGGGGTGCTCGTGTGTTTATCAGCGGTACGCGCGGCGGTGGCTTGTTTGTATTGGTGAATGCGTGCGCGTGTAGAGACTGTGACGCGAATAAACGGCTGGCGAGCGGAGCGGCGGCGGCGGTGGCCAGCGTGACCGCTGCTCGCACTCCTGCCCGCCTCTGGCTCAGTTCGTGTAATAACGCCGCGCGTGTCGGAGCTCGTTGCCGCGAGGCCGCCAAAGTTACTCCGGACGAATCCATCTTATCTAAACCGATAAAACTTCAACTAATTGCGCCTTTTCGTTTCGTACGACAAAAGTTACGTGTTAGTTTTTTTGTTAACGTGTGAAGCGCTCGCAGGCGTTGTTTCAACGTGGCCATGGATCTGTGCTCTTGCATGAAGATAATGGCTTGTGGTTGAATGTGTAGATGTGTATCAGTGTACGGCGCCGTTGTATGTGCAGTTGTGTTGCGAAATATCAAGTGGAGCCTGTGAGCTAGCTAGACGAGGCTGTTTGAAGGCCGCCGCCCCGACCTTGATGCCAGAAGGTCAATGTCCTTGCTTGTTTAGAACTTTCATGCAATTTGCCGTTTTCATCAAGCTCTAATCGAATAGTTTCCCATCACAGCATAATGCTCATTAATTGTAGTTAGTTATATACAGTTTATGCGTCAAGTACGCTATTGAAGGAAAATAGTCTTTATCTAATGGAATGACGTATTTTCGCCCATACCTTTACCCAACGGCTAATTAGCGTTTCCTGTAATCTATAAGTTTAGTCATATATGGATATCGTATAATTTTAAGCTTTCATCTTAAAATAAATACATGTAGTTGTAAGTGGTTTTTAAATTAGAATTTATTTGAAGTTGAATTTTCGTCATGGACTGCTAGTCTAGTTTCGATAGAATTTTCATTTTATCACTCATATATATATATCACCTAGTTGAACATAGCATTGTTCATGAATATTCTTATTACAAATCGAAATTATATTTGATTTATTTGCTTGAGTTACTCTTTACTTTACCTTTATTACAATGCTCTAACCATCTATAATTCTGTTATATTTCCTAAGCGTTTACAAATTCTCGTTAATTACGACGTTTACATTTCTAGATTGTGTGTGCGATGATTGTAATAAGACAATGAGAGTCGTGTCTTAATCACCGCTGCCGAAAGAGAGAGCGATATATGAAACGGCACGTTTAATACAGCTGCGTGCGCGCACAATCAGCTGACGCCGCGGCGGCGGCCATCTTGGCGAGCGTGTTCATTATGGAGCGTCATTGTGCACGTCTGTGACGCAGCGCTCCAAATGCTATGTCATTGTCCTTTTCATCCTGTTAACGCTTTGTTACAATTGCGCAAACCTGTTGCCTTTACTTGCCAAACCTCTTATTTACTTCCACGTTGCAATACCATACGGAAGGATCGAGCGAGGCCCTGGCTCTTCTATTTTAGGTGTGTAACGTTTCCGCTTAGATAGACATGTTGTTTAAAGCGCGAGTGCTAATTTATTTTGTGCCTCGACGGTATTTTTTATAGAATACATGCCAAGAAATAATTTTATTGACCTCGATTTCAGCTGATGTATTTCCGTGTATTTGTTTTTGTTTGTTCGCTACACGTTTAGAATCTTCACTTTCGTGCTAACAATTTACTTTGTTCTTCGCTAAAGTTATTTTAAGATATTTCTAAATCAATTTTCTAATTATAATTTCAACAACATCCTTTAAGCGTGTTCAAGTTTCACAAGGATTTATTTGCTCTGCTCGATTTTTATCAGATACCGTTATTGTTACCGTTGCTTTAGTGGTCAGACCTGTATTTGGTCTCGAACGTTTCAAATTTGATCAATTAAGTGAAAGATAAGATTTTTAAGTGGAACGACAGTGTATTCGTGAAACCTAATTTTTGTTCATGTATACTATAATAGTAGTTATTGTTCCAATGGATTTCTTTGCTTGCAGCATTTTTGGTATTAGTAAATGTAATGTGAAATTAACTCGATTATTTCAACTGTATAATTTATACTATATATTTAACCGAATTTTTTTATTTTTTTTAAATAAGCAAATTTTCTGATTTATGTGACTGTGAATTATTTATGCAACTTACGTTTTGCTTTCGTAAGACAAATTTACTAAGTAGTTTGCTCTTGAATCTTGTTTACGTGGAGCCACGGATATTAAATCTACATGTTTCATTTTGAAAGTGGCTCACTGCGAGACTGCGCTACCTAGAAACGTCTGTTAACAATATTAAAGATTACAGCACATATGCTCTTCGCAGGGGAGAAGAGCTCGGCTTGTGTTTTTTTTCGTGTTAGTGTGTGGTATTTTTGAAGTTATAACCATAAAACATTGTCGTTTCGGTATGGACCTCTTAAAATATTGAACATATTAATATTAAGAATTTTGAGGGATCTTTGATTTATTAATTAAATGTTTAGCTTTAGTTTTTTTTAAGTATTTGCTAAAATTTTCTTTTTAAACACGTGACAAATATTTATACGTTTAAAATAGAACGATGATACCTCGCTCAATTACGCATCTTCAAAATAGTGAACTGAGGCTCCGTTGGTGCAGCTTAAAGCGGGTCGCGTTCGAATTGCGTAGAATGCTCGGCAAGTAGGTCAGCGGGCCGCGCGCACCGCCGCGGCTCCACCACACATGTATAGCGCACTACCGAGCTATAGATAGGGCACCTACAATACTATTGTAGAATGTAGATATCGTGTCCTCTGTTCTAGAAATAACCCTTTATCCGACTGCTATTGACAACTGAATCTTTGCACTTGAATTATTGAAAGATATGCTTTGCAAATCTAATTATTTTGAAATAATTCTGTACGATATTGTTAAAACGATTACGGCTTTTAAATAAAAATTGAGCAATATACAAGAAATTGTGAAGCAATGTGGAATTGATTTCTACTAACACAACAACTATTAGTAATCTAGCAATATTAATATTAGATTTACTGGTAAATTACAAAATATATTTAATGGTAAAAAAAATTAAATATATTTAATATGTTTTTTGGTATTAACATCTATGACATGCCCATACCTATTGAAAGAGCCCACAATAAAAAAATGTTATATATATATATATATATATATATATATATATATATATATATATATATATATATATATATATATATATATATATATATATATATATATATATATATATATATATATATATATATATATATATATATATTTATTTCAAATCAGATTGCAATATAAAGGGAATATGTTCTATGGAGAGAAAAATTGACAATCGCCAGTTGTAGTTTAACTACATTTGCGGCACCTCTGTCGATAGGTAGTTAGAGTGACCCTGACCCGGTTACAAGTGGAATATTAACAAATAATTGTTATTACCTTATATATATATCATGTGGGATGGACAGCGCAGATAATAGTGAACGACACAAATAATATTGTGATAATTTACAAATATTATGGAATTAAACAATTTTACGTCTTAATTTTCAATTCAATTTTATATGTCTTATGTATTAACAAAAAATATTTAACAAATTCGCTCAAGTAAACGACTTGCGTCGTTGAATATTGATCTACATATAGATATGGCTGCGTTTTTAGGGCTTTTTAAAGGGGTTCAGAATGTACTAAGCACATCTCGTCACCTTATGTGGATTTCAGTCGGAGACTGACAGGTATACACTTGCAGAGTTTAGGTTTATGCGGCAAGTGCGCGGGCGTCGCTCGTATTCCACCATGCACCCCTGCGATGCTCCACCCGGTCGATGACTTTCCCAACTCGGGCTGGTTTGGTGTAACGACCTCGGTTCGTGCATTCCACGTCACTATGATATAACGAAATATAAATGTATTGTTTATTACTTATATTCTTTACATTTGTAATACATTTAAGGTATTCTGTTTCAAAGTAAATATTATTAGGACATTCATTTCTTGAGGTAAAGCTCAACAACATCATCAACATAAAATATGTTCGTCCAGAAATTAACAACATATATTTCCATTTTAACATATGTTCCTAAGAAGAAGTCATGTTCATGATATCTAAAATTATGCCTATTTGAAAATTTATGAAAATAGACTTAAGAGAACATTTATATTAGTGTTATGGAAGGTAGCGACAAGTTGAGTGAATGGTTGAGTTAAGTTTTTCACAACCGCTGCTGGCTGAGTCTTGAGTGTGTCGAATGTCGGGTGGGAGTCGCGGGACCTTGACGCGGGGCGCGAACACCGCTGTTCGCGGGCGTGTTCCACTTTTGCCTTAGCTCTCTCTTGTTATGCAAACCTGTCGTTATGCATATTATGTTTTGCCAACGAAATCACGTTCAGCGCTTAGATACCACTTTCTATAATTTCTGCGTGCTCTGTATGCGTCATGCCTGTTTTCGTATTCATAATTAAACACACATGGCAGTTTTCTGCGTAGTTATTAATGCGCCTTATTTCTTGACTGATTATGAAAATTGAACACTAGCCGTGTGTTTTGCCCAACCTGTTCCATAAGTTTATTTGACATTAACCAAATTTGATAATATAACTCCGAGATTTCATTTTATTTGACTGACGATGACTTTACTAACGTCCATTATAAAACAGCACCATCGTTCCGGAGCAATTATTTCATCATAAGGAATCACTTCTCTTTTTGATGTGTTAGTTGATTTGGTTGTGTGTATTATTAACACTGTTATATTTTGTTACAGGGCCCTTTGCGATCCTGACATAGAAAGAAGTAGCATCTCCACGGCTATCAGAAGGCCGCTGATCGCATACCGTGCGACCCCCACCTTACGACTAAAATAACGTCTACAAGTGCATTGTACTGTGATCATTGTGGACTTTGTGTTAAAAACAAGTGCAATATACTGATAGTGCAATCGTACTCTTGACTTTTGTTGTTGTTGTTGTTGTTAAAGTGAAATTATCGTGGAACTATGGAGAGAGAGTCGAATCCAATGGAGGCTTTGTGCCGATCAGGATGTGGATTTTACGGAAATCCTTCTACAGATGGACTATGTTCTGTTTGCTTTAAGGTAATTTATAAATTTACTCATCTCTTATCATAACTTTTTTATTACTATTTATTCATAACTAAATGCACGGAAATGTTATGTAGAAGTATTATTATTAATTATGTACAATTTAAGGTAACACAATTTATATTTGAAAAAATAGTATTATTGTGTATTGCATGTCATTTTTACAGTAAATGTAAACCCTTTTTTAATTGAGGTTCTATAATTCATTGTATATTCTATAGTTTTTGGTTATTCTATGGTTCTATAATTCATTGTATATTCTATGGTTTTTGTATAATTCTTAATATTTACTACTTTCGGTTAAACAGGTGAGCATTTTTAAAACCAGCACTTTGCGTTGGTGATAAATGCAATACGCATGTTATTATGTATTTTTTTTTGTACACACATGCCTTGGGGTCTACTGGACAGTTTTGAATAAGTTATTTTGTTCTGTAGCTGTTAGGTATGGCAGGATCTAGTTTATAATTGACTTTCAAGAAAGACACACCTTATTCTACATAAGTCCTGCTACATAATCATGAGTTCAGCTGAAATACAAAAAATAATGAAATTGTGCATAGCAAAAATGATCGAACACGATAAGCTCTCGCCATTGACATATAAAAATCAAGGATCTGAAACACCTGATGCAGAGCTATAATTTCGGTACAATATCAGATAACGAACACGTTGATTTGTTCGCATGTATACTCACAATAATCTATCTCTTTCTATAGCTATACTACTACTTCAATTATAAAAAAATTAACGTAGAAGGACCTGTACCTCTTGAATACCGTCCATTTTTTTTTTAGGTTTTCTAAAATATTTTTGTTTCTTTAATGTTGGACTGCAATTTAAAAAAGGTAAAGAATTTTTTTACTTTATGCTTTGATAGCTAACTGCTAGATATGCTTAAGTTAGCTAACTGCTTAGGATGCGTGTATATTACTTACAATTAGATTAATAATTTTATGCTAAGTATTGAATCGCGCAACTTGGATATTTCTAATACTCTAAAATACCTAGTTCCGATACGATACAAAGTAGCTAAAGTTAAGGCACTTTGTTCTTCGCTTTTTGCCCAATTTTCGAGATATTGCAGGTTGAGTGGCGGAACTTAACGCCGCGCTTTGTTTTTGTCACTAGAGCGAAAAAATTTAAATGTTTTTCTAGAGTGAACATAAAAATAACAAACGTCATTTACAATGAGATGCTGTGCCCCTGTGCCAAGGCAGCCTTTATTTCTTTTCATCTTACTAAATGATACTTGCTTACTTTTTTTACTTAGTAAGATGAAAACGCTCAAAACAATTGTTTATCGATAAGATTTATGATAGGTATCATATAAACAACCTGTACTCCTGTTCTTAAATTCGATGCTCTTACAAAAAGTACCTTGATCTAGACAAAGTGTTTACAGTGCTTACCTGACCTTGTGCCTTAAATTATGCTACCTATAAAGTGATAGGTGGGAAACGTTTCAGTATTGGCAACACATGTATTCGATATCTTATAATGAATTTACAAGAGAGATACGTAGCACAGTATGGTACTCTGTTTAGTTTTAGGTCAAAATAAAAAGTAAAGTGGAACAATTAGATAAGGTTTTACAATTAGGACAATTACAGCGCGGCAATATGTCATGTCCAATACATGGTGCTCACACAGTCACGAATAAACTTAATTTCTTTAGTCAGCGAGTCAAAATGCGGTCTATATAGAAGCAGTGCGTGCACTGTTTTGGCATAAAAATTTGCATTTTCATCTTGTCCCTCGTCGTCCGTCGGTATGATAGAATTTATTCAATTTGTATATTAAATTTTGTTTTTAATGCATACCTGTGTAAGTATTTATATGGGACTGATTATAAACACTTTTCAATATTACTAGATTTAAAGATATAGCCCATACTATTATAATAACAAAAAAGAGGTACTCATTTATTATTACGTACCTACCTTACTTTAGTTAATGTGTATATAAAAGTAATTGGCGTATTTATGAGTAAAACAAGAAAATGCTTGTAGCCTTGTTTATAGGTATATCATTTTGGTTTGTGCCAGTGTTCATTGTTTGAATCACTAAAGTGTTGAGATGTAAAATTTTAAATGTTATATAAAATTAGACGGGACGGTGTCTTGACTGTAAGCGTGATGGTTGTGGGTTCCTCACTCAAGAAGAGTTAATTAATTTAATTTCCGCCACCAAACGCAATGGTAGTCCGAAGTTGTGGGAAAGCCGGGGAACCAAGCTTTTTGCTTACTAGTTAATCTCTGAATACCCTATTTTATACATTGTGAAACTGAACAAAAAATAAATTATGCAGAATTAGTTTAACTAGTAATGATAGCTTTTTTATAATGATAGCTTTTTTATATATTTTTTATAAGAAAAATCCACATTCACCGCCTTGTTTTTATAAGTAGGCGTTATGATTTCTTTCGACATTTAATTCTATCCAATTGTACTTTAATTTATTCAACAACTTGCAGTGATTCTTAGTTCATAAAGAATTGAACTACGCTATTTGAATGGTTTCATAGTCATTGCTATATATAAGGTAAAACCTTATAAAGCAATTTAGTGTTACTATGGTAGGTTTTAGAATGACTAGTCACGTAATATTTATGTATATATACAATAAATCCTTCTATATAAACGTTTCATATATATTATTATACCGGAAAAAAATATTTTCCGGAAACCTTTTATTGTCTGTGGTTTTACAAAGCATATATGGAACTTCAGAATTCCTTTGTGAGTTCAAAAATATGACCGAGTAGTTAACTAATTTCAATAATACTTAATTGATTAAAATGAGGCTAGAAGTTCTTAAACTTTAGTAAATCAATATTAGTTAAATAGTATCCACTATAGATACAAATACTAATTGAAAACGAATTACTTCAGATTATGTATAAAGTTTAGATAAATATAAATCGTAATGAAGTTCTGAAAGTACCCAAAAAGTAATTCATAAAGTCTGTGGAAGGTCAACATTTATATTCCATGGGTAGTAATCAAGTATATCACCTCCTGCTTATCCTGACCCTTGGAACTACATTGTTTTCATAGAGCTCTTTTAGAGACATTATTAAACAAAAATATTATTTTGGTGTCAGTGTTTTTTTAAACATTTAGTTTTATTACAAATTTATTCCCAAACAATTGCAACTGCGTAAGGAATGACATACTTTGAATGCTGAGTTTATCTAATCATAAAAAGATTTAACTATTAAGTAAAGTTTAAAGGTTTTTTTTGATCATGTTTATGGCATCTTTTGGCTCTGGTATTGTTGCTTGGCTCTGGCTTGTATATTGTTGACTTACAGCTACTACGCATTCCAGCGTCGATAATTCTACTGCGCAAATAGATAAATGATGCGATATGTTTATTAACTGATTAATTGTTATTCGAAAGATTAATTGAAGTTATTGTTATTTACAAATAACATACACTAATTTTTAATTCGTGTACTTTTGATGTTGAAGCGTAAGAGTGACGCGTTTACTTGTTCATACAAGATCAAAATTACCTGTCCTGTTTGTTTTCCTTGTATAGAAAGAATTATGGAAATTATTTGCTTATTTTAGTTTCTAATGTCAGATAGCAATATATCACTCACTTCTCACGGCACTCAATATATACTCATTTCTCACGGCACTTGTGCGGCAACTTCAAGTCCACTCTAGTTGAGGTAAGGCAAGGGCGGCCTTCTTCTCGAGTTTGCGCCATTTCAGGACGTGCACCGAGAAGTGGCTGTCGGGTCTTCGCAACGTATGCCTATTCCAGCACCTCAGTGTCTCCTTGTGTACTGGCTCTTGATGGGTCATCTCGCCTCACGTTAGAGATGGCTGTTGATTGGAAAATTACTATACAAAAAAAAAACAAAAAATAAATAAAGCACTATTAACTATAGACGGAATCACATGATTTAAATTCTATGTATATTGACGCGTTTGTTGCGCAATTCGTAAAAAGATTTTTCTAAAAAAATATTATTCCTTGCTTAGTGTTACATAATACTTTAAAAATTATAAAACATATTTTAGTAATCATTTAAATATAATGTTTGTGTCGAATAGTTTCTAAAATTTGTTATTAACTACATTTTAAGTAGTTAAGCAATTTTCCAGGCCACGGTAACGGCGCGTACCTAATGAATAATACATGACACAACGTGTATGTACGGAAAATTTGTTGTTTTAAATAGTCGATCACTTTAATATGGTGTAATTGTTTGTTTAGGTACATATACACAGTAGAAAAAGCCCTTAAATATACACAAAGATGTATAGATTTGTATGTTTACTTATTAAAATATTCCAGGAAGCGTTAAAAAAGAAACAGCAGCCGCCGGCCACGACGCCGTCGCCAGTGTCCACGTCGTTTGTGGCCGCCACGCCGCTAGCCGCCGCCACGCCCACAGTGCCCGCGCTGCCAGTGCAGCCGCAGCTACACACAGACGTGAGGCCGTATTTATACTTCATTTCAATTTCATTACGTATAACTCATTATATCGTTCGTAAATATAGTTTAAGTTACATTCCATAAACAATATTGCTTTCGTGTATCCTAAATAATTCTTTAATTTGTGTTAAAGTCTAATTTCGTGCAAGTAAGACTGAATAAATAAGTAAGACGTTAGGTCCATTCATGCACTTTAATAAATAAAGATGTAATTGAAAATTAGTACGAGTCAACACACTACATTTTGATAATTTCAAAAAACATCAAAATTTTCAATGTTGTATTTACATCGAGAATACATAATAGAAACACTACTAATTCACACACGTACCAAAACATTATTCGCATATAGCATAGCACAACATGTGCTTGTCAGAACGAACGGTTCATTCTCAGTACTGTAATTAAATATTTGTCAAAGATAATGGTATATAATGTTTTTGCTAGTTAACTAGTCTATAGTTATATATGATTTGCGAAAAAATATGTACCGATCACCTTACATTCATTAAAACAATAAAAATTTAAAAGAATGCCAAATATATTTATTGACTAGTGGACGCCCGCATCTTCGTTCGCGTGGGCTTTATGATCCACCCCTGCGGCCTGCTATTCTTTTTATTTCAATGAAAAATGCTTATGACGCTCAACAACTTTGACTATAAAGCCATTTTCTGGTTTCTTGTAGTTTAGATGATTTATACCAGGTGTGCCAGATCCTTGATGTTTTTATATGTCATGTATGTAAATGATACGTTGAATATTTTTAAAAACGAGACATAATCCAAGGATACCATTTGTAGTTGCTTAGTATGCCAGACACAATAACCAATGTGTCATAATGTTTTCCTATATGTACTTTGTTTCGACATATTGTATAATCTATTGTTTCAAGCCATTAGTTCCTTCCAACACGGATTCTTAAGGGCATTTTCTAATCAGTTATTGTATGATAATATGAAATACCACTTATCATTCAGTAACGGTTGTATCGCACAAACTTTCGAAATATAAAATTAACCTTTCATCTTTATTACTCCTTTAAACATATTGGATGCACTTCTACAAATCGATCTACATTGCATTAGGGTTACGGTCCATTAACCGTTCTAGCTCACGCCGTTCGCGCCGTAAATATAACAGAAGCGTCTTGCTGGTGTACTATTAGCGTTTTACATGTATCTATCTACAAGTGCCTTATTATAATATTGGAAGTATCAATTTCACGTGTTTTTTTATACTACGCCCGACTTTAGTGGCAATTTATAACACTCATACGCCTAAAAGTCGTTTGAACCAATGATGCAAAATTGTTAAATTGTACTTATGTGAGTATTGTTATGAAAAAAAGAAGCATTACTACAATGTAGTTCTGTCTCTGTTACAAATATTTAACAGATTGATCTATTGTTAAATAAAGAAGGGAGAATAGTGAAGTGAAGTATGCCGGTTATAATAAAAAGCATATTTGTATAATGAGTAATTTTATGCTCATAAATTAATAACAATTCAATCCTTCAACTTTAATTTTCATATTAAGTGTTTATTTTTAGACTCGTCTTTGTAATCTGTATTATACTCAGTAACTTGTATCTAACGACAATCCTAGGTCTATACAAATTTGCTTTTTGTTTTATATTACGATTGATTAAGTAAAGCGAATCATTACTTCGTTTAAGAGTATTTCAAAATAATCAGTCTAGTATAAAGTTCTTTGCATATTATATAAAATAGGAAATGATAATAATATAGGTCAAACAGACTCCTTAGGTCACCTCCGAGTGTATAATATAACAATAGCTTAGCAAATAAAGAGCTCGCGTCAGTGCAAAAGTGCAAATCACATTGGCCTGATTTTAAGTGCTTGCCAGATAGAGGTGAATCACGCCGAAACAAAGATACGAGAGAGAGAGAGAGAGATATGTACGCTTGAGCTTAATTAAATACCTTTGTCGTTTGGCTAAAGTAATTACTCTTTAGTATACGAATATATTTATAGAAAAATATGAATAGGCAGTGACCAACTATCAGCTAGCTGTAAATTCTTCATAAATAAATTATGAAGTAATAAATAGGCACTTAATAGTCTATCTATATACTATAATAACAGTAAATAAATTGTGTCTGTTCATTGAATATTTTTATGAATATTTATGTAGGCGATGTAAAAATACTAACAGTCTTTTCTCTGTTTTCTCTGTCTATTTGTCCTTTTGTATTTTAACTATGTAATTTATTTGATAAGCTTACATTTTTACCTAATAATAAATCATCTAAATTATATTAGTGGCGGTCAGTCCAATTTGATATTTAAATCGTTCTTTTTTTATTGATTTATTATAGAATAGACGTCTCGATAACTTTAATCTTAATTATCATTAGTCTTTTATTAATCAATGTTTTACGTTTTGTACAGAAGTGGACTAATTAAAGTATATTTTAGAAATGTTCAATTTAATTACACATAAATATTATCGATTAAAATTAACATCTAAACATTTTATCGGAATTCTAAATAAGGCCACTTTTGTGCTGACGATCACATTTACTATGCATACTCATTCAGCGAACGAGCTGCTGTTTGTGTTCGTATACTATATGGTGGCGACATAACTGGGGTTCAATGGCACTGCAGGTAAGATTTTGCTAGATATCACTATAAAGAAATTAGCATTATTCTTTAAGATATTCCAACATAAGGAGTATCCAGCGGTAAAAGTAGCTTATTTTTAATTAATAACTTATTGTGATAACTTACAAAGGCAAGTAAAAAATTCACCTCGCACATAATTAATTATACGTCACCGCTACAACAAGAATTTAATGCTAATGTTTATATGGTATATGTATGTATATATGATGTATCCATGTACGTTATACTTCGATCGTAAACAATGATGCAAATCATATAGCACTTAATTGACTACTATTACTATTAAACGTTAAAACTAACTGAAATATATTGGAAGTTAAAAAAATACTAAAAAGATCTTTAAAATTAAATTGAAGCACATGGAATGTATAATGTAACGAAAAGTCTTGTCCGTTAACGAAACTAGTTGAATATTCCACCCTGCCATTAGACGTCTATCAATTAGTCGACGTACAGCCGCTCCCGTACATTGTGCCATCCATAGCGACGACCCTGACGTTCTAGAAATCGTGTGTCACAATAAATAACTGCTCTTTTATGTACATCGAACTTGTCAACAAATAAAATAAAATCCTATTCTGAATACAAATGCAATTCCTCAACATAATAAACCTCTAACGTGGAAGTAAATAAATGCGGATATAATGTACAAGGATGAATAAAATAGCAACAAGATTGGAAACGTTGTTATATATAATGAGAAATATATTCGATGAAAGCACCAAATAGATTTGTTTATTTTTGACGTCAGACAAGAACTGGCACACCGCGCTTACAAATTAAAATAAGAAGTATATGCAAACGACGTATCTGTCAAGAGAACCAAAAATATATTTTACTGTGTTTATTATTTTATTATAAAAATGTACAAAAAACATGTGATTTTGAATTTTTATCTATTTGTTTAAACATATTTTACAATGTCTGGACAATATCGTATTATAATCATGTGGTAAAGTGACGACGAAGATTTATAACAATATACCTAATTATGTTCACTTTGAATAGTATTTTTAGTTTTCTTTATTATTCCAGTCAAAATATTTAAACTTCTATACACAAAAAATCAATAATGGAAAATGACCCTAACAAAAAAGAATCGAAAGGGAAGAGAATATTGAAAAAAGCCACGAGACGAAATAGCAAATCTAGTAACAATAGCCAAAATTCAGTCCTCAGTCAAAGTGTAGCAGTGTCACGATCAAAAAGCTTCGAAAATAAACGCTTGTCTATAGAAATAAATGACAGCAGTCCGCTGCCAACACCGGACGGAACTACTGACAAAGCCGAACACGCTCATTATGCTCCCGAGCTTAAAATAGAAGATAACACGCAACGAATTCAAGATACCTCGAAAGATGAATTGAAACTAAAGAAGATCGTTGATATCAATGAGAATTTTAATACAATTCACGAAGAAGCGGCAGCAGTAGGCTCAGTAGGCTCTAAAAATTCCAAGACTTCGCCCAAATATGGATCCTCTGAAATAGGCAGTAGCAAAAAATATCTTAAGCGGGTTGGTTTGTTACATCCAAGTATTTTCACAACTTCAGTTCTTTAATTATACCTGATTTATTTACAGTCAATGAAATTTACTATGGTTATATTTCTTTTTTAAAACGCTAAATTGATATGAAAGCTCCTTTTGCACATCTCTATGATAATTTATACATTATTGTCATATTACTTTAACCTAAATACAATTACTTTCAGAAATTGGAAGAGGAAAGCGGGGCCGGCACGAGCGGCGCGAGCACCGGTGCGTCAGACACTGACGCCGACGACAAGGACAGTAAAGACAAAAAGAAAAAGAACAGATGCGCAGTTTGCCGCAAGAAGGTTGGACTCACAGGTAAATGTTTTATTTTTTGTCATTAAAACGACGCTCTTAAGATAGTACAATTTTGAGAGAAGGATATTTCTTTTTTATTAACCAACATTAAACTCTAAGCAGTTTTTTGCAGTGACTTTAAAATGTGCGTTTAAAGAGATATTTATTACGATACCAACTGGTCTCATGTTCCAACTATATCGAGCCTGTTACTCGAGTCGATTACTATTTTTGTGTAACCGACAAATATTTGTTTACTGGAGGAGGATTCTTATTAAATAGTTATGATAAGGTTAATAAAAAATAGGTCAAAATAAAAAAAGAACCACATATAGAATTTGGTTTTTGTCGACTATTTTAAAACGGC
The DNA here is from genome assembly GCA_037127375.1 of Dione juno. NCBI lineage: Eukaryota > Metazoa > Arthropoda > Insecta > Lepidoptera > Nymphalidae > Dione > Dione juno. Next base: position 1,193,434 of record JAXRJS010000021.1, on the reverse strand, counting down.
TCGCTATAATAATTATTATATTGTAAAGTTTAGTAATTCAGTAATAAGGGTTTTTGTAATCTATGCAATGTCGAACGTATAGGTAGGAAATGTGGAAGAAATAGAAAAAAAATCCTCCACTTATTTTATTATTACCACTATTGTTACTTTAAGAAAGTATGGGTAACACTGAATATCAGTATGAAAGTTATTTTATATACAGCTTAGTTACTTTGAAACGTCTTGTCAATGGTATTTGTTCTGTTGTGATAAGTCAATTACTTTTAAATTATTTTGTATAGTATCATATACTAATTTACAAAAAGGTGATCAAATGAAGCCTTTAGAATGTGTCGCCCTTAGATAAGCTATAGTCGTTATTTCATATTTATCTAATAACACAAACAATTTGAATACACACTTTGTAATTTTATCCTTTCATCTCAGCGGTCTAACTATGCTGGTCAGCGTAACATAATATATATCGTTACCATGAAACATGCGATAACGTTGTGTGAAAGGGGTCATGATGTTAGAAGTGAAACACTCCTCTGTAATATAACATTTTGCTGATGAAAATTGATACTACAAACAGTATATAATTCTCTTAAAAGTAACTCGTCTTTTGATTGCGTATATAATTTGCTTATGGTTATATATATATATATATATATATATATATATATATATATATATATATATATATATATATATATATATATATATATTATATATATATATATATATATATATATATATATATATATATATACTATATATATATATATATATATATATATATATATATATATATATATATATATATATATATATATATATATATATATATATATATATATATACATATATATATATATATATATATATATATATATATATATATATATATATATATATATATATATATATATATATATATATATAACTTATTCTATTTATTATAAAACTTGATTTGCCATTGTTTGTTTTATTTTTAAAGGACAAATGTATTTTATATTTCTAAAATTCTAGTCTAGTTTTGAAGTCTAAGTGAATAAAAACTATCGTAATGGTATCCGGTGTTATTCCTATTAAATGTCTGCAAGCCATTAAGCCACAGTATTATTATTATTAATTATATCATTCAATTATAGTTCACGTGTTGCATGATAAGCATTGTGTTCTAATTCAAACATTTTTTAAATAATGCTCGCTTACATTTTTTTGTGAAATTGTATGCATTATATTTACAGAAAATGTTTGTGCTATTTTAGTTAACTGAAATAAAAAGTTTGTATTGCTTTATATTAGAAGCTATAAACCTAGAATTTATAACAAGGACTAAAATAAAACGTACTGGCATAAATTCATGCAAAATTTGACTTTGAATAATCAGAGAAATGAATATGCACATTTGTTATATTTTGCGTGCTACGAATGATACGATGACTACGATTAAAATGTCTTAAATATAATTTATAGGGTTCGAGTGCCGTTGCGGGGGTCTGTTCTGTGCGGTGCACCGATACAGCGACAAGCACGAGTGCTCGTTCGACTACCGGGAGCTCGGCGCGCAGGAGATACGCCGCAACAACCCCGTCGTGGTGTCGCAGAAGATACACAAGATATGAGCCCGCCCCGCGCCGGCCTCCGCCCCGGCCCCGGCCTCCGCCCCGGCCCCCGGCCCCCGCCGCGCCCCGCGAGAGCCCGTCAGCGCGACCGGCCTACGCCCCCCTCCTTGTAAATACACCCCCTCGATTGAATGTTCGTTAAACGTGTGGATTAAATTGTATTATGGATATGTACATTGCGGGTGGGAGCGGCCCGATCCCCACAGATGTTATATAGAATGTTACCTCAATGGCAAATCGCTTGTAAAATTGTACATTTTACATCGAACTAAGATATATCAAATAGGAACACAAAATATTGTAAGTGATTCGCAAATTATATATGAAATGATAAATGTATGACAAAACTGACAGGATTCAGAATATTCGAAGAGTTTAATTCGATGCGTGTGCGACTAACACACTTGGTTTACATTTCGACGACGACTGCGACTTCAGTTGAAAATGGCTGACCGCAGTTTTGTTTTATTACTGTCTAATTTGCGAATCATCGAAGTTATACTTTTCGGGGTTGTTTTCGTTCGGACGCTGACGGCCTCTTGTACTGTTTGTTACATTTATGAACATAAGATCGAGTCTATGCCTCTCGTTTGGTTTGTTTTACACTTACCGGTGACATCGGTATCGGCCGCCATTTTAACGAGTTGCTCTTTGAGTCACGTATGATTTAAATTACTTGCGGAGGCAGAGGCTCGATCTGTTTTGTTAGATTAATTTGTGGTGAGAATTTTGCTTTTAAACAAGATTGGGCAATTGTTTCGGTGGAAATGTACTATTGTTGATCCTTTGTTAAATAGTTAGTTGCTTACGGATACGAGATAGTTTTATTAGTTGATAGAATAGATTATAACTCGTCAATCGTTTTGCAGTTTTGTTAGATATCTCTCTGTACACTTTCAACTAAATATAATTTCGGTAATGCTATACTAATACAACTAGAAGGTAACATCCATGTATAGTAATATTAAAGTAAAAAAAATTCATTGTAAAAAATAATAGTTTAGTCTTTCTCGTGTGTCAGCAGCGTAACTACTGAACAAAACTCGGAACAAGTGCCCAATCACGATTTTATTAAATTTGTAGATAATGTTCGTTTTGGGTAGGAATTTCATATTAATTTTCGATATAATAAGTAGAGTTCTGAATATGTCCATTCACCTCCATTGTAAATATTAGATATAATTAATTATAGAAAACAAATCCTATATATTGTAAAAAAGTAAAACTCCAAAAAAAGCTAGATTGTTACGATTCCAGGAGCATAGCCGCAACAATCGCAAGCTGAGCTCAACTCGACTCACATCGTTAGTACTTCAGTTCGGTTCGGGACGCTTTAGAGTACTCGTGTGGAAATTTAAGTAAGCGATAGTTATACGTTTATAAGTAGTGGACACTTTATATTATTACACATTATATAAGTAGGAAACAATTATTTAGCTTTTTTTCTTTTAATCACATTATTATTCAAAATTGTACGTCGTATGTATGTAACCGGCGCGGTCCACGCTAGACTAACTGATTGGTCGGACTTGATTAATTTGATGACTTTTGTTGTATATTTTGTTAGGTCATTGATTAATTTTGGTCTCTGCTTAAACATAATCAGATACACATGTTATTAATGAATGATTTTTTTCTTTCTATCTTGCTGTTTTAATTTAGTTATTCTTCTATTAAAGTCATTAAATTTCCAAGAACATATTATTGTTTTCTTATTGTGACATCCACCTCCTTTTACTTGTATGCTTTGTATAGCATTATATATATATATAGTATCTATTATATATAGTATATATGATATATGATATATATATGTATATATTGATATATATATATAGTATATATATATCCTATATATATCTATATATATATATATATATATAATATTATGTCTATAATATGTATCTATATGTATATATCTTATATAATGTATACTATATATATTATATATATATATATATATGTATATATACATATATACTATATATATAATATATATATAATCTGTAATATATATATAATATCTATAATATATATATATATATATATATATAGATATTATAATATGTATAATATTATATTATACATATATTATATATATAATAATATTCTCTATATATATATATTAGTATAATATATATAATAAAATTATTTTCAAATAATCAGTTAATCATTACACACTAAAAAAAATGCATTACCATCTATAATATAAAATAAACTACAGTAAAAGCTGAATATTTGTACATGTTTATCTTCGTCACTACTAGATTGATGTAAATAATACTTATTTTTAATGGACAAAGCTATTAAACTTGAAAAGGCTATAGGGTGTAATTGATTTCAAAACATAATAGCCTAGCTAAACTATAACAAATAGAGAAATGCTCCTTCGTTAAAATTGTTCAGCATTTCGGTGACATGTAAATTTCGAAAGTCTAGAGGTCTGTTACACAAATAACTACCAGTTAAGCTGCAAAGAATATGGAAAATGCATTTTAACAAAAGATACTCAGCATTATGAGCAGTTTCCGATGACATGAAATCAAGGATCAGAACATTTATGTGGAACTCTTGAAGAGACAAGATCCTAATTACAAAAGTCGTAAAGTTCGAATAACGAAGTTGCGGGCACCAACTATTTATAAGTTTTACTGGAAGGACAAGGAACCGAGCGTTCAGTTAGGTAAGTGATCACCGCCACAGGTGTTACAGGTGCGTTGCCAAGATATAGTGTGTTTTTTAAAGTAAAAAAATTAAATATCTATAGTAGTATATTTTTGATATATTTTATTAGTTAAATCCATTTTGTCCCAACGATCAGATTAACCGAGCAAATTGTCCTTAAATGTCACATCGCGTTTCATCCTCATTTCACCCTCGGTGCGCGAATCGCTCCTGACCGATATTTTTTTTTATATTCTATAATCTTTACGTTAATATTACAGTCGAAGCATCAGCGTTTTTAAAAATAAGTAAGTCAAGGTCAAAGCTTATAGCTTGTTCCTATCTTTGCTTTTGCTTTGGCTAGGTTTAATGTTAATGCATGTTAAAATACGAATTGTGAAGCAATAAAACGCACATCGACATTTGCCATTTGCTTGACAGCAGATGACGGTAGCGGCGTATTGTGTATTTAAAAGTGGCTTGTAACGGATATAAATTGGAATATCAAATATAAATAGCATTTAGCATAAAAGATGGCTGATCTAGTAAGTATTTCCTATTATATATATTGTTTTAATTTTTATCAATTTCATTGAATGTGTTTGATAATCATTGTCTTGTCGTTCATGACTAAAATTTACAATTTATTTTTAGATTAGCTGAGGCTGACCAAAGAGCATGATTCTCCTGCTCGATTTGATTTCCAAGCACAGAACCATCACTACTAAATCCAATTTATTTACTCTCGCTTTATTTATCGTTCATAATGGCATTTGAAAGACAAATGAAGAGAGATTAATGTGTTTGATTGTGTTATTAATAAGTTTGTATTTCTTTTTTTTTCATCATGAAAAATTAACAAAAAGTAAAGGAAAATTATTAAAATACCCTATATTTATATATTTATATAATATATATTTTTACAGTTAACAAACGCAAGAAGCTTTCGGAGGAATTCCAAAGAGTACAGAGAGAAGGATTTAGGACTAGCAACTCACTTTCAGCAAAGGCTAAAAAAATAAAAATTGATTTAGTATGCTTAAAATTAGAATTAGAAATAAAAGAATTAAAATAGAAAATTGACTGTGAGCATTAGCAATTATAATTATCTTTTTATTTATGTTTGTAAATAAATAATAAAACCTACATACATGCTCCTTGTTTTTTAATATATCCATAACATAAAATTCTTAATGCAGATATATTTTCGTTTATCATTAATAGTCATTTGATATTATATATCGTTTTCAGAATTTCAATTTGTAAAATAATTTCGTATATCTGAAAAAAAGTCCTTGATTAGTTAGTATAATATATTTACTATGTTAACATATGATGTTTTAGCTGTTCAGTTTATACAGTCTAACAATACAATGTTGGTGAGCTACTCCGTCAACTGGGTTATTTTCAGAGTGCTCAACCGTTATCTCTACTTCAGGTTACGTCAAATTTTCAAAAATCAAGTTGTTATACCAAAATACTTGCTTAAATCATATACAACGATTGGGTAGGCGACACGCTTAGGATTATAATAACATAACATAGACATAATGTTAAGAAAATACTTACCGAGACTTTTTACTTACCGAGAGGGTCTTACTGGTAGTACTTTATTAACAAATCATCAGCACTAGTTTATTTAGTCTGAATCTAAATGTGAATTCAGCGTCTAAAAATTCACTATAATATTAATGCGACTATACTTTCTGCAGGTTCTGTATTTGCTGCAGAATCAAATATACCGGCCTCATACATCTTACTATCACATTCATTACTAAACAAAACCATTATTTTTATTAAAATAGGCAGTTAATCTTTAACGCACGACGTTAATATATAATCGCCCGAATTCTATGGATATAAATTTGTTGACAGATGGTATTTATAACAAACTAAAGTTAACTGCCAGAACGATATTGAAACGCTCGGAGATAGATAGATCCATACAAACTAAACGTAGTTTGTATGGATCTATCTATCTCCGGTAAGCAGTTGGCACTCCCAAAGATAGATTTAACCTAAAGATTTAAATTCCGACCTATCTTTTTTTATTGAAACGCAAATTTGAAGTTTCAGCTACTGACGGTAGCTAATTTAACAGATTGTTAAATGTTAGTTAGTTATTGAAACCGGCCGTTAGTGACTAAAGATTTTATGACTATTAGAGATATTTTGGACGTTTTGAAATAATTTATAAAATATGTATCTAAATCATAATTTGAAAATGACTGATGGTACAATAACCACTCTGGAATTTTTGGAACCACTCTGGAAACCAGAATTTTTATCATTAAAATTATTTTACATTTCTTGTCTGGTTAAACGAAATGTCGCGCTGAATTCAGTCATCTAAACCATTGTCTGAAAATGGTAAGACTGCGAAACAAAATGACTTGCTGAGTTTCGATAAATATAACGACACTGTTTTTAGCGGAGGACTTTATAATAGATATCTTTATTACTTTTTTCTCAACTTATTGTTAACGAGATAATAGTAATTGGAATATTTCTATACCAATGGCGATTGGCGACTTTTTGGTAGAACGTGCTAATTTAAATGTGCTCATGTATAATACAGGTACATATTTATATTTTATGGGTATACATTTATATAATCGGATCCCTCACGAGTTCCGTAATAATAAATAAAGAGTAGTTCTAATTGCATATGAATTTCAATGGAATGAAACTCAACTGATCATAACTTTTGGTCCATACCAAAAATGTGTAACTTTAATCTTTAATTCAACTTATTCTTCCCTATCCAGAGTGGGATATGTAGAGTGACACTAGTGATAAATAATTAAAAATAAACACAAAACAATACTTAAAAATATGATCATTCACCTTTTACAATATAAATATTAGTGGCTTGATTGAAGCACCTATCCAAAAATTCTATAGAATTGGAATTTGTTATCTTAGTAGGAGGTTTGTTGCTAATTAGCGTTGCGGTATTTTAGCATTGAGGATGTTATTTGGTTTTGTAACATACGCAAAATATAAGGCTAATTCTCGTTTTATATTCATAGAAAACATACGGGTAAATACATTTGACTCACAGATTATAGTCACATTGTGTATTTTTTTATATCAAGCTGTTGACTATAAAGGAAAGTGGTCATATTTATTAGCATGAAAACCAACTAATGGCGGGAGTTAAATACTGTTAGTGTTATAATACAAATAAAATTTGTAAAGTAATGAAAGCAATATAATGTAAAAAAAATTACATTAATTTGGCGACTCTGCTTACTCCTTTCAAGGCCACAATTGTGTTGTCAGAACTGTCAGTTAGATTGCATTAAAAGACATACTTGTGTTTTTATAGTTTATTATATTTAATTACCTACCTAGCTAAAGGATATTGAAATATCCAATAGAATTATAAAAGTATCCAGAAAGTCGTAATATTTGTACAAACAACAATTCGTGACTAAAACGAAGTCTCCCGTAGTAATCATAAGCACTATAATCTTTAGAAGTTCTATTTAAGTATACTTATTTAGTAGAAGAATATAAACGGAAGATATTTAATAGTAATATGGGAATATACAGAATAATTCAGTCTAACAAGATTGCTACGACACAAGTCAATTTTAAATCTTATCATTCTAAAGCAGCTTTTAGCTACTGTGTAAAAGTTAACTTACTTCACAAAAAGTAAAAATTAAATAACAAATGGTAACAAATAAGAGATTTTTGGTCTCTAATGGCATTTATTGACTTTTGAATAATCGTATATATTTATTACGTATAGTACCTATACAACGTGCGACAACCATTAGTACTTACCTACCAATTACTTTTGGAAACATTGAAATATGACTAGTATGATATAATCAAAGCATTTTTATGTTTAGTAAGTGATTGATATTTGAACATTTCGCAGTATCAGTTGTCAGTATTAGAAAACTTTATGAGAAACTAAAGTTTGTCGATTGACACGCGTCCTTATTCTTATGTTCTTCTATATGTGTTTTTTTTTGTTTTCGATATTATTTACATTTTCTTTTTTTCTTTCTTCGATTTAATTAATATCTACAGCTGGTAAACTAGCTGTGGCATTTGCCATGTCATATGCCAGTCACTTTATGTATCCAATCTCTGGCAGCCGATACTTTTGAGAATATAACTCTCGCGCCGTTTTTGCATTCAAATGCGTCGTTTTCTACCCAAGACGCAACACCCACTATAACTCCATTGCTAATAAGTCCGCTACCACTGTCACCCTAAAAACAATGGAAAATTTTTTAATCAATTTTATAGTTGGGTTCAATATGTTTCTCTACAAAGTGAATATGGAGGTGTAAACAATTAAGTGGCTTCGCCAAAACAATTTTTGATTTCTAAAATGGATTTTATTTCTAATAAGGTTATTATTACTTACATTACAGGCGGAGTCAAAGCGCGGTGCCCGTCCTCTGGTACAGACCATGTCTTGTTCGTCGAACTCCTCGAGTGAGGCACATTCTGAATTATCCAATATTTCTAGGTTCATGCCATGCATATCTTCTCGCATAGTTTCCTGGAATTATATACGAGATAATTAGTATTATTATGTAATTAACTACGTTTACCTATACTTTTTTATATTAGTAATAATTACTTGCAATTACAAAGCATACGTGTTTGTCGAAAAAAATCGGTCAAGGAGAAGCACTCTCGCACCGAGGATTCCGTACCTATTTCATGATTGTAATTATTTAAGTTTGTTTATTTAAGTTTGTGATCGTATCCATTCATTTTCTATGAAATTAACTACAGACCTAAGTTTGTACTGGTTCTTTTCGGGGATATATCTACAAATGCCCAATTTTAATCTTTTTCTCTACTAGTACTATAAATTGTAACTTTTTAAAAAATTTCATAACTTTAGGTCACCTAGAAGTACCATATGTATAAAATGCAAAAAAATTAAGCATTTCTTTAAATTTTGAATTTTTTTCTTTTAATTTCATCTGTGCTTCAAGAGATTATCGATTTGGATATTTAGCATCAATTTTAGCTTGATTTCTTCACGTGATTTCGAGAAATCTTCACAGACAAGCAGATGGACACACAGAAAGTTAGAGAGATAGACAGACGGACAACAATATAAGGGTGTCGTTTCTTTTTTTGAGGTGCGAAATCCCTAAAATCTAACCCTAAAAATGCAATAATTTTTTTACTAGATATAAGGTATGCGTGGATTCGTAGGAAAGAATTGTTACGATTACATTAAATAAAAGATCAAATTTGAAATCAACTAAACCATGATATGGTTTTGAACTATTAGATAAGGCAACTATATAAAAAATATTTAAACACGAACCCCGTGTCTTTCTGCGCCAAAGCCTGCATAGCCGACCGCTTCACCTTTAGGTATTCTCTCACGGGTCTCCAGTTGCGCTGCCGCAATCTTTACACCATCCAATTGAAGAGGATCTTCTAACTCCGCAAGGAGAAAATCAAATCTTGCTCCGACCTATGAAAGAAACCAGGTTATGTAAATAAACACTTGTAGACCTCGATGTGACCTTTCGCCACATGTTTTGAAGGTAATATATTTAACAATACGGTATGTCGTGCAATTGTTCTATATGTACTATAATACAAAGTCCCTAAATAAAACCAATGTGTACATAATTTTCGTATATTTTATATTTATGTTTTGGTCAGTTTTGGTCAGGTTGACAGATAGAATCTAGCAGCATCAAGACACTCCCGAAACTCCTTTACTTTCTCGAATTCGAGACATTTACCTGCTTAATGTTAAATTGTTCAGCATCAAGCCAGTAGGGTCCTACTGAGAAACGAGGGTGGATGATCAAACGTTTGACTTTTCGCCTCACGCCAGTATCATTCTCTGTATTGTTGGTCCCTGCGAGGATCTCTCGTCCACCAGTGAACAATGTGCTGCAACACGAAAGACAGGAAATTGAGTAAAATTTCATCAGTCTAGTTAACTATACCAAGTCTACAAATATACATGCAGTAGGTACTTTTTGTAAAGTTAAACTAATCATTAAATATTATTTATACGAGTATGCTATGCTAAATTTTTAATTGCCATATATATATATTGTTATAAATGGTATCGTTATTATTTCTATGTTTATTTTTATAATGTCATATATTAATAAAACCGGTAGACCTTGAAGCACGGCTCAACACTAGGTGATTGAAACGCTTCAAATTGATATTTAAATGCCGTATTTACCTGTGTGGATAAACCCGAATGAATCATAAGCAAAAATATTGTTTCTCTTGACTATTGAATATTGCTTTTATTTTCAAATGTTTTTATATCATATAAACTTGTTTGAAATTTACGTTTTAGTGGTAACGTCGGTCTCTGTATTAGCAGAGTTAAAATATAAATAATCTATATTTACGAGTCGGGATCAAATCCACAACCCCTACGCTTACAGTCAGACACTAATTCCACGGCACCACGTTTGCCTGAAGTTTGTTATTTAAATATAAATTATAGTTAAGCTAGTCGAAGCTGGTTGGTATGGTCGTTGAACCTCTGGTAACATTCGGGTTACGCTTGAAAGCTTATTTCATTCGCTGCACGCATCAATTCATTTCGTGAATGGGACTGTAATAACTAGCGAACTGTGAATATCTCGAAATAATAATAATCTTTTCAATCACTGCTTGTCAATAACTAATCCACGTAAGTGTAGATACAGTATTTGGACAGACAACAAATTAGTCTAGATACTTAACATTTAAATAGAAAAATTATCTAATGTTTTTCTTTTAAAGTAATAAATAATAAATTGATAAAGTGATCAATTTATCATAACATTCTAAAGCAAACAAAACAGGTTCTATATAAGACATACGATTTATATGATTATATACCTGTTATTAGTCGGTATCGAATTAATTGAGTCGAGCAAACAGGGAAAACCCACCCGTTTATATTCATAGTGTATTGACGTATTAAAGTCATTCGAAATGAATTTATATTATGAGCAATATGATAAAACTTAATACTTTTTTTTGGGATTAATAGAACAATTCTTAGTCTTTCATAATATACGCCGCTAAAAATAAAGTATGTCATCAAGTCCTCAACAGCCTAACTTTCAATTGATTTTAATATTTTGGTGTATAAATAAAATAAATAAAATCATTCTACTATTTTAGTGAGATACATTTAAAAAGTTATTCTAGAAATTTCCTATGCGCGTTTCATTTCACATACAAAATCAATTTAGATTTAATCAATTGTAGGTATTTTCTAATATGAATATTGATAAGGTGTTATATATAAGGTGCTATATATATATATATATATATATATATATATATATATATATATATATATATATATATATATATATATATATATATATATATATATATATATATATATATATATATATATATATATATATATATATTTACGATTAGAATATATCTAATTGATAAAATAAAATATTAATTGAAGAGGTTTACACAAATTATTGATTTTGTTATCTTGCAATAAATTCTATTATATCGCAAATGAACATTTTTAACAGTTATTACTACTATAGTTAACGGTTAATGTATGGTGTCCGCAATACTATTGTTTATTGCCGGTCGATCACCTCAAGCAGTCATGGAAGTCACGGTCAAGGGAAAAAGGGCTATTGTAAGTAGTGGTAAATTTGTATTAATTCATTTCAATGATCTTAAAAATTAGGAAGCACTCTTTTGAAAAAAATAAATAAATGATAATTAATTTTATAATATAATAATAATTATCATGCAATTAACTTAATACACTTACCAATGACCCGCAGAGAGGACCCATTTGTCACCAATAATGGTGCCTCCGCAAGTTCTACCAAAGAGAACCGCAGATGGGTACAATTCATTTACTGGCTTCTGTATGGTTACATCTTTGTTCTTTGTAGAACGTATATAATTTGTGTTTATATCTTGTACTGTAAAAATAGAAAAGCATTTTATTTTGCATTCACTGGTCTACCCTCGTACTAGTAGTAGAAGACTACCTTACAAGGTGTGCGTAACATAAAAAAAATAAAAATAAAGAACTTTTATTCTGGTTTGGCAATAAATGCATTTAAGTAACGTTTTCCTATTCAGAAACTGGTTTTCAAGGGTAATATCGGTATCTTGTAGGTATCACGTATGTATATTATTAAAGAAATAAATGAAAAAATAACACTTTCAAAAGATTCTTTTTAGCGCTCCATATTATCCGCATACAATATTCTTTTTTTTAGGTTATTCATATAAATATTCCTTTGTCACTAGATTGTATTTAGCCTTTAGTCGTCTTTATACAAATAAAATACCTCACATATTATAGTATGCTTGTTATCTCTGGTCAATAAACATACAGGTCGCGGTCAAGCGCGATATCAAAACTGATATTAATTCATATCATGTGTAACTAAATGATAGGTAGTCATTACGCTAAAGTATATATATGTTGAGAAATACACGTGACTAATGGACGGACTAACAGGACAAAGAGCTGTATTTTCTTATGATATACTTAACAGTCCACATATTCGTTTAAATGCCACACAGTCTTGGCGTTAAAGCGAGCTATAAGTACTTGGTTGTAGTTTTGAAGTGTGAACTATAACGACATTTTAAAGAAAAAGAAATATAAGCGTATTATAACGCATTTATAATTTTGTCGCGTACATTCATACAATTCAAAAATAAATTATGTATTATTTATAATGTTTTAAAATATAAAAAAAATAAAAATATCAATATATTCTAATGTTATTATATTGATCTCTCAAAACCTATATCTTCGATTCAAATCACGTACAGAAATCGTTTAAAAACTTACGACTTTCGTTGGTAATTCTTGTAGTGTGATGCCTACCGGCTTGCACAGATGAAAACACTACAACGGCAAATAAAACGAACACGTCCGTTCTCATCGATTGACTCATGATGACTTTCCTTGAACATGCTTCACTCCTTCATTTATAGTCTTTATCGTCACCATAATATTAGGTATAGGTTAACATATTTTCCGCATATATACAACTTAATACGATAAATATATAACCTATATAATATATCTTCTATTATATGTAAAAAAAAATTGTGTTAATGATTTTACAATTCATAAAAAAATTAAGAATATAATCAAGAAAAAAAATGTCGTTTTCTACTAAATAATATTTTTTAAAAAACCTGATAATAATTGTTTTTTAATATTCTGTAATAACAAAATATTTGAATAAATATATTATTTATTTGGACTTTCAATTAACTGTTAAATTAATGGTAGTGACTTGTTAATACGACTCTTGTCTTACATTAGTAAAACATTGTTTAAGGCGCAATATTTATCTACGAGTTATATGATTGTCTGTCCCTGCGTAGGTTCAACGTCCAATCTAAACAACTAAAATTTGGAAACGCTAAGAGTTCTCTCTTAGCGTGTACCAAATTTGTGCGTTGGTCGAAGTTTTTTCTTCTGTTTTTGAAGTTCTTAGCGTTATCAAAATCTTCAAATATTTCTCGTTGAACTAGAATCATTCGGTAAGATGTGGTGCTGTTAAATTAATGCTGTCAAATTAATGAAAGAATCGAAAATTGGAAATTTATAGGTGAATGACAGAAACACCATTATAAATTTATATTTGTAGTTAAATTCATACAAAATGAGCTTACAAAGTGTATCAAACTATGTTGTACTCCCCGTTAATGATGACCCGTCATGACTCTTCTTCTTGGCATTAGTCCCGGCTTTTGCCAGGGTCTGCCTTCCGACTGAGCCTACTCCACTTTGCACGGTCTTTAACATCCTCAGTGGATAATTTATTGGCTCTCATGTCTTGTGTCACGACATCCAGCCATCGCTTCCTTAGGCGTCCGGGTGGTCTAACTCCAGGGACAGACATGTCAAGGCACTTCCTTCCGACATAGTTCTTAGATCGGCGCATAACATGGCCATACCATCTCAGGCGACGCTCTTGGAGCTTATCCACTACGTCACGGACCCCAAGACTACCTCGAATGAATGTGTTGCGTATGCGGTCGGACCGCGTCACGCCACACATCCATCTCAGCATCTTCATCTCCGTGACGTGAAGCTCCTGAGTGTGCCGAGATACTGTTGGCCAACATTCGCTGCCGTATATAAGAACAAGGTCGGATAATGCTCTTGTATATCAGTCCCTTGAGCTTGGGCGGTATTCTGCTATCGCAGACCACACCAGTGACCTCCCGCCATTTGGCCCAGGCAGCGTTTATACGGGCATGGAAGTCGTGGTACGATGCCTCCAGACTCATGCATAACGGCTCCAAGGTACCTGAACTTCTCCGACTTAACGGCTGGCATCAGGCCCGATATGGATGGTGCTCGAGTCCGGGTTCCCGCAAGCCATGTACTCGGTCTTCGACACATTCAGTTTGAGACCACCGTTCTCAAGCGCACCCTTCCAGGCGTTCACTTTACGCTCCAGCATCAGTCGGTTCTCATCGATGAGTACTATGTCATCGGCATACATCATCAGCCACGGAGGCTGGCATTGGATGTGAGCCGAGACAGTATCCAGCACTACATTGAATAAGAACGGACTAAGAGCTGAGCCCTGGTGAACCCCTACTGTAATCGGGAAGGGCTTGGTGTCGCCAACAGCGGTCCTAACCACTGAAGCGGACATAGCGGTCGCTGTACATATCTCTGATAACCTCAATATAGGCTTCAGGGATCCCCTTGGATCGCAATGCCCACCAGATACACTGACGTGGCACACAGTCAAAGGCCTTCTGCAGGTCCAAAAAGGCCACATGCAGAGCTCTCCTTTTTTCCCTGTAAGCCTCCATTAAAGTTCTGAGGGCAAAAATGACGCCCATAGTGCCTGATCCTGGTTGAAACCCATACTGAGACTCAGAGACAGTACATTCTTGGTGGAGCCTGAGGCCGATCATGCGCTCGAAGAGCTTCATGGTGTGGCTCATAATCTTAATGCCCCTATAACTACCGCAATCTTGAACACTACCCCTTCCTTTGTAAATAGGGATAATAAAGCTTTGCCGCCACTGATGGCATCTTTCCAGTATTCAAGATACGGTTAAACAGGTCAGTAAGTATAAGCACACCAAGAGAGCCCAACGATTTCCACGCCTCGATCGGGATGTCGTCAGGCCCTACCGCTTTTCCGTTCTTCATGCGTCGAAGACATTAGTTTCGTCACGGGTTATTGGAGCAACAAGTCCGAGGTTAGGAGATAATTCAGGAGGGAGACTACAAGACTGCTGAGTGTTCAGCAGCTCCTTAAAGTAGCTTCTCCATCTCTCCTTCACAGAGGCATGACTACAAAGTAACGTGCCCCGAGAATCTCTGACGCAAAGACATTTTGTAATGTCCTGCGTCGCTTTATCTCGAGCACGAGCCAGTTTGTATATGAGCTTCTGCCCCTCCACAGTTTCAAGTTTATCGTACAATGGCGACAAACTTTCTCTGCGGGCTCTGGCTACAGCTCTTTTGCTGGCCCGTTTCGCTGCAATGTACTCCAGTCTGTCTTCAGGAGAGTTGGAATGCTGCCACTCTTTAAACGCAGCCTACTTTTCCTGAATCACCCCCTGCACCTGGTCATTCCACCACCATGTCTCCCTGTCGATGACACGCTCACCCTTAGTAACACCAAGAACTCGCTTGCCCGCCGCAATGATTGCTGAATGAGCTCGATCCCATGCAGTCTGAGCGGTCTCGGTGTTAGTCAGTAGATTTTGACTCTCCACCTCCGCCAAGAAGTCGGTCTGCATCGGCCCATTCAACAACCACCACTTAATTCTAGGCTTGCGTTTCTCGGCTACTTTCTTTTTCGGAGAAACATTATAGTCCATGACAAGGAGACGATGTTGGGCCGTCAGGCTTTCGCCGGGAATGACCTTACAGTTGGTCACCCTGCCTATATGACACCGTCTAGTCTGCAAATAATCAATTTGAGTTAAGTGGGACCCGTTCTTATACGTTATAAGGTGCTGAGGTTTCTTCTGGAAGAAAGTGTTCACGATAGCCAGATCAGATGCAATGCAGGTTCTTAGATTTTTTTCTCCCTCTGCATTGCGAAGACCATATCCAAAACCCCCGTGAACACGTTCATACACCTCAGCGACCCTACCCACGTGGCCGTTCAAGTCCTCCCCAACTAAGACTGATTCGGTAGACGGTATAGCGAGTAGTACCTCTTCATACTGCTCCCAGAAGGTCTCCTTTTCAGCCGCGCTACAACCTGCCTGGGGAGTATAAGCACTGATTAAGTTTGTAATAACGCCCTCGATCAGTACCTTTATCCGCATCAAGCGGTCGCAGCGACGGTCAACTTCAAGAAGCCCATTCTGAAGCTCTTCAGAAAGCGCTACCGCCACACCGTTTTTGCCTGTAGGTGACCCAGTGTATATAAGGCGGTAACCCTGCCCGATGTTACGAGACTTATTGCCCTTCCAGCGAGTTTCCTGAAGGAAAGCACACTGGACCCGACGTCTCATGAGTACATCTGCGAGTTCTCTGCATCGTCCGGTTAGAGAGCCAATATTCCATGTTGCAAAGCGGAGTTTCCGTCTGGGTACTGACGTCGTTGGCCGTGCCCGTACTTGACACGGTAGCCCTTGCCCATTTATCGCAGGTGTAGGGCGATGTGCCTGCGCGTCGTTTAACGGCGACGCCTTAGCCATACCCAGCTTTTTTCTAAATCGGTCCATACTAATGGCGAAGTGGTTTTTAGTGGAGCGATTGCCATCTGACCTCCAAACCCATTACTGGGAGAAACCAAGAAAGGAAAGGGAATAAGAGGCAGAAAGACTTGGAGTATAGGGGAGGGACACCACTTACATGGATTGGATAGGGTTATGAAAGTGGTGGCTCGAGGCCCCGGGGTCGCGTACCCGTATGCCGAAAACCAAATATCGGACAGATAATTGGCTAGACCCGTCATGACATTGGTACGAAACCCTAGAGGCGCAAAATCAATTCGCACTTGACTGGTGTTCCTTGAAAAATACTGTACTTTTACTTGTGAAAGTTACCGTCACGTTTTGTACAAGCAGATAATAAAAATGAAGATAGTTAAATTCAATAACTATTTTAAAATAATGGGGATCAAAATATAGTCAAAATACAAAAATGTTCAATTTCAGGTCCCTTTGAAATATAAGCAGTGTTTCATATTGCACATGCTAATGCAGTCCCGTTCCCGATTGTAGGCATTGCCAGATTGCTGGGAAAAAAAATATAAGCATTCAATCCATTGCGTGCTGTCACTATCTCGTATGTACTCGACAACTGCACCAGGCAATTGATAAATATAAATTGTATAAATAAGAATACGGCGCTAATTAAGAGATACAGATGTATATTAAAATATTCATAGTTATATATTTATTATTATTAAGTTCTAAAACACGGATAAAACGTCTTGGGGAAAATCACCAACCGGGACTGCAATTATTTTGCACTTATATTTAGATTTATTTATTGACAAGAAATTTGTATAATATGCATACATATTTATACTTTTTTTTTAATACTTAGTTGTAAATAAACTGATTGTTACATGTACACACCCTAGGCAGTTATGTAGAAAAATCACTCGATAGAAGATAAATTACGCTTAATGTTTAAATGGAAACAAAATACGCATTGTAAGTATAAATTGTACACGTACATATGAATATTTAATTCCGAAAAAAATACCATTTATACTGAATATTTATTAGTACTAAGTAATTACATTTCACTTCTGTACTGAATTATTGCATATTGAAAAGTTAAACTTTTCTGAGTCGAGAAAATCATTGAAGTTAAACAAGTTTGAGAATCTTTGTTATTATTATGGTTTCCTCGACTTCTACACGACTTCGTCGGTTTTAGTAAATACCCCGTCCTGAGACCCTCAAGAAAAAAGGTATTTACTTCTACATTTGTCCTATATCTTATACTAAATAGAAATATAATAAGATTAAAAAGTTTATATGGTTTCGATTGCGGGTTCTGTTTCCGATGGATGAAGCTTGTTACTTGAAATGAGATTAAATATGGACGGTGATTATGAAGATGATGTGATGTTACGTGGATGGTTGTTGAGTTTCAGATGACTGCGTTACAAAAACGGAATCCCCAAGGACTTTACTAATTATGGTGGAAGAGTGTATTGCTGCTTGTTTTTGGAGGATATGAATGTTTATATGTGCATCTAACTTATCGCAGTACCGTTTAAGACTCTTCGCCACTACTCCCGTGGCTCCTACTACTATCGGGATAATTGTGACAGTGGTGTTCCATAACCTAGACAGTTCAACTTTCAGCGGATGGTATTTGCTGATTTTTTCAATTTCCTTAGCTCCGATATTATAGTCAGATGGTACAGAGATGTCAATGAGGTATGTATTGTTCTTTGCTTTATCTATGTATATCAAATCAGGTCTATTGTGTACTATTGTTATATCTGTTTGTACAGGCATTTCCCACATTATCTTGGCTGTGTTATTTTCTTTAACAGTTGGTTGTTTTAATTCCTGCTTCCACCATAACTTGTCAGTTTCAATTTTACTTTTCCTAGCCAAGCACCAGAACACATACTGGACTAAATTATTGTGCCTTTTCACGAAATATGTACCAGCAAGTTTTTCGCAGCCTGCAAGAAGATGTTGCACTGTTTCGTCTTTACTCACACACAAGCGGCATTTGCCATCAACATTCCGCTTCAATATATCTCGCTCATGTTGGCGCGTCATTACTGCCTGGTCTTGTATAGCAAATATTGACGATTCCAATGAAGGCGAAATAGGTTGTTTCTTCAGCCATTTAAACGAGAATTCTTTATCAACATTGGCAACATCAAGAACTTTTTTAGGGAATTGGCCATGTAGGCTTTTGTTCCTCCAGATTTCATTTTGTTTCTTTACCATGCTATTTTTGATTTCTGTTTTAGTGTGAACTGTATCTGGCGTTATTCTGAATTCTTTTTCTATTTCTAGTGATTGTTTGTATATTGAATATTTTTCCTTCTTCTGATCATGTTGTGCTATTGCTTCTATTAAGTAATCACTCTTCTGTTGTAAATATAATTTGTAATTCAAAATATGAGCTTTATATAAATTTTCTATATTAATTAAGCCTCTACCGCCACTCGTTACAGGTAAATAGAGCCTCTCTAAATCTGCTTTTTGCTGATGAACTTTTTTCATTGCTAATAATTTACGTGTTTTGATATCTATTCGTTTTAGGTCACTATTTTTATAATTAATTACACCAAATGAGTACATTAGAACTGGAACAGCGTATGTATTAATTCCTTTTACCAAATTTCTTGCATTTAAATATGAATTAGTTATGTTTTTAACCCTCCTGAAGTACTCTTTCATTAATTGGTCTCTAATATCACTATGATTTATTTTCCCAGATTCGTTTATTCCTAGATATTTATATGTTTGATCTAATTGTAATTGTTTAAAGCTATTTCCGTTCAGTAGGACATGTTCATCACCTTCAGCATAGTTCCTATGTCCAGCAGTTATGTGAAGTATGTTGCATTTATTTAAACCAAATGACATTCCTATATCAGAAGTAAAAATTTCCACACTATTTAATAAATTTTTTAAGTTAGTTCTATTATTTGCATATACTTTGAGATCGTCCATGTATATAAGATGATTAATCCACACGCTGTCCTTTAGATGGTATCCCTTTTTCTCATACTTCCCTAGAATGGTGGATATTGGATTAAGTGCCAAACAAAATAGGAGTGGGATAAAGAATCCCCCTGAAAAATGCCCCGTCTTACCTGAATCGTTTCAGTAGTAAAAGAGTTTGAAGAAACTTTTGCTGTCATGACAACATTCCATTTTGGCATAGCTCTTTAAAGGAAAAATTTGATAGTTTGTGTGCACTTGTAGATGTCCAATACCCGCAGGAGCCATTCGTGGGAGATAGTATCAAACGCTTTTGATAGTCTATCCATCCCATACTCATATTTTTTTGGCATTGGTGAGCATCTTCTAGTATGGCCTTGTTTATCATTAAGTGATCTTTGCATCCTCGTACCCCACGACGGCAACCTCTTTGTTCTGGGGCCATGATGTTATTTGTTGTACAATGACTGTATAATTGTTCAGCCAGTATTGAGGTGAGGAGTTTATACATAGTCGGTAAACATGCAATTGGGCGCCAGTTTTTAGGTTCTGTAGTATCGTTATTTTTTGGTATTAAAATAACTTTACCGGTTGTTAGCCAGTCATCTAACGATTCTTCGCCTTTCAGAATATTTGTAAATAGCATAGCCAAGTGGTCGTGCAATTTAGAAAAATACTTGAGATAATAGTTTTGTACTTTATCTAGTCCAGGTGCCTTCCAGTTTAGCATTTTACCTACAGCGTGCTTAATCTGTTCAGTAGTAATTTCTTCAAATAGGTTAGTTCTTATAGCTTTACTATTGTGTTGACTAATATCTGATATCCACTTTGCATTATGATTGTAAGAAACCGGTTGTGATAAAATATTTTTCCAAAACTCCTCGGTACTATCTTTGCTCGGTAGTTCTATATTTAAGTTTTCTTGCTTACTGCTTAAATTCCTATATAATCTGTGTTCATCTTCTGTAAACATTTTATTTTGCTGTTTTCTGCTATTTATTGTTTCATATCGTTTAATCCGGCCTGCTAATGCTTTAATTTTTTGTTTCAATAACTCTTCTCTGTTTTTATGGTCTATTTCGTTTTTTATGTTGTGTTTCGAATATAGTTTGTCTTTGATTTTTATCATCTTTCTTGATTTAACGCCTCTGGATATCTCTATCATCTGCCCCAATTCTTTTCTCAAATGTTCTATTTTTACTTTTATTCTTTTCTTCCATGGCGGGTCCGCATGCTGCTTAATTATATTTGTAGGTGAGTAAGGTGTTTGATTATTATTAACTATCAATGTTTTTGCAGCCGAGTAAATAATATCGTTTGTATCTCGGAGGGACCGAGCACCCGCCAAAAGGTTTGGCAAAAAGTTGTTAATAATTGCTAGGTTTTGTAAAAATTTTTTATTAATTTTGGCTTTTGGAAGGTACTCGCGCTCCTCGATAGGTATTTCCTTAATTTCAGCAAAATGGTTAAGAAATTGACAAATTATTGGATTTTGGTGATCATCAGATGCTTCAGCAATTTGGACTTCTTCCATTTTGTTAGTTTCAATGTCTACTGTATGTTGTTCTAATATCTCTTCTGTTACGCTATTAAGGGTGGTGGTTATGTTTATATGAGTGTTGTCATGTTGTGTTAACTGTATTTTATTTTCAGCAGATTGTTTTATTTGGTTAAGTAGCTCTAGAGATATAAGCTTCTGTTTCAAAATTCGACGTGCTTGGTTGGATAGTGTATTTCCATTAAATCTTAGTATTTTTGGATTTTCAGGGTTCCGTTCCTTAAAGATACTTTCCAATTTTTTTATGTATTCCGTACCTTCACATTTTGCCATATAATAGCAAAACATTAGCTCTTCTTCCTCTTGTTGTGTCCACTTCCTTCTCCTGTCACTTTGAGATTTGTTCATGTTTATTGGATCTGGATTACTATTAATAGTTTGTTCTGGTTGATTTGTGAGTGTTGATGATGTGAATGTTGTGATCGGATGAGTGCTTTGTGCGATTGTAGTAACTGTGATGGATGCTTGTTGTGTTTCATTTTCTATTGTTTTTTGTATTCTATCGAGTGTATGTTTTGAAAGAACGTTTTGTTTTATGATTCGGCGCGCTTGGTTAGATAGAAGACTTCCGTTCATGTATCTTTTTGAGTTGGATGGATTCCGTTCGCTAAAAATATTTTCTAGTTTTCTAATGTATCCCCCTCCTTCACTTCTAGCCTTATAGTAACAATATATAAGCTCCACTAGTTCTAGTTTTGACCACTTCTGTCTTTCTGTTGCTGTTGAACTTATTGTGGTCCCCACGGATGGACCGGCCAAGTGTTCAGTGGGAGATTCCCGTCTCGGTAAAGTCTCATTCGTTCCTACCCCATTCCCCTCAGAATCGGCTGTGACATTTTCGGTTCCCCCGACTCTCGCCCGCCTGTTCAGCGAAGAGCCACTGGCGGTCCGCATGCTGTCATGTCCAGCGCCAGCTCCAGACATGCCCCGGCGATCACCCCCGGGTAGCGACCCTATACGTGTATTCTTAAATTGTCTCTTCATGATTAAGAAGGTTGCTAGTGCTCCGTTGGCCATCGATTAAGTCACCGCCTGTTACACAGACTCCGATGTTCCACCCCTTACGTGGCATAGATGTTACAGCCGGACGTGGAGCTAGGCTTTGAGAATCTTTGTTATTATATTATTATAATTGTTATATTATTATATATTCCTATAGTTGATTTATAAGTAGGTATTATTTTGATATTAGGTACTTCTAATCTGTTTCTAAGCCGTAGTTCCAGATATCTGCTATCTCACTACTCACCCTTGCAACATATGTATATCTTTTTTAAAATTATTTCATTACTTATCTTCTAAGCGTGACCAAACCACCTGAGCACGTTCTTCGTTCTTACTGTGTAATTCTTAGTAACAATATATAATTATAGTAATTCATATGTACATAATTTCAAAGGTTACAGTCTTAAATAAAACTATATAGAATAAATTCAAATAAAATTTAATACTCTTTTCAACGTCTACAAAGAAATACAATTTATATTTGTATATAATTTGAACTAAACAAAAATGTTTATGTCAGTTTAACTTATATAGTGACTGTGTATCTATTTACTTTGTAATAAAATTTACAAATACTGATATATATTATGTATATATAATTGCTCTTGAATATCACTCTAGGTATGTTTTTAATTAGAATATCTGAAGTACATAAGAGAAGAGAACTCTTATAAAATTAATAATTAAATTAAATTATTGTTTATGGGGATCCACTGAAAGAAACCCATTAGTAACATATATTTTTTGTTAAAGATTCTATGACATTCCCGAAATCCTTTAAGAAAGTAATTATATATCTAAGATATATCTAAGAAAAAATTAATAAATCACTATTATAATACGATGAGAAGTCATGACCAAATAGTGTAATGTGGGTAAATATTTTAATCAAAACAAATTACGTATTGGTTTGACGTACTTTCTTGAACAGTACGATCATTAACGCTTCGGTTGGTTTTTACGCATTAATACAGTGGTATATTTTCCAGTGGTTTCTAGATATAAACGAAATGGTGTGTAATTTTATTTTTAATGAACTTAAGAGTATTCTCTTCGAATTAAGTAGTTACATAATATTATTCATATTAGGTGATATATACAAATTTTATATATTTATAAATCAAACATTATTTTACAAATGTGTGCCAAAAATTATCCGCATTGATTTTTTTTTCCCAGATTTTTATTCAAATATTTATTTTGTGAGACGATCATCAGAAAGTAATTATTATACTTGTATTGGGATTCATTATTAATCAGATTACCACAATTGATAATTTTTGTACAAATGAATATAAAAATCATAATCATAATTTTTAAAATTATACAAATAACTAGTAATACTGATTTTATATAATTCTAAATAAAGTGAAATTAAATATTATACACTATTTTTAACTTATTTAAAATAATAGTTTTTGTAAATTTTATTCCTTGCGTTATTTAATTCTATTACATCCATACGGGTACACTTAAAAGCTGTCCTGTAAACTGTTGCATGTTAAATTTCCATACTTAACGATAAGAAGATCTTTGGTGTTTGTAATTTTACAACTTTGCTATGGATTAAATTTAAACAGATTAATCGCTTATTATTAACAATTCGTGAGTAAGTACAGTCTACCTGTGACCGCGAGCTACCAAGTGTTCTGAGCATCGGGTTTCCAAAAATGTATTTACAAATACTAAAATATACACGATTAATCCGGTTAATGCGTTTCATATAAAGTAACGAGAATTGTCTTTATATTTTTGTATGCAAATTAATATTGCTAAATAAAATAAATATTAAATATTACATTGTTATTGTTTAGTTAATGCAACAATTTTCCTTCCTTGTACGAAGTACTAATAACAAATAAACAATATATCTTTAAATTTAAATCATCGTACGTTCCTAGTATTATCATTCAAACAAGATTAAAAGCAACTATTTGAAAAAACTAAATGTTTACAGTTACTTGAAGCTGGATCTTTGTCCAGTAATGTAAATAAAAAATATGTAACATAAAAATGTAAGCTGCACGATTCAAATATCAACCACAGCTAACCACTGTGTGTAACATATACATTATATTAAATTTAATAGATATATTTATGGAAAAATAAATTTGTAATTTTCTATTTTATTTCAGTTTCTTCTTTAAATTAAAAGTTTAACTAAATTCCAAATTATAGTTAAACTTATAAATTATGTACTATATGTATTTACTTATACAGACAACTCATTTTTTTATTATTGTTTTTTGCATAACGTAAAAAATATTGTGTACTGCACATCAGGTTACGGCACTCACAAAGGTTAAAGTAATTACGGATCTATTTAAAACATACATACAATTTTTTTTTTTATTGTAAATATTGACGTTCATATTTTATATATAACGAATAAAAATAATCTTGTTGTAGTCTAATATTTGATGTGAAACTTTTGTCCAAAATAGAAATGGTAAACAACTATGTTTGGAAGGTGCGGGCCTCGCCCTGACATGAAATGTGTACTACACTACGGAGTGTTGTTTAATATCTAAGTAGAGTATTTAAATTGGCTCTATACTAAATAATAGTTGTGTAAAAGGTTTGACAGTATTGATACACATTGGGATTCTCAGCAATCGCGACATTAAGTCAACTTCCTTAAAATGGTCTATTTATGATTAGCTCGTTACTCACTTAAGGGTTATTAAACTCGTTGATGGACATTCTTAGATTAACGTGCTAAAGGTTAAGATAATCTCTTAAGATTTGAAAATTTTTACGTAGGCAGTAAATAGAAGCGATAGTAATACTTATGAATTTTAGGCATAATTTTAAAACAGGCGATCTGTGGTCCTTACTGGATATACCTTTACAGTATTATGAATAAACAACGGTTCATTTTTAACGAAAGTGATACCAATTATTAATCAATACGTTTCAAAATTAGTGTAGAAATTCATTGACATACTGTTAATTTAGGCCTATAAAACTTTAATCATATGAGCCACTACTTATTTTAAATTAACATATTCGTTATTGACACCAATAATCGAAAAGGGCCAAGGTCAGACAATTTCTTTTTTCAACCCGAAAAATAGGGATCTGTAACAATTTCTTAGGTAGTCATCACTCTTATACTAAAAGTTTATGGATTTCCTTGTGTTAGTATGATTTATATCAGCATATTGTTTGTAGATGCAGACTGAAACGTACCATAGAGGGAGTGTTGTAATGAAAAATATCGATAATTGTTTAAGCAGATAAGCTCATATTTTTTTTACCTGAAAGCTATTTAAATATATGCTTTTTTTGAATAGCTATAGATATTGTTTCTAGTAAATTGTTCTTCAAGTATTGCCAACAATATTTTTGAATGTATGTTTGAATCGTTGTAATTCAATAGCTTTGCTTGGTAGAAGTTTTACATTTAAGAAATTACACGGATAGTGTAGATGTAATAAGTAATTGACGTATAAGTTAGTTTCTGTAGACTTTTTTTAATAATTTTCTACACCCTAAAATATTTTATTTGTTTATTACAAGAAAAAACTTGGAATTTGGACTCCCGCACATATTAGGTATCGACAATTGGTAATGGTGCAATGTCGATTACAGGTATTGATTACTGCGGCCCTCGATGTACATGACTGAAGGTTTCCCCTATTTTTGTTATATGCCACGATTGTACAAATGTACATATAATATTTTACGAAAGTATATCGTAAATTAAGTCTATTTTCCATTTTTTTCTCATAATTATTTCCTATAGCAATATATAAAAAAATCGTCAATGAGAATTTGCAATTACCTTTAAAGGTCGATTATTGGTTGCCAGCACGGCTATGTAATAAACTGAACGAGTCAAATACTGAATGGAATTGGTGAGAACGATTTCTTTTGTTTTTACGAATTGGATCTACAATATGAAGTCTTACATAAAAAAATAATAATATGGTCGATTAATTAAGTAATTGGCGAACGAAGCGAGTGAAACATACAATTGTATGTAAGGGGAATAATTAGAATTTATTGAAATATGCTTGAGTTACAGATAATAGACTAATTGTTTTTCCCCACTTACAGATAATTATAAGTGAAGACGTATATGGAAACTTATTTGATCTACGTACGTCTACTATCTACTCTAGCGCGCCAATATTTTATATACTAATATCATAGAATATAATTATCCTCGCTACTTGAGTGTTGTGTCGTATCGGGAATATAATATATGTAGATAATAGATGATTTTATATGATTTGAAGTGCTGGAGTCCTTAGAATCACGGCTTTATTAGTCGTAGGATATAATGTATTAAATTTAGACGGGACGCTGTATATTCTAAGGAAAACAAACCGTGATCTTATACATGTGAAAGAAACAAAATGTTTTATATCTCAAAATGCGTCAATAATTTCAATTCATCTAATCAATACGTGTATGTAAATAACCTAATAGTGCGTTTAAAGACCATTTCATATTGTCAAACGTTTTAAGAATACATTACCAGCTACAAGGAATCCTAATTCAAACAGATCTACTTGCTGTTTTATCTACAAAGCTTAGCCTTAACCTATAATAAGGACCAATTTCGAAAAACTTGTATCATACTAAATATCAAGCCTACGGAAGGCTTCAGACAGTATCGTTTAAAATATTAATTGTACTTTTTATCTTAACTCTACTTTTATTATAGCTATTAATAACGAATCTGTATTCACTTGAGGCGTCTTTAATAGCCCGAAACATTAACTATTATCACGAACTTGTGTTAGAATAACGTAATATAGGCCTTCATATTGTCCTCTAACTGTAGTTAGAATATCCATAGAGATTTTACAAACTAAATTTTCTGAAGCATCTGTAAAGTGCGATGATATTCTCTTAAAATAATTTAATAATGAGCAAATCATTTTAATGATATACATATGTTATGTACGTAATTAAGTAAATTTAACTTAAACATACACAGGAAATATTCACATATTATATAATAATAGACTGTATAAAAATAAAGAAAACATGATCATAAATGTAACTTTCTAATGTTTAGTTCAATTCGTTAATAGAAACAAAACATAATTTAAAAGATGTGAATGTGGTTTAAGTCAGTCGTGAAGGCTGCGTCAGAGCTGGCGTAGCGGCGCGCGGCAGTCCACTCGCGACATCCATGCTAGGTCTCGTGTCGTCACCTAAAGACGATTATATACATATATATATATATATATATATATATATATATATATATATATATATATATATATATATATATATATATATATATATATACATTAAAAAATACTTAAATATTACAGGTTGCACATACCTAATACATATTATTTTTTTATATTTACAAATATTTATATTTTTGGTTCAGTTAATTTTTTATATAAAGTGTGACGTTGGTCCTTCTCGTAATATGTAGTCTTTGAAATAAAGGAGAGTTGTAAGATTTACTTCGGAGTCTTCTTTTTAAGAAAGCTTTTATTATTTATAGGAAACTAGCTTTTACCAGCTTCATTCGCGTAGCCAAGTGCAACAATAGTGGCTACTGAGATTAAGGCGATATGAACTATTTCATTAGCTTTATAAATATAGTACAATTTATAGTATATATATAATATATATATAATATATATATATATATATATATATATATATATATATATATATATATATATATATATATATATATATATATATATATATATATATATATATATATATATATATATATATATATAATTTTTCTTGAATATGTGAAGCAGATATACTTATTTTAAATTACCTGATGCATAGAGTAAACGGCAAGCACTACCAAAACATGCATAATGTTATGTGAGTTGAGGCAGCGGTCCACAGAGCCGGGGAACCACTTCTCAGGTATATGTAAAGCGCCGATCACACCTCCACCTAGGGAAACTGCATCCTGGAATTCAGAAAGAATACATCTTTAGAATTTCCTTACGGCTTTCAGTTACGGACGTACACAGTTTTGTTTACTTTTTTACGAGTATTAAACAAAAAGTAAGTTTAGTTAATTAGTTCGAAACGTAATTTTCTTAGTCTTGTCATCATAAAGTTATATATATATATGCAAGTTTTCGCCTCTTTACCTTATCAATTAACCCTCACGATAAGTTACAATCATTCGTTTTTTAAATGATATAGGTATGGATTTTGTAGTTCAGATAAATTTATTATTATTTTTATTTATATATGACATTACTTCTTTCTTAGGAGGTTTCTGCATCAATGGCGCATCTCAAAGATCTTTTGGGGTAAATATCAGATCAAATAATAAAACTAAACGATTATTTATATCAAAAAGTGTTACAAAAATTTTGGTTTATATCTCATCACCGTTCACACAGCCAAACTATGCTAACAAAGTGTTATTATTAATTAACTTATAGTTAATAATGGTTTCGATACACCTTTTATTTGCTGGTGGAAACGTCGGAAGCCATAGTTAATTGCTTTCGCCGCGAAACCTTACTTATAAGTCTTTTAGTGAATGACTATTTAATCTACTTAACGTTTGACCTGCTATAGACAAGACTATTTAGTAATGATAAAAATAATTAAAAAACGTGTCCATGGTTAAACGATATATATAATTTATAATTAAGTTGTATTTGCACTGAGTGAGAATTAAATCTAGGATATTAGTGGTGAGAATCATCACTAATTTACCAGACTAGTAAGTTTCTTGTTAACAAAATAAATGTATAAAATAACAATTATTAAACTATAACAAACAAATATGTATAAGCTTAAGATAAAAATTGATAGGTGTTGTATAAAAAGTGTAATAATTACATTTCTTTTAACAGAATATATTTAGTAATGAATTTCCCATATGGTATAATTCCAGCGAGTATGTTGTTTTTTTTAGAATTTCATATTCCATTAGAAACTATGTACCTGTCGCCACAGATAAAAACGTATCTTAAAGCAACAAAAGGTCCAACCGGTAAAATAATTTGCCATTATCAATCAAATTAGGCATCATATTTCATTTTATACATGATGTTATGTGAGACAGATTAGGTTATACGAGTACGTGAAGATTTATTTTTGGACTGCTCATGTCACAGGCTTGAAAATGTCATGATAAGCTTGAAAAGGGTCTCTCTTGGAGTGCCTTTATGTAATTTAAAATTTCATGTTAAATATTATATGATAAATAAAGATTATTATAATGGAGAACGTCTATTTACTAGTTGTTTTAATATTTATTACTGCAGCATTCTATAGCCTATAGACATATTGTAATGGTATAATAATACTTACACAATTTTAATAAACATCATGTAAGGTTAACATATTGTATAATGGTAGTGTGTAGTAGAGTACAATAAATTTTATTAAAACACAAGTGACAAATGTAAGCCAAGATAAATATTTAATAATGCGTGACTCTTAAGCTTGAATTAGCAAGTGAACACAGCACTTGGCACCCATTGAAATCTCGATTCTTTTATCAGTGAAATAGAACAAAACAATAACGTTGAATTGAAAAGGAGATATGATTCGTATATATCACAATACAATAACAATTACATACCTTACAATTTTATATTATGCAGATTTATACCTAACAGATTACATACAGTGACGTAAAGCGTTTTATAATATTATTTATTCATAATTGATTCATAATACACAATCTTCTTCAAGCTATAACGGAATCCTTTTAGAATGTTGTTTGTCTGTCAAGGCTATGTTTTTCAAGATCGCTTGATGGTATGCAGGGAAAGACGAAAGAGATATGCAGGGACCTCTAACCACCCCACAAGGGTATGGCGTGAAGATACGTATGTATGCGTTAATCTATCGAAATTAATATCAAATATCCAGTCCAGTCTGTAGTACCTTGGAGCATAGAAAAAATCAAACTTCTATAAAATTTCATAATATTTCAAAATCAACTAATATCATCATGTGCTTAAAGTTTTGTTTGGATGGTCTGCGTATTCTAAATCAGTTCTTTTAATGAGTTTATAGTAAATAATATCACTTATTCTAGCAATATGAAAAGCTTATGAGCTTATACATTTTAAATATACTTGCAAGGTAGGTTTTGTTTATTTAATAAGGTTATGAGCATCATCGGCCATACCGTTTTATCTGAACCCTACTTTGGACTTAAAATGGCTGGCACTTATAAAATATTAACCACATAAGCCGGTATTTTAGTGAAAGGAAATCCCAAATAAATATCACTTATCATTTGGTGATAGCATATGTCATATTGTTTGACTTTATTACTAACTTAAATTCAGTGACAAGTGTAAGAAAAACAAATTAAATACATTTATGCTATCTATATACCTATACTATACCTAATAAAACAATAAAAAGCTTGTGTACGTACATTAAATATTTTTAAGTAAGAATGTGAAATAAGATAAGATGTGAAACACAAATTTTTGCCTGTTTCTTTGTCGGTTTATGGATGGATTTTATGGATGGAATTAGAAATTCATTCAAGAGTTTCTTTTACATATAGCGGTAAGATCTGGTGATCTAGGCTGATAAATAATAATTAAATGCTGCCGTAACAGAAATGATCGAACATGATAAGTCAAATCAGGTATTCCAGCACCTGATGTTGATCACCACCAACCGAACTATTAGAAATAAGAAATTGGCTCTTTAGTATAAGTTTTTGAGCGTCTTCTCATTCATTCTTCATGAGATATTCCAGAGTTTCCAAATGAGATGTTCCAGAGAACTCTGGAACATCTCATGAAGAACCATAATATCCAGCTAAACTACATAAAGAAATGGCACCTCAACAAAAGTTATTCACCATTTTTATTGATAGTTTGATAAATAAATTTAAGAGTCTGGAACACCTAATATAGAACGACAATAGATAAGCTAAAGTATAAAAAATAAAGAAAAGTAGCCTTAGTGAAAGTGATTTGAATTTAAGATTAAAATAAATCGGCATCTAGCAAGCATTATAAAGTCCACGCTAATGAAGTAGAGAGCATCTACTAGTTTTAAATAAGCTCTGTTGTTATTGTACGAGCTGCACTTCGTCACCGCTTGTGTCTTACGTTGTCCCCATATATGGCACATGTTAACGGCTACTATCGAGAAGTATCCAGTGACTCAATCCTATTTAGAATTTGTATATATAAATAACTTATATTAATTAGATATTTAAAAATCTGCAAATACATAGTACATGTAATAAGGTCGAATGTCAGGTATATACATACGAGTTTAGAGAAAGGACGAAGAAGTAGAAACTATTAATTTGTTAGATTAAGTGAAGTTAGATAAAAGAAAAAAAAATATAATTTAATATATAACATTAATTATTATGAATATTCCAATTTTTGAGGATTTTTTTAGTTCCTTTGAGAAATTTGTTAACTAGAAATAGGTAATACAAGTATATATATGTATGTGACGATATGATTTTTATTTAAATATAAAACATGGAGCAGTTACCCATTGAGTCAGTCAGTCAGTCATTAAATGTAAACTGTATATGCTTATTAAAAAGTAAATGAAATAATAAAATCATTTTGGATTTTACTGTTGTTGGCTAAGCTGTCGGAGCGCTTGGGCGGTTTCATCGGGCGCGGATTCAAATCCCGTACGTTCAAGATTTTTTCTTTCCTTAGTGTGGAATATCACTTTAAAATTGTTCTGTTCTATTCTATTCTTAAATAATGGCGTTTCCATCGTGCAATATAAATAATTGAAAATTAGCTCGTTTAATTGTAAAATATTCACACTAATCAAAATTGATGGTATTGTTAATTTGAATATAATATTTAACAAGCCTAGATTATAGCATATAATAATAATAAAAAATCTTATAAGAAAGTTGAGTACTGTTTTGTCCATTTAAGTAAAATCCAAGCTGTAACATGTATGTGTATGTCTATACAGTTGTTATATAAAAAGCTTAAGTCATCGTTATATAAGAAACGTAAAAAAGTAAGCTATTCGAGCTTATTTTTAGTTATTTCAGACACACAAAACCTCATCGCTACTGTTAGAATAAATAAAGTTGTTTATGCTTTAACGCCGATTATAATTAATCACAAGTCACCACAAAACCACAGTTGCTAAGCTTTACAATAAAATAAATATATATGTATATTAATTAAAATCCATTTAATACCTCTTTGTGTAAAACGTACTATCAGTATTGAGTGAGTTCATGACTAAACTTATAGCAATATACCTGAGGTATATGTAAAAACTATTTTTATTAGTTGTTTAATTACAAAACCCGGCTTCGTTTCGACTTCGATTAAAATATAGAATACGAAGCTTAATATATTATATTATTTTTCCTACATTTATAGTGAACTTACCTGCAAGAACACATGCATAATAGCATGCGGGTCTCCACCTCCCAGTCTGGCCGCCCTCGCGCCGGCCAACAACAGTCGCATGCAGAACGGTGCAGCGAAGCATAGCCGCCGCTCCCACGGGGACCAAGCCCTCATTGCCTGAGTTGTAATCAAAATTACTTGCTAAATTTACAGAATCATTTATATGTAAGATTATATTCATTAGTTTAGATTTTATGGTTATAGTTTAGTAAGATAAAATTTGAGATTGGGTTCCCCCATTCTATTTACAATATTTGTAAATAGGGGTGAAAATTTAAGAGCGGAGGGTCCTTTTTAAAACGTTTCAAGTAGTTTACTTACATGAGTTCGTGATCACAGGTGAAATGAAAGTCACCTCAATCTATAAATCGTTTAAAATAACTTGATTTATGTATTTCGTCTTATAATCATTTTTTTTCGAAAAAACATACTGTTACGTTTGTTATATTTCAGAAATGCAATGCATCTCTCGGCACCTTACACAAGCAGGAATTTAGGAATCAGTCTACAAACAATGTGGAATTTTCTATATGTAAATGGAATGTTAATTTAGATATTTACTAAATACCCATTATAAAATTCCCCTGAATATAGTATAATAATTGTGTCAAGCAAATATTGTTTTACCTAGAGAGTTTACCTGTTACCTAGTAGGTCGGTATTCTGCTAAAAAGTAACGTAAAATAAAGAGCGAACCCATATTAAATAATTTTTTTTATATTTGTGCACGAGCACTATGGAAATTTGTATGAAAAAATATGTATGTATGTAATATCTAATCTAACATTACCCAGCTGGCTGGGTTTCATATTAAAAATATGACTAGGTACTGGAAAAATTTAATCAAATAAAGATCACTAAAAGTTAGTGCTATCTTCTCAAAAGTCAAATGTGAAGAGAATGTTTGATTAGGAAATCTCTAGCTTTGAATATAGTATTCTTGCTCTTAAGTCGCTTTAGCTAATTGAAATTCGCCATTCGTGGTTTTTAAGCTTAGCTAAGAAAAGCTTTAAGAAGTAAGCTTTAAGTAGCTTTAAGAAAATTGAAAATAAAATCAATTCTATGTATTTAATAAGCTACCCACATTTTCAATAAAATTAATCTGTTTTTCTAAAGTATAGGAAATAGTACAAATTTTTACCTTATATAGACCTAACAGGCTGCCAAGGCAGTAAACAGCGAGAGCGGCGTAGCGTAGAAGTGCAGGCGCGCAGTACACAGTCGCTGTCACCATCGGGATCGCACCTGAAAGACAATAATATTTGAATATTTCAAAATACTTACACAAAATTAAATTCTTCTTTTCTTCTTTCTCCAATGTAATTTAGTAAACTATTATTTATAAAATTATCTATATATCTCTATTCGATAAAATGGAATCTAGAATTAATTTTCAAACAGTTTGTCAAGAGTATTTATTAGCCATTAAGTAGAATAAAATATAATAGAAAACAGTACGATACCCTACGTACATATTAGATAATATGAAAATCACTGAAAAAGATACAATATGATGAAAACGCTGAAGTTATCGGTGAATTGGCACAGAAATTGGATAATAAAGTGGAAAACGGAAGAGACGTGCAAGCTGCAGTTTGGCTCTTGATTGCCTCAAACGTTGTGATTGCTCGGAACTGTCCACAAAAGACCCATTTAGCTACTACTATATTTCTAAATTAAAACTTTTAATTACTTTGCCGTTATATACAGCAACATTGTGTCGTATTTCAGTAGATGTAAGATTATATTATTAACACTTTGAAATATTAACCATTAGTCAAACAAATAAATATTTACGGGGTGAGGCACGGCTTCACGTCTCGCTACGTTCAAAATTTTGTACCTTTCTAAATATCTTGAAAATTTTAAGTTCAATTAAGTTGTTTAAGGAAATTAATAACATAATATGTTTAAATGTATATTACCTAACCATTATTTTACTTTATATAGTTCGAAATCATCATGAATTTGATTATGGAAAATAAGCGTACATACTCGTGCAGAGTACCACGTGTACTTTGTACGAGTGAAACTTCTTTGGCAAACTATTTTTTTAATCCGGTTTATATTTATATTTAGAGGACTAGAAGAGGATACTGAGAGACCTAGCGGGAGGGAAAAAGAAAGATATGCTAGGAATTAATTGAATTTTATTTTAGTAATAATAATTAATGTGTCGATAATTTATAAAAATTATCACTTATTTTGTATTTAAATAAAAAGTTGTACATGAACAAAAATATAACAGATTTTATATTACTGTACTAACTCTGATAAATTACATCGTACGTTTCATTTGTAAAAAATGTACCCTCATGCGCGCAAAAATGTTTTAGTTTCAAAAAGGAATGTTGACAAGTGAATTGTTAAATAGATTATATTATATACCTGTAACAATTAGCTTTCATCAGTTCAATTTGAATGTAATCTTTAATAATTAGGAAATTTTAAATTAAAAATAAAAGTGTTCTATAAATATTTAATATCATATCCCTTTAGAAAATAATATTATCAAGAATTACATTTTGTTTTAATTCATTTCGTAGTAATGTATTGGTATAATATGTATTGATAACCTGTTGTGACTCCATAAAATATATTGAAAATATTATCATTAGTGTATATAAATAAACGAAAATACCCAATAAAAATAGCTTTTATCAATAGTGGAACGTAAGAAAGATAACACATTAGTTTATTTATATTAAAAACAAATCCTTGTCAAATCTACCTTGATATATAATGAAAATGTAATAAATTTGTACGAATAAAAGTGGTGAGCATGCGGTCAGACCGCGTTACGTCACACATCCACCGCAGCATTTTTGTCTCCGTGACGAGAAGCTCCTGGGTGTGCTGAGATAGTGCCGGCCGACATTAGCTGCTGTATAGAAGAACTGGTCATATCATGCTCATCAGTCCCTTATCCGGGCAGGCAGTACTTATCCGGACGTGGGTGCAATGGTCAATGCCTCCGCACTTATGCATAACCGATTCAAGGTATCTGAACTTCTCCGACTTAACGACTGGTTTAGGCCCGATATAGATGGTGCTTAAGTCCGGGCTCCCGTAAACTATGTACTCGGTCTTCGATACATTTAGTTATAGACCGCCATTCTCAAATGTACTGTTCCAGGCGTTCACTTTAAGTTCATTGGCGCAAGCAGATGCAGATAATTGGCAACGTATCCACATACTCTCAGGTTATAGATGTCTATGGGCGAGGGTGTCCACTTAACATCAGGTTGCTCGTTTGCCTTCTTATCATATAAAAGAAACATATATATATATATATATATATATATATATATATATATATATATATATATATATATATATATATATATATATATATATATATATATATATATATATATATATATATATATATATATATATATATATATATAATATTAAGCATAACGTATTATGAAAAATGCAGATTTAATACAAAAATATAGCACAATTCCCAAACTTGT
Source organism: Dione juno (assembly GCA_037127375.1). Classification (NCBI taxonomy): domain Eukaryota; kingdom Metazoa; phylum Arthropoda; class Insecta; order Lepidoptera; family Nymphalidae; genus Dione; species Dione juno. The sequence continues at coordinate 1,157,151 of JAXRJS010000021.1, read as the reverse complement.
CCACAAGTAAACTAATATTGCCTTGCCTTTTTAGCTTTTGTTTTTTTTTGGTTTGAGTTAGTAAGCATTCTATGGTGCGCTTTACACGGACCACTCAGCTACTTTCCTTCCTACGCCCGTGTGTACACTCCAGCATCAGTCGGTTCTCGTCAATGAATTCTATGTCATCCATACACGAAGGCTGGTATTGGATGTTATTCGAGATAGTCCAGAGCTACATTAAGTAAGAGCTGAGCCCTGGTGAACCCCGATTGTAATTGGGAAGGGCTTAGTGTCGACAACAGCGGTCCTAACCACAGAAGCGGGGTCGTTGAACATATCTCTAATAACTTCAATATAGGCTTAACGGATTTCTTTGGATCGCAATCCCTACCAGATACACTGACGTAACACACAGTCGAAGACCTTCTTCTTCCAGGTCTCAAAAATGGCCACATGCCTTATATTGACGATATCTATTTTTATATGATATCTATCTATTTTTATACATATGGAATATTTTCTGCAAGTGTGGGCACAAATTTGATCATAACTTATAGATCAACAAAACTTTAGATTTGAAATTACAATTCTTTATTGTATGAGACCTCAACTTACGACACTATACTGCAAGTGTCGCAATCGTAAAGCCCACCCGGTGCTGCTTTCACATTTATTGACGGTAATTCTACGTTTGTTGTTTGTTATCGCAAAGTACCATTTCCCAAGTAACGCAAAGTGGAAAGATTAAGTCTGTTTTGAAATGAGATAAGATAAATATTTTTATCATTTTAGAGAGAAGTGTGCCTAGATTGGATATAGTCCAAAGTGGATTTAATAAGGACAGAATGAGATCAAAATCCCTCAAAATTGAATCCCTCGGGGATTCAATTTTGAGGGATTTTGATCTCATTCTGATAATAATTCGTTCACCCGAGTGGGGATCACATACAATCATCGGGTTTTAAATCATATGTCACGATAGTTGAGTAATTTTAGGTTTTTTAGGATTTTAGTAATTTTATCTTTTTAAAGGTCCCATTCCATTATGAGGTCATATTATTTGAATATATTGTTTATTTAAATAAAATGCTAATTGTATGTGTAACAATTTCCTTACAAAGGTTTTGTGATTGTGTTTGTCTTTTTAAAAGGTGAATCATATAACTTAAGTAGACAATGTGTAAATGCTAATTATAATGATGACTATGACGTCCATAGTATTTTATACCAATACGTCTGTTAACACAGGGAATTATAACAATAGGTAGTAATGTTTCCTTAATGTCAACACATGCTATGCATATTAGTAGGCTAATAGAGTCTGATTAGCTTTTATGCAGATTTTATTTAAAAACAAACATACTTTAAAGTTATAACAAAATTTTCAATGCAATCTACAAGTACAACTTCTAAATATACATAGCAATGTTATGGCATAATATGTCAACTGTGCCACGATAATATTAATAAAGACTACGACGAATAATATTGATGAATTGAATAATGTGAATAAACTGAATAAAATACTTTATATGCATGGAAAGGTTCAATCAGACTTTATATTTGAAGTTCAATTCGTTAAAGCCAGACGTGCGGTGTGACTTCTCGATTCTCGATTTTAATCTTAATAGATATGAGAGAATTCAATATATTATAAATTTGTACCAAATCTTCGTTCTAATTAATTACTAGGCTGTAATGTTATATCAATTAGTGACTCCTTTTTGACGTAGTTTAAATCCCACTTCGTGGAATGTTTATGTTTGAGGCATGACTCATTTTCGTCTTGGTTATATAAAGTGCGTCGTCAGATACTGATACATGTAATGTATTGTTGATTATTCTATTACAATATTTTCATTATTAATATATAGACACATTTCTTCTATTGTATCACTATAGTATAGGTAAATAACAGTATAGGTAAGTAAATAAAACAAATACAACAACAATATGCATCCGTATGTTTGTTATGCGTGTAGTAAGTACACTATATTATAAATTGTAGTCCCGAGAACTGCAGATGATATGGCATCTACATTGAGTTAAGTTGTTCTCAAAAGCTTTATCGGGCTTCCTGAAGTGTATTAATTGAATTAGTCGTACCTATGCAAATATCTCAGCGTGAGCTCGTTGATGGAAATTTGTGCAGATTCAATTTCATTGACTGAAGCTTCCCTCATTTTCGAAAGTTTTGATGGATGATTCAATTTTCCGTCTCAGGACTATTTACTTTATGGCTTTTCTACTTAGATTCTATTGAATAGAAATAGGTATAGCTAGATAGCTATCGGTTGAAGACTACTTTACTTTAAATTATACATATTTTAAACATTTTATTTATATAGATAGTTATCAAAAAGTTGTGCATTGCTTGAATTATATCTGTTGCAGATTTTGAATAGAAATCTGTGTGCAAAGAAGCACAGAGGGTGCCACAGTGTCCATTAATTGAACCAGAATCACAAAACACATTGCTAGAATATGAGTATCGCTTCCAACTCTTTCCATTTTTAGGATTCTGTACATCAAACGAAAAAACGGAACCTTTATAGGATGACTTTGCTGTCTATCTGTCTTTCCGTTTGTCAAGTTCATTTTACTCAAGTACCTCAACCCACGTGGATGTATCTATATAGCTGAAATGAATACGAAGCATCCAGGTGAGGTAGTTCCATTTTACCTAGAATTATGAAATTTGGCAAGGAGTTAAAACTAAGTACGAATAAGATTCTTCTAATATTAACTATACCTAAACATCACAGAATTACCCATTATAAACTTATATTATATCTGTAGCTTATTTTATACAAAATTAGTTCTTAGGACCCTAAATTTACCTTTGTCATATTTATATTGTACTTCCCATTATCCTACAATCATACGAGTCCAACATTTATTTCTACACTTATTATTATTTTTATTTCTACATTTATGTGTATTTCTACATTTTTGTACTCATGCTCCTTACTGTAAAGAATCTAAATTAGGTATACAA